>CM070070.1:6130487-7352705 GCA_036320875.1 Cotoneaster glaucophyllus
TTTTCGAGTTCTAATAGCACTTGAACCAAAGACGCTTTCAGATATTTTAAAAGCACTTACAAACACATATACGGAGTTAGTTTTGACATTATAAACAAGGCTCTTGCAGTTTCGCCTTTTTGTCGTCTTTTGTGAAAACCAATATGGAGTATTGTTTTTGGATAAGATTATATTTTGGAGTTTATTGGTGTATCACTCCTTCGTATTAATTATTTCTTGCATTTGAATATTAATACTCTACACGTAACATGTGTTAAATTGTTGTCAAAGGACTATTTATTGCAGCATAATTATACGTCACATATCAGCAATAGCAAACAAAGTAATGCTAGGTAAATCAAAGTTTTAGATCAAATTTGTAAATTAAATGTGTTATCAATAGGTAATAAACACGTTAATTAATCAACACTTAAGTAATAATTCAATCATCCACAACCACATTATATGGTTTATGAAATTTGGTCTAAATTGTTGGTCTCCCTAGCATTATTCAACATTTAAGAATGAGTGTAGACATTGAAATGAATAATGTTAGGGAGATTAAAATTTCAAATTAAATTTTGTAACCATATCATGGGCGGAGCCACTAGAGGACCAAAGCGGTTCTGGGCCCATTTTGATCACTATGTAAGAAATTTCTACCAGCCTCAAGCCTATGTTGTAGAACCGTAAGACATGGGAAAGAAGATGAATTGTCATTGTGAAAAAGTTGAGTTGACTACATCTTATATTTTTCTAACAGTTTTGTTTAATCTGCCTTTTTGGTTTAGTGAAACTCAGGGATATGATTTTAATTGACTTGACTTCGAAAGCAACCTAATCAACTATTATTTGTAACCCTCCTCTTTGCTTATTTTTTCTGTCAAACGATTCAAACTAGATTTATTTGTATTTTCTTCCTATATTTCCAATTTTTATTGGTTACGCTGCTTTCGACCTACCACGTAATTGTATTATACACTTCTTTGATTATCTCTATTAAATTTAGTGAGTCTTTCAATTTTGTGAAGATTACATCAATTGTTCATGTTTTGTTCAAATTTCTTTTCTCAATACATATATGAAAAAAGACCCTCTCTCACAAAGAATTCAGACTCTGCTACTAAACCACATGACGTGGTTGTTGATGATTGAATTATTATTTAACGGTTGATTAACATGTTTATTTTCTACTGATGACACATCATATGGTTTGCAAATTTAGTTTATCTAACATTACACACTCTAATTAGATACAAAGATTACTATGGTTTTTGAAAAAATTGAACTTTTTGGAATCAAGTAATAACTATTTTTGGGGTTCTTGGCATCACATCAAATATATATTGAATAGTGAGACTTGCTACTAACTTCAGCACTGATATTCCTCCAAATGACAGGATTTGGCAGACTTCACCAAATCGATTGTTAAGCAGATTGCTGTGGATTTGATGCGTATACGTGATTTGGGAGTGCGAAAAATAGCAGTGACAGCACTAGAGCCTATGGGATGTCTGCCGCTCTTAACTTCCTTCCTTTCCTATCAGAACTGCAGTGAAACGCTGAACTTGGCGTCGATGTTCCACAACCAAGTTTTGCGCCAAAACGTGGAAGAGTTGAATAGGGAGTCGAACAAATCTGCATTTGTAATCTTGGATCTCTATGGCGCATTTTTATCTGCAATTAAGCCCCAGAAAGACCATCAAGGTATGTAATTGCGTTGAATGGTTGCTGTTATTGACACTCGATCCACTCCATAAAAGTCATCATGCGAAAAAACACAACGAAAAATTGTACAGAAAGGAATGCATGCAGGATGACATTTTTAACAATGCATGATATGCGAACCACCAACTAGCTGACCATCTCTTTAGTTCCTCTATTTAAGATCAAGTAATTGTTGTCTGGTACTGGAATGCGCGCACTCGGCAACATATCATCTACATGTATAGTACGATTTTATATTTTTTGATATCTTGTAACTGAAATAAATATTGGTTAATATCTCAGTTGCTGCATAATCTATGCATTCTATGATATGCTTGTTTATGATAATTCAAGTAGTTGATCGAGCGCATGCTTTCTTGGTATAGCAGGGAAAATGACGGTCCAGATTGATGATCCACTGAAACCGTGCTGTGTCGGGGTGAGCAGCAAATACTCATGTGGGAGTGTGGACGAGAGTACCGGAGCAAAGAAGTACGGCATATGCAGTAATCCTGAGAGGTCTTTCTTTTGGGACACGGTGCACCTCTCTCAGAATGGTTGGCATGCTGTTTATTCCTCTTTGAAATCTTCTCTTCATCAATTGTATTCGTGATTTGTTCATGCCTAAGTACGTAGTTGTCAACTTTATTTGGCCCTACAGGCTTTGGATTGCATGGAAATTGCCCAATATTTTCTTGGGATTGCATGAAGCTAGCTAAGGCCCTAATAAACAAATAAAACTATGTACTGGGATGAAAATTTCGTAGAGTTGTTTACATGTTAAGGATATGAACGGAATTGATCTCAATAAAACCTCAATCAGAGCTAGGGCTGTAAATCGGCTCAAAAAAGTTCGACCTGGCTGCGGGTTCAGATCGATTAAGAAAGAAACGAAGCTTGAGCATTAGTGTGTTCGGCTCCCAAAGCTTGTGAGCAGCTAGAAACAGTTCGAGTTTAGTATCAGACTCGAATATTTCAAGTTCTCTCGAGCTCAATTCGCATAAGACCGAGCAAAGCCTAGCTCGAGCTTGAAAAAAAAAAAAAAAATTAAACAAGCTAACCGTGGGGAGGGAGGGGAAGGCTGCTGTAGGGTTTAGGGTTAGGATCGGCTAGGCTACAAGAATATTGTTCAAAGTGTCACAAATGTTATTATGTTCATTTGTTTTGTTCTTCCACCCCTTTTTCATTATTTCCAGAGAGTAGTATTGTTTCAATAGAGCACTATATATACAATCACTCCATATGCATATATATATATATATATATATATATATATATATATATATGTATGTATACATACATATATATATGTATGTATATATATATATATATATGTATGTGTATATATATATATATATGTAATGTATATATATAAGGAAAACTAATTAAAAGGGCTTGAAAACGTTGAGTTTTAACGATAAGGACAAAATAAAGAGTAAAATGAATAGTACCAGGTTTGACTTTTTAGTGTAAAAATATGGTTTTTCGTTAAAATGAACAGTACCACGAGCTTTTCGTTAAAACTCTCATATATATATATATATATATATATATATATATATATTATTACTGCTCCATAGGCAACAACTTTTGCTTTGACAATAACATACGTACGTACACTTGCTCCTTTTTTATATTAAACTACTTCAAACATAAAAAAGTTGAGATTTCATTATAAAACTAATTGACAATATGTGGAGTAACTCAATTACTTATAAGCACATGTAAGGTCGCAACTTTCCCCGATGCGGGATTAATACTCTTAACACGCCCCCTTACGTGTGACAAATTGTCAAGCCTAGCACATGGAAAGCACATATCTGAGTGATGTGGAGCACCTATGACCTATGGGTTCCACACACGGGACAACCTTCTCTGATTGGTTTTATGGTGGAATCTCAACATTCTCCATGGTATCAGTGTTGTTGTCCCATATGAGAAGCTCAACGGCCACATGTGCCCTACTTCATCTCGATTTGTGTTGTCCACGTGTTAGGGTTGAAAATTCGCCACATGCGAGGGGCGTGTTAGGAGTACAGTCCCACATCGGAAAAAAGAGAGCATATGCTTATAAGTAATTGAGTTACTCTCCATATTACCAATTGGTTTTACGATGAAACCTCAACTTCTTCAAATACTTGGTCGTGCTTTATTGATAACTTGATCAACTTCTTCAAATACTTGGTCTCCAATCTTTTTCCGAAAGTAGGCCTCCGTTTCTGTGGTGCTGCTTCAGAGTCCTGCAAAGTTACTGACACTTGATGGCCTTGACATGTCTCTCTTCCTCTCAAAGACTTGACCACCTATCTAACTAGATGTTTTCTCTCATCAACTCTTGGTGAATAAGCAGAACATGCAGACCGTTTTATAAGGAGAGAAAGCACGCATCCAACTGCACTTGGATATATGCGTCATGCGTGGACATATGTATATGGTGCCTCAATTTGCTGGTCAAATTGGAAGGTCATGATGCTATGCATTACTAGTACGTTAGGCAAATTGGCCATTGAAATTAAACCACCAGCTATTGGATGTGCACAGTTATGCATTTCGATAAGATCATGATATTCTCGCTGATCAACTGAGAACCATAATCAACCGTTCATTATTCGTGATGCATGCACATTGAAAGAATCCATAAGAGATCAGTATTCTCATTGGCTTTAGGCCACTTATTAGATGGATCAAGGAATTGAATCTGTTCTTTCTACTTTTTATTGATTTTTTCATTGTGGGAGTGGGGTTTGAATAATATATGACGAAAGATATAAAAAGGTGGAGATTTACTGCAGATCATCGGTTTTCACAGAAATATCAACAACTCAATTTGCGAATATATTGACGGATATTGTGACAAGATTTTTTATATAAAATTACATAATTTGTAAAAAATACTATTGATGAACACTGTGCTGTTAGGATTCTATGAAATATTATTTTTCAGTTTTTATTTTTAGCTCGAACAAATTTCATTAAACCATGCCACGTATAAAAAGTAAACAAATCATGCACGCTCTGTTTGACTAAAAGGCCGTTCTCTCAAACGACGCTGTGAAGACAGCAAAAAAATAGGGTTGTAACCTTGTTCGCAAGGTGACTCTGCAAGTCACGCCAATTCCCATTTTTTAGCAAAAAAATTGCATATCTTTCTCCTTTTCAATGCATGATGTCTGGGTAATTCATATATTTCGTGGATATATCAAAATATCTGCCGATATCGTCAATTTTGACAAAAATTCGTCAATATCTTTGATATTGGGGAAATATATGCTTTTACCCTTCCCCCAGGTGGCGAAGCCACGTGAGGGTGAGGAGTGGCGGCCGCCACTCTCCTCGCCGGAAAACACAGCCCCAGCGCCGGTTCAGTCCCTCCCCTCCCGGAAAACCCAGCCCCTCCGCTCTGCTCCCTGTCTGTTCTTTCTACGGTGAACTGATGACTTCTGCTGCACAGCAGCAGATCGAACTCTTTTTTTTTTTTTCAAATCGAGGCCAAAACGACGTCGTTTTGGTCCTGGTAAAAAAAAATTTAAAAACCTACACGAAACAGCGTCGTTTTGTCCCATTTGAAAAAAATAATAAAAAAAAAAAATATATATATATATATATATATGGTGGGGGCGCGTGTGTCCCCCCGTTGGACCACTCTTTACTCTCTGCCTTTCTCAAAGGCCAATTACAGCACATAGGACAGCAAAGCTGCTCCCCAAATCCCAGCACAGCACGCAGTGGAAGAACAGAACGGAGCCAAGCAAACCATTGACTGAGTCGTTTCCTCTCTAGCCCAGCCGCTTCCTCTCACTTTCACAGTCTAACTTCCAGCCAGCCACTGAGCCGCTGGCTTCCACCAGCCTTCAAACTTCAATTCAAAGGTAAATTTATAATCTCTACCTAACCCTAAATAAATATTTAATACGAATTTTATTTAATTGGTAATTTGATATAAAAATAGAAGAATCATATTAATATGGGTAATGCACTAAGTTGGTTATTGGTTGTTGATTATTGATATGATATTATGAAATTAATTTTTAGGGTGAAAATTAAAATTCTTGATTATTGATTAATTAATTGAATTATTACATAATGTATACAATTATTCATATGATTAGTTGAATTGAATTTTTATTTATTGAATAATTTGTATGCTAATTGGTATTGATTAATTGAATTGTTGATTGGATTAGTTATTATGCATATTAGTATAGTTTACTCTAGGATTAAGAGTCTAAGGATTTTTTTTTCCCATTTTATAGTTACATAATGGAACGATACTATAAGAAACAATGCTTAAATCCTCCTTCAAACATTTCGGGTAGTCCTTCTCCTTCAAATATTTCGAGTAGTCCACCTCCTCCTTCAAATATTCCAAGAAGTCCTCTTTCGAATTTTCCGAGTAGGTCACAACAAAGTGAGGCCACTGAGTTGGATGAAATATTGGCTAATCTTCCTGCAGACCCTGCACATAGACGTCAAATGCTTGATTATCCACCTAATTATCGTGAAGCAATTTGTAGACACTATCTCCAAAATGATCCTTGTCAACTTAGAGACCACATCATGCCAAGAAAAGTTAGCGACAATCGATGTTTTATCATCGGTCGGTTTGATAAGTTTAAGTGGTTGGAGTATAGTATATAAAAAAATGTTGCATTTTGTCGTTATTGTTATCTTTTCAAATGTGATTTTGATCAAATGGGTAGCACTGGAAGTGATGTCTTCACTGAGATAGGGTTTACAAATTGGAAGAAAGGACCCGAAAATCTTCGAGTCCATGAGGGAGGTGTTGGAAGTCTTCATAATAAAGCTGTACAACAAGCTAGAGATTTGATGACACAAAAACAACATATTGAAACATTTGTGATTAAGCAAACAGATGAAGCTCGCATTAATTATCGTACTCTATTGAGTGCCTCACTAGAATGCACAAGATGGTTGTTGGGACAAGGTTTGCCTTTTCGTGGTCACGATGAATCGTTGAAATCAAGCAATAGGGGTAATTATTTGGAGCTTATGCAATTTCTTTCCAAGCATAATGAACAAGTTAGGAAGGTTGTGTTTGAGAATGCTCCCAAGAATCTTAAGTATACTTCTTCCGATATTCAAAAAGATCTTGTCCGTGCTTGTGCTATTGAAACTGTAGATGCAATCACTAAAGATATGGAAGGTGCATTTTTTTTCTCTTTTGGTTGATGAAGCACGTGATTCTTCAACTAAAGAGCAAATGGCGGTGGTATTGCGTTATGTGAACAAAAAAGAAGAAGCAATTGAAAGGTTTTGGTTGTTCAACATGTCTCCTCTACAACTAGTAGCTCTCTTGAAGAGACCATTGAGAGATTGTTTGCTACAACAAATTTGAGTATGTCCAAGTTACGAGGACAAGGCTATGATGGAGCTAGTAATATGAAAGGTGAGTTAAATGGTCTTAAAACAAAGATTTTGAACAAATACCCTCAAGCATTTTATATTCATTGTTTTGCACACCAACTCCAACTCCAACTAGCTCTTGTATTCGTGGCAAAGGAAAATGAGGATGTTGCCAATTTCTTCATCAATGCTAGTAGTTTGGTAAATCTTATTGGATCATCGTGTAAGCGTCGTGATGCATTTAGAGAGAAACAACAAGAACAAATTCAAAAAGCTCTTGATCTTGGTAATCTTAAAACGGGTAAAGGGTTGAATCAAGAAAGTAGTCTCATGCGTCCATGTGATACATGGTGGAACTCGCATTATGGTACTATAGTTAGTATTATTGTTATGTTTGAAGCCATGGTGGAGGTGGTTGAATGGATTAAAAGTGATCGCAACCAAGATAATCTCGGTGAAGAAACTAGGTTATTCAAAGACATACAAACTTTTGATTTTGCATTTCACCTTTTCTTGATGAGACTTGTATTGAGAATTACAAATGAGTTATCACAAGCATTGCAAAAGAAAGATCAAGATATTGTGAATGCAATGGCGTTAGTGGAAGTATGCAAGCAAATACTACAATCCTTGAGAGATGATGACTTTGGGGACTTGCTTCATGATGTAGAAAAGTTTTGTGAGGAGCATGATATTATCGTTCCTAACATGGAGGATTTGCATTTTGTACCTAGAAAATCAAGGCGTAAAGCTCCAAAAATCACAAACTTCCATTACTATCGTGTGGACCTCTATTTTCAAGTCCTTGATATGCAACTAAAGGAATTGAATGATCGCTTCAATGAGGTAAACACCGAGTTACTTCTTTGCATGGTATGTTTGAGTCCGGTGAATAATTTTACATCTTTTGACAAAGCAAAAATTGTTCGTTTAGCTCATCTTTATCCTCAAGATTTTGATCGTATGGACCTCATGAATCTTCCAATTCAACTTGAAAATTACATTCATGATATGAAAATGCATAGTGAGTTTTCATCATTGAGAGGAATTAGTGATCTTGCAAAAGAGTTAGTAAAGACCGGGAGATGTGAAAGCTATATGTTAGTGCATAAGCTTCTTACATTGGCTTTGGTGTTACCGGTTGCAACCGCTTCGGTGGAGAGAGCTTTTTATGCTATGAAGATTGTGAAAACACCATTGCGTAACAACATGGGAGATCAATGGTTGAGTGATAGCTTGATTGTTTACATTGAGAGAGATGTATTTGCTTTTATTGATAATGAGCCTATTATGCAACGTTTTCATGACATGAAACCTCGCCGGCAACAATTGTAATTTGTTTGTATTGATTAATTATGAAAGACATTACTATATAAAAAGATTTAGTTGTTGCCATTTTTCTTTAACCTTGCACTCTTTTAAGTTCGCCCCTCCCCCCGAGAAATCCTGGCTTCGCCACTGCTGACACGTATGTAACCCTGTTGAAAGGTCGTAATGCATGGTATGGACAAAAGCTGGCCAGTATTAGGCTATCTCCAATGGGAGGTGGGAAACACAAAAATCCTAAAATTTGTGCCAAAACTTCCTTTAGCCATGTATTTTGGGGGTGGGAATTTTGTGATTTTGGGTATGGGGTGAGAATTTAGGATTGCTTCCCAACTCAAATGGATAAGAGAAACAAGTGGGCCGATGGCCCAATCGCAAGAGGTAGACGATGTGAAGACAGGCAAGAAAGGTATCAAAGCAGTGCGCTCTAGATTTTGATCCAATGAGGCGGACAAGGATCCCCTCCTGAGCATTGGAGGCAGAGCCTCCTGACAGGCCCATCTGGGTCATCGAAATTTGATCCAACGGTTATAAATAGGGGATCCTCTAAAAGTTATAATTATTGCAGCCGTTGGATCAAATTTCGATGGTCCAAATGGACCGGTCAGGAGGCTCCGCCTCCAATGCTCAGGAGAGGATCCTTGTCCGAGAGGGGTGCCCAGCTACATCAGTTTCCAACAGTTTTGATCCAATGGCTCAAATTCAATAACAGTAAAAAAAACAAGTTCTAATTGTTCAAATTTAAATCAAACGGTCAAAACAATATTATTAATTAATCCATATCATATCCAACACCAAAACTCATCCAAAACATCCAAAACACTATAAGTACACATCCATTTGTTTACTAATCCATAAAAATAAAAAATAAAAATCAATTTTCTCAATAATTATTTTTTGATCAGAATTTGAATTTGTTTACATCAAAATGTTCGTAAAATAAAACAAGATAGATTATACAAAAATTAATTCCAAAATTATTAGCAAAAAAAAAAAATCAACGAAATACAAAAGTTGGAAGTGAGAATTATAGGTCCATTACCATTGGAGGAAAAAAAAATATCTAACCTCATACATAGGTGAATTAGATAGTTGAAAATACGAGGCTAAATTTGAGTTTTTAGGCCCTGGAGATAGCCTTATGGTCTAGTGGTTAGGGGTAGGTTTAATTCTAATCCGTTCGATTTTTTTGTCAAAATTGAAAATCATAACGAAATTTTTGTACGTGTTGGTATTTTCGGTTTTTTGGTCAGTTTGGTTTAATTTCGATTCAATTTTTTTGGTTCGGTTTACGATTTTTTTAACCTAAAAATTGAAAAAAAAAATCTAAAGTTATTAAAGAGAGGAAATTAAATTTATAGTAAAAACATGGGAAATAACAATACGGGATAAAAACAATAAAAGAAAATAAAGTTGGCTCATTTAGAGGATCAAGCACATATCGTCTAAATGACATTATTGATAACTCATTGTGAGACTAAGCTTACCCTCCCTTAATATAGATAATATCGTTTGTTCAAAAAAAAAAGATTTTTTAACCAAAATGATCCTTGAGATTGACATAAAAAGTCAAGAAGTGTTGCGAAAAACTAACATGTTAAGCCCTTTTGATAACCATTTTATTTTTTATTTTTCGTTCTCACTTTCTGTGCTTATAAATGACGAAAGAACGATGAAGAAGGGTGGTAGGACATGAGAACAGATAAAGAAGAATGAACTTGATATTCACTACGTATTGAGCCCAATAATTTCAAAGCTTTGGCACAATAAAGGTAAAAACAAATACAAAACACTCTAAACATAGAAAAGATGTGCGTAAATTGTTTATCTCGATGGTAAGCCCTATAATTTCATAGGCTTGTTTGTGTTAGGATTTTGACGACATGTTCCTAAGTTGGTAGAAATTGCTGAGTTCAATCTAATATTTGAATCTGTCTAATTATTTGATCCAATTTGTGGCATGATGGCACAAAGACAATATTTTGCGATGAAAAGTAACTTTTCATGGTGCATCACCATAATCACTTAAATATTTTTGGTAACTTTGTCTTTTATTACACAAGCACGCCTTTGGCAGCTCCATTCATTTTAATTAGTCAAATTATTGCCACTGACTAGGATCATCTAATTATACATTAAGTAAGATTCAACTAAATCTTCCAGATAATTAGGATTAAGAATATCAAGTAATAAGTAATGCTTTCAGGGTGGTGTACACACCCACACACCCACAACGCAAATCCTTGATGGTATGTTGAAATTCGATAGAGAAGAAAAAAAGATGGAAAACTTAGACTTATGTACAAAAGTATAAAACCAAACCACTCAAAGAAATGAAAGTAGCAATTAATAGGACTCGCTAACAAGCTAGCAGATGGTTGGTTGGTGCTTTACAATTCGAGTCTTAAAATCATGCCAATTTTTTAATCCATGTAGTTGGATATTATTTCTGGTATCATTCAAGAATATGCAAGTTCCTCTCGGCTATAGCCCCGTTTGTTAACAAGAAAAAAAAAACACCAATCCTAATTAATATTTGTACAATATACATAACAGGGTCATGAAAAGGAGAAACAGAATCCTAATCTGTCACACTTCTTCGGAACATATACTAGTTTTACTTCCTAAAATACCAGTGCCTAGGCGACCTTGCATGCATGTATGCATGAATATAAATGATGAAAAGGTCGAAATGGTTTCAAGAAAAGGAAAAAATCATGGTTAATCAATAGCTTACTTTGGATCTAGAAAGAATCTTTCAAAAGTAGTTAATTAAGACTAGATAGGGTTTGAGTTCATACCAAAAGAATCCCTTCTGAGATCGGTTGATTGAATACTAGCTAGCTTCCACTACTAGAAATTTGGCTAAAAGCTACCCTTTTCATTGGTGCCTATTGCAGCATGTAGCCACTTACATTGGTGGCAAACCTCAATGGCCACCAAGCAGCCACCAAATTAGAGAGTGTGGCCTATGTAAAGGACTCTATTGTAACAATGGCTACTCTTAATACATTGGTGGCATCTAAAAACAATATCACCCTAATTCACATCGGTGGCAAAGTTGCAAAATAATATTAAAAAAAAGGATGCCCTGTGTGGGCACCCAAATTGGAGTATCATATTTCTTTTTCTATTTTTTGTGAGAAAACAAATTGTAATATCATTAAAATATAAGAATATAACTATAAATTTGAATAACTGAGATTATGTGCAAATAGTTTATATCAAATCCAAATTCCTAAAATCCACAAAACACAAACCATAAAATACATATCAAACATCACAGAAATTAGAGAACCCTGAAAAAAATTGAGGTCTAATTCACTTTTCCACAGAGAAGAAAATCTAAATAAGGATGTCCCCTTGATTAAGCTCTGAACAAAAAAAGGTGTACGATTATATACCTCCAAATGCCAAAGGACCAAGTTCTCACTCCAACGATCCAAAATTCTGAAACATAGTAAATCCATTATCAATTCTCAAACATGCTAAATTCAGACAGAAGGTAAATAACCGTAATCCATCTGGGAGAACCACCATCCCTCCCCAACCCCAACACCCACACACCCCCCTACCAAAAAAAAAGAAAAAGAGTTGTGCTGATGATTGACTACACTCAGTGTCCATTGGGATTTAGGGTTATCTTAGAAGTTCCAAAAACTGGGGTAGTTCTTTTGTTTGCAGTCTTTAGCTCAAGAATTATATTGTTTCCAGAGCTTTCCAATTTCCCAGCACAGAACGACAAACATAAAAACATTAAAATAGCTATAAATTACAACAATAGGACGAACTACAAAACGATAGAGGAAAGATTAAGAGCTTACCCTCGCAAAATCAAAGCTTACCAAAATGCTTACCCTAACCAGAGAATCATAGAGAATAAATCTGCACCAACATGTAATCATAGAGAAAAAAAAATTAAAATTTATAAATACCATCATTTCACTACTAATTTGAATAAATCCAAAAACAATACATTGGAATAATCTTTTAGGTCTTCCAATATTAATAGGTTGGAAATTCAGAAGACAAAGTACCACAATTCATTAAATTCAAAGTTGCACATATTTCTTCTATATCTTGTATATCATGTTTTTTTATATGATTGTGACTAAGACCTGATTTCTCTTTCTAGTGAAGTTGTTGAAGATAATACTCAAAGTCCCACTGCAGCATCAAATGAAAGAAGCACGACTTGTTTTAAAAGTCATATGATGTGTGCATTTGCAGACATCAAGATTTTCCATGCGCAAGAAAGGGAATCACTCCATTAAAAAGAGAGGAACTACTGATACTGCAGGTACATTAACCGAACCACTAATTTTAAATGACAGCATATGCTCGAGTAAGCAAAAGACTAAAAGAAGAAAAGCAGAGGATTATATACCGGTTTCAATGTCATAGTCAGGCCCTCTTAAACCTGGTTCTAGAATGAGGATAGTCTGACACTCTCGTAGTGACTAATACTTATTTTGACCTTCACCCAGTTTGTGAATTAGAAGCTTGAAATGCACCAAAAATTATATTAATTGAGTAACAAAATTGGAGCCATTCCCCTAATTTTAACTATTAACAGCGTAAAGAATTGGAAATTACAATTAAGACCAATGTTTTCCCCCTTTTTTTCATTGCCATAAAAGGCAGAAAAACAAAGGCTTCTAAAATTCAAACCAATCGTCTCATTTCTTCCCAAAAACAACACATTTTAATAAAACATTCATAAATGCGTGGTCAAACAGGGGAAAAGATTATGTTAATTTGGGTATACAAACAGAACTGTTTACAATAAGCATATATAACGTGATTTGGTCTGCAGTGCTTCCACCAATAGTTATAAAAAAAACAAAGATTCTAAAGATATGCATGCAATAGAATGACTATTACCTCCAAGTAAGCAGTTGCACGGTTGCAATCTAAGTTACACACATCATGTTCAATCTGATAGCTTCAGTATAGCACTTGACAACATTATTTCAGGCTTTTCCTTAAATGAAGTATTTCCCTGGGAAAAGATTAGTAAACATAGAAATTGAAACAATACACATTAGTACATTGGTATCCAAGTTCTTTGCTAATAGAAAATGAAATTAAGGGGATTGAGAGATCTAATTTCAATTTTTTGAAGGACAACACCATACTTCATTCATATCAAAGAATAGCATGATTCCAATTTCAATTTTGAACATAATAAAACATATAGCATTCATATATTACTTCTTTCAAATTTACTTTTATATTTAAAGATCGTATATTTTAATGAGTTTAAATTGATTTTATATATAAACTATACCTTTTTATATTTAAATAATAGTGTACATTGTATAATTACAGTTATAGTCCATGAATACAATTAGAGGCCTTTGAATTTCTTTGCAATAGAAGATTTATACGGAAAAGCGACTGCAAATATACAGACGGAGGGAATTTGAGGTTTGTAGTTCATCTACTCAGCAATTTCTTACTATAGATACAACTGAGTAGTGAGAAAGCTTTAGCTAATACTATTCAATTCCACATGTAATTATAAAAAAAAAACACTATTCAGTTAGCAGCAACAGACCAACATGGCAATGGGAGTCTACAAAAAGGAAAAAGAACAGAAGATAGAAAATAGTAGACAAATGGTCATAGTTATATTAATTGAAATTGTTCAGAAAAAACAATGTTGAATACATACTTCCTTAGAATAAAAAAAATTGATTAATTCATTATAATGGTTTTTTTGTAACCCAAGTAGAAAAGGATACAACTTAATAACGATGGAAGCCACAAACCTATGTCATTTCTTATTCGGGATCAAATAGAGCACATTTATTATTCGAGACCTGTGTCATTTCTTATTTGGGATCAAACAGAGCATATTTCATATTCGGGACCAATCAAAAGCAGATGAAATTTCAAACAAAAGAGCAAAAGTAGACGATGCAAGCTGAGAAGCTCAAAAATCAGAGGGAGGAGGCCTTACCATGAGTCATGACTGTGACCTGGTTGTACTTGGCAACACACCCTGACCTGCAGGGAGCTCGTCTTGATTTATCCCTGCAAAAAAAATAAAAATAAAAAAAATAAAAAACACATAAAGATTCATGACAAATCAAATGGGGGTTTGGAGAAAACTGAGGGATAACATAACAGAACATAAGTAACTTCAAAAAAACATGGTGCAAAACCATAAAACTCGCTCCGCAAAACAAAACTTTTGGTGTCTGCTATATAATTTACAAAAATGTGAAAAAATGGACATGTATTTTCTATCCATCAAGCTCTTTGTGATTGTCTTGGGTATAGACTACACAATACATGTAAGTATATTGAACATTCATATAAATGCAAATCAGATAGGAATTAATTTCAATCTCACATAAACTATACCTAGTTTTCCGAGGCTAAGAAAGAAACCTGGAGAAGCCGATTCTATTGCAGAGATGGGCTCAGTTTTGGATTCTGGAGGATCGGCTAGAGTTGGTGTTGTGGCTGCTAGGGTTTGAGAAAGGGTAAATGAAGGTCAACTGGGCGTGTTTCTGTCTCTCTCCTATCCCTCTCAATCTCTCAATCACCGACACCAATAATTGATTTGAGGAGAAAAAATCAACCCTAACCCCCTTTTTGGCAGCCTCACTCCTCCCTCTCCCTTCCCCTCCCTGCCATCCCACGCCTCTCTCCCTGAAATCTGTCCACAAATCCTCCCATATATATCTCTCTCAGCCTAATCCGTGAGTTTTGGCTGAAGCATAGCCACATCAAACCCGAATTTCCAGAATAATGAATAAAATCGACAAAAACTATATACAATTGGCGCGTTACCATTGATTCGAGTTCTGGTAAGGAGTGCGACGGCGAGAAGGCAAGGTGTGCGACGGTAAGGCGCCGAATCGACTTTGTCGTTGAAGAGCTCTAGAGCAAAATGGGTTTGTCGTCGAAGAGATCTCTGGAACAAAATCGGGCTTGTCGTTCAAGACCTCCCACTCCTCTCTCTTTGTCTCTCTGAGGCGGCATGTGCTTCCATCCCCGAAACCCCTCACCGAATGACAATAAACCTAAACCCATACCAATCCGTCCAAAATCCTACGGACAAAATTACCCTCCAAAATTTTATTAATTACCCTCCAACCCAGTGAGAAATTAAATGGAATTGGTGTAAATAAAGCAAAATCGAGGGCTAATTATTTGACTGTAGCCATGAACAGTGCAATTCCCCTTCAACTTTAGAATAGATAATAATTTGGGGGTGAAAGTACTGTAGAATAGGATTATTAAATGAAAAAAATATATATTTTTGATGGAAAAAAAAGGAGAAGAAGACTGAAAAAGAAATTAAAAAAAGGTCCCAAAGTTGAAAAAATATGTAAAAAGTCTTTGGTGTAATTTTAAGAAAAAAAGTTAGTTAACAGACACCAATCATTGGTAGCTGATTTTGGAAGGCCACTGATATCAGTGGCAACCCACTGTAAAGACACCAAAAAATAGTAAGAGTGGATGCTTTATATCTATGGCCACCAATTGCAAAGGGTGTGCAAAAAATGGTAGGCAATGGTCATAATTCTAGTAGTGTTCTTCTGGAGTTGCGCGCATCATGCAAGGGCATATGCTAGTTAGATGACTATGGTTCGGAGTTTAGACATTTGGCCTTACTGTTCTTTGCCACGTACCTAGCTCGTGATTAATAATTGATCTAGAAAATTATGACTAATTTTTTTGGGAAGAGAAATGCTAAGAAGATTTTCTTAAAAGTACGACTCTTTATGGACTCTCCTTATCTAGTCTTATCAAGGGCAAAATATTTTTGATGAAAAAAATTTTGAAATCAATTTTAAAGTGTTTCACTTATTATGTGTTTTTCGTATGAAACACTTCAAATATTTTTAGAACTCAAAACCATTTTTTCTAAAATCGCTTATAGTTATTTTAAAAGCATTTTCGAATGAGCCACTCAGTATTAGGGTTTGGTGGTATTCTTCTTCCCTTGGAAGTGAGAGATCTTAGGTTCGAATCTCGTGGGTGGCGAATTTGATAATCAATTAAGATGCCCATTGTATAGCTTTGCCGACTCTCCCTCTCCTTAGACTAACTCCAATGGGGGGCCAAATGCCAAATTTCCCCCCAAATTACCCCCCAAAACATGCTCCAATGCAAGCCAAATTTTTGGGCTAAATGCCAAATAAATTTTTTGGGCCAAATTCCCCCCAACATTCCCCCCAGCCACGAGTGGACTCGCTGGCCCAAAGGCCAGTCTCGACCCGCCAACGCGCCTCACGCGGCCGCTTCGTTTCTGGTGCCGACAAGGCTGGGTCCCTCTGTCAGGCTGCTGTCGGCCCAGCAGAAAATCCCCAACGGCTAGTTATGGAATCCAACGGCTAGCTTTGGTCGATCCAACGGCTGCTGTTGGTCCAAATTCAAATTTTATTTTTTTAAATATGTTATTTTAAAATACATTGAATCCAACGGCTGAGATCGAATATAATCAAATCTAACGGTAAAAAAAAAGATCTAACGGTCCAAATTAAAATCCAACGGCTAAAATAATTTTAAAAAAAATTATTTAACTGAAAATTTAGTGATTTTTCAATATTTATCGGAATTTAAATTTTTTTAGATTAAAATGTTCATAAAATTAATTTACGATAGTCTACATATTTATTTTTTTTAAAAAAATTAATTTACGATAGTCTACATATTTCTTTAATAATCGCGGGCTAAAATTTTTAGGCCTGAACCATTGGAGCAGAAAAGTTGTTTCTGGGCTAAAAACTAAATTTTCCGGGCTAAAATATTTGGCATTTAGCCCATGCATTGGAGATGATCTTAGTATAAAAAAAAAATCGATGTACTCAAAAAAAAAAATATACACTTCCGAATGAGTACTAAACTATTGATTGTAAATGATATTTGAATTGTATGTAAATGATATTTGTATACATCTTAGGCTAAACTATTGATTTTGGTTATAAAATGTTTTTAAAAGTCATGGCGAATTGTGCCTCTACTTTTATTCTAAGGCGATGATTTTAAAAATGATAAGAATTTTGGTAATTTTATGGGACAGCACAGCGCAGATATCACATATGGACTATATTCAGCGTGTGCTCAAATAACATTAGGATAGTCGAAATTGAAGTAAAAAATGGTGTGTGGATAATACTACCCCAACATTAAACTTAAGAAACTTGTCCAAAGTCATGTTATAGAGTGAACGAAGTACAATTATTTCTCGTTAAAACTTTAGCAAAATTTTTGGTTTAAAATATTGGTCTTCCTAGCATTACCCTTACCTCAAAACATGACAGCAACACATGTGAGCATTTTTACAAGAATAATTTTCACACTTGACTCTGGATGATATGTTAAAAATTCAATTCATTAAAACTTGTTAAAAAAAGTCCTCCCCGCTTCATTAAAAAACAAGTTGTAGTCAACGAAATTCTTATCCTAAATCGTATAGAAGGTTTTGGAGCACATAATACCTTCACACAAAATGTATAGTCTGATTAGTGAATTAACAAAATTTTAGTTTGTGAGATAATTCTGCATACACATCCCTAATAGTTCATGTCACATCTTGACCCGGGGTCCACCACATCCTGGGCCCGCTCCACCACCGTAGCACGATATTGTCCGCTCCCGAAGCCAGTGAGCTCCCAAAATGCCTCGTGCTAGGTAGGGATGGGGAATATACATATAAGGATCACTCCCCTGGGCAATGTGGGATCTCACAATCCACCCCCTTAGGGGCCCGACGTCCTCGTCGGCACACCACGGCCAGGGTTAGGCTCTGATACCAAATTGTCACATCCCGGCCCGAGGCGGATCACTACATCCCGGGCCCGCTCCACCACCGTAGCATGATATTGTCCTCTTTGGGCCCCGACTACGCCCTCACGGTTTTGTTTCTGGGAACTCACACGAGAACTTCCCAGTGGGTCACCCATCATGAGAGTGCTCTCGCGCGCTACTCGCTTAACTTCGGAGTTCCCATGGAACCCGAAGCCAGTGAGCTCCCAAAAGGCCTCGTGCTAGGTAGGGATGGGGAATATACATATAAGGATCACTCCCCTGGGCGATGTGGGATCTCACAGTTCAAGTGGTCATTGTGATTAGGCATGACACTTCGAATTAAATTTTTAATTTTAAAGACCTGCCCTCGCAAAAAATAAAATTGAGACAGTAACATGTTGTTTTCTTTTTATTTGTTACTTTTAAGTATCAGCTGTAAGGCAAGAGATCTGATTTGCCCAAAAGGATGAAATCAACATTAAAAATAACCATTAGATGAACTGATAATAATAACTTGAGGAAACAAACAAAAAGAAATAAAAAACATGCATACAGCATGCTTTAAGCCGAATCAGAAGGAAGTATATATGCTGGTTAATCTCCATAAGTGATAATTATGCTATCCATTATCTTGGCCATAACCTCCTCAGATTCCTAGAGCATTTTTATGCTTATTCAGCTTCTCCCGCTTCCCGGCTTTCGCTGGTAACTCCTCCAGCATCCTCTCAATCCCACCACCACAAGGACCCATCAGTTCATTGACAATCTAAAAATAGGGTATTATTTAGGATAATAATGACTCATCAAGCAACACCTTGGGTTTGGTAAATTTTGAAAGACTATAAGGGCAGTGGGGCACGCTGCTCATCTCAGCAGAAAAATTATATTGGCTAGCTTGTCATCGGTTATTTGAATGGATAGTAAAGGTTATTTGAAGTTCCAAGAGCACCCCTTATCTTTGATTTAATACTCATTAGGGTTTAAAAGTCCAAAGGAGCGCATGGGATGTGGTTTGCTGAACGTTTAGAAGTCCAAAGCACAATATCAGCATGCGGTTTTAAAACGTTGGTTGTCATTTACTTAATATTCCAATTCCACAGATTAAATGTTGCAGTATTCCATAGGTTTGCTGAACAATTATATATACTACTAGGAGCCCTTCTGCGTAAGGCACTTACCAAAACGAGCTTTCTCACTTCTTCCTGACTAATATCTTCTCTGTCAAGTAATCATCTTGCCACAATTCAGAAATGAGAGGAGCAAAGCTCAAGAAATCGAGTTCTACAGTTCAAACTGGGGAAGGCTCCCTTGCAATGGTTCAGGCAGCACTTGACGTGATGCCTGTCAATACCGCACCTATTGTGTCGTCCTACAATGACAAGATCCGTCCTCTTCTGGATGCGGTAGACAAGTTGCGCAACTTGATGGTGATGGATGAAGGCATTCAGCTGCCAACGATTGTGGTGGTAGGAGACCAGTCATCCGGCAAGTCTAGCGTGCTTGAATCCTTGGCCGGTATCAGCCTCCCTCGGGGCCAAGGCATCTGCACGAGAGTGCCTCTTATAATGAGGCTGCAACACCACTCTAGTCCTCAGCCTGAATTTTCCTTGGAGCACAATGGCAGGGTTGATCGTACTGATGAAGAAAATATTGCCGAAGATATTGTGAAGGCTACAAATTCTATTGCAGGGGGAGGTAAGGGAATTTCTAACACCCCACTGACTTTGTTGGTGAAGAAGAATGGGGTTCCAGATCTGACTATGGTTGATCTTCCGGGAATCACTAGGGTTCCGGTCCATGGTCAACCTGAAAATATTTATGATCAGATCAAAGATATGATCATGGAATATATTAAGCCCGAGGAAAGTATTATTCTGAATGTATTGTCTGCTACGGTGGATTTTACGACGTGTGAGTCAATCCGGATGTCACAAAGTGTGGATAAAACTGGTGAGAGGACGCTCGCTGTGGTTACGAAAGTGGACAAGGCACCAGAAGGACTACTTGAGAAGGTCACTGGAGATGATGTGAACATTGGTCTTGGTTATGTCTGTGTAAGGAATAGGATTGGTGACGAAACTTATGAGGAGGCATCGGCGATGGCTCATGAATTATTTCAAACACATCCGCTGCTTTCGAAAATTGACAAATCCATGGTCGGTATTCCAGTTTTAGCACACAAGCTGGTCCATATTCAAGCAAACAGCATAGCAAAAAATTTACCTGATATAGTGAAGAAGATCAATGACAGGCTGAATTTTTGCATTATGGAACTGAATAAAATGCCCAAGAGTCTTTCGTCTGTTGCTGAGGCCATGACGGCCTTTATGCAAATCATTGGCTTGGCTAAGGAATCTCTTAGGAAGATTCTTTTGAGAGGAGAATTTGAGGAGTATGCAGAAGACAATCGCATGCACTGCACTGCTCGATTGGTTGAGATGCTCAACCAGTACTCGGATGAACTTCACAGATGTCCTGAAAGTGATGCAAAGAGCAACTTCTTGATGGAGGAGATCAAGATCTTGGAGGAGAACAAAGGTATTTCACTTCCGAACTTTCTTCCACGCAATGCTTTCCACATTATCTTGCAGAGAAAAGTGAATGAAATTTCAAGTATTCCGATTGCATTTGTGGAACAAGTGTGGAGCTACATTGAAGAGGTGGTTATTTCTGTCTTGATGCGTAATTCAGAGAACTATTATCAGCTGCAGCTGTCAGCAAGGCGTGCCGGCCATAATCTAATGGCCAAGATGAAGGAAAGGTCAGTCAAGTGGATGCTGGAGCTTGTAGAGATGGAAAAGATGACAGATTATACATGTGATGCTGACTATGTTTCCGAATGGAACAAGTTGATGGCTAGTCAAAATATATTCATTCATGGAGTCTTAACTGACGAGAATAAACCTTCTATCATAGCTATAGAAGGCATCGGGGAAGTTGAAGTCGGTATTCTGAGGAAGTACCCGCATGTTTTAGCTCAAGCTTATGACCTTAAAATGAGAATGACTGCCTATTGGAAGGTTGTTTTGAGGAGGTTTGTGGACTTCATGGCATTGCATTTGCAGCTGTCTGTTTTTAACCTTGTGAACAAAGAGATGGAGGCTGAGATTGTGAATGAGTTGATGGGACCTTACGGAGGGGGAATCGAGAGGATGTTGGAGGAGTCGCCGGCAGTGGCAGTAAAGCGTGAGAAGCTTAACAAAAGCATAAAAAAGCTGAGGGATTCTAAGGAGGTAGTGGCCAAGATTATGGACAGCATTATCACTTATGGTGATTAACTAACTTGCCAATTAGTTTTGAGGGTATTAAAAAATGGTCTAAATAAAAGTATGCAGTCTGTGTTTTCTTATGTTGTTGGTTGGTTGTTTGTCAACTTTTGTTTCATGTTTTTTCGTTTCCTTTGTGTTCTTGTTATGTGGTAATTGTATGGTTCTGGTAATCCTGTGAAGTTTAATGTTTTCAATGAAATTTAACTCCGATATTTTGTTTTCTATTTTCTGCTTTCATTACCTTTCATTTAATTTGACAGTGAGCCTTCGGGACTAATCTAACAGATAAAAACTTGGAAAAATTAGGTTGCCATCCCTTTTTTCCATATTACATTGATTGAAATCTTATTATTTTTCTATTTTAGATCAAGGTCCTTTGATTTATTCCGTGTCATAATTTTAGTATTTAAAATATTACACATCATCATAAATGAAATCTCATCCCTTTGTGCATTTAAGGCAAAATAAACTATATGAGTAAGTTTAAAACAAGGAAAATCCATTTTAACTCCTCCATTCTTCTTCTTACACATTGGGACAACCCTGCATTTGGTGAGTACACCACAGATTATTTCCTCCAAAAGACTCTCCGGGTGAGAAACAACTCGCCCACGAGTTCACTGATTCAAAATCGATCCATAACCCAAAATGTTGTAACGAACCACGTGGGTCCCGCCTCTATTAGAGAGGTGGAACAAATGCAGTAAGAGATGGGTTAGGACACTATTTAACTTTCACTCAAGGCGGTCTAAAAGATTCGGTGAAAGACCGTCCAAATTCAACTGGACCCTTCCTTAACAACCGCAGCCAACGCGACGAAAGCCGTTACGTCCTCTATGCAGTTCTCGTGCTGCTCGTTCACCTCCACCGAGTTTGCAGCAGTAGATTTGTCACATGCAGAGACTGTAGAGTGAGCGGACTATGTGAAAACTATACAATTCTGAAGTCATCTTCTTTTGTTCTTTATATTTTTTTCTTTTCCTTTTATTATTATATATTAGTCTTGATTATTCAATGTCTGGTTGGCTACACATATATCCATGGGGACATTTTTAATCTACATGTTTCGTTCTAATATATCTATTGCTATAATATGTTTTGGTTGGTTCAAATTCGTTTTACATAAATATATGGGTACAAATTTTTTGGAGAATATTATGTAAAATGGTTTTTAAGGTTGCTGCATTTTATGTACCCACATATGCATATCTATAAAACAAAGCGGTATGATGTCCTTTGAGTTTTTAAATGTACCCACGAGTTTTCTTGTAAATTCGGGTTGTACCCATATGCGATTTATGTTATGGGTACATACATTATTCTTGGTCTAAGTTTGTGGGTACATTGCTTTTGTATGTATGAATTCATGGGGTACATTATTTCCCTTAACACTATTCAATGAAATTCACAAAAATATGTGCAGTGTGCATGAATTTTTGTTGTAGTAATTGTTTTTTTTTAATTCTCATAATCCCATAAATTTTTGAATTTTTAAAATTTTAAATTTCTTTTAGACTTGATCAATTGATTGAATCTCATAATACTAGGATTTTGAATTACATAAATTCTTGGATTTAAATCCCTTAAATGTTGGACTGCAATCAATATTTTAAATTATAGTTTTTTATTTAAGATATTAAAAAGAAGACATAAAAATATAGTAATACTAAAATCCTGAAGTGTACAAAGTTAAAGGACTTTGATAAAAAAAATTTAAAAAAAAAAAATAAGATTTCAATCTAACAATTGAGTTGACTAGAGACCGGATCCAAAATGACCACAAAAACTTACTTAGGTAAAGAATCCGACACGCATTGTAGAAACCCTAACTGATAAGAAAACCACCTTCCTTAAATTTTCAAATTTTCAGTGTCAAAGTTGTAATAACCTGAAAGAGAATATGGAAATACTGTTACTTTCCTAAGATAAATAAACTTGTTTGCCGGTTTATATATCTTCTCAATTCTATCCAGGAAATGTTATCATATATGTGTGTGTCTTCTCATTTGGATCCTTTTTTATCTTGCAATTCTGGTAGAAATTAATTAAAGGTTTTTTTTTATTGACACCCCACATATTGTTGACTACACCTCACATAAAATTTAATATTAAATAACTCGTATATCAAGGTATAAAATGACTATTTAAGCCCTAAAAAGTATACACTCCCTAAGTTCTTTTAACAGCAAAACTTAATAATAATTCAAGAACATGATGAGATTTTTTTTTTTTTTTTTTTTTTGAGTTGTAGTCTAAGAGTTCATATTTGAAAAAAAATTCTAAAATTTAGATACCAGTTTTTCAAAGAAAATTTTCAAAAGCTAGGGGTGTGATCCAGATTGCAATCCAAATGCTGCATGGAACCCATGGGATTTTTCATAAGGGAAATAGATTGATGTTGATACATGCATAATCATTAACTATGAATAAAAAATTGATTCCATTAGGTAGTTAAGAATGCCTAGAAGAAAAGGTTTCATTTTTCCATTTTTTTCTGGTTGAAAGAAGAGACTTCATGAAGAGAAAAGCTAGCTGAAGTTTGAAAACCCATAGCACAGTAGGATAAAAATGTAAGAGGTCAAGTCATAGACTAGCTCCAATAACAAGAACCAAACAAGAACAAAAATGACACACCTCAACTCGATGTCCATGTGCTGGCCGACACCTAAGGGTGACGCAAGACATTTAATGAATGCATATGCTTAGAACATGTGAAACATACATATAAATTTCGCCCGTGACTACGCAAAGTAACATTCAAATATAAGTCTTACAAAATGTTATAATAATATTCAATTGCCAACAATGAATATAATGATAATGCATGACATGTTTAGAGCATACAACTAATCCAAAGTACAAACGGAAGATAAGATAGAGAAGTGCTATTACAATAGATGTCAAAGCAGAGAGGATGATATGATATCACTGGTAAGGGAATGCCTCGTAATTCGGATCGTACGCCTTTTCCCTATGTCATGAGGGGGCGCAAAACAAACATGAGTGGACAAAGTTATATATATAAATAATATTGAAACAATTATCAACATACTAACCCCTAAAGTTTATGAAAACTAATAGCATAACAGGTGATAGATTTGCCGAAAACCCTAGCATGCCATAAAACCTTTCATAAAACATATCTCGTATATAATGTGTTAACTAGTGGTAACAGTGTCACCCGAAGGCACATAGAACTCTTCATTCGCCCGAAGGCCTTCCTTCAGAAATACTTCAAACATCAATCGCCCGTAGGCTCCTACAACACCCACCCGAAGGCATATAAGTATCAATCGCCCGTAGGCTCCTACAACACCTACATATTTAAGTATCAATCGCCCGTAGGCTCCTACAGTACCCACACGAAGGCATAGATGTGACCACTAGATAGGCACAAAACCATTGAATATAATATTTCCAAACATAGGTACATATATCTCAAAATCATGTTCATAGCATATAGTCATCCATCATATATACTATAAAGAAGTGTAAAGAAAACATTTTCATAAATAGTATATAGTCATCCATCATATATACTGCAAAGAACATAAGTTCGACAAAATATGGTATTTCAAAATATTTGCAGTAAGGCATGATATATCAGAAGTGTAAATCTAATTTACTCATAAAACGTTTCATAAAACGTCACCATTAAATCATGCTTTTCATGTGTGCATTTCTACTATTAAAACATGCATTTTAGAAAGGATCCACTCACAGATACTCTGTCGTCGAAGAGCCGTACGAAATAGGAATGACGGAATCGCTGCTAATAATTGCAACTAAGTACATAAAGGATCTCATTAATAAAACTATACTCAAACAATTAAATTTTGAAAAACGGATTCAAAAACGGATCCAGAACGTCGAAATTAGCCTACAAGAGGTCCCGGACAAAACCTGAAAAAGTCAACATTGACGGTTAAAGTCAACGATCAGCGTTGACCAAGTCAACGGTCAGACCGGGTCAACGGGTCTGGGTCTGGTCAACTGGGTCAAAGGGTTTGGGTTGGACTGGGTTGGGTCCAAATGGGGTTTGGGTTTTTGGGTTACTAGGCTTAAAGCCCAGCTCACGAAAATGGATTGGTTTAGGCTAAGAGCCTTAGGTTGCACGGCCGAAGGCCTAGGTCCGAAGGGTTTTGGGTTGGGTTCTATCGGGCCTTAGGCTTAAAGGTCCAGCCCAAAGTGAAGGGTTTTGGTTTAGGGTTAAACGGATTGGGCTTTAGACATAATGGGTTTCGGCTTAAGCTAAGTAGGCCGAGGGCTTTTGGGTTTTGTTGACTGGGCTTACGCTTGAAAGCCCGACCCAAAGCTCTGGCTAAGGCTTGGGCTCCGGGTGTGGGTCGAACGACCTGTTCCTCACTGAGAACGAAGGTCAAAGCTTTCCAAGTTTCGGTCAACGGCGATCAGCCAAACTAACCTATGATCCAAAGCCTAAAATAAAGGTAGAGATGATAGGGAGTGTTTGTTACCTAAGATTCACCGTGAAACGGCCGGAGGTGGTCGGGTTATCGCTTGAAGGCTTCGGGGCTTCGCCGGAGGATTCTCTGTGCTTAGCTATGCTTCACATAGACAAAGGAGAGTGAAAGGGTGCCCACGCGAGGTTGGGGATGGTGGTGAGATCGTTGTGGTTGTTGTCTGTGTGGGTAGGTGTGCGTGTGTCTCGCCAAAGAGGAGAAGGAGAGTAAGCTGAGAGATAGAGAGATCTGAAAGTGAGAGGGAGAGTGCTCGAGGAGAAGAAAAAGAATGAGAGATATGGTGAGTGAGTTGCCACATGGCAGGCAGAGAGATGAGAGACTTTGAGAGAGAATCTATAAAGTAGATCCGGATTGGATGAGGCTAGGGGGAACAAGATCGTAATTTCACAAATTGTTAAAATAAATGTAATTTTACAATTCATTTGGGGATAGGGTTTCACAAAAAATTATACAGAGAGCAGTAAATTAGAATCTAAGCACATTTATTTCCTGGAATTCGACAAATAGAAGCAATTCTTTCCCAAGACTGGATAAATCTCCCAGCAAGGCAGCAACCGCCTTTATTATTTCCTTGTGCGGGGTGTAAGGGTATTGTAGGAAATTATGTGGGGTGTATTAAGATAATTTTTAATTTCAAAAGTAAATGTGGGGTGCTATCAGTACGTAGGGTGTAGTCAATAAAATGTGGGGCGTTAATAAAACAACCCTTAATTAAACAACCAAAAACCCAACTTCTTTACAGATAAAGAAAGCCAAGATCCTTAGAAGAAACCTTGCTAGCTTATAACAATAAACTTGTATCTCAAGAAGTAAAGTATCCCTTTACTCATATTAAATCTCTCTTGTTTTCGTTTGTATAACAGTAAAAGAGTAAGTTAAAAGAGCACGACAAACAAATGAGTAATGTTAGGTAGGCTAAATTTTTTAAACTAAATGATGTGGTTGTAGATGATTGGATTGTTAATTAAGTGTTGATTAACGTGCTTGAATCTTATTGGTGACACATCATTTGGTTTGCAATTTGGTTTAAAAAATTTAAGCTCCCTAACATTACTCCAAACAAATTGAAGCTTTTGAATTTCTTTCCTTTGAGTTTCTAAAACACCCATTATACACAGCAGTTGTCTAAAACACCCATTATACAACAGTTGTCTTTATCTAGTGTTGCTTTGTTTCTCATTTGGGCCTTCAATTTGAGAAAGAAAACAAAAGTAATGCATCAAATTATTTAAGTATTGATGAGGTGGAGCTTGGTTTCTAGATCGGAAGATAATAAAGTATTGATGAGGTGGAGCTTGGTGAAAATGATAAACCAACAAAAAATATATGTGTGTTAAAACCAAAGGAAATCATTTGCTTCGGTTTAATTTCATGTGTCACATTTCTGTTCTTCTTTTGCGTCATCTTATTACAAATTATTTAAAATCGTTTTGGTCAAATATATAATATATTTACCTTAATTGAAAAACTCATTATCTTACGGCCATTTTGAGACTGATGTGTTTTTTTTATGAAAACTGCTTCTGTGAAATCCCATCCCCGAATTTCACTATTTAAAATTAATATTTTCGTATTATTAATTTTAACACGTTTATATTTACGACATATGTTTTTTTTTGGAGGAACCTCGGTTGTTTATTGTTGAAAAAGGAAACCACATGAGTGGCTAAGAAAGAAAAAAAAAGAAAAAAAAAATAAAATTTGAGCTTCTGAATGGCATAAAGAGAGAAGGTGGGAGAGTTTCAGGAGGGAAGAAAGGAGAGAGGTGGCCGAATGAGAAGAGGAGAGAGGGTTTGAAATGCCCAATCAGAAATGGGAAAATGAGGGAAAGGAAGGAAGGAAGGTGAGAAGGAGGGAGGAAACGGGTATTTTGACCCGTGTGACCCAACCGGAGGGGCCAAGGGAATCCGGTGGTCTCCCGGCTAAATTCTGACGAATTGAACCCCCTCACCACCTGGAAATCATTCTCCATCACCTCCTCCACCTATACCACCCCAAAATTTGAGGGAATTTGGCCCGAAATGTGGTATACCCACACGGGTGTGCGATGAGCTCGTGGTGGCGATCCACCCAAATTTGAATGTAACTCCGACCACCACCACCACCAATAGACTCTCCTCAACCTCAGGAACAAAGCCCAAGCACTTGTGGAGGCGTCAGAGTGAGCATGGAGGTCGAATCGAAGCACACCCTCTTTAGGGTTTCCGGCGAGTCTATGTAAAATTGAGGTGTTTTCCAGCCAAATTAGCCTTGGTCGCAGGTATAAAACTTCCTCTACTCATTGAGATCTTCATTTCTGTAAATTTTGGTAATTTTTAAAAATAGTTGAATTTTCAGGCAAGTCGGGGCGGCCAACCGCCACCCGCGGCGGCGCGTGCGGCGGCGGCCTGGCCACTGGGTCGAAGATGTTCTTTTAAGTTCAATTAGATGCCCTGAGTTCATGTTTGATATTCGTATGACGTAATTTGATTATTTGGATTTAGTTTCACTACGATACATTACTTGGTCAAAATATGAATCAACGATCCGACCGTTGGATCGTCACCAAACCTTACTGCATGATTGAACATAATATTTGTGGACCATAGAAATTTACGGATCGGGAATCTGACGTACGGATCTTCCCTAATTGGATTTCTAAGTTTGTAAAATTAAATATCGACTGCCACTTGAATTTTGAAATTGGCGAAGATCCGACCGTCGGATCGTAATGAAATTTTAGTATGTTGTTTTAGAATCATAATGTGGACTTTTGGAAGTTACCGATCCAAAATTTAATGAGCGGATCTTCCGAATCGAATTACGTAAAGTGGTGGACCCTACGTTGACCGAGAGTTGACTTTTGGTCAACATGTCTCGAAACGTTCTAGATACTAGAATTAGTACTACCAGAGACTAAGTGAAGTCTAGTGGACCCACATTGGTTAGAGAGTGACTTGATTTTATGGGATAGGGTTATTACCTTAATTTCGTATATTAGTATCCGTTGTGAATATGAATTGGTTTTATAAATGTGATTTCTATTGAAATGTGATTTTTATATATTTAGCTGCAGACGTATGTTTATTATCATGATTTGGCTTGTGTACTGATGATGGTTGTGATATATGTGAGTTTAATTATTCTTTTAGCAATGTGAATTATCTGTATGTTTATTTTTAATATGACCTTAGAATCTTATTAGAAGTATGTTGTAGCACTTATATGCTTGTGTGACATATCAGTGATGGCCTTGAGAAGTTCATGGTGTAATTGACTATGTTGTAACTCATAGAGGTCGAGGTGTGGATAGGTTGTGTGTTAAAGTTACTGCACCATGTAGCAGAGGCACATGGATGGTCCTGCTTGGTATATCTGCGTTGGGGGACCATACATATTCTAGGAGTGATCATGCTTGGTTAATCCGCATTGGGTGATCACTACCTAGCGTTGTCGGATACAGTCTTGCTTGGTATATCCGCGTTGGGGGACTGTTAGGGGTGATCATGCTTGGTTAATCCGCATTGGGTGATCACTACCTACCTGATTATTTTGACCCTGCTTGGTTAATCCGCATTGGGGGGTCACAAGTGGTCTTGCTTGGTTAATCCGCATTGGGGGACCATACTATATATGGATCGCGCTTTGTTAATCCGCGTTGGGCGATCCTTATGGCCATGTATGCTTAGGAGTGACTCTGCTTGGTTAATCCGCATTGGGGGGTCACTGCCTACTTGGTTATTTGCCTAGGAGTGACTTTGCTTGGTTAATTTGCATTGGGGGGTCACTGCCTACTTGGTTACTTAAATAGACTTGGCATAACTGCGTCACTCTAGTTTTTCTTTATATATTTGTGACAATGGTTTCGAGAACCTTGTGAATTGAGCTAGAAAAGTTGTTGGACTTCTAGGTGACTCTTTCAGGATTTTGTACGATTCGATTATGATTTCATATGGTATGAAATTAGAAGATATGGGAATGATTGTTATTATTTTGATCAGATTAATTAATTAATGTGGCTAGAGAATGGTTTTGTGCTTCATCTTCTCTTAAATATAATGTATATTGTGAATTGTGATATCATGATGAGACATAATGATTTATATGTTGGTTGGAAGAGAAATCATGATTTCATGGGGATTTGTTATGTAACTTGAATCCAGGAATTTCATGTTATTGGGTTATAATAAATGATTGAGGAATGCTATGCTTTTCTGCTTGAACTTAGTGGGGGTAAACTTTTGATTTTGTGAATGGTGAACTACGAATGGCTTGATCCCTTTTGAGGGTACGTAGGCAGTCTAACGAGGAGGTTAGATGCAGCCATAAAGCATAAGAAAATTTACTATGTGATTCAATTTTTCAGTTGTGATTTGCCATATCTCGGAGACGGGGTATGTTGAGATACGGGTTTTTAGTGATGTCACGTGTCGATCTTGGACGTATGTCTGGATCGGGGCGTGACAGCTTCTTATGGGCGCGTTTGTTTGATGTTATTAAATGCGACTGGCTTAAGTTGGATTACAGTCCCATGTTTGGCGCGGGTTGGGATTAAATTAAATGAGACTAGCTGGGACTCGCTCAGACTACGACCCTCGCTAACGCATCACTACGAATCCCGTGCTCTACCATGGGATTATTAAGACCCCCTATAATCCCGTCTTCTGCATCATCAGCTACCGCGCGCCCCGTCGCCCAAATCAACCTCGTCGCCAACTCCAACACCTCGCCAACGCCCTGTGCTAGAAATTTTCTTGCCCGCCGATTTCCAATATGTTGAGAAAAAACCCAGAAACCCTAGATCCCCAAATTGAAATCTAAAATATGAACAAATAAAAATCGCAGCCCAACACGTCAAGAAGATGTTCAGCTTGAAGAGATTGGGGCGTTTGCAATTAAATTGATCACTTCAAAATGATGTTTAGATGTGCTCTATCAACAGCTATTCCTTGTCTTCTCTATATCCTTATCTGAATTTTGTCTTAAAATTGACCATAGTTATCCTGCAGAACATCTACAAACAAATTACTAACACATCTTGAAGAGATTGGGGCTTTTGCAACTAAATCGCACTAGATGATTGGATTCCATTGAATAGATTGGAGACTTTGGTTGGGATTTTTGGAAGCAGAGAAAAGAAAAGGTTAATATCAGTGAAGAAAAAGAGCAGAGAATAGCTTTTGTGAAAGCAATGAGATAAAAAAATGAAATAAAAAATTATAAAAGTGAAATAAAAAAATTATAGAAGTGAATAAAAAATAGCAAAATATTTAATCTGTCACTTTAGTCCGACACTGCATCAAACACTTCACTATTCTTATCCTGCTTAGTCCAAGCCAAGCTAGTCCAACTTAGTCCCTAAAGCTAGTCCAGTCCGAGATAATCCGTTGCAACAAACGCACCCTATGTGTTTTAAGAATAATCTGCTACAAAATAAAGCAGTTGAGTGTTTGATGAACTGTATTTTAAAAGTGTTGTGAGCATGAAAAACAATGTAAAGTGTTTGATAATTTATAATTGCATATAATGACAAAAATAGACGTAACAATGTTAGTGGTGATGTCGACAACGGTGATAAGGGCAAGGTTTGTGATGGTGGTTGTAACATCTCACATTGACCAACAGAGAGGGGGTGATGTGCCTTATATGTAAATGCCCACTTCCATATAGCACGAGGCCTTTTGGGAACTCACTGGCTTCGGGTTCCGTGGGAACTCCGAAGTTAAGCGAGTTCGGGCGAGAGCAATCCCATGATGGGTGACCCACTGGGAAGTTCTCGCGTGAGTTCATAGAAACAAAACCGTAAGGGTGTGGCCCAAAGCGGACAATATCGTGCTACAACAGAGTCGAGACTGGGATGTGACATAATGGTATCAGAGCCACTATGCCGTTCGGTGTGAGTGTGTCGACGAAGACGTCGGGCCCCTAAGGGGGGTGGATTGTAACATCCAACATCGACCAACAGAGAGGGGGTGATGTGCCTTATATGTACATGCACACCTCCATATAGCACAAGGCCCTTTTAGGAACTCACTGGCTTTGGGTTCCATCGGAACTCCGAAGTTAAGCGAGTTCGGGCAAGAGCAATCCCATGATAGGTGATCCACTGGGAAGTTAAGCGAGTTCGGGCGAGAGCAATCCATTGGGAAGTTAAGCGAGTTCGGGCGAGAGCAATCCCAGGATGGGTGATCCACTGGGAAGTTCTCACGTGAGTTCCCAAAAACAAAACCATGAGGGCGTGGCCTAAAGCGGACAATATCGTGCTACAACGGAGTCAAGACTGGGATGTGACAATGGTGGTGGTGGTGCTAATAAAGTGGTGTGGTGGCTGGGCTACAGAGGCAACATTGGTGGTAGGGGTAACGACAACAGCGATGATGGCGGTTGTGGTAGTAGTGGTGGTGGTGGTGGTGGCGGCGGTGGCGTGGTGGTAACGATGGAAATGGTAGTGGTGGTGCGTATGGTTGTGGTGGTTGTGGTGGTGGCAACAGTGGTGGTGATCATGGCAATGTTAGTGTAAGAGGTTAGGGTTTATAGTGGTGGTCACTTTGTTCTCCAATGATAAAACGTGCCTACAAGAATAAATAATGTTATTTTTTTAAATTATTGAGCGTATTACAGGAATTAAAAGTATTCATTAAAGGACTCTGCTTTTTATTAAAGCAGTTTTACCTACATGTTGTTTTTAAAAGCTGTTGTCTAGAGGCCATGCATTACTTTTAATATAAGCAAAATAATTTATTTTTACCAAACACTTTTTTACTGCTTAACTTTAAAGTGAAGCAACTTTTGATGAAAAAAAAAACAATACCAAACAAGGGCTTAATCTTGATAAGTGAGCATTTAGAAAATATTTTTGGTGAAATGATTAAGTGGGGAGAATGTGGATAAATTCTTGAAGAGAAATGTTAATGAAACTCTCTCAAAATCGAGACTCTTTATGGACTCTCTGTTATCTCATATATTTGGCACAATGTTTTATAATGCGGGTAGCGCTAGGGAGACAAAATTTGCAAACTAAATGACGTGTCACCAATAGGAAATGAGCATGTTTATCAACGCTTAAGTAATAATCTAATTATCAACTTCTATGTCATTTAGTTTACAAATTTTGTCTATAAATTTAGTCTTCCTAGCATTAGTCTTATAATGTTGGCACATGAATGAATTGACGTTAAACTAGCTATAAGGTGGCAGAGAATCCTTGAAGAGTCCTACTTTTGAGAGTCACCTTAGCATTCCTCGTCCTTGAATAAAGGCAGTCATGTTACGTCCTCCCACTTGTATCAGGCGTAAGGTCTTTTTTCATCTAACTAAAATTCATGCTCAGTAGTGTCATGGATTTTCACACACCGTTTTTAGTTTCTTACATACCTCTCTTTATTTATGGCCACCAAAATGAATAAATTAAAGAGAATCAACATTGAAAATTAAACATAAATGTGTAAAAAGCTAAAAAATATGTGTGAAATCACTTCACAAAAATATTTGTAAAGTTGGTCACTATATAATAAGATAATAAACAAGTTTAGATTTAATAATGATTGTTTAATGTCAACAACCATGCATTATGAAAGCCTAATAATACAATTGTATTGGTGATTAATGCTGCAACGTGAATGGTGAGGTGGTACATGCATGTTTGTTGATTGTTGCAAAAAAAATACAATTCACATGCATAAAATAACCTATTAAGGATGTGATATCCAACCCGTTTTACTTCTCGCATACTCTTCTTAGTTTTGGACTACCAGATCAAATGAATTGTAGTAGCTCAAATGACATAAATTACAAAAAGGTATGTGAGAGTAAAAAATAGGTGGGTGGACAACATCGCCCAACCCATTAATGTCAAAGTCCAATGTATTGAAATCACATCTCTAAACCAAATTATGTATTATGCATGTGATGCGCTAATTGTCAACTTATCATTTAGTATTATGGTCCACTAATATTTATTTTTACTTATAATTGTAAACAAAAGATCTTAGATTTAATTTTCGTCGAATAAAAGTTCGAAGAAAACTATTACATCTGACTCGTTACGTGGTTTAGCTAAAATCCATCACTTCCTTAGTGTAAATATATCATTATGTTTGGAAAAAAAATATACAACAAATTTTATTGGACCAAAAACAAAATGATTTCTGTACGGTCAAACTCAAAGCGATAAGCTAGTACAATGCTGTGGAAAGCACGTTAGGATGCTTTGTACTGTGTACTGCAACTTATTGATGTACGATTGCCACATCCATTATCCATACAAGCTTCAACTGTTTGTGGCGTCAAATCATTTGACATGTCTAAACCTAAAACCACTCGTTACTTTCTAAGAAAAGTTGAGCTTAATTTGATGTGTTTTTAAAATTATTGAAATTGTTTTTAGAGATAATATTTTTGAGTTTTAAAAATATTTAAAGTGTTTTCTACAAGAAGTACTAGTTATGTGTTTCTCGTAAGAAGTACTTTAAGTGCTTTTATAGGATTTACTAACATTTTCACTAAGGATTATTTTCAAAAATATTTTCACCAAAACGCTTTCAATCATTTTAAAAACATATCAAAACGAGATCGTTGTTTAGTTGGTTTTTATTTTATATATAAGAATTAGTTATTGATTTTGTCACTGCAGTTTACTTTTTTGGGGGTCAAGAAGATTCACAAATGCATTTTAGTCTTCTCTGACCACCATTGTGCGATTCATCAACGTCTGATTTTGAACACAAGACGTGCTATGTGAGATACAGATTTGAAATTCGTCCCCAATCACTAACTGTAGTGTTGAAGTTGTTCAGTTGGTTCAACTACTATGTACTTTCTCTAAGATCGATAATTCCGCATAATGTAATTGAATTGCAGAATACCATGTATTACTTTTATTTAGTATATAAAATTCATTTGCAAATGTCTTAATAATTAGTACATTGCGTCCTGTTTTCAGACCTCCTCCTTCCATCCTTCCTCATGAATCACTCTTCCCATATGGATGCTTTCGTATTATTCGCCACCAAAAAGGAAATTTGAGATAGATTTACACCAGAAATGTGATCAACCTTCTGATTAATCCAAGATTTTTTTTTGTTATCAGTCTGTTGCCTGTTTGCTCTGAGATTAATATAGGGTGACTTTGGTTGAGGTTGGATTTCTCTAAATTAGTGTTGGGATGCAATTTTTATCATCCAGTTAATTTGAACTTTTTTAAGAGAAATACGATATTTATTGATGACATAGCATCATTCGTACAAAGAAGATAGGGTGCTTTTTTTGAGATTCGATAAAATCTTGTTAGAACTTTCAACCCAAACGAAGGAAAAAGAGCATTCCACACCACAATTACAAAGATTAACAAGAGGTTTGAATTTATCTTCTTATTTGTTTCCAAGGTTTTGTCTGATTTCATTGTATTGCATTTCATGTCAATTTTATTTTGGATAAAACAATGGCTATGTTCTACGAACACTGAACCCACTGAATAGGTTCACTAAATCCTTTAATTAAACCTCTGTTGAAGGTTCACTAATTTCATAAACTTCACAATAGAGGAGTGGACCAATCCCACAATTTTTTTTCTTTTTTTTTAAAAAAAAAGTGGGCCAACTGGTGGCTTCGTCACGACAGTTAATCATTCTGTAAGTCGGGAAGACTTTCAGCCTTCCATGGCTAACATCATGTGATTTATCAACACCAGGAATCTAACATCGTGCAATTCGTCCTCAACCCCTGACCATCATCTCACAACAGACTAGCCATAATAAACTAGTTCAATTTCACCTTTAGTAATATTCGAGTCTAGGATCTCTCACTTACAAGTTTATACGACCGTATCACTAAGTGATTTTTTTTATTTTCATCTAAAAGCCAAAAAAGAAAAGCCAAGAAATAGGAAAGAAAGAAATATAAAGCCAAGAAAGAGGAATATAAAAGTTATTTTATTTTATTGGTGGAATATTAAAGTAACTGAAAAGCAAGATAAGAATAATAAAAGTGCTATCGCTTTTACGTTACGTGGCCGAGTGAAAATAAAAACCTTTTCCTCATCACCATTTTTGCTTTTATTTATTTTTTACTATAAAAAATACCATTTGGGTTTCGCCAGTTGCACACCAGCAACCAACCCATAACAAAATTTCTCAATTCTTCCTCAGCTTTCTTGAAATCCCAAACACCCTAACATGGCGTCTCAGGTATGCACCTCTACTCCTCTTCTCCTTTGCTTTCAATTCAATTTTATATCTGGGATTTTATTGAAATTTAATAGATTGGATTGGATTGGATTGGGGTTTTTGGTGCTGGATGTAAAGTTAAGGACTTGTAAGTCAAATTTGGGTGCGATTGTACATAAATTTGTTGAACCAATGTTGGGTTTGATTTGAAATTTTAATTTGTCACTTTATTTTGTTTTACAATAATATTCTCAGTTTACGTAGAAGATTATGCTTTATCTTGCTCCTTTTTTTTTTTTTTTTTGGAAATTTAGTTGCTTAAGCTTGTTATCCAGCCTAAAATATATATTTTTTCAAGTTATTCAGTTTTGCTTTTTGCTGCTGAGCTAGGAACTTTTTCTGATCAAAAGCAATTGAAGAAAAGATATATATTTGATTGAACAGTCTCTTGCTTTTATAGAATTACATAAAAATTGAGAGAATCAAAAGAAACTGATTATGTCTTGAGGTGAAGAGAATATCTTGAAAATTGATGGGGAGTTTGAAATCATCGTTTGAATGCCGATATGTTAGCATAGGTTTGGTTCTGTGAATTTCGGTGTATGTTGGTTCTTTGTTTCTTTTCAGTACTTAATTCAATGTTTGATTGTTTTTCGGTGCAGACTACGGTCCTCAAGGTTGGTATGTCGTGTCAAGGCTGTGTTGGGGCCGTCAAACGGGTTCTTGGCAAACTTGAAGGTTTGTTTATAGCTCGTGTTTGTCCGGTTCAATCGTGTTGATTTTTCTGCTCGTCAATTCCGTGCTTAAGTCCTTTTAATCTAGCGTGAGAATATCATTTGAATCTTCTTTAATACCTATTGTATTTCAATTGAGGTTATAACAATAGGCAAACTATGCAATCATGTGCATATGTGCACGAATGTGGCCTTAACTGTTGCGATGCTTCTATCTTGTGAAAGTCCGATATATCTTTGTCGTGTACATTGACACTGAATCTCTGTACACTGGTTATCACTTAGGTGTCCTTCAAAAGAAAAAGGAAGAAATAGATCATGATTCGTATATCTTAGAGGTGGGTGTATACTTCGCCTTAGGTTTAGAGGCCATGAAAATCGTCCATGTTCCCCTAGGTGGTCTAGTGCATTGCATTTTATCCCGATTCCACCTGTTAATCCGTTTAAAAATCAAGTAGAGAGGTTGTTTTCGAGCAAGTATGTTTGAACAAGAATTGTGCTATTAATTATTGTTCTAACTTTTAACAAAATATAGAGTCCATAATTATGTGGATTTCGTTTATCTTGATAATGATGTAAGATGTTCTTTCTTCTCATCCTCAGGTGTAGAATCATATGACATTGATTTCGACGCTCAGAAAGTGACTGTGAAAAGCAATTTACCATCCGAGACAGTGCTGCAAACTGTTTCCAAAACTGGAAAGAAAACTGCTTATTGGGAAGCAGAAGCACCAGCAGAACCGGAAGCTAAGCCTGCAGAAACTGTGGCTGCTGCTTAGCTTAGTGTTTTGCCTATTTAATGTGGATGTGGATGTAGTTCGTTTAATATGTGTATCATCGGTGAATACCGACAGGATAGACTATGAAGTCCTTGTTAAACTTTTACTTGTTCGTAAGCACAATCACAATGTTTCTCTTTGAACTTGTTGTATGAACTTGTTGTATGATTACCTGTATAAATAAATGGGAGACGGTGTGTTGTTCGAAGCCTTCTTTTAATTTCTTTTACTGCTTCGGTGTTTAATGTTCTCTGAGATAGTTTTCCCTAATTCGTAACATTATGAGATTACTTATCCCTCCGTCGCGAGTGTTTTACCTAAAGAAAAAACTTGGTTGTTCAGTCCTGTTAAGTACTGTTTACCTCAACTGCGGTGACTTGCAGTCGCATCCCTTACTAGAGAGAGGCTTACAATACGAGTTTCTTGTTGCTCAAGCACTTCACAGCATTCACACATGCACTCGAGGTTCTACGTTCAATTCCTTCCTTCTCCAATATCACTTGCATAAAAAAGAGACAGGCTTACAATCCCGGTCACATTACCCTGCACGATGTAAAGGCTGTGATCCCTGATGGAGGTTCAGAGCTTGATGCCATGATGGGAACCCTAGGCGAGAGGTTTGCAAATTCCAGTGTTTGTGACTGTAACTTCAGAGGGTTTCTGCAACAGATCCAGTTCTCTGGCCTACTCCTGTTGACCATTCTGAACATAATTGGTCCTGTAATTGGCATGAACTTGCTTCCTTCTTGGGCTTGATCCTCTGCAATATTTCTTTCGTCGGCACAATTGTTTGGAGGTTGCGGAGATTCCTAGTTACAGTTCTTTGGTAAGTGACCGTTCTTTTTGTGTGTGTAAATGTACAGGATTCAGACTGTTGATTTAGTTCTTCGACTCTGGAATCATGAAGTTCAGGGTGTTCGTCTTTTGTTTGTCCAATTGTTCTTCCTGCTTGGTTCAATTTGCTCAAATCGTAGCTCTCGTTGCCTTCCATTGGAGAAAGTACCTGAATAAGATGGGGAAAGCTCAGAGGAAACCAGACTAGAAGCATGCACAAATGTGTATACATTATACAGTTTATTGATCGTTGATGGATTTAAAAAAATATGAACAGTATGCATTCTACCTGGACTTCATCAAGGGTGACTCCATTTTCCTCAAGGAAGGCGAGGAAGTTGCCAAGGTTTTCGCTGCTTGGACGATAATGTCCGCTGTATGCTGACACAGACTGGAAGTCAAAAGGACATATAGCATTCAGATGTAAAAAGTGTAAGGATTTCCAATTACGACAAGGGGAATTAGGAGCTAGAAGCATAATAAATTAAATATCTAAGAGGACGAGTTATCCCGAGAGATGGAATACAGACTGATATTAAGAGTTTAGGGTACCAGATTTTCTGATTGATGCATTACTATATGTACCTTGAGCTTTCCATTTTCTACTGCAAGTCTTCCAGCAGCCAAGGTAGCCCCTCCCGCAAGGAAGCTGGAATGATGAAATGATCCCTTCTTCTTCTTGAAGGACGAACAAGACGAGCATCAGTCTTCTGCAAATAGAAGTAGCGAACACTAAAGCTAAACACAGTTGAAGTCCATATCAGATCTTACCACACCAGCATAAAGTTTCCTCGAGGTGCTCATGACGAAAATCCATTTAGAATCTTGCATTCCTACATTTGTATCAAGAAGATGTCCTGTTCCTCCGTGCACCAATTTCCCTTCATGAATGAAATATTCGAATTGTTCCCTCTCTTGCTTGTTTGCATAAAAGATCACCACAAGATGCATGAGAGAATGTTAGCATATCTTAATCCTGTGTTTGTGACTGTAATTTCTAGTATTATTACTACATTTTTTTATCAGATTCTAGAACTAGTCATGCCTATATTTATCATGGATCGATGTCTAGCGATGTATAACCATGCTTTTCCGAGTAAACTTTTTAGGAATTCTGCTGAAGTTATGTAAGTAGGACGGATGGGAGTATGGTACCGGTCCAAGATATTTGATGCATTCTTGTTGCAGCCTTGATCTTGAGCAATCCTTGAGATCAACTTCCTTGCCATCTCCAATGTCCAACCTACAAAAGGTAGAGACTCTTCTTTCTAAATCATCTAAGATTAGATGTATCAACTATCTTAGAAAAAATTTATATTGAATCGAATATGGTACTATTGACAGATACCGAAAATATACCAAATACTAAGGAGAGAATCATGTATATACCAGTAGAAAAATGGTTGCCCAGCATCACATCTACACCACTCATCATAGTAGAAGTTCAGATTATGGCCATAACGGTGTCTTGGATCAATCTGCAACAACCATGACGATAATGAACATCGAAGATGAATGTCTTCGCACGAGAAATCAACGTTTACTCTAATTATTACAAGCTTACCGCTTCAATCCAATGTTGGAACGCTAACTTTTGTGCGTTGGCATCCTTAGATAATCCTTTCCCCAGCTACAAAGAATTAATCAAACATGAACCGTTAATTTTTCTTCTTTCAAGCTTTAGAAAGATTTAATGGAGGAGTAATAAGTTTATGTGCCATGAGGAAGATAAGGAAACACGCCTTCGATGCAATGAGACTGATCCTACTCCACCGTGACACTGCAGTTTCGGATTTATGATAATCGAAGAAGGAAACTGTACTCCGATTCAGCTTTGCATAATCTATGGCTTGCCACCTCCAATTAATCCAAAAACTCCCATATTATATAACCTTGAGATTATAAGTAGAAAACGAGATCAAAATGTTCACATGAAAACTAATTACCATAGCTGTTCAGCAACAAGAACCGAATCTGCTAGCCTACGCCTGGTTCTATAACTCCTGTACACTTTTTGCAACTTCACTGCCGCTGTTGATTCCTGGCCGTGACTTGTGTGATGAGGAACCGCCACCGCTGTCGCTGATGCACCGTGGTAACAATCCAGAAAAAGCTCAGCCATTGTTACAAAAATGTTGCAACAGTAGCAGTTTTTTTGTTTGGTTATGGCCTATGGGATGGATATAAAGTTGATCACACACACCTCATTAATGGGTGGTACCAGTATTGCAGTGGCAACAAACAACACAAGCGTTGAATTTTTTGCAAAGAGGTAGACAGTGGTCTCCACCCCTCAACCAAGAGTCATGTCATGGAGTAATCTGATCAGCTGGTGCTTAGTTTCGACGGGTCGCGTCTGCCCATACTCAAGATTAGACTCGGTACTTAAATTTCGGATAATATTGACGTCAGTTGTAAAATTTGACAAAACTATGTATGAGCGCGATTCAATTCAGTTGTTTGTTCCAACAGACCACGATGTCAATAAAATAATCTTGAAAATAAAAAATGAACCCTCAAATTGCTTTCGATAAAAATCAATTTGCATGCATGCATTATGCACAAGTGTCCTCCAAGTGATTTTTTTAGGGGAAGTGGTTTTCAGATGCCTCTATACTTCTCCCGCACATTCTTGATAATCCAGACGTTTGGATCAAATAAATCAAAAGAAAAGCGATGGACAAAAATGAACAGAGGTGGCTAAAAAAATTTGAGTGGCGGAAATCATTTTCGTTTTTGAACTATATATCGTATTAAATCAACAAATTTTTTACATTGTTCACATTAAAATCCACAAAATAAAATTCCAGCTACATGTATATTTGAAATTCTATATCACAAAATTGCTTTGAAACAAACTTGAGTTTATTGTCTGACTAGTAATATTCTACAGAATTGTCCTTGCGTTTGTTGGCCTGGGCAAAGTCCCGGGAAGCAACCGGCCGGGGAATGTTGGGTGGGGTATTGCATCTTAATAGTGCCCAGTTCACCCCATTAAAAAATGGTTGGTGTTTGATTGCTGTTGCACCCATTGTGGACCCCAATCTCCTTGAAGGGTCCTTGATCAAAAGTTGTGCGATTAAATCCTTGGCGGGCCCGGGCACGGCGGGCTCCTTAGGGAACTCAAGTGCTCGAGCCACAATATTGGCTAGGGTTAACTCATGATTATTTCCTTTGAAGGGTGTCACACCGTAAAACATTTCAAATATGAATATACCTAATGTCCACCAATCCACTGCATTGCCATGCCCTTCACCTGATACAATCTCCGGCGACAAGTACTCATGGGTCCCAACGAATGACATCGACCGGACGTTGATAGGCTCCGCCACGATCTCAAGCATCCCGCGGTGGCCGGAATTCTTCTTGCGTTTGCGTTTTGGGTGTGTGTATGGTGCGGCCGGGACCATACAACTTGGCAGGATGCATGATGATATGCCAAAGTTTAGCTTGCTGGGATCATCGGAATGGTTGGTGACGGGTGGGTCCCGATCAGAAACAACCTGAGCCGTTGATGTTCGATCGGTGGTTGTTAATGAGAGATCAAAGTCGGTCAACATGATATGGCCGTCTGATCTTACGAGTACATTTTCGGGCTTGAGATCACGGTATATTATTCCCATCATGTGGAGGTACTCCAGAGCTGCAACTACTTCTGATGCATAGAATCTTCAACCACAAAAAAGGACATAAATTGGAGAGTTATGAAAACAAAGAAAATAAAAAATTAATTTCTAAATAAAAATAATTAATTGATTGCATATTAATTGGTCCGTTTATGGGTGATTTTCCGTATTAAAAATCAATTAAATACCATTTAAAATGTCACCTAATTGGAGTGGTAACCGAAAGCAGCAACCTAATCAAATTTTGCCCTAATGAAGGCATATAATTACGGAAATTAATATTGATCATGGTCATGATCGAATGTTGCCACGATAACAAATTATCTGTTGTATCGTGTAGATTTTTTTTTTTTTTGGAAAATAAAATATTGAAGAAAAAAGAAAAATACAAATATGCAGCAAGAGCTGCAGCCACCAGAAAAACATAAAATAGTTGCCAACAACGCTGCACTAAACCAGCAACAATAAACACTAACTATTCATGAAGATATTTCATTATTGTAAAATAGACTAATTAGTAGTGGAATGAGCAATTTTCAAAAAACTCAATTGAAATCTAAATTTATAATAGTGAACTTAATTGAGTTGAGAACCATTGAAGTGAGTTAACATAATTTATTCAAGGAGAAATTAGGTTCACATCCTTCTTTTTGCTACTCCATTTATTAAAATCCTATTCATTTTCAATTTTTTATCAAGGTCCTTGGGTATTAATAAAATCATTAATTATTTGAATAATAAAATATTTTTATTTTTAAATATATTCCTTTAGTGTTAAAAATGTTACAATTAGTATATTTATATTTATGGCTAAATTTTTATCATTTATTTTTATTTTTAGTTTGTACCTATTTTTAATTTGTACCTATTTTTAATTTGTACCAATTTTCTTTTCATTTTTAATTTGTACCCATATATTAGTTTCTTTTTGTGCCCATATTTTTTAAAGTTTTATTTGTGTTTGTACCCATGTGTATACCGTCACATGACATTGTATATTTAATCAATGATATAAAAATTACATATGGTATATTTATGTTTTATGCCTAAACGTTGTATCATATATTTATATTTTTAGTTTGTACCCACTTTTAATTCGCAACATTTTTAAAAAAAATTTGTAGTATTTTCTTTTTAGTTTTATTTTGTACCCATGTATTAATTTCTTTTAGCGCCTATATTTTTTTTAAAATTCATTTGTACTCATAATTTTTTAATCTTTTATTTGTACCCTAATTTATTTATAATGTACCCATTCTTCTTTATTAATGTATCACTTTGTTATATGTGAAATGTACCAATTTTTTTAACACTATGGATACATTCTTTTGCCATTTATTATTTCTTATTTTTACATAGTTTTTATCCATTTATTCAATCAAAATGTTTGAATTTTTTTTATTGTAACCGTTTCTATTAGTATTATAATGAGAGATTTTAAATTTATAGGATTATAAATCTCATAAAATATCAAACAATTAATGTCAAAACTATAAAAATATAAATATTAATAGTAATATAATGAGGTGCACAAAGTCAAGAGACTTTGATCAAACTTTGAATATTATTAAGGTTTTAATCAAAGAATGTTAAGAATTAGAGACCGCATTCAAAGTATCCCTTTATTCAATCTGCAATTATCTATATCATATAAGTTGCTTTCAAACCAGAGACATAAAATAAAGCCTATGAAACCCACATAAAATAATCAATAGTCTCAAGTAAATACTGGAACCCACTTATTATGTGACATTACACCTCTTATATAATTACCAATTTGCAAATATAATTAAGAAAATTGAAACATATGCACGCCTATACGTCACAAATGCATATATGGTAGGATTAAATTGCATATGTCATAGTGCAAATTGTACTCACCGGACGGAAGCTTCACGGAAACGTTTGTCCGGTTGGCATTGGCGGAGGACATGGAGGTCGCCGCCGGGACAAAACTCGGTCAACAAGCAAGACCATTTATCGGACTCCAACCAGGCGTAGAGCGTGGGCAAAAATGGGTGATCCAACATTTCCAATATTTCCCTCTCTATCCTTGCCCTACTTCCTTTGTTCCTAACCGCCAACTCCTCCTTGTCCATCACTTTGGCAGCAAACATGCACCCATTACTGCCCTCCAACTCCACAAGGTACACGCTCCCTATGTCGCCGCTCCCGAGGCGGTGCAGGAGGCCGAGGTTATCGAGGCTGAGCCCCGTGCCATCGGACCTCTTGAATTGGATCGCATCCCAGCATGGATCGCGTGTCGGCGCGTGGGGTTTGGTGGTGGACGTTATGTGGCTTGAAGTGGTATGTATGGCGGTTCCAGAATTCGAACTTGTGCTATGATTTGTTTCGGCAGTAATGGTCATGTCAGCGGCCCCGGTAGAAGCATGCTCAAGGTGAAGGTTGTCTATGTCGTCGACGAGGTCGTCGACACATTGCTGCATGGTTGTGGTGACGGTGGTGGAACCGTGGAAGTGGTGGTGATTACGGTGGAGGTGGAGACAAACTCCAAATGAAGAGTTGGAAGTAAAAATAGGAGGAGCCTTATGAAGGGAGGTGGAAAGAGTCATGGGCCGGCCAAATTTGGCAATGGGCCATACGGCTGGCTGCTGTGTTGTGAGGGCCCACAGTGGGCCCAATTACTGGTTTTTCTTTTCGGCTTTTTGTTTCCATATCTGGAATTTTGGATTTTATGGCTTGTTATTTATCTAGTGTAGCTGTTTACGCGTGAATATATTAGTATTAATATTTAAATTAACATACGTAATAAGAAATTAACAGTTTTCATGGAATTAAATAATAAATGGGAAGAATATGTGGTAGTATATGAATGTAAGATTCTCCCTGTTTGGATTTTGTTTCCCCTTTCATTAAGGTGGTGCAACCTTTTTGTTTGATTAGCTAGGTCAGATCATAACGTTGTTGTCTTTGACTATATTCATGTCTCAATTAACATGAAAAACTCATTTGTTTCTCTTGATCGATCTGTATTTATGACGTATTCTACTTATGAAAGCATATGGTGCCCGTTCGAGGTTGATTATTTCAGAGTATTTCTGTTTTTTTTTTCTTTTCAAAATGTTTTGAATTGGTAAGTTGTTTGATAAAGGACATGGTTTCTGCTTATTTGAAAAGCTGCGGTGTGAGAAAGTTCATTTCAGAAGTTGTTTCACGTAACTCTTTTAGTTAGTTCACCAACAGTCAAATGCTGACATCAAATCCTGGTAATATTTTATATTAACCTTATTTGTCACGAAACCCCGGTTTAGGAAGAGATTTGGTATCAAGCCCTAGTAAGTGATTGGCTCTCTAATATAGTGATAATCTACCTCAAATAGCCGATATATGTTTTGGTTTCTGGCATGAAAAACTGCGTGCAATGCCGAAGAAATTGCAGAAATGTACATATAACTTGCAGAGAAAACCAAACTCAGAGAGAGAGAGCGAATCGTCTACATAGTCAGCGGCAATATAACAAGGTAAGCTTACGAAATATATCAGCGTACCCAAACATATAAATGGAACAAACAAAGCACTATCTCACCACTTTGCCAGTTCCCACATAATTATCAACTGAAAATATGCAGACAACCGAAAATATTGGCCTGGAGCTGAACCATAACAAATTGTCGTACCAGAAGTCATACAATGTAGGTCTGCTTCAAATTCTTTCGACCTCGCTTTCTTCTTGGGTTAGCACTAATCATGCAGGAGAAGGCATTCACGAGTTCAGAATCCTCTTCGGTTATCAAAATCTTGGCTTTACCAGGATCAGCGAGCAGGAGCTTTGCCACAAGGTATCCTGCAAGTGACCAGGTCTGGAACAGGCGTGCTTGTTTTCCAATGAACCTACCTCTTTTGGTATCACAGTATTCTGGCCAATTGTCTCGCGAGATCCGTTTCTCGGTAATCTCAACAGCTTTTGCAGCAATTTCAGGTCTACCCATCTTTATGCAAGCGACAATGAGCTGTGAAATGCATTTATAATGTCATGGCAATATAAGTGTATTGTATATATAGCCGAAGTTCAGCGTGCAACCCAGGTGGTTATGGTCCAGTCAGGTCAAGGCAACAGGCTTTTATACTATATATCCCCACTGTTGGAGATATATGTCAACAATCTGAGATAAATATATATGCTAATAATAAATTTGAATAAATACATTACAGAGAATAAACAAGATGAAATATTATTTAACACAGAGAAACAGAAGATCGAGGCTTGCGTACCGCAATGTTCTTGAAACAGAAATTCGTCCCTACTCAATGCTTGTAGTTATACGGATGTCTGCTTCACCAGGATTCAACGATCTAAGTTAGAATTCCAGCACCGGAAAACTAGACTTCTGGCGAATTTGTTTGTGGTACTCTCAGTATGCTTGGTATATGAGGATTGATGATTTTCAGTAAAATGAATGATATGCAGATGCATGTATTTATAGTTGTGTTATGCATGTTCGTAACAGGTTTGAATATGGAATACGTCTTTTGGGAGATAGCTGCTCAGAGGGGAGGCGTTCTTCCATTGCTTCAGACTTCATCTGAAAAGATGAGTCTGTTAAGTTCAAAAAATTAAATTCGAAATTAATTAAAAATAATTAATTAATTAATGATTTTAATTATGAGATCCCAAGGCATATCTTTTGATAATTAATTATATATTAATTATACATTAATTATCAATTAATTAGCACACCCCAAAGCCCAAACCCAAGGTTGAGCCCAATGTTGTTCTCCGAGATGAGATCTTCTGCATCCATTTTTGCCTGTGGCCTCCCTGTGCCTTTGTTAATTGAACTAAACATAATTAATATTAACTTGATAATAATTAAAATAATAAAAAATAAACCAAATTCTCAGCCAATTAACAAAGGCATAGGGAGGCCACAGACAAAAACGGGTGCAGAAGATCTCATCTCTTGTTCTCCATGATCCATCACTCCAATCACTTTCTAATAAGGACAAAGCCTTAGTGAGAAAATCTTTTGGGAATGGCCAATGTGGGACAAAGAAATTTATACTCAAATCAAATTTCCAACACCCACGAATGGGTATGTACAAATTTTCAATTGAACGGTCAATATTTTGGCTCTTAGGTTCATCTATCTGTTAGAAATGATGGAACTTGGCTGCTGAAAAAATCAGCAGGAGTTCCTACTCCTCACCAATTACAGATGGACACGTGTTCAATCTGTGATTAAAAAGTCAATCATTTGGACACGTGTCCAAATGTGATTGATGAGGAGAAAGAACGGCTACTGATTTTTCAGCAGCCAAGTTCCGTTCTGTTAGAAATACCCAACAACGGAAAAATGGTTGACATCAGCAGCCAAGTTCCGCTCTGTTAGAAATACCCAACAACGGAAAAATGGTTACTAGAAGATGTCAACCATCAACAAGAATGCTTGACTCGGTTTTTCCCCATCATAATCATATTTCAATGCTACATACAAAAGTAATTCAAGAAAATGATACCCGAATTCCCATTCGCCAATCTATCATACAAGAACCACCCGTCATCGGGAACATATCAAAACCATACATAACCTTGGAATCATCTTAATCCCTGTCTGCACATCAACTCGCTCCTGAACTGAGATCACCCGAGCATTTCCCATATGCACGTAACAAGATTATCCACCATAACCCTGAAAATTTCATAGTATGAAGACCGGAGAGTTTAAGCAAGTGGGTATTTTCTGCGGAGGTTCCAATTCCAAATGGGTAATTCAAGGGAAATGAATGGTTAATCTTAACGACAGAAAAATTAGATTTGATTCCTATTATTTTCACTTGTTTTCTTTAGGTTTTCCTCGTGTGCTTCATTTTATTCCTATTTTTTTTTATTTTCCCAATTTTTTTTTATTGAGGTATGTTTTTTTAACCTTTTTTCTGCACAAATTTTTTCAGCCTTACATTAATTTATTTTCTTTTTGCTTTTCTTAACGTTCGTATTTCCTTTTTTATTTTATTTAGCATTGTTTTTTTAATAAGATAAATGATTTATGTGGGTTTGTTTGTCTACCAATTAGTCTGGCTATTTAAATAACTTTTGTAACCACTCGTCATTATTCATTTTTCAGATTACTCAATAACCTTTAATTTTTAACATTATATAATAAAATGATATTACATCATTATTCAAGAATAATGGCTCGTTATAAGTGAGAGATGAAGCAATGTCTTTTTTTTTTATTAATTTCTTTTATTTTGTTTAAATTTTGGGCCGAGAGAGTAAAATAATGCTTTATCCACTTTTATAATTGGATATTTATAAATTTAGAGGGTAATTAATTAATTAGTTGAAATATAAGTTAAAATTGACAATAAATGTCACATCCCGACCCGGGGTCCACCACATTCCGGGCCCGCTCCACCACCGTAGCATGATATTGTCCGCTTTGGGCCCCGACTACGCCCTCACGGTTTTGTTTCTGGGAACTCAGACGAGAACTTCCCAGTGGGTCACCCATCATGGGAGTGCTCACGCGCGCTACTCACTTAACTTCGGAGTTCCCATGAAACCCGAAGCCAGTGAGCTCCCAAAAGGCCTCGCGCTAGGTAGGGATGAGAATATACATATAAGGATCACTCCCCTGGGCGATGTGGGATCTCACAATAAATTAAAAATTTAGAGAACAAATTATTTTTTAATACAACGGAGCAAAAACTACAATATTTAATTAGTTCAGCTCTGTCTTAAAAGCTAATCCAATTTGAAATAGTCTAGTACAAACCTGTCATAATTCTCAAAACCTAACCCTATCTCACGCTAACTAAGGGAGGTGTATTCAATTGAGAATTTGAGAAACTTTAAAGGATTTATAATTTCATGGATTTTTATAGAGTTTAATTGATTTGTAGAGATTCTATATAAAATTTTGATTCAATTCCCTCGAAATCTCATGAGGAGAGGTTAAATTTGTGAATGCTTAAAATATACAACGAAATCTCTTCAATTCCCTCTAATTCCTCAACTTTCTCAAATTCTTTAAAAACAATTTATAATTGAATACACCTAGAATGTTATAAACTTCTTTAAAATCCTAATTGAATACAACAGGATTTCTAAGGCCTGTTTGGTATTGTATTTGAAAAATTTATCATTTCTCAAAACATTTCTTGAAAATAATTTTCTTTAAGATTCAAAACGGTGATTGGTTTGCGATTTAAAATTTTTAAATCTTACGACTTAAACTAGATAAAGAGATCTAAAAAGAGAGGGAGAAAGAGGAGAGATGAGGAAAGAAAATAAGAGATGATTGAAGGAAAGAGAGAGAAGGGAGAGGATCAGACGAGATAGAGAGGAAGAAGAGTGAGAGAAAGAACCGAAGAATGAAGATAGCGGATTGGAGGAGAGACGAAAAAGGTAAAAAAAAGAAGAGGAAAGAAAGAGAAGAAAAGAGAGAGAGAGAGATAGAGTTGGAGTGGGAGGGGAGGAGGGAGAGAAAAGAAAAGAGTGAGTTTAAATTTAAAAACTCTAAAAACTCATTTTTTATGTTTTTAGAGAATATACTATATTTTTGAGTTAGTCTTGAGTTCAGTTTTTGAAAATAGTCCTACCAAACAAGTTTTTAGGCCTAAAACTTGAAAATTGTTTTTGAGTTAAAAAGGTTGGATTCAAGTAGAGTACCAAACAGACCTAAGGATTTTAATAAACTATCTTAAAATTATAATTGAATACAACTTGAACTTCAGAGAGTTATTTAAAATCCTGATTAAATACCTCTAAATTCATTAAAAGAATTAAAATCCTAATTGAATAGACCTTATCTCGTCCAATCAAGAATTCTGAAGATACTCTTATACTGCACGATAAATTTTCGTCAAATAGTGTTTCTATTTAAAACCCATATCGGACGATAAAACTTGGGGTGGGGTGGAATTTGAAGGTCGAGTAAGAGGCGGAGGACCCAGTTGGTTGGGTAGGGTAGACAAACTGTCCACGCAAAGAAATGCATTACTCTTCCCTAGGCTTCATGAATCATACACGATCATCATACGTCACAATTACTTAACAATTTGGTCCGGGTCAATTTCCCAATTTTCATATGTCGGTCAGTTTGGATTTGGATGGAGCTCGGGAGTCGAAGAGGTCGAAGCAGAGCAGAATAAGCTGAAACCCCCCGCCCGCCCGCCCGCCCGCCCAGTTGTGGCTATTGCTTCCGAATCTTTAATTCTTCACTGGTTCAGCCATGCCGTCGCTTCAGCTGCTGCAATTGACTGAACATGGCCGCAATTTCATGGCGTCGAGGAGGTATTATTCGTTCAATTGATCAATCTGAATCGAAGCTTTTCAGTGTTAACCGACTCTTAGTTCACATTCTCCACTGTATTTACACAATTTCATCAGCTTTTTAATATTTAGTTATTTTGGCAGTTTTCATTTCTGGGGTTAATTTTGATGGGTTTTTGGTTTAGTGATTAATTGGTATCTGGGTGTTTTTTGATTAATTGGTATCTGGGTGTTGCTAGATCCGATTTTCTGCGAGATTTCTGTCTTAATTTGATGTTTTAATAGTCGATTTCTTACTCGAATTCTGTACCGGATTATAAAGTTTGAATTTTTTCTTTTAATTTTGCAATTCTGCGTTTTGTGGTTCCTATTGGCATAAATATATTTTAGCAGTTAATGTTGTATGATTTGAGGAAAATATGCGAAGGTGGATATGGCATTGTGCTAATGTTATTGCTGCACAGGAAAACTTTACTACTTGCCACTGGTATCGTAGTTGCTGGTGGGACGGCTGCATACGTTCAATCGCGACTAAACCATAAAAAACATGCTTTTCATGGTCATTACAATGGGCTTAATGATAGTGAAGAAACAACAGAGAAGGCCTTGTTGAACGATCACAAGTTAAAGAAACCTCCACGTAAGAAAGGGGGATTGAAGTCTCTTCATGTCCTTGCTGCAATTCTCTTATCTGAGATGGGCCAAATGGGTGTGAGGGATCTTTTATCTTTACTCTCCATAGTGGTAAGCTTCTGGTTTGTAAACATTATATGCAAAAAGCTCAATTTACTTTGTCGTTTACTTTTTATACCCTTTCTGTTTTCTGTTTATGGTTGTGGATAATGCCCATTACTCTATAATATGACTATACAAAAACCTTGGACAAGCTCCAAATACCCCCACCTCTCGTGGACAGAAGAAAAGCACCTTGAGTTTCTCTTCATAATAGGTTTTGTTGGTAATAATCTTTAGTGACTATTTCAACTCAAATTTCATAAGTCAACCCCGTTTCCAGAATTATACTACACTTGAGCTTTAGACTATGGTTGATGGGAGGGTGAATACTTCTTATATGGTTCAGAAAAGACCGCCTTATTGGTGTGCATATTAAAAAAAATGCTTCTGAACTATTATTCAGTGAAAGAAAGAGGGGTATGGTGTTAGGGAGATATGCTGTGTTAGCAATCTTTGGGTGGCTTGGATGGAGACGGATATAATAATTTTTGAAGGAACAAGGGATGAGGAGTAACAGGATTATTTTTTTTTTTTTGAGAGAACACTTGGTAGGTGAATCATCTTTTCAAAGTTGTTTTGTCCTATGAAAATAAAAGTTAATGGTGGTTGTGTTAGTATTTGTAAATAGGATAGTTATGTTGAATTGGCTTTGTAGTTGGGTTGGGTGGCCTGGCAGTAAAAAATGTTAATGAAATGTAAAGAATCTTTAGAATCACAGTAAGGCTTCTAGGAGGCTCAAGTTGAAGAATTTTACTGCGCTATCACCATTAAAAGTAAGCGTAGTTGCTGAACATTTTATTAATCAACTTTGTTGAAATTTTTCTTGTAAAAGAAACTCAGACCCAAAAGTACAGATTTTGACTGCTCCTTGAAGTAATTTTAACCCCAAAAACCAAACATTACCGAATCAAAAGATTGTATGATTGCCATGTTGTTTAACTCTGTTTTGTAGTCTTTATTCAATTGACTAGCTAGCATCACATAGCTACACCAGTGGGCAACTTGCCCCCTTGTATTGTTTATTGTTTAATTAATGAAAAGTCTCTCATATATATATATATATATATATATATATATATATATATATATTTAAATGTAACTGATCCTTATTAGTATATCATACTTAAGTGTGTGATCTATGGAGATATCCAAAAGCTGGCCTTCTTGTCTTGCAAGTGGTCTCCACTTCATTAACATGATATTATTTACATTGATCAATTCGATTGACGATTTTTGCCTAAGTACACTCGAACAAGCATGTATGCGGATACTTGCACACCCGTTGCATGCCCATTTTCCTTGTACAATCTAATAACATGCACCTGTACTTTTATAAGAAACAAACATGTATATTATAACATGGATTGGAAGACGATCATTAGATGTTTAAAATAAAGGTTTAATGTATTATTAATTCTTAGACGAGATGTAAATAAAAGAGACCTTTAATGCAATGCAAGCTAAATTTCGATTTCCTGCTTTTATGAAACACCTATATTTTTTAGCATGTATTGGGTCAGTCTTCTCAGTTTGAAGTATGTATGTTTATCTCACCATTTGTATTACTTGCAGGTGTTGCGAACTGCTTTGAGCAACAGACTAGCAAAAGTCCAAGGATTTCTATTCCGTGCAGCCTTCCTTCGACGTGCGCCGTTATTTTTTCGGTTGATTTCTGAAAATATTTTATTATGTTTTCTTGTATCAATCATGCATTCTACTTCAAAGTACATCACAGGAACCTTAAGTCTGCGGTTCAGAAAAATATTGACAAAACTTATCCATTCCCATTATTTTGAGGTAGTTATTTTTACTATAATGATATTGGAATATGGTTTTTCTTATTATTGTCTATATTACTTGATAGTATGTTGTGAGTTAATCTTCCTTTCACCTTGATCTGCTTCTCTGCATTTTCTTTCAAATGGCTTCACATCTTTATACTCAACGAATATGGTAACCATATCAATTTCATGTCTGATTAAATTAGATTATGAGTAACATTGGTTGTATTTTATTATACTGGTGCCATTACATTGAGACAGAAGAACTGTAAAGATGTCATCAAGAATGAGACACCCAAGCGACTTGAATCTTATTATAGTGAATTTTAGCATTGGTTGTATTTTCTTTTACTGGTGCAATTTTCTTGAATGATCTTATATTAATTTTTCATTTGAGTTTTGATTGCACTTTTGATCTTCTTTTGGAATAAAATGGTCAACAATCTTTAGCTGTAACCAAACAGATGGCACTCATGTTTAATAAAAAAAATATGCAAATTTGATTTAATTTGTTTGTTGCTCACCCTAAGCTGACCAAGAAAATATCAATCTTTATTTGTATGCATTATTTTTGGCCATCTCTTTGTATTGTGGTTTCTTTTGTTGTGTTTAATTCTTGTTTGAATCACAGAATATCGCGTACTACAAAATGTCTCATGTCGATGGTCGCATAACAAATCCTGAACAGCGAATTGCAAGTGATGTGCCAAAGTTCTGTTCAGAGTTGAGTGAAATTGTACAGGATGATTTGACAGCTGTCACTGATGGTGTACTTTATACTTGGCGGTTGTGTTCATATGCCAGTCCGAAATATGTCTTCTGGATATTGGTAATTATCTATTTCACTGATTTTGAATCTTAGCAGGGGTACATGTATAGATGTCTTGTTACAATCTGATCACCTTCTCATAACTTGCAATTTAAGATCGTAAATAGTGACTTTTTGTAGTTTGCCAGCTGAACGTGTTGTGATACCTTTCAGGCATATGTATTAGGGGCTGGGGCCATGATAAGAAATTTTTCTCCTGCTTTTGGGAAACTAATGTCCAAAGAACAGCAATTGGAAGGGGAGTACCGGCAGCTTCATTCTCGATTAAGGACCCATGCAGAAAGTGTGGCATTTTATGGTGGGGAGAATAGAGAAGAATCTCATATTAAGAAGAAGTTTGAGACACTGATTGGGCATATGCGTGTTGTCCTTCATGACCATTGGTGGTTTGGCATGATTCAAGACTTTCTATTGAAGTATCTTGGTGCTACAGTTGCTGTTATACTGATTATTGAGCCTTTCTTTTCGGGACATCTGAGGCCCGACACTTCAACTTTAGGCCGTGCAGAGATGTTAAGCAATTTAAGATATCATACTAGTGTCATAATCTCACTATTTCAGTCTTTGGGAACTCTTTCGATAAGTTCAAGAAAGCTAAATCGGCTCAGGTAATTGGGTAGATTGTAAATAGGAATTTGTCTCTGCTAACTCTTGCAATTTCCATAACGAAACTCTTTCTATGGTCATAAAGCATGTCCAGTGCCCAACTGTTTCAAATTTGACTGCTTTTTCTTTTTTCTACAGTGGTTACGCCGATCGCATTCATGAATTATTGGCCATATCAAGAGAGCTAAGTGTGGCTAATAGTAAATCTTCTGGGACCAGAAATTGCTTTAGTCAAGCTGATTACATTGAATTTGCTGGTGTCAAGGTGTGTATAATTTATTGAATTTTCTACATTGGTTGTACCATTTTTGTGCATTATATAATTTGATATTGAAGGTGCCGTCCAGGTTGTCACGCCCACGGGTAATGTTTTGGTGGATAATTTGTCACTTAGGGTCGAATCAGGATCTAATCTTTTGATTACAGGTAAGCACTGGGACTCAAAGGTTATTTTCATATGGTGCCAGTTCATTCTATTTGTACTTGTCTCCTATCTCTTTGCCTTCATTTCATTCTTATCTATTGTGTTTCTTGCCACCATCTGTTCAATTTCATTATTAAGAGGAAAATAAAAATATCTGTTTTTACATGATATTGTTTTTGTATAGGGTTTGGCAGCCTCTCCATTTGGAAACATTGATTTTTACTATGATAGTTATGATGGGTCTTGTCTAGTAGATTGTTTGAGGGGTAGGGTCTAGCTAAATTGTATTATTTAACTGAATGTGGGGTGGGGCCTGTAAGAAAGCTATGACTGGGATAGAGGACCTCTGGTGGAACTCCAGTACTCAAAACGCTGCCAATATATCAGTATGTTTGGTTTCATAGTTATGAAAAAATAGTTCGGAGGCTTTGAGTCCAACTCTGTTTGTGGGGATATAAGTCTCTCCCTTCAATAATAGAGTTAACAAGAAGTAATTACTGATTACCGGATTACAAAGCATCCAGTGGTTTAATCAAATGTGGCCTCCATCCACAAGTAGGCGCTAGTTAAGGGCACCATTTCTCATACCCCTCATTTGGGGCTTGTACGCATTCTTCTACAGCTACGCGATTAGGTATGCGCCAAGTGCATTTCCTCTGATAAAGTTCCTCTTCAGGACTAACTTCTTTTTTCAGAAAGTGAACATATCAAACTTGATCAACCATTAACAAGTAATCCTAATTTGGGTGGATTTGGTCAAAGGGATTGCAGAAATAGTACTTCAAGCCCTATTGTGTGTGTGTCAAAGTATCTGCTGATTTTTCGACCAGAAATAGTATCTGCTGATTCTTGCATGCTCTTCTTAAGTTGGATGAGTGAGTGTGTGTGTCCATCAAAGTATCTGCTGATTTTGATATATTGAACTTTTGAGTGTGTTGGAAAATACATTGAACTTATACTTTATGGAAATCTTCTTGAAGGTCCAAATGGTAGTGGGAAGAGCTCACTTTTCCGAGTTCTAGGAGGGCTCTGGCCCTTAGTATCTGGCCATATTGTGAAACCTGGTGTTGGAACTGATCTCAATAAAGAAATTTTCTATGTACCACAAAGACCGTACACAGCTGTTGGAACACTACGGGATCAGTTGATTTATCCTCTTACTGCGGATGAAGAGGTTGAACCACTCACACGCAGTGGAATGGTGGAGTTATTGAGAAATGTGATTTTCCTGTTTTATCCTTTTCGTCCTTGTCATTTCTTTATATATATATATATATATATGTATATATATATATTGTAAATATTCTGATGGTTTTATTGAAACTTTATAGATGTCATAATTATTGGATGGAATTTGTGTGTTCTGTTTTGAAGGTTGACCTTGAGTATTTATTAGACCGGTATCAACCCGAGAAAGAGATAAATTGGGGTGATGAATTATCTCTCGGGGAGCAGCAAAGACTGGGGATGGCTAGACTTTTCTATCATAAGCCTAAATTTGCAATTCTTGATGAGTGCACGAGTGCTGTCACAACTGACATGGAGGAACGTTTTTGTGCTAAAGTTCGAGCAATGGGAACATCATGCATTACCATCTCCCATCGTCCAGCACTAGTTGCATTTCATGATGTGGTGTTGTCCTTGGATGGTGAAGGTGGTTGGAGTGTTCAGGTCAAAAGGTTGGACTGCAATTTTGTTATCTTGCACTATTTTTGTCTGCTAATTTGGAAAATACTAGATAATTGTTTATTAGAATTTTCCCGTACTATTCCAGGGAGGATTCTTCTCTCCTTAATGAAGGTGGGAGAAATATGATGGTGTCTGAGTCAAACAGGCAGAGTGATGCAATGACAGTTCAACGTGCATTCACCACGATTAAAAAGGTCTGAGTTTTTTATATTTACTTGTTACTTTTATTACTTCTATGTTAGTATTAGATATAATACCTTTTATATTACCCAGCTGTTTAACAAATCTGTTTGTTAATTCAATTCTAGGATTCCACAATCTCAAATTCGAAGGGAGAATCATACGTTGGTGAGGTGATAGCAGTGTCTCCTTCTGAGGATCAGTGTGCCATAGTTCCATTTGTTCCACAGCTCCAAAGGGCACCTCAAGCTTTGCCAGTGAGAGTAGCAGCTATGTTCAAAGTACTGGTGAGTTTTTATACTGTTACTTCTAATCATGTTACAGATGGCTGTTATGTGAAAGTTCTTCTGTTGGCCAAAAAGTGACATTTAAATACTCTCAATCACATTTAAATTCAATATATCTTCATATATGGATTGTTGAATGAATATTGTTGATTTGTTCTCTTAGGGTATAGGACTTTACAGAGTTGCAGTCTCTTGTACTTTTTTACTATATGCAAGTATCCTCTGTCCCCATCTTTTGCGTTCCCTCTGTTGGGGCCCTCACATTGGCTGGCGGCAGGTAGTGGAGGGAGTTGCCTCCGGTGGTGTTGGTGATTGCACTGGGTGGATGTCGGGGTTGGGTGGGCGATTGCGGTAGTAGCTGCTAGGTTGTTTTTCTCTTTTTTAAATGTAGTTTTTATTTTTCTAATTTTATGGAAGGTTAACAAGATACGTTATAGTTAAGCAGGTGGACACGTGGCATGAAATCAAAATAGGGGACACGAGGGGACATCAGATCTTTTAAAAGTCTTTTGTCCTGTTTTATTGTATCTTTGATGTTTGTTTGTTAGGTATCCCTTTTTACTGATACATTCTTAATGTGGACACTGCATTTTCCTTTGCCCATCACACCTTATTTATATCATGCTATTTTCTGACCATGTTCTAAGATCATGAAGCTATATTTATTTTATTGAACTCCTTACCACTTGTCCAGATTCCCACAGTCCTTGATAAACAAGGAGCACAACTGCTTGCAGTTGCTCTTCTCGTGGTATCGAGAACATGGATTTCAGATCGTATTGCTTCATTAAATGGTATTTTTCTTCCCTTAGTAAGCACAAGAATATTTGAGTAACCTGTGGTTAATTTAATTATAAGTTATTTCTTTGAGTAGACATGTTATTTATCTTCTTAATTACTGCTGAAACACTAAAATTACAAGTACGGTTACTACATAGAAATTAATATCAGAGCAGTAATACAAATGCTAGATAATGCTAAAACGAAACACAACAGAAGCCCCAAGAGAGTGCCAAAACCGAACTCTTTCCTGTAACTTCTCTTTTCATGGCCAATGTGTGGTTATTTTATGCAGGAACCACTGTGAAATTTGTTTTAGAGCAGGATAAGGCAGCCTTTATTCGTCTAATTGGCATTAGTGTGCTTCAGAGTGCTGCATCGTCTTTTATTGCACCTTCTTTAAGGTAATTTCATTACTCAATAGAATGTAAAACGTTCTTAACCACATAGATTTGTCTGAATTTTTATTTCCCTAGTTATGTGTTTATCTAAACTTAAATTTGTGTTCAATTATTTATAGTTTTTGAGCTTTGTTGAAATAAGTTGTTCACTTTTTGTATTACTTTACTGTAGATGTTGAAGCCGAACAATAATATTTTTCATTTGTGTTCTTATTCCGCAGAAAAAAAATTCTAGAGAGGGAACCTCATTTTAGGAAAAGAGGAAAACATTGTTAGTCCCATTCTGTATGTAGTCAACTAGGTTACTAGCCCCCCTTCACTAGGTCAGCCATATTGGAAACTCTTGGTCATCTAATTGTGGTCAAATAGGTTGATGAACATAGAGTTTCAGACAAACATGACTCACCTATCCGATTTGGCTTATCATTTGTAAGGATGATCCTTGAAGGGGGTCTAATCACAAGACTACATGTATGCCACAACCTGAGAGTTCTCTTAGCATATGTTTTTTTACATGCGTGTTTAAATCTTGGCGAAGGAACTAAATGACAATGCTCTTATGGTAATGCGAATTATGTTTTTGTTGCGTAGGCACTTGACAGCCAGGCTGGCTCTTGGGTGGAGGATTCGTTTAACTCAACATTTACTCAAGAACTACTTGAGAAATAATGCATTTTACAAGGTAGCCGAAATTATTTGATCAGTTTTTTTTATCTTTTTCTTGGACGTCTTTTTGATGTTCATCTAATTCTTAAAGTGTTTCCTTTTGTTTTTTATTTTTTTAGAATTTTGTGAAACTGTTGGTCGAAGTTGTCTAGCAGCCTTAAATTTTTTAACATGCTCATATTTTGTTCAGTTGGCAGCAATTTGTATGTTTTTTTTTCAAACCTGTTTAGTCAAAAGTACGAGAATGATATTCAATTCTGTCAATATATACGCTGTAGGTCTTCCACATGTCAAGCAAGAAGATAGATGCAGATCAGAGAATTACTCAGGACCTAGAAAAGTTAACCTCTGACTTATCGGGACTGGTTACAGGAATGGTCAAGCCATCTGTGGACATTCTCTGGTGAGCTCTGAGCTCTTTAGCCATGTTGAAATTTGTGCAAGGCTGGGTTTCTTTTATTATCCTTTGTTGAAGTTTCTGAAAGTTGGACTAGCTTCTTCTATTGTTGGTTCTTACTTTTGTGTGCTACTGGTATTATAAGGTTCACCTGGAGAATGAAGCTTTTGACGGGGCGGAGGGGAGTTGCTATATTATATGCTTATATGTTACTGGGTCTAGGTTTTCTGAGGGCTGTTACCCCTGAATTTGGTGATTTGGTGAGTCGAGAACAACAACTTGAAGGAACGTTCAGGTAACTTTAGTTTCTGATTCCTATATTGCTGATGCTGAGTCCTTTGTGGTAAATGCGAATCTCAAATATGATATCTCTCATGAATTAGGTTTATGCATGAAAGATTGCGTGCTCATGCCGAGTCTGTTGCTTTCTTTGGAGGTGGTTCTAGAGAAAAAGCTGTAAGCCTTTTGAAATCCTCATTCTTGGTCCAAATCATATATAAAGTGAAATGGTGCAAGTCATACTGTCTTTGTAAAGTGTTCTTAGGTATCCCTTCATTCTTGAAAAAAAAAAAATGAAGGAAAAACAAATTAAACGCCTATTTAGTTTCAAATGACAGTATGCAGGAGTTGTTTCATCTCTGACTCAGTTATATTGATTACCAAAATTTGAAATTAATGCAAGTTTAGAAATAAATTTGAACGTTATTGTGCAACGTTTGTATTTTGAGTGCCCACTTATGTATGCATGGTAATTTAATTTAACGGATTCACATTTATATTACTAAACAGATGGTTGAATCTAAGTTCAAGGAGCTTCTTGATCACTCCTCGTCTCTTTTGAAGAAGAAGTGGTTGTTCGGTATTCTGGATGATTTTACCACAAAACAACTTCCACATAATGTGACGTGGGGGCTGAGCTTGTTATATGCCATGGAACACAAGGGAGACCGAGCATTGATATCCACTCAAGGTGGGTTTATTTATCATTATTATATAGATGCATTTATAATAATCTCTCTTCTCCCTCACATGTTATAACACTTCCAGGTGAGCTGGCACATGCATTGCGTTTCTTAGCATCTGTTGTATCTCAAAGCTTTTTAGCTTTTGGCGACATTCTGGAATTGCATAGAAAGTTCCTTGAACTGTCTGGCGGCATCAACAGAATTTTTGAGCTTGAAGAGCTTCTAGATGTTGCACAATCTGGTACGTTTTCTATGTTCGACAATCATGTCACAGTTGCATCATTTTCCTATTGATTTTCATCTTCCCCACTCAATGACAACCACATTTATGAATTCAATCTACTAATGGTATATCATTTTTTAGCCATTGAGAGAGGTTTTCTTGAGCGCTTTGTTACGTAGTCAGATGGTAACCATCCTTTTGAGTGTAGCAATTAAGATCCATTCCATGCGTCTCTTTGTAGATGTGAATACCATGGATAAAAAAAGGTTATCTGCTGCTTGTGTCTCCCAACAGTTTGGGGTCTGGGAAGGTTCATATGTGGGCATCCTTAGTCCCACTTAGTGAGAGGTTTATTTCCATTTAGAACCTATTATCCAGGTTGTAATAGAGAAACTTACTCTTGTGCCTGTTCTTGCCCAAGGGTATTATGGGTTCTAATGAGAATTAGACCTACATAGTTTGGCCCACAATGTAATTCGACAGATAGTGGCTGATGCATGGTAAAGTCGATGTGCCAGCTCAAAAGAAAAGGCGTAGTGCTATTGCTACTCCCCCATTACTGTATATTTTAAGTTTTGATGTTCCAATTAGTTACCTGTTACGTGATGGTGGCTGGCTTCTATGGGGCAAAGCATATGGTAAACTGACAGTCTTGCAGAAAAAAACAAGCGTAACAGGGTATTGACATATAGTCACTAGTCAGCATTTTGTAGGGATAGAGAGTACTTATCATGTTGGTGCATTAGAGCTGAGAACTTTCCATTACTAGAAAAGTATACTGATCAAACAAGATTATGCTACTTACAACTTAATGCCTTTGGCGATGGTGGCTTCTGTGACTGAAACATATGTACAAATGACCTAAATAATATTTTTGAAAAAAATTATAAAGATCTTACCACCGCATAGATGAATTGTGCATATGTACCTTTGTCTAGACCTGTTTTCTGATTTTCTCATTAGTTAGTATATGCTTCTATTGCCAAGTGAATATTCTTTTATTATTGTATAAGATAAATAATGTAGGTATTTTTAGAGTTATCTGACATTTCTTCATTCATGCATCCATAGTTGTTGGTTATTCAGGGGCATCCGAAACTGTTACTCTGTCACCATCTAAGGGGAGAGATTTTCATTCTGAAGATGCCATTACCTTCTCTGAAGTTAATATTATCACCCCATCACAGAAAATGTTGGCCAGGAAGTTAACATGTGATATAGTACCTGGGAAAAGCTTGCTTGTTACTGGTTAGTGTTTAATGTTGTTTTCTTTTTTCACATATTACTATTTCTTAAATTTGCTATGGAATCTACAACTGAGAAGTATGCGATTCTTAAAGGTCCAAATGGGAGTGGAAAAAGTTCTGTCTTCAGAGTTCTTAGAGGTCTTTGGCCCATCACGAGTGGAAGAATCTCTCAACCGTCACAACATGTTAAGGAAGATATTGGTTCTGGTTGTGGAGTGTTTTATGTTCCTCAGCGACCGTACACATGTTTGGGAACACTCAGGGATCAAATTATCTATCCTCTATCTTGTGAGGAGGCTGAGTTAAGGGCATTGAAGTTGTATCGAGAAGGTAAATTTCTTTTGGACATTTCTTCTCTCTATTATAAATGTGGATTAATATGGGTCATATGTTTCATTTTGGATTATGAGATATAAGTTACCCTAGGAAATAAATGACTTTTCAACTACCAGGTTTTGAAGATTTTAATTGTTCTAATTCAGGTGAAGAAATTTCTGACAACACCAATATTCTAGACATGCGTTTAAGAACTATTCTGGAGAATGTTCGATTGAGTTATCTTTTGGAAAGGGAGGAAGGTGGTTGGGATGCGAATCTGAATTGGGAGGACACACTCTCTCTTGGGGAACAGCAGAGATTGGGCATGGTATGATAATACGAGTCTCAACTCTTTCTTGAGCAGCAATTTGTTTTATTTTCTTTCAAGGATTTCTATGTTGTCTGACATGATATCTTACGTTTTGAAGGCACGCTTATTTTTCCACAAGCCTAAATTTGCGATCCTTGATGAATGCACCAAGTATGTGGCATAACTCCCCATTTGTTTGTTCTCTTCTTTCACTCTAAAGAGATGTCCGTCATTATCTAATGTCTTTTCTATCACAATTATTTTTTCTTACATTTTCTTCTTTTTCCATTTTCCTTTTCTATTTCTTGAACAACTGGCAGTGCTACGAGCGTTGATGTCGAGGAACAACTTTATCGGCTCGCGAAAGACATGAATATCACAGTTGTTACCTCCTCACAAGTATGTACTTCTATAACTATTTGTAGCTGTATATCATTCTGCATTTTAGTGTACATGAGATGAACCTTTTAGGACATTAATCTGGTTTTATTGTTGGAGCCTCTCTGCCGGACATTAGTGTTAGTTCTCAAAATTTAGCACCATAGGGTAAGTCTTGAGTCACAAACTTTATTTATTGTTTTTTGCTTTCACGTGTTCTCAGCGTCCTGCTCTAATACCGTTCCATTCCCTGGAATTACGGTTCATTGATGGTGAGGGTAACTGGGAGCTTCGTTCAATAAAGCAATGAGTCGACATGGCGGAATCACGAACCATTGGTCCGCTAGGGTACTGGGAGCTACGTCCAATAAAGCAATGAGCTGACCATGCTTGGCATCGGCAGTTAACCCATTGTACAGTGTAAGATGGTTTATTTTTCGAGACCTACCCTTTGTAATACATCTTAGGAGTCCATCGGAGGAAAGCCAAAGCCGGTTTGCCTATCCAGAGAAATTTATTTGTCTTAGAGCGAGCTGTGTTTCTTTGCTCGTACGCGACAGGTTGCCTGAAGGAAAAGCCGATTGCTTCGTTTTATTGGGGCATTACTGTCGAAATGTGGACAATAAGATTGGAGAATACAAGAGTGTAATAATCTGGGTAGGTGAAAGAAATTTAATATGTACAGTTTCCCCCAATTTTCCCAAAGTTTGGGATGTAAGAATTCATAATTTAATCATATTGATGAGCCTCCATATAGAAGAAAAGAAATAATGTGTCATTGAGCATCTCGTCGTAGCAGTGTAGCACAAGTTTATTCATCTGTTTCGGATTGCCATTTTTTTTGCTCGGTACCTGTTTTATGTGGTGGTGTCTTTGCACTCGCAAGGAGAGATTTTTCTAAGCACCTGGTATTCAACCGCCATTTCATATGTCATGATACAAGAGGAGGCGAGTCTTTCCACTTATTTTATGACACGTGGGGTTATTACTTGAATACTGGGCTCTTGGCAAAAAATTTCCACCCAAGAGTTGGTGAGGTAATATCAATGCTTTTGAGTGTTTTATTTCAAGAACAATCTAATAGTTATCTTGAAAGATGAAACAAACACATCAAATATTTAGGACTTCTAAACTTACATATCCAAAAACCATCAGCCTCAAACTCTTGGTAATTTCAAGCACATTTGAAGTCACTGTATCCACCATTCCAATTTTGTATCTTTCTAGCAAATTTCACACTTTATTTTTTTTCTATACACCTCTCTATTCTGCCCATCATAGTGTATAAATCAAAAGAAAATAATAAACATTAAACCTGATTATTATCATAGGGGTAATGCTAAGGAGACTAAATTTGTAGAGAAAGTTATGGAAACTAAGAGATATGGAAATTGATGATTGATTTATTACTTAAACGTTGACAAACGTGCTTTATTCCTATTGGTGACACATTATTTAGTTTGCAAATTTAATCTCCCTAGTATCATAGTAGAGAAAAATGGGCGATTCTTCCGACTCAACCCAACTCAACACAATCTATTTTTAGGTTGTGATGATTAAATAAACGAAAACAATAAACATAATTAAATAATGAATCGACCCAAGTCAAAAAAAAAAAATTTGATCAAGTTTGATTCTTTCGAGTTTTTACCTCGTTCTAACTTGCTCTGCATTGTTCCCAAAAAAAAAAAAAAAAAAAAAAAACTTCCTCTACAAGTGATGGATAGCGCATTCCCCTTTAACCTAGTGAGGCCATCTCCAACCGAGGGCTGGCCAGAGGGCTCGGTTTAGCCCTCTGACCCTCCAAGATATTAATATTTTAATGAACAGTACAAGATCATATTTGCCTCCATCTATAGGGCTCGTTTTAGCCATGTCACAAAAAACCGTCTCCAACCGAGGGCCAAACATAATTTATTATTTAAATTTAAAAACTACAACAATTTAAATTTTAAAGAAAAATTAATGAAAAGGGCTTGAAAAGTTTTAGTTTTAATAAAAAATCATGTTATAAGTTTTGTTTAATAAAAAACCATGTTATAAGTTTTAGTTTTAATAAAAAACCATGTTATAAGTTTTGTTTAATCAAAAACCATGTTATAAGTTAAGTCACTGTTTATGGATTTTGGTTCTTTTCGACGGACACTGTTTCTGGAATGTAAAAATAAACTGTTTATGGAATTTAAGTAACACTGTTTCTGGAATCTGTTAGTTTATTTCCAGCGACAGTGTTAGTTTTCCAAAGACAGTGTTATTTTTCCAGCGACAGTGTTAGTTTTTCCAGCGACAGTGTTATTTTTCCAGCGACAGTGTTAGTTTTTCCAGCGACAGTGTTATTTTTCCAGAAACAGTGTTATTTTTCAGCGACAGTGTTAATTTTTCCATCGACAGTGTTAGTTTTTCCAGCGACAGTGTTATTTTTCCAGCGACAGTGTTAGTTTTTTGCAGAGACAGTGTTATGTTTTTCCAGCGACAGTGTTAATGTTCATTTTCTTTCCAGATACAATGTTTGTTTGTGCACGACCCAAAGGGCTTGGTGTGGTTGCTGCTCGCCAGAGCTAAACGGAAGGGAAGGCCGGATTTCGGCCGTAAAGTTGTACAAACTTTAAATGCTCATAATTTTGTCAATACTCAACGAAATCAAGTGATTCAAAAACAAAAATCGTAGTCCTTGAAGAGACGAAGAGAATGGTACCTTGCACGATAGCTAACTCGTTGTGGTTTGGCTGGAAAACACCTCGAAAGCCTCGGAGGTCGCCGGAAACTGGGTTGGACAAACATTAAACGCTCATAACTTTGTCAATACTCAACGAAATCGAGTGATTCAAAAACGAAAAATCGTAGTTCTCGAAGAGACGAAGAGAATGGTACCTTGCACAATGGCTAACTCATTGTGGTTTGGCCGGAAAATGCTTCGAAAGCCTCGGAGGTCGCCGGAAACTGGGTAAGATTCAAATGGATAAACTTCTTCAATACTCAACGAAATAGGGTGATTCAAAAAGGAAAGTTGTAGTACTCAGCGAGACAAAGAGGAGGAGGAGGATGAGGGCCAAAGGAGAGCCCATGAGTGACTGGTTGGTGGTCGAGCTGTATGTTGGTTTGGTGGGTTTTACCTTGTTATGGGATGGTTTTTGGTTAAAAAAAGTTATAGGATGGTTTTTGGTTAAAATAAACTTAGTTCAAGCCCTTTTTATTAAAACTCCCAAATTTTAAAAGGGTGAAAATTATGTGAGAAATAGTGTAGTAATGGCTTAGGTAGTTATAGAAAAAAAGGAGAATTTTTTAAATTTATTAAAAAAAAATTTGGCCCAAAAAAAAAGAAAAAAGAATCCAACGGTAACTAACCGTTGGATTCAAAATTTTCCCTTCTATTTGTGTCGGTTATAGCCGACACTATTGCAATTCAAATTACTATTAGTGTCGGTTATAACCGACACTAATAGTAATTAATCAAAAATATTCCTGCCTAGCCGTTTTATGTAAATTAACCGACACTATTGAAATAACCTACATTATTCCTGTCGGTTATAACCGACAGGAAATCCGACACATTTAAAAAAATTCTGGCCAGCCCGGGGCTGGCTGGTTGGAAGTGGCCAGCCCTTTGGCCATTTCAGATTCCATGGGGCCCACGAGCCATCTGGCCTGACCTTCGGTTGGAGACAGTTTTCAGACTATTTTCGTTTCGCTAACCTTCTGGACCCTTCGATTGGAGATGGCCTGAGTCTCTGACCAAAATCCTTCCCTTCATCTTATTGTTGTTTATAGTAGAAATATTGTTTTGATTAAAACAAAATATGCTCAACGGGTTTAAAAGTCGAATTGTATTTGTCAGGTTTAAGTTGACCCAATCAGAATTGGAACTTTGCAAAAGACTAAAAAAATTAGTAAAAATTACAGCGGAAGTGTGACTCAATGTTTCATATTCTTCAACGATTTTATATAATTTAACGATTTAATTTTATAACTATTTAAATCTTTTATTTAAATCTCAGTTATTTATTTCTATCATTCCATGTTACGGTAATGTTAAAAATTTTCCTTTAATTTTACACCATCACGAATTACAAAGTTTAAATCCCCAAGTCACGGGAGCAACAGCCGCCGCTTTTTACCCCCAAATATGCGAAATCCCTACGGCCGTAAAAAGACCAAACACCCCCACACAAACCTTTAGAATCCCCCCCCTATCCTCCCGTCACATCAAAGCCCATTTCAGTAATTACACACCCACATAACGTAAAATATCAACCCTCTCTCCCCTCCGTCACCCCTCTCTCTACTCACTCACCCACTCTCCTGTTTCTCTCTCCTCCTTTTTTCTCATTGGAGCCATCGAATCCCTATAAAACCCAACAAATAAATCGCAATCCCAACCGTTCATCTTCCATCCAACGGTTAACTTGAGTCGGCGATTGGTTTTCCCCCCTCTTTCCCCTTGTGGCTTTTTTATCATAAACCCTAGCCGATACCAGTCCGCCCCCCCCACCACTCCCGCTCGCTTTCTCTCTCTCCTCTCTCTCCTCTCTCAAACCCAATCGATCTCTCTCTACTTTCTCTCTCTTAGTTTAGATCTGGTTTGCGTCTCCTGTAAATTAGTCTCTCCCTCTCTCTCTCTCTCTGTATGTTTTTCTGTTGATGTTGTGTACTTCTTTATAATCGTACTTGTTAATTTCTCTCTTTCTCTCTCTCTCTCTGATTCATTTTCTCAACCGCCAAACACTTTCTTTTTCTTTTTGTTGTTGATAATTGTTTTTCTAAATAATTAGAAAAATCTGTTGATTTCTTTTTTTTTTTCTTGTAATTAATGAACCCAACTCGTTCCGGGTTCCGAGTCTAACCGAGCCCATAGGGTTCCGCGTTTTCCCCAACCCTGAGTACTCCCTCCCCGAGTCTGGGACTGAGTCGACTCGGAGATCGACTAGGCGACTCAGCGAGTCGAGTAGGACGAGGACGAGGACGAGGAGGAGTGCGCCCAGAGTGGTGCTGCTCCGGAATCTGAGCACGGAAATGCCATCGGTGGAGATGAGGCGGACCACGAGGGTTTTCGGGATGGGGATGGCCAAGGGCGGTGTGGACGGGGCTCGGGTTTTGCGGTCCGGGCGCCGCCTCTGGCCCGAATCGTCCGAGTCCAAGCTCGAGAGGGCCCACCGTGGCGACGAGGACTGGCTCAAGGTCATGAAAGGCCATGCCAGTGATTCTGTTGTTTCTTTAAAGCCCAAGAGATGGCCCGGGAGCCACCACATCCGGAGTTCGAAGCAAACCCCCGTCGTTTCCAAAGTTCCAGTGGCTAAGAAGCCTGAAAGTAATGAGCTTTTGGCAGATGAGCTTAAACAGAAGAAGATGTATGGGATTATGTATTCCCGAAAGAGGAAGCGCACCACTGCGGATGTGGAGAAGGAAGGTGGTTCCAAGGATAGAATGTATGGGCGCAGATTTTTTCGGAGGCAGAGGAGGAAGACGAGCGGGGAGCTGGATCCCCATGTGGGTGTTGTGTCCCCCGAAGCGCTTTGTGTTTCGTTTGAGTCTTCGTGCAGTCGGAGATACTGGTCTGCTCGTTTTTTGTATTCGGTTTTTGTGTGCATGACGAGGGCTAGTCTGGGATTGACCGAGCTCTCTGAATTCCTTGCATCGGAGCCAATTGGTAGCTTTTTTTCCTCCTGTGGCATTCAATTCTCGCGGGTAAGTGGCGGTTTTCTACCACATTTAAATTTGATTGAGAATATAGTGTAGTATCTGGTTGGTCATTAGTTTGATTTAGTAAAATGTGTTTCAGGTTCGATCTTGTACTAGGAGCTCTGGAATTTGCAAGTTATTTGGGGCCAAACAGTTTATTCCATTGTTTTCTGTGGACTTTTCTGCAGTTCCTTTTTGTTTTATGGACATGCATATCACCATGCATCTCAGATATAAATGTCAGCTAACTGTAAACAATCAGATTGATGGGCATGAAAATGATGATGATTTTGATGAAGAAGTTGATTGTGTTGTAAGCATGCCGGTTTCGCATTCTAGTGCAAGAGTTCCAAAATTAGCTTGTAGAAACTCACAGTATAGGAGTAGTTTAACTTCCCGTGGTATTCAGAAGAGGCGGAGTTCATTGAGGAGAAGGCGATCTAGAAATCCTTCGCTGGTTGCCTTACGGAAGCCCAATGGAGCCTTAGTTTCTGAGCTAATCAGTTCTAGGAAGAATGGCCACCCTTTTTCTTCTGTAGCCTCTAATAATAAGCGTATGAAGTCAGTTCCAACTTCCCCTGTAGGTAACCTGATAGAAGACAGTTCAACCATGGAGAGATCAGTGCGGGATTTAGATTCTACATGTTGCTCGGTAAATATATTGATCACTGAAGCAGCCAAATGTTACAGGGAAGATGGAGCAACTGTCATGTTAGAATCCTCTTCATCTGGAGAGTGGCTTCTTGTGATCAAGAAAGATGGATTAACCCGTTATACCCACAAGGCAGAGAAAGTAATGAGGCCCTGCTCTAAAAACCGTCTTACGAATGTTATAATGTGGTCTGCGGATAATATTGGGGATAATAGTTGGAAGCTAGAATTTCCTAATCGATTTGATTGGTGTATTTTCAAGGACCTTTACAAGGAGTGCTCTGATCGTTCTGTCCCATCTCCAGCTGTCAAGTTCATCCCCGTGCCCGGTGTGCATGAAGTCCCAGGATATGCAGATGGTCACCATACTCCTTTCCACAGGCCCAATTCATACATATCTCTGAATGATGATGAGTTGTCTAGAGCCATGGAAAAGAGAAATGCAAATTATGACATGGACTCTGATGATGAGGAGTGGCTGAAGAAGTTCAACAGTGACTTTTTTGCTGAGGATGAACTTGATGACCATGTTTCCGAGGATAACTTTGAATTAATTGTCGATGCAATCGAGAAGGCATTTTATTATAGACCGTATGATTTCTCTGACAACAATCCAGCTGCAAATCTTTGTCCGGAGATGGGAAGGAGGGAAGTAATAGAGGCTGTATATAGTTATTGGATGAATAAACGGAAGCAGAAGCGAGTATCATCACTGCTTAGGGTGTTCCAGGTACATGTCACATTATGCTTCATTTTCTTTTGCTAGAGTAGTTCTCGGCGTAAATCTGATCAGCATTTTTAAGTTCTTATAATTAGGTTGTTTGTTCGCATTACTGAACCTTTTTTTTAACAGGCGTATCAGTCGAAGAGATCTCTGCTAGACCCAAAGCCTATTATGCGCAAGAGAAGATCATTCAAGCGACAGCCAAGTCAAGTTGGTAGAGGAAAACAACCAAGTTTCTTGCAAGGTAATTTAAATCTCTTATTGCACAATCCTAGTTGTACAGTGAGTTTTACTATCCTTGTTAATATAAATTTACAGGGTAGCCTACATGGCATTGGCACTTGAATTTTAATTAATTCTTCAGCTTCCCAGTGCCTGCAACAAACACTTGATATCATGTGAGGCCTCAAACTTCTGAAACCAATTGAAGTTTTTATAAGTACCCGCATCAATTTTTGTCGAGTGTTGCTCATGGAATCCATCGTTATGCTATCCTGCCCCCTTTTTTTTTTTTTTTTTTTTTTCTTATTTTAATTTTCAATTTCAATTTTATCTTCCTATAAGCTACATAGAAGGACAAGCTTTTGAAAGCATAAAATAAAATCACATAAGCTACACCCCCTGAAGGAAAATAAAACCTTGACTTCGGGTTTGGGCAAAGGTATTTTGATTAGGGGTTTGAAAAAGAAGTGGGTGGAATGAGCAATTTATGGATTTTATCACCCCAGTTTAAATGTATCTGTTTTGTTTCTGTAAAAGATCTGATTTCTCAGCTTGGCTTTTTATTATATGAGAACTGTATATCTGAGCTTGTATTGATATACAGCTATGGCTGCGGAACAAGGTGCGATGCAAGAGCAGAATGCTGTTTATAAAGTTGAAGAAGCGAAAGCTGCAGCGGAGAGATCTGTGGAATTAGCTATCCGCAAACGACAACGGGCTCAGTTACTCATGCAGAACGCAGATTTGGTAACTTATAAAGCGACGATGGCATTTAGAATCGCTGAAGCTGCCCTAGTTCTCGGATCACCGGATGCCGCTGCTGATTATGTACTCGATTGACCAATTTAGGTGGTTTCTGAATCCTGATGACAGTCGGAAATAACAGTTTTCTAGTTACAGGAAGGATTTTGCAGCCGTTGGTGCTATAATTTTGTACAGGTTTTAATTGGATGTACATTTGTATTATTAGAACCTCACATCGTCAAATTATCAGATAGTGTACGAGTCGAAATAGTCGATTTTCTTGGGGGTGTAAAAAAAGAAAAGAAAAGTAAAAATATAGCAAAATTTAACCTTGTTTGGGTGCTCTATAAGATCTTGCTAGTTTTACATGACCAAGTTTTACTGTTTCGTGTTTCCATTGTTCTGCAAAGATAAATCAAGATTGTGACAATTTAAATAATTACTTGACATTTTGATGACCTTGACAGTATTGAAGCGGGATTTTACTCTCACGTCATTTATGGAGCTTTATATTTCTAAATTGTCGGCATTTGGTTTGATTAAAAGGGGTCAATTTGCGAATTCAAAACTCTAAAATGACGTATTAGTGAAAACGTTAGGTAGTTAATTGGAATATCTTAAAATGTTTTAACAAATTTGGAATCACCTTTGAAGGTTTGGAACGTACTTAACTCCAAAAAAATACTTTGAACTTTGAAATTGCGGGATGCGCTGCCACTTAATATTATGGTCTAGTGGTTTTCTTATTCACTTGTAAGTGAGAGGTCTTAGGTTCGATTCTTGGTAAAGATGAATTTAAAATATATTATTGCTAGTTCATTGCAAGGTTTAGCTCACTCCCCCACTCCAATAATGTAGATATTATTTGTTAAAAAAAAAAAAATTATGAGACGTGATGCGTCCACAAGGCCTGGAGTTCTATGGGCCTTCAATTTTAACCTTCTTTGTAATAAGTTTTTAAGATACTATTATTGACACTCGAATAATCTAATTATGTACACATGATGAGAGTGTCTTTTTTTTTTATACATATAGAAAATTAGAAGCGTCAACAACAATTGGTTATGTTTGACGAAAAAAAGGTTGCAAGATTGGCTGGAGCCCACGGTAGCTAGCTCCACCAGTGCTTTCGATAACATTACATTTTAGATAAAATAATTTCAAATCCGATACTTTAGAATAAAACATAATTTGATTTTAGATAAAAGTTTTTGAAAACCAGTACTTTGGAAGAAAACCTAGTTGACTTTGTAATAAGAGAGATTGCCAGGTGTCAAAGTTTTATCTGTTAAGAATCTCCAGTCAACTCATGTCCCAAATACATGGAAAATTTTCTCCAATTACGATGCGAATATTGTTGCAAGTATGCCCTAAAAGCAATCAAAAGATCAAATTAAACTATATAGGACGCTTTTGCCACAAGTCACAAAAACTAATTACCGGGCAAGTCATCATACATAAATTAATTAAAAAATCTCCTCGGTGAGTTCGTGGATAACTCTATTAAGATTATATTAATGATCTGTACATTTGGAGGAAATAGCTTAAGAGATAAGGATTTTTTTATTTTTATTTTTTTTATTTGGCCGAAGCTTAAGAGATAAGTTAGAGAGACTCCTTTTCTTATGTGATTGTATACTATATTTGTACAACTTGTTTGATAAGGGGGTGTGTGGCCAATCTTAAATTCTTAGCGAAGATCCACTAAACGAGTGTGTAGATGTTAAATAGAGATTCAGTTTATTAAACATGATCAAATCTATGTATTTGCATGGAATCTTAAATGTCAAGCAAGTAACTCTTACTGATCGTATTGGAATAACCATACATAAAACGCCATTTTGCTCTTTCTGAACGTAGTTGTTGGTATTATTTTCGGACTAATTTTCTGGAACAAAGTAGATCAAACGTACGACATAACAAGAATCAAGCACAATAGACCTTGCTTTCGTATTTGTTGCATATTTCTAAAGTTTATTGCAAAATGTTATGCGAATAGAGATAAGGAACCAGACCTACTACTTTTGAATATATTGTCCAAAAAATAATATTTAAATAACGAAGGTCTTTTTATTAAATTCGTACAAAGCCTCCAAAATATTTGATATGGCCCTGCTCAGTGCAACCTATCGTGGCAGTTGAAGGAACAGTATTTTACCGCAAAAGAGCAACATGGACGTTCTCTCCGCCGCCTTATGCTTTTGCTCAGGTAAAAGAAGCCGAAACTTGATATCAACCCAAGTTAGGAAAGTTGATGCATGAGTTCAATCAAAGCAAACTTCATCTGCCGGCGAGATATACAGTTGTTCGCTCCCTAAATTCGCCATGGGCCTTGCGGACATGCCGGGAATTCACTCAAACATGAAATTGGTGGGTGCGGGCGTGCCACTACTAGATGCCGCTAGTAGACGGGTTTTGAATGATTGAGGTTGCGCCTGAGTTTGACTTCAAACCAAAAGATTGTGCCATTGAGTGGGAGTGGCTCAAATTAAGGTTCTTTATTTGCCTTAAAGATGAGGACTTTACTTATATGGAGAGATGGAACAATATGTAAATGGTAAGGTTGCTGGAAATGTAAATGACAGAGGAAAGTGAATGACTAATATTGTAGATTGCTTGTAAATTGACTGACTGGAAATGAGTTGTACATAAAAACTACAAATGAGATCGATACTACTAGGTGAGTAGCATAGCTAATAAACAAGGAAAGTAAATGATGTTTTGGCTAAAGCTAAATGTCTACAAAGAAGCTGATGAGCTGATTTGAGTAGAGTTTGATTTGATTGGTTGTTTGAGTGTCTCTAATCCTTGTGCATCTGCCCCTTTATATAGAGATCTGAAACAGCCCTTGCTGAGAACCTTGAATCTGTCCGAATGCACTTCCCTGCCAGCTTGCAATGTGAAATAATATTAAAATAGGCAATTTGCATCTCCACCACATGCTTCCACCACATGTCCATTTCCCACTTGCAATAAAATAATTAAAAGAAGCAAGCTAGCTTCTTTCAACACATATTCTTGCCCGAAAGGCTGCATGGTGTCTTTCCATCTTCTTCAAAACTTGTATTCTTTTGATTAAATAAATCTCTTGGCACACCTCCACCATCCAAACCAAAAGGAAAAGCATTATTTTAACACCAAACTATCCCACCTGACAGACAAATATTTTCCCAAGCTAGCCTCTTTGCACATTAATCCTCCAAATGCCATATTTTCCCCAAATTGCCCAAATAAGTAAAATGGGTATATTTTAGGTGCAAACAACAGTAAAACTCTTATGCCCTGCAAGTGGCGATCGAGACAATTTACGTTGCAATCCAAACTCCGGCGTATAGTCTCACCCTCTTTTCAAATGATCGGGTTCACTTGGCGCCAATGTATTAAAAGCATGAGACGTGAACGAGGCGTCCAAGGGATAGCCCAGCCTAGGCGTGAGGCGTGAGGCAAAGCCTCACGAGACCTAAATTTTTTAATATATACACTGAGCATACACATATATTACATTAGAAAAGAAGAAGATTATTAATCAATAATCACCTTGAGTACACACATATATTATAAATACATATACACATATATATATATACATATATTATATTATATATATATATATATATATAAAATAGAGGATGAAAAACACAATGAGCACACATATAACAATGCACACAAACAACACACACATCCATTATATAAAAAAAAATAAAAATTAGAAAAAAGGCAGAGAGATGATGGTGCAAGAAAAAGGTACGAGGCAGTTAAAATCCTACCCAAAATTTGAGTTTGGGAGTAAAAAAAAAAAAACCCTGAGGCACACCTAGGCGGCTCCAGCGACGCCTTCCGCCCACTCTCTCAAAACATAGGCGGCAACCCTCAAGCCTAGCTTCACAGGGCGCCTAGACGCGCCCTGAGGCAAGCCTTTTAAAACATTGCTTGGCGCGCTGACAAGTTTTTCTGGTTCTACTATCTTCTGATGTGCTTTATCTACTTCAAACCGTACGACATGATGCTTGTAGCTCTCATGCCAGGCCACCAAATTGCGGCCATTGTGATGTCCTTTTTCCCTGAGTTCTGGAATCTCTTCTCCGGTTTCCTTCCCCCAGGATGGTAAGCATCCGATGCAACTCTAGCCAGTAATATGTTACAGATTTTCTCATTACAAATTTTCTCATTACAAATTCTGCGGCACGACACGAATGCTAATCACTTTTGTGTGACTTAGGACTCGGCACTAGCATCTGACAGAATTAGTTGCTAGTAAAGTTCCGTCGATTTGAATCCGTTCAGTTATAATGATATGCTCGTTTTGCAGCTAATTCCGATATGGTGGAGATGGTACTACTGGGGATCGCCAGTGGCTTGGACAATCTATGGACATGTGACATTCCAAGTGGGAGACAGAAGTCCATTACTTAACATTAATGACACCAAACATTAGTGAAGTCATGACTCAATGTTTGTGACTTATTTATTTATTTTTAAAACGTTAGGTAGTTAATTGGAATATCTTAAAATGTTTTAACAAATTCGGAATCACCTTTGAAGGTTTGGAGCGTACTTAACTCCAAAAAAATACTTTGAACTTTAAAATTGCGGGATGCGCTACCACTTAGTATTATAGTCTAGTGGTTTTCTTATTTACTTGTAAGTGAGAGGATTTAGATTCGATTCTTGCTAAAGACGAATTTAAACCACATTATTATTAGTTCATTGCAAGGTTTAGCTCACTTCCCCACTCCAATAGTGTAGATATTATTTGTTTAAAAAAAAATTATGAGACGTCCGGTGTTCACAAGGCCTGGAGTTCTATGGGCCTTCAATTTTAACCTTCTTTGTTATAACTTTTTTTAAGATACTATTATTGGCACCCGAATAATCTAATTATGTACCCATCATGAGAGTATCTTTTTTATACGTATAGAAAATTAGAAGCATCAATAAGAGCAATTCCACCCCTAAAGACTTTTCGCTAGCACCCAGCGCATTTATCCACTCAAGTGAACAGTAATAGACCCCAGTGAACAATAATAGGCCAAAGCATCTCCACCCCTAAAAAAAATGAGCTGGCACCCAGTCTAAAAATGCGCTGGCACAAACGATCTCCACCCCTACAAAATGCGCTGGCACCCAACCCATTTAAAATATTATTATTTTTTTTAAATAAAATAAAAAAAATAGTTTTAATTTCGGATAGGATTTTTAACAAATCTCGTCATGCCACGTGTCATTATCCAAACGTACTACTTTGTGAATAGATTTCCGCTAAGATTTTCTACCAATCCTGACATGTCACATGTCACTTCCTGTTTACAATAATTTAGCCAAGATTTCGATAAGATTTTCAACCAATCTTGTCATGCCACGTGTCATTATCCGAACGTACTATTTTGTGGATAGATTTCTAATAAGATTTTCAACCAATCTCGACGCACCACGTGTCACTTCCTGTTTGCAATAATTTAGCCAAGATTTCGATAAGATTTTCAACCAATCACGTAGTGCCATGTGGCATTCTCCAGAACCTCATCCTTTTTTTTTTTGTCCATATAAACCCTACATCTCTACATCCATCCTCACACCAAACTCAATCCTTCATCGTTTTCAAATCTTGAGTTCTTTTTACAATGTCTTCTTCAAGGAGAGTGCAAAAACAATTTGAGGAGCAACAGAAAAGATTGTTGGCACAACAGGAAGAATTGATCAATCTCCAGGAATATGGAGGTGGAGATGAGGCTTTCTTCATGAGGAGGATGAGGATGATCACCACAGAAGGCAGAGGGCCTCACATTCCCGCCGTGTCATGGAAGCTATGGGTTAGATAGCCAAACCCAGACGTGCCGCAAACTTTGATAGAAAAAGGGAAAAATGAGGTAAAGCTCTCTTGGAAGATTATTTTATTCCCAACAGCGTTTTCCCTGATCATGTTTTTAGACCTCGTTTTAGAATGCAACGATGTTTGTTCGAAAAAATCATGAGTGCTGTTTGCAACCATGATCCATACTTTGTGCAAAAAGAGGATGCTTTTCATGTTCTAGGTCTTCTTCCCGAGCAAAAATTTACGGCTGCCTTGCGAATGCTTGCATATGGAGCATCTGCAGATCAAGTGGATGAGATTGCGAGGATGGGAAAAACAACTGTTCTGGAGTCCTTGATGCGGTTTTGCTTTGCAATTGAAGCCCTCTATACCAATGAGTACCTCCGGAGACCCACGCCAAGGGACATGCGAAGGCTTCTGAGGAAGGGTAAGATGCGAGGCTTCCCTGGGATGATTGGAAGCATTGACTGCATGCACTAGACTTGGAAAAACTGTCCAAGTTCGTGGCAAGGAGCTTATGGCGACAGAAAAGGAGCCAAAAACATCATTTTGGAAGCGGTGGCTTCTTTTGATACATGGATTTGGCATGCTTTTTTTGGTGTTCCAGGAGCTCAGAATGACATAAATGTCCTTGCCCAATCTCCAGTGTCCGACGAACTGCTGCAAGGTAAATCGCCGAAATGCACATATTGGGTTAATGGTACTAAATGCGATGGATCATACTACCTTGCAGATGGCATTTACCCAAGGTGGTCAACGTTTGTCAAAACAGTGCCACATCCCCAGAGTGAAAAAGAAAAACACTTTGCAAAATGTCAAGAGGGGTGTAGGAAGGATGTCGAGCGTTGTTTTGGTATCCTGCAAGCTCGTTGGGTGATTGTCAGGGCTGCAACTAGATTGTTTGATGTCGATGCTCTTCGATCTGTCATGATGACATGTATTATTCTCCACAACATGATTGTTGAAGATGAGTATGATTATGATGCCGTCGATGAATACGACTTGGATCCGATCAACAACTCACGAACACGTATCTACTATGCTCATGACAATACCAAAGATCCCGTGCAACACGAGCCGTTGGAACAGGATGGACGTTACAATGAATTAATCGTTCAACGGTACACTTCATTGCAAGAGCCATACTGGCACGTAACCCGCCAAAATGACTTGATTGAGCACCAGTGGAGATTGCACGAAGGCGAAGATAATTAAAATGAGGCTTGTGGTTGAAGAATAAAGTGTATTTTTTAAGTAATCTTATTTAGTGTGTTTTTTTTAAGTTTATATGGTGGAGGTTATGTAATTTTATTTGGTGTTTTTTTTTAAGTTTATTTGGTGAGTTTATGTAATCTTTTTTGATGTGTTTAAAAAAGTACAAAAAATAAATTTGAAATTGCATAAAGTTCTAAAAATAAATAAGAAATTACATAAAAATGACATAAGAAATTAAATAAAGTTCTAAAAATAAATAAGAAATTACATAAGAAATTAAATAAAGTTCTAAAAATGAATTTCTAAAAAAAAAATAAGAAATTACATAAAAATTACAGAAGAAATTAAATAAAGTTCTAAAAATGAATAAGAAATTACATAAAAATTACATAAGAAATTAAATATAGTTCTTAAAATAAATAAGAAATTACATAAAAATTACATAACAAATTAAATAAAGTACTACAAATAAATACGAAATTATACAAAGTTTATGGAGTAGGATATGTGGTGGTAGGATCTTCATTGCTAGGATTTTTGTAGCTAGAACCCCCTCCACTTGTTTCAGCATCTCTTGCACGCCTCCTTTGTACGACGTCTCTTTTTTCCGATGTCCAAAAATATTTTGAATTCGGAGACTGTCCTACTAGAGACTTGTTCATAGTGTCACGATCTGCTTGAGCCATCCTTTCTTCTCTAAGCATCTCATTTTCTCGATGAAGTGCTTCTCTAATCAACTCGTTCTCTCGATTAACTATTTCTCTTTGTCTCTCAGCCGCCGCATCACGGGCCTCAGTAGTTGCTAGTATTGCTGCCATAACAGCAGCTTTTTCCTCATCTCTAGCGTTTTCCCTCTCCATGGTCAGTTCACCTTGCCAAGCAAGTTCCTCCATATATTTAGTGTAGTCATTTTTGGAAGAACTACCTTTTTTCTTTGATGCTTTTTTACCTTGAGGCCTAAGGGACTGACAAGTCGGTTGGGTCTCCGACACTTGTTCAGGCGCCTCTTCTGACACACCCCGATCGAGATGGAGGCATGTGGCCGTCACGTGAGGGTGACGTAGCCATGTGCACAGTGCGGAAGCAATAAAATAACAAGAATTACGAATGAATAAAAACAAACTTCAAGGAGTACCAAAACAGAAATAAGTGTGAATAGACAACAGAGCGTAAAAATATTCTAGGTGCAGTTAAGCATAAGAAGTACTTAATTAAATAACACCCGAAGGTAATCCTACATAGGTGATGGTCTGTCAGAATCTCCGTTGAGTCCTCGTGAGCCACCAACAAAGTTACCTAATACCTGGAGGGGCACAAAACAAAAACGTGAGTGGGCAAAAACAAAGCTTTTCAACAAAACATTTCTTTAATAAACAATTATATCCCCTCGCCGTGAAACTTGTATACTTTCCCAGAAAATAGTATATACATATACTAAATCTCAACTGAAATCATCATCGTCAAAACATGTAAACAAATCATGAATATGCCATGCCATGCTAACCCAATCATCAGGTAAGTAATTCAAATGCAATAACAACTGCAATATCTCATCATCTGATCTCTAACTCATAAATCATGCCTGCACATGAGTCGAACCCACCTATAGTGGTCTATACGACAGGACTAGGTGTAAAACAATACGCTCTAGTGCTATAATCACGTGAAGACTGTGCGAATGATCGCGGGTCTCATACGAGTCGAACCCACTGAAAGTGGTCTATACTACAGGACTATGCACCTAACTTGGATCCAAGATGAGCGTGTGGTGCGGGAGGTGAACATCACGTGAAAGACTATGCCCCTAACCCAGGGCGGGAACACTAACACTGGGCTGCAGGTTAATGAGCTCTCGATGCATCTTATCATACTCTTCATAACACAATTTCTTATTAACAATACATAAACTTACATGGAACTTACCTGAGCGTCCGCAGCACCAACAATCATGCATAAACAATTCATAATGCATATTCAATAGTATGAAATATATTGGCATGGCAATTCTTTGTTAAAAATCATTTAAAATGCATTCCTGGGAAAATACTTAGTATATAGGTATATACGGAAAACCAAAAGCCCACTCACTGGTAAGTAGATGGATCGTAGCCTCCTTGCCTAGTCTGGCTACTCTCGTCCTCCAGATAGGTCTCGCCTATGTGAGAAACAACTATAATAACGTTATTTAAAAGCACATAAACAAAACTAAGAAATAACTTCTCATTCAATGCTCAACTGGGATGTTTGAATATACCAAAATGATCTACACAACCTCACGAACATCCCCATATTTTTAGAATAATTTTTCGAGGTCCCACGCGCCGCCACGATCCGGCGAGGGCACGGCCAGACGCCCCCCCACGCGCGGCCAACCCTGACGGAATCCCTAACTGCCATTAGGAATATTCCATTAAAACTAACGGAATCTGTTAAAGTTAACTGACGCCGTTAGGAATATTCCGTCCAAATTGATGGAATATTCTGTCGTCTCCTACCTTCGAACTCCAGCGACCGTCGCCGTCGCAGGAAACTGGGGAAAACTTCTAAACTTCATATCTTCTTCGTTTTTGCACCAAAATTTATGAAACTTGTACCAAAATGAATCTTACGACAAATAGAACCATGTTATACCTGTTTGAAGCTTCAAAATCCACGGAATCACGTTGGAAAAAGCTTCGATAATCCGGCCAAACTTGAAACTCGTCGATCTCGCGATTCCGACGTCCAATTTCCACCAACGAACCACTCCGAGGTTCGTGAGGACCTCCTAAAGCTCCTTGTGAGCTTGAAATTCAAAGAAAAACCTCAATTAAAAAGTTGGTGAATACTACTCAAATCAGAAATTTGATTTACGGGGTTTTCTCACGTTAAACCTCGACCAAAAACGTTCCAAAACACTTAGGAGGAGAAGGAGATACCTTTCTAAGCCTTGAAATGCTGTAAAACCTCCACGATCTCTTCTGGTTCACTGTACACTCGACGGTGCTCTTGGTTCTCAGGGTTTTCGACGGTCTCACAACCAGCTAAAGCTATGGTTTTGTTCGTGGACTAACAAGGATCACGAATATAGTCTCTGCAGGTTCGATCTACAAGGTTTTGGTTTGATTTGGTGTGATCCGTACAGGTTGCAGAAGAGGAAGAGAGTGAGTCCGAGAGTGAGGGAGAGAGAGAGAGAGTGTGTGTGTTGTTTCAGTTTGGGTGTGTGTGTGTGGTCTTCACACTACCAAACAACACAAACAACCATCCAAAAATTTAGTTTCTAAATGGTCCTCAACCAACCTAACACAAACCCTAACCTCCTAACACTTACACTAATTGGTTCCCACTAACTTGGAACCTTTTTAATTGGTCCAAAACCACACCTTTTGGGCCTTTAATAGCCCAAAAAATTAAGAACATAACCCAACGCTCAAGGGTAAACTCGTACTTTCACAACTATGAGGGAAACAAATATGCATAAATCGGGACGGGCTGTCACATCTTCCATGTCTTCAAATGTGTCGGCTTCTTGTTCGGCCGTGTCTGGTTCTGGCGAACTGTGTAGACCCATGCTGTGCATGACAACTTCTGGACCGGTTGGCACAATTTTGTATTTGGGGCAATCTTTGACAATTTTCCAACATTCCCATATGTTGAATGATTTGTTCTGGTTCTTTGCATTGTAGAATGCTTGTGCTTGTAGTGTCTATAAAAATGTGGGATAAGAAATTACATATATTACATAAGAAATTACATAAAAATTACATATATTACATAATAAATGAAAATTTAGAATGCATATAAATTACATAATAAATTTAGAATGCATATAAATTACATAAAAACTACATATATTACATAAGAAATTAAATAAATTAAAAGATTGGTGCGGGTGGAATGCATATAAATAAATAAAAATATTGTCACATGATCTGCTAAACTTGTCCCACTACGTAGATTACCGGAAGCATGAGAGATGGCGTTTTTCCAACAAGTAAATGATGCGTTGAGCTTTTTCCAACGACCTTGAAGACCTTGATTAGTTCTTGAATCTTTTCCATGTAAATCGCAAAACGCTTTCGTAATTTTACTCCACATTTCTCGCTTATCCATCTCATTACCCGTAATCGGGTCATGAGTAGCGTGAACCCAACTTTCACACAACATAATATCTTCAATGAGCTTCCACGAACTCATTTTTTTCTCTCAAAGTGTACAAAATATTGAAATGTAGAAAGTGTAGAAAATATTGAAATGTGGTGTAAGGTGGAAGATGAGGGTTAGGTATTTATAAAAAAAAAATTCTGTATTTTTAATTAATTTTAATGTTATTAATTAATCTGGACCGTTGGATTTGAAAAATATTCAAATCCAACAGCCCAGGCGCTGCCACGTGGCCAACGATCATAATTCTGACCGTTGGGCCTTTTTTATTTTTTATTTTTGGGTGAAAAACCGTGGACCGTTGATCTGTGATCCGACGGTCCAGGTTAAAAGGGAATTTCAAATTTTTTTTACCATTGGAAATCCAACGGTCTAGAAAAACTAGCCGTTGGAAATCCAACGGCACTGAGAGGGCCACGTCGCCTACTTCCGGGTGAAAAACAAGTGGGCTGACAGCGGGCCCCGCCGCCTGCAGCCATGTCGCCTACTCGCCCCCACTCGCGAGTGAACGTCACGCGCCAGCCAAATAGGCCGGTCCCTGGGTCTGTCAAAAATGGGCTGGTCTGTTGCCTGGCTTGGTAGTTTGTGGGCTGGAGTGGATTCACCGAGTCCTAGGAGGATTTTTTGATTGGGTGCCTAGCCATTGTGGCTCTGGTGGAACTGCTCTAACAATTGGTTATGTTTGACGAATAAAAGATTGCAAGATTGGCTATAGCCCACGGTAGCTAGCTCCACCAGTGCTTTCGATAACATTACGTTTTAGATAAAATAATTTCTAATCCAATACTTTAGAATAAAACATAATTTGATTTTAGATAAAAGTTTTTGAAAACTAGTACTTTGGAAGAAAACGTAGTTGACTTTGTAATACGAGAAATTGCCAGGTGTCAAAGTTTTATCTGTTAAGAATTCCCAGTCAACTCATGTCCCAAATACATGGAAAATTTTCTCCAATTACGATGCGAATATTGTTGCAAGTATGCCCTAAAAGCAATCAAAAGATCAAATTAAACTGTATAGGACGCTTTTGCACAAGTCACATAAACTAATTACCGGGCAAGATCATCATACATAAATTAATTAAAAAATCTCCTCGGTGAGTTCGTGGATAACTCTATTAAGATTATATTAATGATCTGTACATTTGGAGGAAATAGCTTAAGAGATAAGGGTTTTTTTTTTTTTTTTTGGGTCGAAGCTTAAGAGATAAGTTAGAGATACTCTTTTTCTTATGTGATTGTATACTATATTTGTACAACTTGTCTGATAAGGGGGTGTGTGGTCAATCTTAAATTCATTAGCGAAGATCCACTAAACGAGTGTGTAGATGTTAAATAGAGATTCAGTTTATTAAATACGTGTATTTGCATGGAATCTTAAATGTCAAGCAAGTAACTCTCACTGGTCGTACTGGAATAACCATACATAAAACGCCATCCGGCTCTTTTTTACCATAGTTGTTTGTATTAATTTTGAACTAATTTTCCGGAACAAAGGAGATCAAACGTAAGACATAACAAGAATCAAGCACAATAGGCCTTGCTTTCGTATTTGTTGCATATTTCTAAAGTTTATTGCAAAATGTTATGCGAATAGAGATCACGGACAAGACCTACTAATTTTGAACATATTGTGCAAAAAAAGAATGTTTAAATAACGAAAGTCTTTTTATTAAATTCGCACAAGCCCGCAAAAGAGCAGCGGGGACGTACTCTCCGCTGCCTTATGCGTTTGCTCAGGTAAAAGAAGCCGAAACCTTGATATCGACCCAAGTTAGGAAAGTTGATGCATGAGTTCATCAAAGCGAACTTCATCTGCCGGAGAGATATATAGTAAAACTCTTACGCCCTGCAGGTGGCGATTGAGACAGTTTACGTTGCAATCCAAACTCCGGCGTATAGTCTCATCCTCTTTTCAATGATCGGGTTCACTTGGAGCGCTGAAAAGTTTTTCTGGTTATACTATTACTACTCTCTACTGATGTGCTTTATCTGCTTCACATTGTACGGCATGATGCTTGTAGCTCTCACGCCAGGCCACCAAATTGCGGCCATTGTGATGTCCTTTTTCCATGAGCTTCTGGAATCTCTTCTCCGGTTTCCTCCCCTCAGGATGGTAAGCATCCAACGCAACTCAAGCCAGTAATATGTTAAAGATTTTCTCATTACACATTCTACAGCACGACACGAATGCTATGACTTTTGTGTGACTTAGGACTCGGCACTAGCATCTGACCGAATTAGTCGCTAGTAAAGTTCCGTCGATTTGAATCCGTTCAGTTATTATGACATGCTCGTTTTGCAGCAAATTCCGATATGATGGAGATGGTACCACTGGGGATCGCCGGTGGCTTGGACAATCTACGGACTTGTGACATTCCAAGTGGGAGACAGAAGTCCATTACTTGAAATTCCAGGAGAAACTCATGTTAGTGCAGATTTACTTTAAGACAAGATTAGGGTTTGAATATGACTTCCTCGGAGCCGTCGTGGCTCTTATTAGTTTCCTTCTCCTGCTCTTGTTCGTACTGCCTACGGTATCAAGTGTCTCAACTTCCAAACCAAATGAGCAAGTAGATCAAAGTTTTCTACACTTTTCACAGCTTCATATTTAACATTTACGTGTACCAGGAACACATGGTGGTACAATGTAAGCGGAGTATATTTCCCAATGTTCCTTCACTTATATTATAACCAGTGATGTACCGCATTGTTCCGGATAGACTGAAAAATTACTTCGATTAAATATTGGGGCGCCTTATTAGATTTTGGCACTCATATTTTGCACAATCGCAGTTTCTGTAAACCCCAACACTGAACCATCAACTCCAGAATCCTAAACCTTCAACTCTTACCCCAAAACCCTAAAATCAAACACCGAGAACTTAAATTTAACAAAATGTCGATCTTCTCGGATCATCAAAATGTTCACATCGTGACACACTCATTGTGAGTTGGATTATGATCTTTGAAATCACCTCACAAACATGACTACGAAATTGACACATAAACGGTACATTAGTATGTTTACATAATGAAAGCAGCACGCCTACAAATTACAAGCAAACTATTCGGCATTCCAGGAGTTCAGAATACAGTACTGCACTGATAACACAAGCTATAGGTGACTTCGAGTTCTTTACACGATATATTTTCTTTTATGTTCTCTTTATGTTCTACGAGGGTAAACCTAAAGCATGATCCTTAAATCAGTATTTGTGCACAGCAATGAACTACCTCTCATCAGGTTTGACGGGAGCATTGGCCAGGTCCTGAATCTCCTTCTTGCTCTTTATCACAGTCCAGCTCCTGGTATGGAAATCCACTTTATCCAAGTCCTCTACGATGCCCATATACCCATATAGAAATCGCTCCTCCGGATTGTCTCCCTGCATTGCTGCTTCCACAATTTTGCCCTTTGAGGATGTTGCTTGCTCAAAATCTACTCTGCCACGCTTATGCTCTGCAAAATGCTTCTGAATCCTCTCCGCATCCCCAAGCCCAGTAAACGTTCCCAAGAACTTAACCACCAAAACACTTTGGTCAGCAGGCTTGCCCAGGCAAATCTTGATTCTTCCCTTGATTAAACCGTTACCTGCCATGTCATGTCGAACCCAAAAGTTTCAAAACAAAAAATTGTCCACCTAACTCCAAATAATTTAAAGATCCAGAAACCCCAAATGGTACCTTGCCTCAATATCCGCTTAGCCTGCATACAACGTGATTACATTCTTTTCTAGTTTACTTATTTTTTACTAACTTTATGCTCAAGCATTTAATAGCTACAGTAAGTATTGTATAACTAAAAATAATAAAAACCAAGTCACTCACTTCTTAGAAAAGCCTCGAGCGCCTCCATGGATACAACCTTCCAACATTCAGGATTGTTGTCGGACATAGAAATATTGTGGACAACAATTACAGGAGGCCAGAGAATCAAATCTTCCTTCTGAGCCAAAGCTTCTGCCTTGGGCAGGACCTGGGGAACCCAAGTGACCGTGTCAGGGGGGACAACGGTACTCCATCCCAACAGAACACAAACTGCTTTTAGAAGACCCAAGTGTTGTGCCCTCAGCCCAACTTTGTGAGACATATATGCATGTGTTACCAGGCGCTGAGTGTCCATGAACTCCTTCGACAAGCTGCAACACAGCATAGATAAATAAAAAATTGAAAAAGTAGAGTATTCGTGAGTACCATTTCTACCAGAGAAAAAATAAAATCAAGGCAGAAACATCTACAATGTCGCATTTAAGTAGTATCATATACAAATTTCACGCCCTAATCAGTATCCTATATAAAAATTTAAAAATTAAGGACAAACTTCATTAAAAAAAAAAAGAAACAGTGAATACAAAACCAAATGCAATTTTAAGACCCTCAACTGCCTCTCATTTGAGGCAGGGCTTCGTTCCTTCATATCCAGTAATATACACATTCATAAAGTGTGATGCTTTATACCAGCAACAAACTACCACATTATCACGCTTGGGACGGACTTGTATCAATTTAAGACACAAGTCTCTGACATAGTAGATATCCTCATAAAAGCAAATACGCATCAACCTTGGAGCAGTAACAAAACAAACCAATGCGCAACTAACTCTCGATACAACTTTGTCCAACAAATGCTTTCTTAATTTCACCTTTAGAAGTTTTATGACATTTTATTATTTATTTCTAATTTGGGTTCTAATCATCTTTTCTAAAAGCCCAAAATTATCTTCATATAGGAAGTAGCCCGCACATTCAACCTTACAACCAAGTAAATATTTGGTCTTCCCATGATAACACCATGAAAAATCATATTATTACCATGCATTGTTAGCAAACCAAATGATTGATGTCAATGTTACTGACTTCGTAGATCACTCTGTGCGCTCTTGTGAAAGGGAACTTTAAACCTACTCATGCACATATTATAGTCCCTCAGAACCTATTACTCCAATTTTCATTGCAAATCTTCTTTCCCATTTCTTACCAACTGTAACTAGCTAACTTCTACTTAACTAGTGAGTTTCTACATAACTGGCCAGTTTCTTCATACTGTCGATCTACAAAATACAATGATGGACTCCAGAGCCTCAAAGATAAACTCACTCCAAGTGAGAAGCTATGGAACTTAACACTGCTTCATAGGCTACAGATATGCTTTATTTATGATCACATTTTTTGCATGCATTACAAAAAATAATGTCTTAAATGAATGAATGTCCTCCAAAGCTACTTCAACGTCCTGAGAATATTTCCTAAAATGTTCAGGTATAATAAGTACATGTATGAGTAATGAAACACTAGGCATTTCGACCTGGATGCCAATAACAGGATACCAAAATGGCTTCAGCAATTAAGTTTGTATCAGAGTGTGGAATGAGAAATTGATTTCCCTTTCCGAGAGGCCTATTTGAATCAATGTATCATTTCAAACCAAGAACCTCATTTTCACTCTTGTTCTACAATCCATCCTATGTACATCCTATCCCTCCACCTCAAACAATAAACCAATTTGCATAAACTCTTTGCAGCACAAGGCCTAGAACTATGTACAGAAGATCCACATTTACTTTTGCTAGTGAACAAGGAACTTAAAAACACTAACAGGTCCTGTATCAGTTTCTGCTGGACTAGGACGACCCTTGTTTCATCAAATGGTGTCTGTCTTTCCCACTACAAAAACCATGTTTCTTCGAAATTTCCACCATGATTGGTAATGAACAACTCCTCAAACACCATTTCGTAGTAGTAGATGTTCACCCAACGAACAACAAGGAAAGAATCAAAAGACCACTTAACTTTCACAAATTTAAGGCCAAAACAAGTGATTTGAGTAATACTAAAGAACCCTAAGTAACAAAAGCTTAAAAGAACTGCAGCAGTTGACTGCATCAATACGAGTAATACTTAAAACCTCCTGAATGAAAAGATGAAAACTAGAGTCCCACTTAGAAAGAACATGACAGAAAAGAAAACAGACCTTCGGCCACATACGATGCAGAACAAAGTACCAGCCTTTCCTTGTTCCTTGTATCTTCTCCGAACAGCCGAGTTCATATTTAGCTTTTTAGAAAATGTTAAAAAGGCTTCATTTACCATTTGCATAAACTCCTCAGAATCCTCGGATGGCTCAGGACCTGCAGAGCTCAGCCCATTTTCTGATGAATCAACATCAGTACCATCACTTGCGTGGACATCTTCTAAATAACTATCATGTCTTTTCCAAACTCGGTGCTGTTTGTGAACACCACTTTTAATATCAGTGTGGTGCGGCTTATGCCTACTTAATGGACCAGACTTTTGATGACCCTTTATATATCGATCACCTTGTTTATAGAATCTGACTGAATGCCTTTGTGCATTTTCAAAAGAGTGTTGAGATGGCAACCAATCATCATATTCATATTCATCATGATGGCGCCCAACAAATACCCTCTTAGCCTTACTGTATCTATCATTATCAAATCCAGCTGATGCAGATGTACAGAAACTGCCTACATCTCCATCATTCCACTCTTCACCACTATCATAAAAATCTTGGAATTCTCTAGATGTCCACTTACTAGACATAATACTTCTAGGATTATGTTTACTCATATGCTCTTCAGTAGCATAGTTTCTTTTGAGCATCCTATCTGATGGTTCATATATTCCAAGCTCCTCTCTCATAATCTGCATTCCAGCAGGATGTCCATGCATTTCTGAGTCATATTTTGATACAGGAGACGGCCTGTCCTGATACTTCATATTCACATCTCTCTCAAAACCATAATCTTCTTTTGGATGTGCGACCTGAAAATCTTGGGATGCCCTCAAATGGGATGGTTCATAATCTTGTGGATTTCTCCTTCCTAAACTGACATGTGTGCGTCCTGAACCCGAATATTCTGCACCGTGCTTTGATGTCTCTGATATTCTTCTTGAATCAGGGTAGTCTATTAAAGATTGCCTTTGCAAAGTAGGATTATTCAGCATAATGCCCTTTCTTGAATTTCCAGAAAATCCCTCAGTATCATCCATTCTATCCATAACAGGGTTCATAATACTAGGTCTTGACAAATTTCGATGCTCATAAACCATTCGAGTATGATCATAGCCAGGTTGTGGTCGTGGAGGCATCATTTTATGTAAGTCATCAGATGGATATCCGCGATCATCAACTGGCATTCCCCTTGATTTGGGAAAAAAATAATCATCATGCTCACCTCTAGTAGGACTATAACTCTGGTAAATTGCCTGATTCCTCTTGCCAGAATCAGGATCTCTAGAATAATCCGCTGGTGGCCTTTGCCTATATGCATTAATGCTCGAGGACTCTATAAACTTCTGGCTGCTACTTGAAAACTCATCCATAGAAGGTAAGTGACGGCCACCCCGGTAAGAATCTTGAAAGTCACTCCTTATGTCTGTGGAGGTTCTAGCATGCAAATCCGTATCAAGAGCACTTGACATCATTGGGTACAAACCATCTCTTGAAGGAAAAATGTGTTTCTCTCCTTTGTAGGATTCTGTCACTGGTAATCTATCCAAAGCAACAGGATCCATGTACCGAGGCCTTTCTTGCTGAAAATGGCGTACATTCATAGTCCGTGATGATGATGGTAGGTGTTCACTGCCTTCTGCAGGGGTTATCACAGGATGCAGGTCTGGAGGTGGCCAATATGTTCCTAGTACAGTGTTATCTTGGATAAGTGCGGGTTCTGATCCTCTTACGGCACCATCTTCCACATGCATTGATTTTTTACTCAATGCCTCATGTGTACCACCAACTGACAATCTGCTTCCATTCAATTCCTCATTACTGATTCTAGAGTCATTATTCTCAGACCCGTAAACTCGTCGACTATTTGAATCATCACTCACACTATATATCGCAGGCTCAGCCAATCCAGGTCTGTGTTGCAACTCCAAAGGAACAGGTGCAAGTAGAGGTGGCGAATAATTCTTAGGCAAAACCCCGACTCCCTCATCAAAATGCGGCCTTTTCCGCATGTCACCAAAAGGCTGCAGTGGCGACCTGGATCTTGACCTCCGCCTCACCCGATCAGTCCTTCCACCACGCAAATGCCAACCATAGTCCCTCCTTTCAATAGAATCAGTCCTTTGACTCAAACCCACATCCCCTGGCAATCCCCGAGGGCTCAAACTCCTCCCAATAGACTGATCAGCCGCCTCGAACCGCATATTACTCCTCCTACCACTATTACTATACGGGTCAGGACCCAATTCAAATCGGTGGGGGTCATGTAATCTAGAAGCTGGGGATTTTTTATTGAAATTCTCATGCTTCCCAGAATGCATTTTGAGATTCACAGCTAAAAATCCTCAAATTTCTATTTCATATAATTGAACAAATATGATAGTAAGAGCTCGAAAACCCTAACCCTAGTAACCCATCCAATCACAGTGCAAATGGGAAACCCCTAACCAGAAAAACATTCATATTATTCAACCAGAGATCACCGAACGGAAATTGAATTCCATGGGAAGTGAGAATTTCAAACCTTTTGCTGGGAATCCATGAATACGATCGATCTTTCTCAGACTCCTCCAGTTCTCGATCATAAACCAGAAATTTGCCGCTTTTTCTTCTCAGATTTTGTGATTGGAGCCAACGGGCAAGAGAAACTGATGCGTTTAGACCGTTGTTCTCCTCCTGGGAATTTGAATTTCTTGGTTTTTCTGGGTTGGTCGCTCAGAGAGTATTCTGAGAAATCGAAGCAGTTAGAAGGAAACTTAACTGGGAAGAAGATGATGCGGTTTTGTTAGTGGGGAGAACTTTTTCATTGCATTTACTTTGACTGGAGGATTACTTTTTAAAGGATATAACTTTACGACTGTTTGGCTTCATCGCAACCGTCGCTTAAACTTACTTTGACCAAAAAAAAAAAAAAAGTTGCTTAAACTTACTTTGTGATTAAGGAAAACAATACATTGACCCTTTAAGTTTATGTTTAATTGCAACTTCATACAATATAACTATTAGCCAATTTATTAAATTGGTCGTTAAGTAATGGTGCGGCAAGCACATAGCTCACATTTTGCTGATTTGGAGTCTAAATTTGTGCAAAGTGGTTAAAAACTAGGGAAATACCCTAAAATAGGACATTTTCTTAGACTCACTCCAACCCTGACCTAAAACCTAAAATTCACCTCCCTAAAACCCGACACAACCCAACCCAACCCAACCCATGGCCTAAAACTAACCTAAAACCTAAAACTCATTTACCAGCCCAAGTTTAGACCACAAATTGGAGTGGACCCCACAAGGTGAGACTGAAACTCGGGTTGTGAAGCTCACGCCCCAAAACCCATTTGCCCAAGCGTTGCATGGGCCAGGCATCCCTGCCAGCCGAGACCACCCACGTGGGGGTTGTCCCCCCCGAGTGTCAGACATTTATGTAGCCCAACGACTACTTTTTTCGATCCAACGGTCCAGGTTCAAATTATTTGTTTGTTTGTTTTATATTTATATATTTATTGAATCCAACGGCTTAAATCGAATATAATCAAATCTAATGGTAAAAAAAAGATCTAACGGCCAAATTTAAATCCAACGGCTAAAATAATTAAATTTTTTTTATTTAACTCAAAATTCATCCAAAAACTCTATAAATACCTATGTATTTGTTCAAACATCCTCACAAAACTCACTTTTCTCTTACAATTCTTCCAATTTTTCTTTCCATCATTTCTTCTCATTTCCAAATTTTTCAAGATGGCAAAAGAGCATGTTAGAGGTCGTAATTGGACCTTTGAGTTAGATATTGCTTTTATGTTTGACATGGATTTCTATTAGTGAAGATGGTGCCGTCGGCACGAATCAAAATAGAAAGGTTTTGTCACACCCCTATCCCGACATACGTCCAGGATTGACACGTGACGTCAACAAATACCCGTATCTCTAACATACCCCGCCTCCGGGAAATGGCAAAACACAACTTAAGATCCAACTGCGCAATAATTCTTCGTAGATTTTATGGATGCATCTAACATCCTCGTTAGACTGCCTACGTACCCTAAATAGGGATCAAGCCATTCGTAGTTCATTATATCACTACACTCGAATATTCATCACATAAATCGTTATGTCCCAACAATATACCACCATGCATATCATGCAATATTTCAAGGAACAAACGATAAAGCACAATTATATTCTCTAGCCATATTTATCAGCGAGTCTAATCATAACAATAACAATGATATCCAACATAACAATCCCACATGACGATTAACATTTCCACTTCATCCATCACATAAATCATCATGTTTCCCACATAAAGTCACAATTCATAGCGTGTAACATGTTAAAGAATTAACAATGCACAATATCATTCTCTAGAAACATTGATCAACTAAAATAATCATAATAATAACAATCATATCCAACGTCATTCCACAATCATGTCAATTAATCCATTCATGAATCAAGGATGCATGATCTTAGCATTTAACTACGTTAATCAATCAATACGATAACATATCATTTCACGTATTTAATTAAAGAACTCTAACAACTCTGAAGGAGTCACCCAGACATCCAACGGCTTTTTCCCATTCAAACCACCAAGATTCTCAAAAATCATCATTCATATATACATTAAAAACTAGGGCTAGAGGGACACAGTTCGGCCGAAGCCTACATAAGTAACCAAACATGAAGTGGGCCCCCAAAATGGATTAACCAAGCAGAGCCACCCTTGAGAAAATAACCAAGTAGACAGTGACCCCCAATGCGGATTAACTAAGCATAGTCACTCCTACATCTATTAGGAAGTGATCACCCAAAGCGGATTAACCAAGCATGATCACTCCTAAGCATACATGGCCATAAGGATCGCCCAACGCGGATTAACCAAGCACGATCCATAAATAGTATGGTCCCCCAATGCGGATTAACCAAGCAAGACCACTATGTACAACTGCTACATGGTGCAGTAAATTCAACATACAACTTATCAACACCTCGACCTCTATGAGTTACAACGTAGTCACCTACACCATCAACTTCTCAAGGCCATCACTGATATGTCACACAAGCATATAAGTGCTACAACATACTTCTAATAGGATTCTAGGATCACATTGTCATAAAAATAGTCAAACACATCATTCACATTACTAAAAAGATAATTAAACTCACATATATCACAACCATCATCAGTACACAAGCCAAATCATGTTAATAAACATATGTCTACGGCTAAATATATAAAAATCACATTTCAATAGAAATCACATTTATAAAACCAATTCATATTCACAACGGATACTAATATAATAAATTAAGGTAATAACCCTATCCCATATATTCAAGTCACTCTAGCATTCCCAGGATGGGTGACCCACTGGGAAGTTCTCGTGTGAGTTCACAGAAACAAAACCGTGAGGGTGTGGCCAGGGCCCAAAGCGGACAATATCGTGCTACGGCGGAGTCGAGCCCGGTATGTGGTGGGGCCTGGGCCGGGATGTGATAGGTTTTGTGGATTAAAATCGTTGATAAGTTCCATGAAAACTCCAATGTCGGTCGAAGGGAAGCTAGTGGTGTTTATGATCGGTGGAAGATTGGAGAGAGCCATGGTTGACATGCCTAGTGGAAGGGGCGCCTCAGAAATTGTAAGTTTCTTTGTTGATATTTTATTTGTCATGTACATAATAGTATTTTGCAACTAATTGTTTTTATGTATTTGTTGCATAGGGTGACAAAGCAATGGCAATTTACAAGACAAGAACTACACCAAAAAATAAAGCTTTTAAGTTGCATCATGCTTGGAACATCCTCAAAGATTGTCTGAGGTGGGGAACCTATGCGGACCAACAATGTGGAAGATTATTTCATAGCGAAGCCCCACCCCTAAATGATGTTAATGAATGTGTGAATTTTGCCGACAATGAAGGTGTCGAACAAATGACCCCAACTTCTTCTTTTGCAAGGCCCCCGGATAGAGATAAGCAAAAGGAAGCAAAGAGAAAAGGGAAGTCCCAAGATCCGATAAGTGCACAAATTGCTACAGGATTTGCAAGAATGAACGAAAATCGTATCTCTCGGCAAGAAGAATCGGCCCTAAATAGTTTGGCCATGAAGGAAGAAGGGGATAGGGAGCAAGAAAGGTTTGAAATTAATTTGATGATGGAGGACCTCGACAAATACACTCCAGAGAGGAAGAAATACTTACGTGGTAAGCAAAAGGACATTTTACGAAAGAATGCCACAAGGAGTATATTTCAAGATGATGATTCATCTCAAGACTATCACCCAAGTAAAGATGGTGGATATCATTATTAAGTTTATGAAGTTTATGAGTTTTCGATTGTATTAAGTTTATGTGGTTTATTAAATGTCGTTTGTGTTGTAAGCATAATTTACTAAACAATTATTTAGGCCAAAAAGAGAGAGAGAGTGCGGCATAGAGAGAGAAGAAAAAGAGATGTGTAATTGTGGGTGTGTGTTATTCCACCCCATTGTGCCTTTATTTATAGTAGTATGGAAGGTTAATTCCGTTAATTCCTTACCCTTTAGGATTACAACATTTAATAGGTAATCTACTCTTAATAGGAATATAAGATACATTCCCATATCTACTAGGATTTACACAATCACATTCCTAATCTAATAGGACTGCAACACTCCCCTTGAGTGTGTAAATACTCAAGTAAATGGCGCATCAAGTCTTCAACGATGAAGCAAGTACAGTTGATGAAGTCGTCGGCACAATGAGCAAATGCAAGTGTCAAATCAACTGAAGAATGCATAAAACAAATAAAACTCACAAAACCTTGCTATGGTAAAACACAAGGTGGAGAAAAACCCATAGTCTAATGAGAAAAGTGAGAAGTTGCATTAAGTCAAAACTATACATCTGTTGGACGCAAGTAGAAGAGCTCACAAGGGTATGATTAGCCCAGGATGGATGCCTCATTAAAACCTAGTTAGATAGCAAAAACCCAGTGGGAAAAATGCTCCTAATCGTAGGGAAAAAAGTACATTAAGATCAAGTGAGTATACTTCTGGATACTCTCCTTGAGTTTGACATAGCTTCCAAATGAGAACTACTAGTATTGCATATGATAGTTTGACATACCAATTCCTTGGACAAGCTTCTGGAAGGTTGACTTCGGCAGTGACGTCGGGTAGGGGTCGGCAAAGCTGTCTGGGATCGGCTTGCATGACTTCAATCTCCTAATGCTTTGTTGATGTATCATGGCTTGGTTGGGTGGATGCATGCGGCATAATCTTTATGGATCGTTGTTGGGACTCAACGATGGATGAAAACACAATAAGTACTTCGAATATGCTCAACAAGAACTCTTAACCATGTCTCATTTGTGGCGTAGTGAAGTAAGGTGAGTCTTGGAATGATTCGAAGATTTCGCAACTAAGGTCATGTTGTCGACCTCCAAGATATTGCGATATCCCTAACGGTAAAGACATAACCATTTGGGGATTTTATCTTATGCGGGTTTGATAAGTAACCTGCGTCAGCATAATAAACAAGGCAAGCATCATTCAGAGGATCATGGGGGTTGAGTCCGCTCGAGATGCATTAGGATTTGATTTGCCCAAATTCGTAGTACCTTCTTGGAACGTCTTTAATACCAATTCAGTGGTTGCGTGTAGGCGCGGTGCTGCATCTTTACCAAGATCAACATCGAAGGAGATGTCCTGTCTAAATACAATGAGCTAAGTACAACGAAGTGCAAAGTTGAACTTTAGATATGGAATTTCGGATTCCATAACCTCTTAAAGGGTCTCATTTGCATATAACATATGGACGATCATAGGTATACTTAAAAGTGACACATTCGGGGTGTAGTTCGACTGGTAGACCAAAATACTGCCAAAACAATGCTTTAACTTCAGGTCAAGGCATAAACGAGATTTCCTAAGATCCTTCATCTCAAATTCCATTTTCAGGTGCGAGGCAGTTTTCACAAGCTCTTCTGGAGTCTCAGTGAGATTCGTGTTAACGACATAAACTGTAACTCTAGCAATTTGGAATAAGGCTTCATAGTTTAACACACAATGGCATAATTCATATCCCTGACTGATCAAATAATCACGTAGACGGGTATACTACATCTGTCAGATTTTTCAATCCATACGTGAACGCCTCAAAACGAGTTAAGAGGGTGTTCCATGGTTTGGAACTATTTGAACCAGTCCATGTAATTCTTCGGGAACTTACATGTAAATCTCTATATCTATATCCCCATGGAGAAACATTAACCACATTTCATAATGTTGCTACCAATCACATGACGTTTGAGAAAAACCTTACGCTGTAAGGCGTGCATCATAGCACACTATTTCATTCATCTCAATACGCTTTATTTCCCACTTGGAACACAACAGGGTTACCTTGGCAGTTAGGAACGACAGGTCCAATACACACATTGGTAAGGAATTTGACCTGGATTGTAACTTTAGTTGTCCAATCAGTTTTACGTTGTCACTTAATCAACGGAACACGGTTCGATATAGTCATTTTTCATTTATGTCGGCAGCTACCATATAAGTGAAAACATCATCGATGATAATCTCATTTCAATTTCATTTAGCTCATCCAAACTAGTTGACCAAGAACTTTAAGTCTCGGGAGTAATCCAGATTAATCTCATGAGATGGAAAGGATTTGAGAAATCGATCGAGCATAGATTCATTGTTGTGTCGTGTCTTCCTCTTCTAGGGAAGTGAATCATACGAACCGAATGATCTGTCGTGTTTCAGGCCAAGACAGATTGATTGGCTATTCGCTAGTGTACCAGACCTTCCAACAGGGGCGGCACAACCTCCGGGGATGTTGACTCGACGTCAGTAAGTACATCTATCCTTGTACGCATGTTTGCAGTTAGTATATGATCTCGTCACTTTAGCTAGATCAGAGGAATGCGTCTGGAGCAACATTATGAAATCTAGAATTCATCGCACTTGCTTATCACACTTGTGCGGCATGAGGATCGAGATGAGACATAGTAGGCAACGTCCACGCAAATTCACGCATTTCTATAGGAATGTTGACGTTCTTATCTTCCCCTGACGGCGGGAAGACTGTCTCATTAAAGTGACAACCCGTAAATGAGCGGTAAAGAGATCCCGTGCAAGGGCTCGAAGAGAGCTAGTGTGAAGGAGAATCATGATCGACAAAAGATACACATCCTTCTTTGAAGACCCATGGTGGTACGTTGCGGCGGCGCAACTTGGCACATGGAATGCACACCCAAATGTGTAAATACGAAAATTGTCAGGTTCGTACCCAGTAACCAACTGTAACGTCATATAGGTTGGGTGGCAATGGGCCTCAAGGCAGACCAACATAACTGCGTACAAGGATTGCATAGCCTTAAGCAGAAACCGAAAACTTGGTACGTTTACCAAAATTTGGGCGCTCATTTAAATTGCGCTTTATGATCACTAGGCGAGGCTATTTGGGGTGAATCATGGGAATTCGATGTTTAATTATAAACCTAAAATGACATGCAATACTTTATCGAAAATCGTCGATATAAACTCTCCGACATTATCCAGTCTTCTGGACCTTAAGGGATAAGTAGGATGGTGAGCCTTAATCGGCCATGAGGTTTAGCAGCAATGTGTGTAGACAAACATGTGACCAGTATGTCGATTCATCAACTAAAACCATAAGTATTTACATGGTCCGCGTTTTGGTTGGATTAGTCCACATATATTCCCTTAAATCCACTGTGAAAAGAGAGTCGTTTCGTATCTTTGCAAGAAATGATATAGAAAATCAATTTCCTTAATTAGCAGGCTTGGCAAAGTATGCTTGTAGGCACAAGATCCTTACTTCGGGTAAGGAGATGCGTCGTAGCATCATTGTTTGACCTAAGTGTCCCAAAAAGGTCGTGCCAAAGCAAGTAAACTGCTCAATCACCAGGCTCCAGGCCGGCCACATGTGGTGTATTCCCAGTTGGGAGAAAACCCATTGGCCCCAAATCAAAGCTTTAGGCTCATTTTTGGAGGTGGTGCAAAGATATTTCACTCTATTTTCTTCAGTGGTTTCATTTATGATCATTGTCATTTAGAATATCCTTAAAAACTCAACATCAGGGAGAATTTAAGGTCCCTTAAATGGTAATTCAGTACCATTCCTACAACGAGGAGCGTGCCAATGCTCTTAATCAGGTTGGATAGACTTGAAGTCGTTGTTGATTTAGGTGTAAAGTTAGTGTGCGTAGTACGCATTCATCCAGACAACTAACTTTCCCATATTCCTACGTAATCATGTGTTTAATTGAATCGGTCACATGTATTAAGAAACATGATTCAATTAACTCATATTCGAGGACAATATCAATAAGATTATCGATAAGTAAAACAAACACCAAACGTGAATCCAAGAACATGGAAAAATGTTCACAAAATAAATGGTTTATTAAGGGGATTCGGCCAACAAGGCCATCTATGTCAAAATTCTGCTCTTTCAACGATGTTTGGTGGAGCAAAATTAGTCTCACATATTGACTACTAGAATGGTACTCCTCAAGAACATTTGTAGGGGCACGAACATGTGCATAACCAACGATCTATTCCATTGAGACGGAAGTAGATTCTGCTGGGTTGAGGTTTGGGAATACTATCCCTTATTCTTAAAGTTTTAGGTCTTAGGTGCCAAGGATCATGCTTCGGGCATGATGCCACATATTGGCAGGCCATAATTCTACCATATATTATAAAAACAAACTCAAAATTGGATTGTGAGAGAGTATGCCATTCGATGTATCCCTGCCAAACCAGTGCATCACCATTCGCTAGGCTTTGACCGAACTGGGTCGAGCCATTCGGTAAACTCCAGCTGAACTGAGTCTATACCTTTCTTTTACTTTTGTGATAGTAATCAGATCCGAGAATTTGGTAAACTTCTGCTTTCTACACTACTGCTTCAGAAGCGAGTTAGAAACATGGAAGGACGAGAAAAGTATTCTCTAGTCAAAATTCGATTAGATTTATAAACTTCAGAATCGTACTCATTTATGGACGTAATCATGGTGTGCTTCAGGCAATGTCTTTCATGATTAGACAGTCCGTAGGAGCGAGCCAAAGAGCCATGGAATCCTCGTTTGTAATGCTTTGGGCATAAGTCTTCAAATGAAGATCATGGCGGAGGCTTATTTAGCTCTTCCATGCCATTGTTGGCTACAATGGTTTCTCAGCTTATTGATAGTCAAGTGGAGATTCACGTCTTGTACCCCACATAAAGTGGTTTCTATTAGAAACGTCCAAATAAGGGATATCAAATTTATGACGGTTCGACAATCCACTTGAATTGGAGGGAACAAAATTGTGATTGCTGTTATGGGAATGAATCATCCATAAGCATCAAAGTTAGAACATTCGAGTTCTAAGACATGGTTTTCAATAAAAAAAGGTCGGATTTTCATAGGTGTATTGTTTTATCAAAACTTCGGGTTTCAAAGGCACTAAATTTGAAACTACATGTTCAATTTAGTTTATGAACGTTTAGTTCATAAAAGAGAGGTTCCTGCAAGAACACAAAATACAATATACAACTAAGTGTAGTGGATTTGAGTTTCTTCGGGAACTCAAGTGTGAGAGCTTTGTTACTACGAAAGTATGTTACGGTTCAAAGTATGAAAATAAATTATTGAACAGTTAATGTCCAAAAGTGATTTTCAGGTCAATAATTTTGGATTCATTATCAGATTAATGGACTGCAGGTCACTTTTAATTAATTCAATAAATCAGGCCATACAGGGTCGATTATAGAAGCAAAATAATATTATTGGGTCGAAAATATAGCCCCAAAATATTTGGGCTGGGTGTCGTGAGCAAGGGAAGTGCTCAAAGGTGGGCTGCAGTCCACGAATCCAAGGGATAAGGCCCAGCCGTGTAGGCTGGCATGTTGGGCCAAGGGGGTGGCACGGGTCAGGGCCTAGCAAGGTTGCTGGCCTTTAGGTTTGGCGCGAGAAGCCCAACCGCATGGGTTGGTTTCAGTTGTTACGAGCCGGGGTAGCTGCAGGGTCCAGCAACCATAAAGATTGCAGTGTGCAGGTAGTGGGCCGAGACAAGGGGGTATGGCTGCAGGACCGTGCAGGCCCGAGCTTGGTTCTGTCCGAGAGGGAGCAGCAGGCCTAAAAAAAAAGGGCTGTGCAGATGGTCCAACTTGTCAACGCTATCCACGGTGATGCCAAAGAATACCCAAAATTTTCAAATCCTAGGGTTTGGAAAAACCCTAAATACCCTCGAGGCACACCAGATTTCCTACGCGCGAGTAGTAGACAATCATCCCTCAACCAAGTCAAAAGTGCCCAAAATAGGTAACAATTTAAAACATATTTCATCAAATTCCTTCTACAAGGTAACTCCCAAAATCTATTTCATTCCATATATTTCCTACTTTATTACTTAGCTAATCAATTAGCTATTTATTTTATTCATTCCATAACTTCTAAAACCTTCCTTCTAAAATCATAATAATTGGCTAATTAATGGGTTTATTGCTCAATTAATCCATTAATTGTCAATTAGACCATCCATCACAACCAAAAAAACACCCAAAAGGCAGGTCACCTTCTCTCCCAAAAGGACCGGCCATGCCATATATATTCCATCATATTTTCCCCTTTAATCACACTAATTAGCTAGTTAATTAGGCAATTATTCAATTTGCTAATTAACTAGCCAATTAATGCCATAATTCCCCAAAATCATCAAATCAAGAACCTAGCCTACAAAGGGAGCTAGGGGCCAGTCCTCTCTCACCCAAAGAGGCCGGCCATTCCCTTATAAAAAGCCACATATTTTCTCCAAAACTCACTTCCAATTCTCTTGCTAAAATTCTCCAAAATTCTCAAACACTTTCTCTCTAAATTCTAACTTTGGCATCGGAGGTTCTTCGGCCAAAGCCCCCCATTCATCGTGGGAGCGTGAGGTTCTTGGCCTTGACCAAAGGTGTTAATTGTTTTGTAGGTGCAATTTTGTCCAAGATCAAGGAGGAAGAAATTTGCATCCACAAATTGGTGTTTTCATTGAGAGAAAGAAATCCACACTCGTAGAAGACTCTCGCATAAAAAGATTTTTTCTCTATTTTCTAGTCCACTTGTATTTTTTCATACGTTCTTATTATTAGAATTTTTTATTTGCAAAGATTCTTTGATAAAACGTACAAAACAAAAAAAAAAAACAATGGCTAGAAATTTAGAAAACTCCACGAGTGAAAATTCCAATATTCAAGAAAGGGGACCGCAGCGATCCACAAGGTTGAATGTGACCCTAGGAGGGGCGGCACCACCGCCATGAGGCTCCACCATGGCAACCATCGTGGTGGCCGCCACGGTAACCACCCGCGGCGAGGTCCATGACACCACTACCACGGCCCGAGCCGTGCCACTCAAGGCCCATGCCACCAAAGCCACTGTTCAAGCCTCGTACTCGCGTGCATCACGCACTGAGCAATCTGCTCCCGTGGCCAAGCCTGCCCCTGCAGCCCAGCCTGCTCCCGCGGCCCAACCTGCTCAATGGTTTCCCAAGCAGCCCAAGTAGGCCCAAGACTATCTCAACCATCCGGACCAACCGTCGAGCATGGGCCATTTTTACCACATTTCTTCGCGGATTTGACATTTCCCAACTCAAATCTCGCGCGTGGAGTTAATCACCCTTCCATTGCTCAATGAGGCATATTCCTTCCAAGCTCTTCCAATCCGAGTGGCGAACAACATTTGTCCCAACAAGTTATGGAGTTGACAAACGCATCTGCACAACAAACAACCTTGGTGAATCAACTTTTGCAACGCACCGAGATCCAACGTGCCCCAGACGAGGTGTCCCGAAGTAGGACAAGGGCAGACGAGGAACATTTCCAGCAGCGTCTTGGTAAACAACCACTTAACCAACCACAAACCGAGTAATCGGGCGGTGTACAATCCAGATTGGGCCCCCGGGATAGCTTATACTCCCATCTTAGCTCGCGGAGGAACGTGCATTCTCGACTAGGTCCACATGCAAGTATATATTCACGGTTGTGGCCACACTCCGATAATCAACATGAGCAGCTTTCTAGGCAAAGCATTCATTCGCGGTTAGGCCCGCAAGGAGCGTTTTCCACATCACATCGGAGCATGCGGCATGACGGACGGAGAGAAGCAGCCACTCAATCCGCCTCAAGTTCAACAGCAGCCTACGAAGAAAACCTTCGCTTGCTAGGAATCTATCTCATACACAGCAACCGAGGCAAAGACGAGTCGAGCATGTAGAAGAGCAGCCTAGACTAGGGGCAACCGAGAGCTCCGCTACCCCAACAAAGGCAAATCCAAGAAGAGGTATAAAGACTCCTTAACGAACGATTACGTGATTTCCAACACAACAAAGTGATCGATGAAACACTGCGGCGTGATATGACCAACAGAAGCAGGTCACCTTTCACGGACGTGATCGAGCAAACAGAGCCTCCACTCAAGTTTAGCATGTCGCACGTCATATGTTTCAAAGGAGATGAAGATCCAGAGAGGCACTTGAAGCACTACCGAAGTGCGATGGTCCTTTACCGGAACAATGACGTTCTTATGTGCAAAATATTTGCCACCACTTTACAAGGCGATGCGCAAGATTGGTTTCACACCTTGCCACCACAATCCATTCATAATTTTGATGATCTTTCCTTGGTTTTCACCAAAGAATATTCATCTTACGGCTCGATCAAGAAAAAGTCCGACCACTTGTTCAACGTGAAGAAAAACCCAAAGGAGTCGCTCCGCGACTATGTAAAGAGGTTTAAAGCAGAGAAGGCAAAGATCATCGGATGTGACGACTCAATAGCTAGTGCAGCCTTTAAAAAAGAACTCCTAGTAGACCACCCACTATTCGGAGGAATGATCATGAAAGAAGACCTGACTCTAGCAGATTCCTTTGCCCTGGCAAAGAAGTATGCACTTTGGGACGAGGCTCGGCGGGCAGAAAAGACGCCCGAGCAGCCTAAAAAAGAGTCATCAGCGGCTCAAAGAAAGGAAGACGGGAAGCAACCCAGTAAGAGCAGGCAAGAGGCCAAACGTAAGGATAGACCCACGACTAAAGAAAGCCCGATAACCAAGAATTACTCTAAGTTCTCAATTCCGATCCATCAAATCCTTCGCGACATTAAAAACAAGCTGTGGTTCAAGCTGTCGAAACAATAAAATGAGATACTTCCAAGTTGGACCACACCAAGTGTTGTGCATTCCACCAAGGTTCTGGTCACACAACCGACAACTGCTACACTTGGAAGAACTATCTAGAGAAGCCCGATGATGATGAAGAGCCGCCAACCAAGACAATTTGAATCAATGGTATCTTCACCAAATCTGAACACTTAGGGGCCACTAATAACTCCAAAAAAAGGAAGATCCAACAGGCTTTACTAATCTCACAAGTCTAAGCAGCCAATACACAACCTGGACCTATTATTGGCTTCACTGAGAAAGATGCAGAAGGCGTCGATTTCCCACACGACGACGCACTAGTAATATCTGTCCAACTAGCCCATGCTATAGTCGACATGATGATGGTTGACAATGGAAGTGCAGTCAATCTACTTCAACTCTCAGTCATTCAGAAGATGGGCCTGGGAAACACAATTGTATGCCGAGCAGAAGTACTCACCAGATTCAACGGACACACCTCAACTGCCATCGGCCATATCACACTTGACGTGAAAACACCGCCAGTTGTCTCTAAGCAGACGTTCACAATCGTAAGCAACCCATCTCCCTACAATGGAATCCTTGGGAGACCTTGGTTGATTAAGCTGGATGTCGTCACTTCCGTCAAGTATCAAAAAATCTGATTCCGCATCCCGGGAGGAGGAGGAGGAGAGATCAAGTCTGATCAAGCCGCATCCCGATGATGCACTGTGCAAGTGTTGAATTAATCGAGAAAGAAAACCTTTACCCCCGTGGAGGCTACCAAAATCCAAAGGGACGAGGATGATACCAAATAGTAATTACAGCAAGTGGATCGAGAAGATGGCGCCCAAGCAGACGAGATAGGGTGGAAACCCGAGGAAAACGCCGGAGACATCATTCTCGATCCCCAGCAGCCGGAAAAGATGGTTAGAATTGGCTCACGTCTAAGCCCATCTGAGAAGGAAAAACTCACTACCTTCCTTAGAGAAAAGTGAGACGTCTTCGCATGGTCACCATCCGACATGCCCGACATTGACCCCGAGGTGGCTTGCCACAAGCTACACGTTGACCCTGCTGCCAAACCGGTGATCCAAAAGAGAAGACATTTTGCACCCGAGCGAGTAGCGATCATCGAGGCGAAAATAGACAAGCTATTGGAAGCCGGATTCATAAAAGAGGTAGCACACTTAGCGTGGCTTGCCAACGTCATGCTAGTTATGAAGAAAGAGAAGCGCAAGTGGAGGGTTTGCGTAGACTATACCGACCTCAACAAAGCATGCCCAAAAGATCCTTACCCAGTCTCTCAGATCGATCTTTTGGTAGATTCAACTTCTGGGAACCAGCTGCTTAGCTTCTTGGATGCATACTTTGGCTTCAACCAAATAGCCATGTACGAGCCTGACAAGGAAAAAATCGCATTTGTGATCGAGCGAGGTACCTATTGCTACAAGGTCATGCCCTTTGGCCTTAAGAACGCATGAGCAACTTACCAAAGGTTAGTAAATATGATGTTCAAGAAGCAAATTGGGGTAACCATTGAGGTCTATGTTGACGATATCATGGTAAAAGGCAAGCAGCGGTCAGACCACATTCGCAACTTGGGGAAACTTTCAACATCCTTAGAAAGTACAAAATGAAGCTCAACCCCACCAAATGCACATTTGGAGTATCTTCAGGCCGATTCCTAGGGTACCTAGTAACCCAACGAGGAATTGAGGCGCATCCCAAGCAAATCCGAGTTATTCTAGAGATGAAGTCTCCAACTACCTTGAAAGAGATCCAAGGCTTAACTGGACGAGTAGCTGCCCTCAACCGCTTCCTCTCGTGGTTCACCGATCGATGCAAGCCTTTTTTCAAAGCTATCAAGAGGGCACAACGAGACAAATGGGATGAAGAATGCAAAAAAAGCCTTCCAAGACTTGAAGAAGTATCTCACATCACCTCCTTTACTATCCAAGCCGGAAGCAGCGGAGGATTTATACATCTACCTGGCAGTCTCCGAAGTAGCAATGAGCTCTGCACTAATACGAGAAGAGCTGAGGGCCCAACTACCGATATTCTACACTTCTAAAGCTCTTCTCGATGAGGAAACAAGATATCCGAAGATCAAAAAATTAATTTTGGCTCTAGTTGTTGCCGCTCAGAAGCTCAGACCGTACTTTCAAGCTCATACAGTCATTATCATGACTCAGTATCCTTTACGATCAATCTTACATGGTCCGGATGCTTCGTAACGAGTGATGAAGTGGGTGTTGGAGCTGGGCCAATATGGTTTAGTTTTCCAACCCCGCACGGCAATAAAGGCCCAAACCTTAGCAGACTTCATAGCAGAATTTGCACCTAGCCTAGGCAACGCAGCAGAGCAGCCCAACAACGCCTTAGAAGCAGATGAGCACACCATAGCTTCGCCTGCTTCCCTGAACAGAGATCTTTGGCATTTGCATGTTGATGGCGCATCCAATTACAAAGGCTAGGGAGCAGGCGTGGTCCTTGTCACCCCAGACAGCTCGGTGCTTGAGCAGACAATCACTCTAGGCTTCAAGGCATCCAACAATGAAACAGAGTACGAGGCCCTACTGGCAGGCCTCCAAATGGCAAAAGACTTAGCGGTGAAGAAGCTTGCAATTCACTCCGATTCCCAGCTAATCACTAGCCAGGCTACTGGGGAGTACACAGCAAAACATCCAAGGATGACACAATATCTAAAGAAGGTACGCAAGCAGCTTGAGGCATTTCAGACTTACACTCTCACTTAAGTTCCACGGGCAAAAAACGCCTATGCAGATGCGTTAGCCGGCCTAGGCTCTGCCCTCGATCACCAACTCAAACGCTCTATTCTGGTGGAATACCTAGACAAGCCGAGCATAGAGACGGAGCCAGTGGCCGAAGTGTCACATGTTAGTGTAACTCTAAATTGGCAAAGTTCTATCATAGATTACCTGGTCAATGACACACTCCCCATGGAAAGATTGGAGTCCAGGAAGCTTCAAATCAAGGCAGCACGCTACTACATATGAAACGACATTCTCGTCCGAAGATCTTACACTGGACCACATCTCCGCTGCCTAGCACCTCCCGATGACTTAAAGGTTCTAAGCTCAATCCATGAGGGCGTTTGTGGAAATCACTTTGAAGGTCGATCCTTAGCACAAAAGGCTCTTAACGCAGGTTACTATTGGCCTACCATGCACCAAGATGCTAAGGAGTTAGTACGGAGATGTGATCGCTGCCAACGCTACAAACCGGTACCAGCACTGCCTGCCAGCGAGCTACACCCACAGACGAGTCATTGGCCGTTCATGCAGTGGGCAATTGACCTGGTAGGACCTATGCCATCTACTACTGGGGGCAGAGGCATGATGATCGTGGCAACTGACTATTTCACCAAATGGATAGAGGCAGAGCCCATGACAACCACGACTCAGAAAGACATAAAACACTTTATATGGAGGAACATCATTTGCCGTTTTGGCATCCCTTAATCCATTGTCACCGACAATGGCCAACAATTTGTGGGCAAAGATCTGGCGAAATTATTCCAAAAGTATAGCATTAAGCAGCATATGTCCACACCGAGGTATCCTCAAGCCAATGGGCAGGCCGAAGCTTCCAACAAGACGATCCTTGATTGCATCAAAAAATCCCTCACCGACAAAAAGGGAAAGTGGCCAGACGAACTCCTCAGATGTCTATGGGCGTATCGCACCACCAAAAGACAAGCAACCAGAGAAACTCCTTTCTCTTTAGCATATGGTTCGAAAGCAATTATTCCTCCCAACATCATCATGCCAAGCATCAGCACCCTACTGCCAGACATCGAGCAAAACAGTAAAGAGATGGCCACAAACCAAGATCTATCAGAGGAGAGGCGCGAGCAGACCATCATCCGCACCGCAGCTTACCAGCAGCAGCTCATCTCTAGTTACAATAAAAGGGCCAAAATCTGGCAATTCCAACCTAGAGATCTAGTCCTAAGAAAGGCCTTCATCATTTCCTGCAGGGAAGGATAAAAAAAGATGGATCCAATTTGGGAAGGTCCGTACAAAATCAGTAGAGTAGGCGGCAAGGGTAACTACACCCTCGCCACTATGAACGACAAGGAGATCGAGAAGCAATGGAACGCCTACAACTTGAGAAAGTACCATGTGTGATCTCCCACTATATCAAGACCCGAAGACTCAAGCAGCTCAACGGGCACCACCTCGTAAGTCGATGACTATCCAGTTGTTATGCAATATTTTACAACTAAGTTATTCGTTTGTTTCACTTGTTTTTCAATAAGGAATTGAGAAGTAATTTACAATTTGGGTTTGACTACATGTCTACAACAACCCATCTCTCCTGCACTTCAAAAGAAGATCACACTTTTCTGAGGGACTCACCGCAGAAATTGCACCCATCGAGGGACTAACCATGCTCTCCAAAGCAGGAGGATAAACTCTACACTCCGAATATCCAGACGTGGATGAGCCAGGCTGCCCTAGCATGACTAGAAACACGATGGCTTGCGCCGGGATTCCTAGAAGTAGCCACAATAGTCTTCTTCAAGGCTTAGCTAATTGAAGGATTTTTGGGTTTCTTGGCCTAATCCGCGGGGAACCGGGCCTTAGAGACGGATGGGGCACACTATGCAGTACATCCAATGGACGGCTGCCATGGGAATCTAAAGCTGCTACCGAGTGCACTAAGGTAGCCTACGATTTTCGGAAGACTGCCTATGACTTGCCCTTCGAGCAGTAAAGCCACACTAGACTTATACAACCCCACATTCTTGTGAAAGGTTAAACAAGCTAGCATGCATATACGAAGTTTTATCCACTGCCGACATGCTACGTAGTCGATAAGCTTCATCTCTGCCAAGCGTGGAACGACCTGCACCATGTCCTAAAGTGTTGTAATACTTGCTACACAACCTACGGAATTGGAGAAAGCCAAGGTTAACAGCCTAGTGGTTACGCAGACTTGTCTGCTTCTGTAAGTAAGGCATCCGGCTGCCAACCCTATGGCTAATTGCAAAGTTCTACACCAACACCTATGGTTACGTAGGCTACGCAAGCTTATCTTCTTATAGAAAAGTAGCACGGCTTCCACTGGCCTACAAAGTCTAAAGGTTAGGGCATGAACAAAAGAAGCGAAGATGGAGAAAAAGCGAAGATGTAGAAAAAGCGAAGGAAGCAAGTTTATTAAATTTTCTAGCAAAATTGATAAACAATTAGCAAAGATCGAAGGAGTTCAAGCAAAGCAAAAAACAACAAGGAAAAATAAATCCTAAAGGCTACTGAAAAGACTACACTTCACCTGCTTGGACATCTCACGACTATTCGGTCGCCACACCTTCAGCAACGGTACTACCCTGTGCTTCGCCTTCAGCTGCCCTAGCCTGGGCATCAACTTTTCCAACTACTTCACCAATAGAAGACTCAAAAGTAAAAGCAAGCAAGTCTTCCGGAGAAATGGAGAAGGTCTCGAAGTCTTTACCAGAAAACTCAAAGTCAGACGGTCGACCAAAGAGATGATCAAAGTAACCCAGCTTATAAAAGTCGGTTTGACTCTGAGTAAACAAAGCCTCAAACCCCGCCTTCTCATTTTTCAACTGCTTATTCTCTTCGAGCAGGCTGGCATGAACCTGCTGTAGCTCCTCCACTTCCTTCTTTAGATTGTCGTTGACCTTTAGAGCACCTTGGAGCTCCAACACCTGAGGCTCAAGCCTATCAACAACCTTCTTGAAGTGGATCACTTGGTTGTAAGTAGCAATCTGCTCTTCGTGTTTTGCATAAGCAGCAGAACGGGATTCGGAGATGGCACGCTCAAGATCTTGAATATGAGGTATGTAACACTTGATCTCCTTCTTTGCACTTTCGTACTTTACTTAGATCGCTTTAAGCCTAGCCTTCAAATCCATGATCTCTTGGTGAGCGGTCTCAAGTTGCAGAGAAATTGGGGCAGAGATATTAGACCTATTCAAAACAAGAAGTTCAGATTCTAATTTCTTAACTTTCTCGGTTGAGGAGTAAGCTTCGGCTGCCACAGTTCTTGCCACCTCCTTAGCAGCCTTGGTATCTTCTTGATCAAGAAGCATAGATTTGGCTGCCAGAATCGTCATTTTTTGCATTATGGCTAGCAGAGCAGTCCTCATGTACTCGGTAGAATGCTTCGCAAAAGAACTTAGCCCAATAACTCCTTTGACACCATCAACAAACTTGGCACATACATCCATGTCCTCGAGCAGTCCCGATTTCAAGAGTGCACAAATCTCAACAGCTTCCCCAGAAACAGATTTGGTGGATTTCTCACAATTGCCTGCTTGAGGAGTTCCCTTATTCTCAGCAGATGAGTCAACCCCAGCAGCAGAGGGAACAAATTTTGGCACCATTTTAGCAAGCAGAGGCACCTTGTCACCCTTCATAGTAACAGGCTTATCCAAAGGTGAGCCAGGTTTAACTCCAGATGAACGTTTTGGCACAAACTTCGGCATCGGAGGCACAGAAGAACTTCTGGGTTGGGAAATCCTTTCAGCAATTGAGCTAGCAGCCTTTGGAATGATAGGTATCACCGGCACAGGTCTAGCAGCTCTCTCTTTCTCGCCCTCGAAAGAAGTCAAGTTAATCACAATCTTGGGAGCAGCAGGTGAACCTTCACGAGCAGAGGAAGAAGTCTTCAGTTTCTTCTCAGTAGGCCTTTCCTGAGCAGGCGGGAAAGTCCTTTTCTTCCCACCTTCATTTGTAGCAGGCTTCATCACAGTGATAGGACGGGCCAACATCTCAGCTTTAATTCGCTTTATCTACTCTCTCGGGGGCAGCCTACCTTTTTCCCTACGAAGAGGACTAAGTAGCCAGCGCCATTCATGATACTCAAAAGGGATACCCAAAGCAACATGTATTTTTCTCATGTCCGAAGAAACCTTGGGAGTTGAGCCAAATTCTGAATCTACAAAGGCAGCGAAAAACGATCAGAAAATTGAAAAGCAGCTTGGCACTAAAATAAAGCAGTCGAGAAAGATTAAAGTAGCCTGCTTACCAGATATGAAGATTGTTGACACACGCAGCTCGGGGGAAGGATCAGACTCCCACTCTCCACTAATCTTTAAAGTCTCATTGGCCCAGTCATGATCTCCCTTGCTCGAGTTGTCAAAAAGCCTATGACGAGATCACAACTGCCCAACTCCCTCGACGTGATCTATGTTAAAGAAATACCAAAATTCGTTGATGGTTAGTTCTAAGTTGAAGAATTGGCTCAGATTGTGGAATCTCACCATCACTCAGACCACATTTGGAGAACATTGGGCAGACGCACATCTCATGGAGCATAACACCTCTTGGAAGAAACGCGGCATAGGAAAAGTAAACCCTAACACAAAATAGTAGGGGTGGAACTTGATAGCTCTTCGAGCCACGACTGCTACCATTCTTAGCTCGCTTCACACGTACTCCCGACGGAATAGCATGCCAATATGCCTCAAGGAAGTCTCTAAACAAATCATCGAAGCTAATCTTGAAGTGAGCAGCCTTGAAGTAGCCAACCTTGCTCAAAGACCCGCCTTGACGATACAACGGCGACACACCATCATCACTCTTGAGGTTCGAGGAAGACATACTTGAAGGAATTCTATAAAGGTACGAGGAAGGTTCGATAGAGAGTTTCAAAAAAAAAATGCAGCTCTCAGCAAAAAAAAAAAGGCAAAACAGGGAGCCCAGCCCACACCGACTACCCCATCGTTCCTCTCGGCCCAAAGGCCTGGCAGCCCAGTCTAGCCAATAGGGGCTAATGCCCCACACCTTTTTATTCTTCTTCCCCAGACACGGGCCCAAGCCCAGTTTTCTCTAAAAAAAATGATGATGAAGGCCTAAAGCCGCAGAGCCCAGCAAGCCTGCCAGGCCTCATGGCCTGGCCTGTCCATCTTCACGACCGCGCCCCAACGCCCAAATCAAAATAAGTCACCCACGGCACAACCATGTCGTGGCCTCCCAAGCCACCTCGTCACAAATCCTTGACCCATGTCGAGCCAAATTTCAAGCCTCAAGGCTCCAAGAAAATTGAGAAGACAAGAAAATTAATTTTTTCTTACCTAGAAGCAACGAGAAGACGAAGCAAGCAACGAAAGACGATCCTTAGCACGTGCAAGATGTAGAAGATGGCTAGAGGAGGGGGAATAAATATCCTCTAAGCTCTCTCTCTCTTGAAAGGTAGAATAAATTTCTCTCCAAAGTTGATTTAATAATCCACTTAAGGTGGACTTAAATAGGCTTTGAGAGAAATTTATTTCCTTTTCCTAGAATGATCTAATTTCCTATTAAAAGAGAGAATCAACATCAAAAAAGGAAACAATTCAAAGTTTCCTAAGGCAAGAAAATCTCTACACCTGTTGCCATTTTCTGCGAGCAGCCCAATAGGTGTGGGGGCATTTGTGGAGCTAAAAATAATCACAAGGCGACACGTGGATTTTTTGACAAAAGAGGACAAAATTACCCTCGAGGCACACCAGATTTCCTACGCACGAGCAGTGGACAATCATCCCTCAACCAAGTTAAAAGTGCCCAAAATAGGTAACAATTTAAAACCTATTTCATCAAATTCCTTCTACAAGGTAACTCCCAAAACCTATTTCATTCCATATATTTCCTACTTTATTACTTAGCTAATCAATTAGCTATTTATTTTATTCATTACATAACTTCTAAAACCTTCCTTCTAAAATCATAATAATTGGCTAATTAATGGGTTTATTGCTTAATTAATCCATTAATTGTCAATTAGACCATCCATCACAACCAAAAAACACCCAAAAGGCCGGTTACCTTCTCTCCCAAAGGGACCGGCCATGCCATATATATTCCATCATATTTTCCCCTTTAATCACACTAATTAGCTAGTTAATTAGGCAATTATTCAATTTGCTAATTAACTAGCCAATTAATCTCATAATTCCCCAAAATCATCAAATCAAGAACCTAGCCCACAAAGGGAGCTAGCGGCCGGTCCTCTCTCACCCAAAGAGGCCGGCCATTCCCCTATAAAAAGCCACATATTTTCTCCAAAAATCACTTCCAATTCTCTTGCTAAAATTCTCCAAAATTCTCAAACACTTTCTTTCTAAATTCTAACTTTGGCATCGGAGGTTCTTCGGCCAAAGCCCCCCTCCCATTCATCGTGGGCGCGTGAGGCTCTTGGCCTTGACCAAAGGTGTTAATTGTTTTGTAGGTGCAATTTTGTCCAAGATCAAGGAGAAAAAAAATTTGCATCTACAATATATATTGACAAATATATATATATATATATATATATTGACAAATATATGAACATATACAATATATATATCGGAAGGAAAATATAAATATAAAGGGTTCATGCATTATGGGGAATGTTTTCATGCTTTAAGGTCGTTTCAAATATCTTCCTTTATTTTAAGCGTACCTTAGTAGCAGAAAATAATAAAAGCCTTTGAATTTGTAGAAGATCCTTCTCGGAAAGCCGGAATTGCATCTCCAATGCGATGTACCACGTTCAACACAAAAAAATTAAATTGAATCAATATCATGTAGATCAACTCAATAAAATAATAAATTAATCATAAAAAGAATGATTAAAACGTAATACTCCCCATGATTGAAGATCAAACTCTCTTGTTAGTGCAGCGGCAAGAGAGTGCTGATAACATGTTGTAGGCATAATTTACTGAACAATTATGTAGACCAGAAAGAGAGAGAGGGTGTGGCATAGAGAGAGAGAAGAAAAAGAGATGTGTAATTGCGGGTGTGTGTTATTCCACCCCATTGTGCCTTTAGTTATAGTAGTAGGGAATGTTAATTCCTTACCCTTTAGGATTACAACATTTAATAGGTAATCTACTCCTAATAGGAATATAAGATACATTCTCATATCTACTAGGATTTACGCAATCACATTCCTAATCTAATAGGACTGCAATAGTTTGTATTAAGTTTATGTGGTTTATCATGATTTTCATGTATTGATTTAGTGATTTTTCAAAAAAATTCAGAATTTAAATATTTTTAGGTTAAAATGTTCATAAAATTAATTCAGGATAGTCTACATATTTTTTTTTTATAAAAAAATTAGCCTAAATTCTTTCTTTAATAATCGGGGGGGTGTATTCAATTAAGAATTTGAGAGACTTAATGGATTTATGAATCCATGGATTTTTTTGGAGTTTAATTGATTTGTAAAGATTTCATATAAAATTTTGATTCAATTCCCTCAAAATCTCATGGGGAGAGGTGAGATTTGTGGATGCTTAAAAATACACTACGACATCTCTCAAATTCCCTCAAACTCCTCAACTTTCTCAAATTCTTTCAAATCAATTTCTAATTGAATACACCTTAAATGTTATAAACTTCTTTAAAATCCTAATTGAATACATCTGGATTTCTAAGGATTTTAATAAACTATCTTAAAATTCTAATTGAATACACCTTGAATTTAAGAGAATCACTTAAAATCCTGATCGAATACCCCTAGATTCATTAAAGAATTAAAATCCCTCAAAATCCCAATTGAATACACCCCCTTAATCTTGGAGCAGAAATAGGACAAACCGACTATGTACGGATACACACCATGCACAAAACTGAAATTACTAAAATGGCCACATATAAATACTAAAAACCCTTACTCGTTTCATCATTTTTTGTCATTTAGAAGAGAGGATGCCAAGAGAGCTCTGTGAGCTCTGGGTTTCTAGATTGAGCTCAAATCTCTGAGCTCCGATTTCCAAGAAAGAGAAGTCGAGAGTGAAGCTTCAAAGTGAGGGTTTCTCATTTGCATCAATTTTTCATCCTTAAAGATATGATTTTTGTACCAAATTTTTCGTTTTAGCAGGAAAGTTCCATTCTTTCCGGCCAGTGAAGCTTCGGCGGCCTTATTTCCACTGTCATCAGGTTCGTCTCTCTCTTTCTCTCTCTCTCTCTCTCTCTCTCTCTCTCTCTCTCTTTCTCTCTCTCTCTCTCTCTATCTCTCTCTCTCTCTCATCTCTTTCTCTATCTAACTTGGTCATTATCTCCATTTTGCAACTAATTACGTGTTTGTTCAATTAGGTTTTTTGGATTTGCAAAGATGGAAAGTTGAACAAAAGGGGGATGGGGAAGAGAGGGCTCGAAATGTGTTCTAGAAATCTTCATTTGTTTATGGGTTTTGTTATTTTAGATTTATGGGTTTCAATCTTAAGAGTTTTGCATTTTAATTTTTGTTTAGGGTATTGAAGATTCATGGAGTTGTGTTTGTGGATTTGGTTTTGTGGGTTTGTTACAGAATGCTCAATATTTGTTAATTTTGTTATGAACTTGCAATTTTTTGTGAATTCGATCTTGAATGGGTGTTTGTCTGAAAATGTTTGTGAATTACAAGTCTTAGTTCAATATCAAAGAAACTGTACACGATATGCACATGACATGCACATTTGTCATCTCTATATGTTTTGCCATGTGCTTGTATATTGTTATTAGAATATACAAGGTGCTGGATTCTGGGTTTCAAAAGGTCATTCAGACGATGAGTTAAAACCATAACAATGGGTTTTAAAAAAACAAAAAAAATGTAAAAACCTCTAAGTTTTGAACCCATGTTTTGTACAAACTATGAATGTATAGTCCCCACCATTACAAAATAGTTAGATATACATGGGCCAACCTATACACAGCATAATGTATGGAATGTGAGATTTGATAACACACTAACTTTTATTTTGGAAATAAAGTAACAACATTTTGAAGCATATTTCAAGTTAGAGGACAAAAAAGTAGTGGTGGAGATTCTTACAACTTTTGAAGGTCACATGCATCACATCCTCACCACATAAACACCTTCAACACATTCCCTTTCTTACCCAACTGATTTCATCCTCATCATGGTAGACTTGTATATAAATATGTTTCTCACACATAGTTACAATAACCATTAACCCTCTTAAAAATTAGACTTCTCAGATAGCCAAAACAATTGAGACCACAAACATGTCCAAGTTCCCACATGAAACTAAGATCTTTAACTCAGAGTTCCACGAGTGGTACAACATGAAACCTCCTCCACTTTCGGGGTTGCCGAAGTCAAATCCTACGTCATCGTTTAGCTCTGTGGACTCAGAGACGTCGCTAAAAAGTATAAATTAGGTCAGCAGGAGACTCGACTATGAGACTGGCGTCGCCGAGTATTAAAACCACAAGCTAATGAAGGCAGAAAAAGAGCTTGTGGACCTGAACGGTGAAGTCAACGAAGCGCTCTACTATGCAAACAAGCAGAAAACGAAGGCTGACACGTCTGGAGAAAGGATCACATTCCTAAATTTTGAATTGTTCCAGAAGCGTCGGGATCATACGTTCTCAGGAGGGAAATGCCGAAATAGATGAGGAATGCAACAAGGGCTTTAAGAATATTCGTCAACTAGCAAAGGGAAAAGAACCGTGTCAACCATAATGGGATTATATGACATTTTATTGTTGTGCAATGTATTAGCTACGTATTTTATGATAATAAACATGTGTACTATGTATCCTTATTATATGCACATACCATGCACACAGAATGCACATTAAATGCACATTAAATGCACATTAAATGCACATAATGTGCATATCACCTTTTAATATCATATGCACATAATATGCCTTGCGCAAGACATGCACACCTTATGTACGCAACATGTACAACATATGCACGTCGATGCACACATCGGAAAAAATTTGTGAAATTTCTGCAATTGAACAAAAACAAAAATTGGAACATACCAGTATTGTACTCCGTCAAAAATTCAAAATTCTCCCACACATTACTGTAAACCCAGTCGACATTAGCATGTTGGCCTTGAGATTCTCTTCAAGACTAGGCGTCAAAAGGGATGAGACTTACCCCATTATTTTAGGGTTTCATATCTTCGAAAACGCACTATCCTTATAGTAGTGAAATCCCAAACAATAAAGTGCAAATTGGATAGCAATTTTTTCCTTCCATGTTTTGTTTCTAAATGGATTGGTTGACAAACTAGTTAGCAAATTGGCAAGACAAGGTAGATGCTATGTAGATTTGGTGTACATGACCCTCATGTCTTGTCCTAACCTACTTAAGGTGTGCATTGCATTCAATATGTGTAAGATGTGCTTTTTCCTCATGTCAACTCATAAATTTCGCAATGTTTAACAATAATATATCACACAAGTAGTGGGTTTTAATTAATGTTTTGTTTGGGTACTTAATTTGACCTAAAAGGGTTTTGGAAAAAATTAATTTTTCCAATTCAAGTTTATATGTTTTTAGTATTCAAGACGTAGCATTCAGTGAGCATATCAAGACCATAGGAGATCATTCAATGTGCTTAGTGTGTGCATAGTATGTGGACATAGTGCGCATCATATCAGACGTGATTCTGTGTCGTTCTTCATCACATTACATCAAAATTAGACTACAATAATTGTGCACAAACCCAAATTTGACCTCTTTTATGCTTCTCGTGTGCATACAATGTATAGTTTTCTGGAAAAATTGAAGCCAAAGCCAAGAAATATTTGACCCCATCCATGGACCCCCACAAACTCACAAAATACAGGTAAAGCCAAGAAACCTAGCATCTATAAATCATACGAACCCATAAATTAATACTCATAAAACACTTTGAAATCAAAACCCATAAACAAACCTTTAAAAAATTAAAAACATTATTCTCCAAATAATGTAAAGAAACCCGCATCACTCGTACTAGGCTTTGGCTCATGTTGATTCATCTAATCCCACCTACGATCTTCATGAGATCTTTAGTGGATGAATTATTATCCATTACACACCAATCTTTTGGGATTGTGAGTTGGGAATTGTATTGCCACCTAAAAGTTAGATGCAATCTGAATCTTGGGTCACCAATTCGAAAACAAAGGAAATAAGGGATTGGTGAAAGGATGGCCATCGGTGAGAGAGAAATGGTTGCTGCAGGTGAGGAGGGGTGTTAAAAGGTAAGTGCATCGTTAGAGTTCTTTGGCAGAAAGAGAGTAGAGAGAGAGTAAAGAGAAACAGAAATCAGAAAATGGGAGGAAATATCCCATTTATATACGAGGGCAATTAGGTCATTTCAAGGTGTAGGAAAATCCTATTTCTGTCTAGCGAATGTGCATGGTGTGTGCATGTTTTGTGCATATTCAAAAAATCCTATTTCTATCCTAAGATTAAGAAAATGTCCCACTTTGGGGTATTTCCCTAAAAACTTTTTTTTTAGAAGGTAAAAAAAAAAAAAAAAAAAAAAAAAGATCTAAAACGCATATCTTAAAGAGAGATAGATTGGAAAACAAAGGTCGGGCTCCTTCGTCTAGTGTGTCGTCGCATGGTCTTCGGCCTCGGCACTGGCTCCACCGCCAAGCACATTAGGACGCCGAATCGTCAAGCTTTTGAAACAGGGGTAGCTTCAGAACTTTGTAGGAATACCCACAAGCCCTGTCTCTTGGAATTCGTTGTCGGACCTTGATTTGCATCCCGTTCTTGATCTCCTGATTAACGGCACCGACGAGGTTTATCCCCACCTCAACTTGGTCAAAGGTCGAGGTGGGTCCCTCTTGAGGGAGAAAATGGTGGAAGGTGCTTGTAAGAAATTCATATGCATCGTTGATGAGTTGAAACTCGTGAAGATTTTGGGAGGAAGCTAAATAACGATGTTGTTGGTAGGAAATAAAGATGCGGTTACGCAATTTACGCGAAGCAAATTCATGGATTATGCTCTCTAAGTGAAGATTGAGAGATTCGGAGAGTGAAATGAGAATGAGATGATTTTTGGTGGTCAGGGGAAAGAAGGGGAGAGCGAGTAACGCATAAAAAAGTTAACCACGTCGTACAATTTGGACAACAAATTAGCAAAATGTGGGCTCCGAGCTTGTCACACCATCTCTTAACGGCCACTTTAACAGTGACTAAGGGTTGTTTGACATTGAAATGAAATAATAAGTAAACATATGTGACTGAAATGCTTTTAAGTGTAATATGAGATTGCAATTGAACACAAAGCTGAGGGTAAAATGTAATTTACTGTTTTAACTATTCCATTTCCAACTAAAGAGAAGGATTGTTATTGTATCCAAGGACATGCCTGGAGTCAATCATTTTACCTAAGGGGCCCGCATGGAGTCAATTATTAAAGGTTGCTTGTAAGGAAGGCGTCTCTAACTAGCTCTACAAGGATGCATCCAAGGTAAGTACCTAGACTCCTTTGAAAAGGTGAAAAAAACATCATACAAAGTTTAACTTAAAGAAAAGGGTTTATAGAAAAAGAACTCCTAATATTTTCAATGATTTGTTATGCATCATCCACGACATCCAACTAGGGATCAGATTGGTATCCTATATTCTTGGAAATTCCTACAATCTAGGAATTAGTGTGCGTACAAGTAATCACAATCCTAAAATGAAGCAATTTATGTTGAAATATCCCACATTGACCATATCTATGAGAAAAGAAGAGTTTAAATATCCTAACTCCACTCTAACTAACACCGAGACCTTTTTTGATAAAGCCTCACACCTGACGGATTGTGTAGGTGGTAATTACAAAGTTGGAGACACTATTAGTGTTGTTTGAAGTGGACATTTAGCCCATCTCTCTCATAATTCAATATGTTATCAAAGCCAAGGAGCGGGCCCGTACTGCTACGTGATGGACGAGTCTCCTTGGCCCTGCGCATTAATGGTGGGTCCCTTGGCCTCGCGTGTAGGGAGAGTCCCATTTGCTCCATGTGGTTGTCAATGTGCGGATCTCCCACGTGTGACCCACTAATTGGGTTCACGTGACGAAGCGTGTTGAAATATCCCACATCGCCCATATCTATTAGAAAAGAATAGTCTAAATATCCTAGCCCCACTTCAACTAACACCAAGTCCTTTTGTGATAAAACCCCACACCTGACGGATTGTGTAGATGATAATTACCAAGTTGGGTACAATATCGGTGTTGTTAGAAGTGGACATTTGACTAGTCTCTCTGAATATTCAACGTAATATTAGAGTCAGGGAGCGGGCTCATACTGCTACGTGATGGGTGAGTCACCTTGGCCTCGCGCAATGATGGTGAGTCCCTTGGCCTTGTGTGAATGGTGAGTTCCTTTGGCTTCACGTGATTGTCGATGTGTGGATCTCCCACGTATGACCCACTAATTGGGTCTCACGCGACGAGGCTTGTTGAAATATCCCACATCGACTATATCTATTAGAAAAGAAGTGTTTAAATATTCCCACCCCGCTCCAACTAACATCAAAACCTTTTGTGACAAAACCCCACACTTGACAGATTTTGCAAGTGGAATTACCAAGTTGGGCACAATATCGGTGTTGTTGGAAATGTGTCTTTAGCCCGCCTCTATGATAATTCAACAATATCTTATGCTAGATATTCTCCCGATTTAATACAAATTCAATATCCTAAAATGACTATTTTGTGACTAATATAAATACACCGCGTAGGCTATGTCAATGGTAACACATGTTTCGCTCTCTTGCTCACAGCTTAAATTCTAAGATCTTTATACTAACTTGACTATTGGAGGGCATTTGACCGATACCAAACCGGTACCTTAGATTAAATACAATTGTTTGTTCTCGTGTAGATGGTCATATTCGCATACTCAACCATCTACGGTGGTGTGGAAGTTTGGTTCCATCACCTATTAGCTCATTATTGACTCATAATCATTATGACTCAACGGTGGAGTATAACGGCTCGTTTGGATGTGCTTTTAAAATGACTAAAAGCACTTTTGGTGAAATTGATTTTGAATTCTAAAAGCACTTTAAGTGTTTTTTGGAAGAAGCACTAGATATGTGCTTCTTGCAGAAAACATTTAAAGTGTTTTTTTTTCATAATTCACTTGAATTTTTACTAAGGATTGGTTTCAAAAATATTTTCATCAAAAACGCTTTCAGTCATTTAAAACCATATCCAAACAAGCCATAATTCTTTTAAAGAGCTCCTAAAATAACTCTTTGATAGTTTTAAAAATAAAGAGCATGATTAGAGATGGTCTAAATTCTCTATTTGTTTATTTGCTTTTAACTTTTCATTTAAATATCTACTTATATTTGTTATTTTATTTCGATTTTCAAAATTCATACATGGAAACAAATCTCCCAGCAGATCTTCCAATGATCCAATCCCTCCATATACCTTTTTAATTATTGTTTTTCATTTCGTGAAGAATTATGTGTTGTTAAGAAAAAATTCAATTTCAAGATTGCTCACTAATATAAATACACTGCGTAGGCCATGTCAATGGTAACACATGCTTTGCTCTTTTGCTCACTGCTTAAATTCTAAGATCTTTATACTAACTTGACTATCAGAGGGCATTTGACCGATACCAAACCAGTACCTTAGATTAAATACAATTGTTTGTTCTCTAGTGTAGATGGTCATATTCGCATACTCAACCATCTACGGTGGTGTGGAAGTTTGGGTCCAACATCTATTAGCTAATTATTGACTCATAATCATTATGACTCAATGGTGGAGTATAACTCTTTTAGAGAGCTCCTAAAATAACTCTTTGATAGTTTTAAAAATAAAGAGCATGATTAGAGATGGTCTAAATTCTCTATTTGTTTATTTGCTTTTAACTTTTCATTTAAATGTCTACATATATATTTTATTTCTTTTTTTTTAAATTCCTACATGGAAACAAATCTCCCAGCAGATCTTCCAATGAACCAATCCCTCAATATACCTTTTTAATTATTATTTTTCATTTCATGAAGAATTATGTGTGATTACAAAAAAAAAAATTCAATTTCAAGATTGTCTACAATATTTACATAGTTACATGCATGTAACACAATTATCATCTGATAATCAGATATAATTATTATATACAATCACTCTCTCGACGGTCAAATGGTAACGTTCCAATGCTTTCTAGCAATGTGATATCATTCATGTAAGTATTAGAGGCAAATTCTCTAATTTCACTCATCCATCTAGTTTACCAAATTAAATATTTTCTTTTATTATATTAATATAGGTTGCAAGTAAAAGAAGAAAAAGAAATTGAAAAAAGAAATGAAAATAATAAAAGCTAGACTTTGAAGAAGTGGTGGAACCCAAACACACGAGAGTCCTTCCAAGCAATTAGGGCTCTCTTCATCCTCCTCCTCCTCCTCCTCCTCCATTCTCCGCAATCGGGACTAGCACAACAGCACAGAAGGAGACAGAGGAATCGGAGTCGTAGGGTTTCAAAGGAGGATCCGTCGGGTAAGTGCTTATTATCTGCTTACTCTTTTGCTTCTTGAAATTGCTTGCTTGCGTAATGTGGATGCTTAATTCTGTAAATCGAGCTCACTGATCCTCGCTAGCCACTGATTTGTTGCGTTTGTATTGATGATTGGTTTTTGAGATTTTGTGCGTTGATCTAATGGTTGTAATGCAATGTATGCTCAATGGTGGTTGATTTGATAGTTGATTTGTTGTGCAATGGGTAGTGAAGTAACTGTGATTTTACGGTACGAATGTTGAAGGTGTTTGAGAAATGATATGGGTCTGTAAGATGAAAATGTGAGGTTATAGCAAGTTTTAGTGAACTGGGATTGTTTGATTTTGTTTAATTTAAAATTACAATTGATACGGGTACTTTTTCTGTTTGCTTTAGGATTTGAAAGCTTGGATTTGAGCAGAGAGACTGTATGGACCAGGTTAGTGATGGTTGTGCCATTTTTCTGGCTTCTGATCTTTGATTATTGTTTACTTTTGTATCGATAGAATTTGCTATGATTGTGATGTTTGTGGTTTTGCAGTACGAGAAAGTTGAGAAGATTGGTGAAGGAACTTATGGAGTTGTGTACAAGGCTCGTGATCGTGTCACTAATGAGACTATAGCTTTAAAGAAAATTCGCTTGGAGCAGGAAGATGAGGGAGTGCCAAGCACTGCTATACGCGAAATTTCCCTCTTGAAAGAAATGCAGCATGGGAACATTGTCAGGTATACATTTCATTGTGTATGGGGACTAATTTCATCAATTTTAGTAGTTTATGATAACTATTGGAGTGTTAGAACAAGAAGATGAGCAAAATTTCGCTCACTGATCAAGAGATTGATGAATTTTCCAATCTACAGCTTGAATTTACATGTTTGGGCATTCATCTTTTCTGACTAATAGAACTGCTGAAGGTATTACCTGTTGTTGAGGAGAAAAAAAGTAGACCTATCAATCTAAGACTTTGGTCTCAAGTTAATATTTTATTTTTGGACTGCAATTACCTTTTGGTTGTATCATGTGCTTCTTCCTATTTGTATTCCCTTCTTAAAGGAAACCTAATCGATCAACCTTTTTTTTTTTTTTTTTTTTTGGGTTTTTGTGAAAAGGATACGATTATATTGAAAACAAAGAAAAAAATACAAAGAAGTTTGTCAAGAAGACCAACCTGAGCAGAAAAAAAACATAACAGCTAGCGAATTAAGGAGACTGAAATTCCTCTAGAGTATTGGCATACTGATGCCCACAATGCAGACAAAAACTGAACTTTATCCTGAACTTTCTCAAAACCGGAGAATATAGCATGACTGAGCTTGACAATCACTGTTCTTTTACTTCACTCTGAGCACGTTGTTTTTCCTGGATTGTCTGAGCTTGACCAGGGAATTAGCATTTCTTTCAATGTCTAATGAATGCATGATTTCCCAGCATGAGCACCCAAAAAATAAAATAGGGCGACATAGGTCCTTGTAGAGATGTTTAAAACACAATCATTCTGTTGAATTAAAAACAAACTATACTACTGAGAAAAAAAATTTGGAATTTGGTTTTGTAGGCATCTATCATCTTTCCTTAAAGCTTGGTTGCGTTTCAAAATTATTTAGATTTGACAAATACATATGGATATTGCTTGACAGGTTGCAGGATGTAGTGCACAGTGAGAAGCGCTTGTATCTGGTTTTTGAGTACCTGGACTTGGATCTGAAGAAGCATATGGATTCTACTCCTGAATTTGCAAAGGACCCTCGCCAAATAAAAGTGAGTGACTACTTTCTGCACTTAAACTGTGTGATTCTGTGATATAGAGATTTTTACTTTTAGAAACCTCTAAATGATATAATTGCTCATATCAGGTGCAGTTTTTTTAATTGTTTTTAAGAAATTTAGCTTTACGAAATAAATATATTAGGCTAGCATCTGGAAGCTTTGTATTTAGTTCCTGCTATTACATTTTTAATTTATTTACCAATTCTTCTCTTAGATTGCAAAGCAGATTTCAAGTACTTTTAAGGCCCAAGTAATGTATGCTTGTGATCTTTGATTCTAGTTTCTACTGAGGCTACCTTACATCGGTCTTGGAGTTTTCTTTTGTTATGTAATCCATCCTGATTTAGACAATAAACTATTGAAATAATAAGCTTACAATGGAATGTAATTGGTTATGTCCTCTTTTTGCAGATGTTTCTTTACCAGATTCTCAGAGGCATTGCTTATTGTCATTCACATAGAGTTCTTCATAGAGATCTTAAACCCCAGAATCTGCTGATAGATCGTCGTACCAATGCGCTAAAGCTTGCAGATTTTGGACTGGCTAGAGCATTTGGTATTCCTGTTAGGACATTTACTCATGAGGTCTGAATGCGTCTCTAGTAGATCATGACATTTAGCTGTTTGCAGTAAAATTTGGATATTTTTCTTTTCTTTCACATCTTAATCAATAGCATTTGAATGTGAAAAAAAGATGTGGCAGTTAGCAACATCAACATGATGCAGTCACATGTACTGAAGTTAAAACATTTGGGTTGTTTGATATGTTAACATCTGAGAGCTATTGGTTTGTGTGAGTGTGTGTTTTAATGTTAAAGAAAATGATTTAATTATGGTGGTTCGGCATAGGTGGTGACCCTCTGGTACAGAGCGCCAGAGATATTGCTTGGTTCTCGCCATTACTCCACTCCAGTTGATGTGTGGTCAGTGGGTTGTATATTTGCTGAGATGGTAAACCAAAGGCCTTTATTTCCTGGGGACTCTGAGATTGATGAATTGTTCAAGATATTTAGGTGAAAGATTCCCTACCAAATCTATACTTTTGTTTCCTTTTTTTCTGTTGTTGTGCTTTTCCTGGAAGTTATATGCATCCGGATGTCTGTAAACCATGTAATGTATTTCATCATCCTCAATGTATCCTATCCTACTCACACTGTTGCTTTTCGTATGAAGAATCACGGGTACTCCGACTGAGGATACATGGCCTGGAGTGAATTCTTTGCCTGATTTTAGATCTTCCTTTCCCAAGTGGGGTGCTAAGGTAATATATTTTATGTGTGTTGCTGTCTACTCCGATTATTAAGTTGCTATCTACTCCGATTATAAAAATTGTCAACCTTTGTGTTTTTGACAATATTAAAGTAAAGCATCCTTTACTTTGTAGGATTTGGCAAGTGTAGTTCCAAATCTTGATTCAGCTGGTGTTGATCTTCTCTCTGTAAGTTCAGATTCAATTTCTGCACCTCAATGGGGAAAAATTGTTCATATATGTACACCTACACTGTGATTAAATTGTGGGTGTTAAGTCCTAGTTGATCCCACAAAGGTATTTCTAATGGTATATGGGGGGGGGGGGGGGGGGGGGGGGAGTACGAGAGTATTTTCCATATTTATCAAAAGAGAAATACCTTTAATAAGCCTGGAAGCAAAGTCCTATGGTTTTTGTTGTCCATTGTTGTTCTACATGATAATTTGGTATTTTCTTTTAATGAGCTGAATCCCGCAACATTACAGATTGACGAGTTGGAAGGATTTGTCAATTTCTAAGGTTTAAAGAATCCAGTCCACATGACATCTAGAAAATTTAGGAGGAGCTTCATAGCTAAACACGATATAAAAGAATATATTGCACTGCGGTTTTCTATTGGTTAAGTATTTTCTTTTTAATGTTCCAGAAAATGCTGTGCTTGGATCCGAGCAAAAGGATTACGGCCAGGAGTGCTCTTGAGCATGAGTACTTCAAAGATATTGCGTTTGTACCATAATGCTCCCATCTTCACATCCTGGCAGAGAGTGTTTATACTATAGTGTAGCATCCTGTGAACTTTGTTTGAATGAGAATTTGTGTGTTGCTTGTGATTTTTCCTCCTCATTTCCAAGACATTGTTCCAATTCGTTGATTTGGCTTTCAGCAGATATTATTATGAATTACAGTTTGCTCTGCCCTCAGTTCTTTCCTTTACCTTTTACTTTCTCTTAATGATATACAGCTTGTAATTGACAGTTCATGTCCTGTGAGAAACAATTTTCCTTCGAGGAATATAAAAGATAGTTTGCTTTGGATATGTTTTTGATTTCACATGTTCAACGGGAATGATGCGATCTCATTTTCATCTTGCTACCAAAGCAGGCTGACCCTGCGTCTGCTGGGTGATTGTTTGGTTCCTCTGGAAATTCTGTGTTGTTTTTAACTGTTATGATTGATAGCCAAATGTGTGCCTTTGTTGTTGTGTCATATGGTGTTGCTTCATACACCTTTTTTGCTTCAAGCAATGTTGAGTCAATTGTTGCCGTAGTTTCTTTGCGTACTTGAAATTTGACATTTCAACTACCTTTGTATAAAGGGTAAATAGCGATTGATCCTGTTGAACTATTACTCCAGTTGAAATTGACCTTCTAAACTAGTTTTTTGGTAAATTAACCTTCTGAATTATTTAAAATCAATCAATTTACCCCTTGCCGTTAGATTGCAGAATCAATTCTATCAAATTCAAGGGTAAATTAGTCATTTCATCATTAATCATTACTTGTCAGCTATAACCATTAATAAAATTTTGACACATGGACACAAAATAATACAAAAACATATAGCATAATGAGAAAACATAAAAGAACCAAACATTTACATAACGGAGCATCTCACAGTGTCATTACACATTATTTTGTTTTTATATGTCATAATTTCAATGGTGGTTATAGTTGACAAGTAAGAATTGATGAATGAAAAACTAATTTTCCTTTGAATTTGACGAAATAGTGGATGGAATCTACTGACATGGGGTCAATTGGTTGATTTCAAATAGTTCAGGAGATTAATTTACTAAAAAAATAATTCAGGGGATCAATTTCAACTGAAGTAATAATTTAAGGGGTCAAATGACAGGTTACCCTAGTATAAACATAAACGAATGTGATCTCTAACCTTGTAAAATAAAGAAACACTTTTAGTCTTTTATGGGGCTGTGGCAACGTGGGAATGGAAGTGACAATGGCTTAGTAAAAATGTGACACAGTGCATACGTTTGAATGATGACGGTTTTTTACACATGTTATTTTAAGTGGATTGCTCTATCGCTGTATAGTACCACATGACGCGAACATGTTTTAATAAGGTAATGATAGTAATGATTTTCACAATTCATTTTCTCTTGCTGCACTCTTCACCTTGTTTATGTGTCTTAATTCTCATTTGATTTATTTAGTCTAAAGATTAAAAAAAAAAAAAAAAAAAAAAAGATTAGAGTGCACGAGAAAGAAATAGGATTACGAAAATCACTTTCCAATCCGTTACAGGAAAGTGCTTATACGGTTATCTATTCTAGAGATTGCATTTAGATAACGATGGGAGCCTATAGACTTGGATCAAATGACCAAGATAATTAGGTCAAAACATTTAAACGGTATGATTGTTAAGTTAGGCATACAAACATGTTTAGGTAAGAGCATTTACAATTCGTCCTGTCTTTTTTGATTTGATGGAGAATCATGTCGTGAAAAGCAAGCAAGAGAAGAGAAGGCCTACCAGAAAAGGAAGGGGAGAGACAAGTTTGAAGCAAAAGCAATTGCAATACGTGTATGAGAGAGTAGAATTTATATATACGAGGTGGGGGGTTTTCATTGGTGGAAGCAGATAGAGATAAAAAAGGCCGATTGGATTTGAAACTTTGCTGTGAGCGACAAACAATTCAAATGCAGAAAATGAAGAGCCTTGGGAGTAATTCCTTTGCCAATAGTAGTGGGAGGCTGTCGACGGAGGAGAACGACGATGAGGAGATTTCGAGGCTGGCAATATCCGCGTACCAAGCTAGAGAGGAAGAGATTGAGAGGAAGAAGATGGAGGTTAAGGAGAAAGTTGAAGCTCAGTTGGGTCGCGCTGAGGAAGAGACTAGGCGTCTTGCGCAGATTTGGGAAGTAAGTTCTACAAACTCTACTCTTATTTTTACTTTTTTATGCATGCGACATTAGGACCTCGGGTGTAATGGGAATGTTCTTAATTACTTAAGATGCAAGTCTTACATAAATCGATCACTTGCTGATGAAGTTATGATAGATATTGCACAATCTTTACTATCTAGTAGGAGCTGGAAGTGCTGGGAGATCCCATGAGGAAGGAACTTGCAAATGTAAGGAAGAAAATCGACATGGCTAATCGAGAGCTGAAGCCGCTGGGACTGAGCTGCCAGAAGAAGGTGCAATCTAGCATTTGACACCAATATAAACAGGGCATGAATCTACTATGTATATGCTTGAAAAGTATATGAAAAATAAACATTATTTTATTTGTCAACAAACAGGAAAAAGAATACAAAGAAACCCTGGAAAGCTTCAATGAAAAGAACAAAGAAAAGGCTCAACTTGTAAACACACTTATGGAGGTAATTAAACATAATAATTAAATTATTATTAGTTAATTGTCCAGTCCCCAAATTGAACTAGTATTATATGCATGGCCTTCTGCACTAATTGGAACTTGTTCTTACAATTTGTTGTAATCTGCTAATTAGCAGCTGTTGACCGAGAGTGAGAAGCTGAGGATGCAGAAGCTAGAGGAGCTGAGCAAGAACATAGAACCAACACTATGAATTTATCAGATGTAAAAGATTAAAGACAAAAGAGGAACCTGCATTCTTGCTCAAATTTCTTGTTTCATCGTGTCAAGCCAGAGACTATTCAAAGTTTTATTTTCAAAGACCAATGCATGCAACTACTAATTTTACAACATCTTAATACCACATGCATGATTTAGCAACTGATATATTTAATCAACATTCAATATGATAAAATCTAAATTTAGTAAATTTACATGACGTTTACACATCATTATATTGATAAAATTGACTAATGAGGACGAATACAAATAGAAATAACAAAGAATGTTTAATGGCTAGACTGAGAGACAGATCAAATGGTTCGTAAAATTCACTTTTTGAAAGAGGAACATCATGTACAAATAAATCCGTTATTCGATCGTTATCTCAATCATTCTACCTCAAGAGATAATTTCGGATGTGGAAGCGTCCTAGAAGAAACAACTTCCTACTCTTCAGTAGGGGTGGAAAAAAAATCCCGAAATTCTCGAACCAAACCTAAACTAAACCAAAAACATCGAGAACCGAAAATCTTGAACCGTTCGGTATCCAATCCTACACCGATCCTGAAAAATTCGGTATGGAATTTGGGATCCAATATGCCTTCTTGCGGTAATCCGTCCCGAACCGAAAATGATATATATAATAATTTTTAGTCAAATTATATTATTAGATATACAACTCTAATTATTATAGGTGGTAATCTCAATCGTTCATTTATAATTAAAATTCTCTCCAGTCACTTGTCTTCACTTTGTCTCTCTCTCTCTCCACTTTTCTTCGCTCTTCCCCGCCCAAACCCAAGTCTCTCTCTTGTCTAGTCTCCTCCTCAGTCCTCCCACTGTGGGAGTGCCACACCATCCAAATCCTTGCCTGAATCACAAATCTACCACCCACACCAGTCTCATACTTTGATTCTCTCTCTCGAAAGCCTAAATTGGACTAAGTCTCTCGGTCTCGGTCTCTCCATCACAAATCCTCGCCTGAAATTCGTACGACGAGACGCCTTGTTCATGGAGAGGTGTCGTTAGGGCGCCACCGCCGACAATTTCTAGGACTCGATATATATATATATTTTTTTTTTTTTTTTTTTTTGTGGTTGATTTTTAGGGTTTGTGAAAATAGGGATTTCTGAAATTTTAATTGTTTCTGGAATTGTATTTCTGCAATTGGATTTGTCAATTTGAATAACTTAAATTTATGGGTATGCATGCCAATTAATCTTATCGGAGGAGGAAGGAAGCAACATGTATGAAACTTTCTCTATGATAGGAGGGGAACACCCTTGCTTCGTAGTTGATCTATTTCCCGAATCATACCGAAATCCTCCGGAATACCAAAATTTTGGGTGGGTTTTGGGTTTTGGGTTTTGAAATCTCGTCCCGAAAGGGATTGGTTCGGGATTCGGGCTTTAGGTTTTGGTTCGAGATCCCGACGCGAACTAGCCCTACTCTCAAGACAAGAAGTTCTTGGTCCATCATACTAGTTTGGATGATATATTGAATTGGAATAAGATTATTATTGATGATGTTTCACTTGTATGGTAGCTATCGACATTAACAAAAACAAGGGTAATTATCCATGTTCTGTTGGAAAATGACAGCGTAAAACAGATTGGCCAAATGGAAAGAAACAATCCAGGATTCCTTAGCAAAGAGTATTTGGACATGCAATGTCAACACCACCAAATGGGTATGCGTAAGGAAAAGGGATGAGATGAATGTAATGTGCTTTAAACACGTTTTTGGCGCAAGACTTCTCTCATTTGCCCTGTGATTGATCGCAACATTATGAATTTGCTTATAGCGTATCACCATGGGATCATAATATGGAAATAGAAGTTCGCGAGGAACTTAGACTGGTTCAAATAGTTCTCAACTACGGAACACCCGCTTAATTTGATCTAGGCGCCCACTTTCTAAGTGAGTATTTCGTAAATCAGGGATATGTGCCCTTTGCATGTTCTCTGAAGTAGTCATTCTGGACTTGTTAGAGTTATAACCTATGTCGTTGACATTAATCTCACTAAGACTTTGGAAGAGCATGAGAAAGATAACTCACATCCAATGTCATAATTTGAAATGAAGGATCTAGGAAAACTCATCCATTTCTTGGCTTGAGGTTCGAGCGTTATTCTGATGGTGTTTTGGTCGCCAGTCTAACTACCCATGATCATCTGTACGCTAGGTGCAAAGTGAGACCTTTGAAGAGGTTGTAGAATGCAAAGTTCCATATCTGAGTACAATTGGCATGATAGTTCTTATAGGGAGTTTTGTCGATCTCAAGGAGAGTATTCAATAATATATTCACTTGGCCTTAATGTACTATTTTCCCTTGAATTAGAAACACTATTTCTCGTTGGGGTTTTGCTAACCTGACGAGGTTTTAACAAGTCACCCATATCTGTCTGGTCATACCCTTGACATGTGCATTTACCATCACTTGATCATCTCAAGCATCGACATTGTATTAACTCACTTTTTTTTTTTCTCCTTAGACTACAAGTTTGTCCCATTGAGTTTACCATAGCCAGGTTTTGGTGAGACTATAATCTTAAGTGCATCCTTACTTGTGAGACTCACGTATGCATGACTTGTTCCTGACAAGAAGACTTCACCAACTGCTTCTACATTTGTCTTAAGACCTGATGGACCAACTTATTTAGTTCTACACTAAAGGGGGAATGTTGCAGTTAATATTATAATACGAATGTGACTGTGTAACTAGAAGTAGGAATCCTGATGAGTTGATATTTATTCTACATTTTTACCTAATCTCAGTTATAACTTATTTGTTATTTTGGAATTTTTTTTATAATTTGTTGCATATTTCAATTACATGACAGGTGAATCTATTTTTTGGCAAAAAGTGATTAAAAGGAGAAATTTTGGAGTAATTCCAATTGGAGTGGGTCCGTTTGTCTTTCAAGATGATTGTGTCAAATCTCAGATTTTATTTTTTAGCCGTTTGCTCGTGGAGAATAAAGAAGGCTGATCACGCAGGGTTGACAGATTGACGTTTTAGGCTTATAAGTCATTGAAGATGACTTTTTTGAGGAAAATTTCTTCTACAAAGTTGTAGAGGACGTCTTTATCTTTCCAACGACACCTCGCAGGCCTTATTTGGAGCAGATTTGGTCCTAAAATGTGTGGATTTTGTGGCTGCTCAGATTATATGATTTAAATAGAATTGTGTTTCCTAGTTTATTATTTTATTTGGATTTTCCGAATTTTTGGCAGACCTATTTTAAATAGGATTGAAATTTATTATTCTATTTATCGGCCGAGGTTGCAGCCCTTAAGAGGTTGAACGTTTTTGACATTGGAAATCTCCGCTTAGGAGGTTTTGACAACTTTTTACAAGGGTGTTTTCTACACTTTTCTTATTAATAATAATTTGATTTTTAATTATGATTATTGATGGGTCGATTTTGTTCTATACTTTGCTCTATTCTTAATATTAATTTAGTTGTTATTTTGTGAGAACTTTGATACTTTGTGTTAATAATCCTATTGTAAGTTATGCAAATCTTTTATGGACAAACAAGTGAGCAAATGAGCGAATTTTTGAGTAATTTTGAATGGAAGGCGTTTGTGAGTCTTTCAATTTGTTTGTGTGAGAATTTCAAGTTTTTATGATGAGCCGTTGATATATGGCAAATAAATAAATGATTAGCTATCAAAGCTGCCAAAGTGGTACGTTTCATGATTAATGGGCTTTTTTATTTTTTTTTTATTTTTTTTTATAAACAATTAATGGGCTTTTTAGCAGCAAAGTTGATACTTATGGAGGTAGGCCCTTCTACAAAGATGTGCAGGACATTTCAAGCTTTTAAAACAAGTAATTAAGAACATATACAAACACGATTTTACAAAGTAAACTATGTCGGCGTTCAAAATCATGAGAATGATCATTGCAAGTGTCGACATCGATCTCTCACTTTCAAAAGTCAGTACTAATTGATTCCCTTGTCGTCGTCGTACAAATTTGCATCAACTCCTCCACCACCCCATCCATCTCTTCATCCTCTTTCTTCTTCATTTTGTCACTTAATTCCAATGCCTTTATTCTCACACCCTCTCCAATTTTCTCCACCACCACATCTCTGATCACCTTCGCCACCTCTTCCCGTTGCAAACTACCTCCTCCGCCGGTTCTTATAACCTCCACACCAACGCCAACGTCCTCCACCATTCTGGCGTTTAATGGCTGGTCAAGTTGCATAGGCATGGCTATAATCGGAACACCAAACTTGATGCTCTCCAACACCGAGCTCCATCCACAGTGACTCACAAACCCACCCACGCTAGAATGCTTCAATATTTTTTCCTGTGGGGCCCAATCCTCCACTATCATTCCCCTCTCTCCTACCCTCTCCCCAAACCCTTTTGGCAAAACATCTTCAATCCTAGTACTCTTCTCTTCCTTGGGAAACCTAATAACCCAAATGAAACTCACTTGGCTAAGCTCCAATCCAAGAGCTATCTCTTGTATTTCCTCCTTGGACAAGAAGTACTCGCTCCCGAAGGACACAAACACGACTGAAGCTCTTTCCCTTTCGTTTAGCCATTTGATGATCGACGATTCCTCATCGACATTTTGATCCATTGGGTCTTGAACAAGTGAACCGACGGGCACAATCTTCTTCTCCATTAACTTTGAGAGATAATCAATATATTTTGATTCAATCTCTCCAGAAGTCTTTACCAAAATGATGTTACGAGACCGATCACTGCACAGCAGCGCGCGTTCTACGTCCTTGATGCCATTTGCTGAAGATTCCTGCACACTACTGAACTTCTTAGTTTCGTAATCCCGAAGATAGATGGAAGGATAAGGGAATAGAATATTAGGGTTCTTGAGATGGTGAACAGAAAATGAAATCAAGGCAGCACTGGTGGTAGAGAACACGACGGCCGGAATGTTGTGCGATGAAGCTAAGGAGGGTGCCCATGGCTGGAGAAAATCATATATGAGCACATCTGGTTTTAGGGTTTTGAGGATGTGGGAGAAGTTATCGCTGGACATGTCGAAGGCTTTTTTGAGAATGGGCATGAGATGGGGTGGGAGGCCATTGGTGGTGTGGTAGTGAGGTGGCAACTCATCGTGTGGAAGATGAAGTTCCACAAACTCAATGCAGTGAGAGTATTTCTGAGGGAGTTTGGGCTTGATGGATCTGAGATTTACCGGTGTGGAGCAAATAAAGATGTGAAAATCTCTGCGACCGGTGAGTTTCTTGGCTAGCTCTAGGAAGGGAGAAATATGGCCGTGACCTAACCATGGAAGCATAAGGATGCTAATGCTTCTGTGCTGATCAGGATAAACCATTTTTTTTGCCTAAATTTGACTCTTTTTTTGTTGTTGGTTGTAGATGATTGTAGGCTTGTAGTTACGTTAAATTTTGGTGGATATATATACCTAGTGCAAGATATGTAGAATTTGAAGAAAGACCTGGAACCTTCATATGGATGGTTCGTGTAAGTAGTAGGAATTTGCGGTTTAAGTTTTATGAAAAAGACTCATATATGGCCAATGAATTAAGAAAAAAGAAGCTTAGATTTGGCTTCCTTCAATTAGTTAGCTGGACATTTAGGGGGTGTGTTCAATCGGGAATTTGAGAGACTTTAGTGGAATTATAAATCCATGGATTTTTACGGAGTTTAATTGATTTATAGAGATTCCATATAAAATTTTGATTCAATTCCCTCGAAATCCCATGGGGAGAGGTGAGATTTGTGGATGCTTAAAATACACTACGAAATCTCTCAAATTCCCTCAAATTCTTCAACTTTTTCAAATTCTTTAAAATCAATTTCTAATTGAATATACCTGAAATGTTATAAACTTCTTTAAAATCCTAATTGAATACACCCGAATTTATAAGGATTTTAATAAACTATCTTAAAATCCTAATTGAATACACCTTGAATCTTAGATAATCACTTAAAATCTTGATTGAATACCCCTAGATTCATTAAAAGAATTAAAATCCCTCAAAATCCCAATTGAATACACCCCCTAATTTTCATGTAGCACTCTTTCTCACAAGTGGACTTAAACTTCTAATCGGAGGTGATGAATGGTCCAAGTAGTTAGGTATCACGTTTCAAATCAAATACTCTTCCGTCTCTAGATGAAAGTTATTTAATAATTGTCAAAAAATAATAACAATAGAAAGTTGTTTCTAATCTCTAATCAGGTTTCAAGGTTTCAAAGCATTGTAATCATGGTTTCAGGGTTCAAACTATCGTAATTATGGTTTCAGGGTTGGTAATTATATTTTACAATTTCGTAATTATGGTTTAAGTATCGTATCATCAAGTAATTTTAAACTCAATCTTTGTCATCGGCTTAATTAAGTATTTGTTATTGCATGCCGTGGGTGCTTAGGCCATCTCCAACCGACCTAGCCAAATGGTAATAGGCCAAAATATAAAGGAGGGGGATTGTCTGCCCTCCCACTTTTCGTGCCCTTCAGTGCCCTCCTGTTTTGTGTGGTCACGGTTAAGCCACGTCAACATTTTATATTGTTTTTTATAGAGATAATAAGACAAAAATGAATAGTAATATAAAATATTGAGGTGGTTTAACCGTGATCACACAAACAGGAGGACACGGGAGGGCACGGGAAGTGGGAGGGCAAACAATCCTCCTCCAAATATAAAACCGTCTCCAATCGATGGTTAGGCCGAAGGGCTTGTGGGCCCCATCCGGCTATATCTCATCCACCAAGCCAGCGGGTTGGCCAAAATGAGCCAGCCAACTAGCCCATTTCAGCCCAACCCATTCCCATGACTGATGCCAGCTAGCAACGGCTAGCTGACGTTAGGTTACTGTTGTAATTTGAAATTTTTTTTTTTTTTCCAGACGAAATTTTAAAAAAAAGTTCTAATTTTTTTCCTATAAATACCTAAGCCATTTCTACACCATTTCTCACGTCATTTTCACCATGCAATACTATCTCACCCCATTTTATTTCAATTCTTCACATTCTATTAGCGACAAGTGGCACTCAAAATATGTTTGAAAACCTTATTTTAATATGATAGTTTAATTCAATTAACCATATTAATTCAATTAAAATAATAAATTATTTAGGGGGCTAAAAAATAGCCCCTTCGGTTGGAGATGGTTTTTTTTTTTTGTCAAAGTAATGTTTTGGCCTATAGCTTTTTGGCTCCCTCGGTTGGAGATGGTATAAAATATGATCTGACACTATTCATTAAAAAAAATCTTGCGGAATTATAGAACTAAATATGACCCTTTGGTCCTCTTTCGTTTGGAGATGGCCTTAGAAGAAGTTTGGACTGGCTACGAGGAGGTGGCAACTCTCCCTCAGCTTGTCACCTTGCTAGAATGTAAAGCAGATAAAACCGCATCATGCATGGGACCATCTCTTTCTCTGTTACATAAACAAAAGATCGATATTGATAGAGGTGGGCAGTGAGGTGGCACACAAGATGATACAAACCAAATATAAGCTGCTTGAAGTCAAGTATGTGAAGCGGCACGTAGCGGATATTGATATATATATGTGTAACGTTACTGTAACTTCTTGTATTAATAAAATAAAAATATATCTTAATTTTTATAACTAGAGCATCTTTTGAAAAAATCTAAAACATGATTTATAAAAAAAAAAATTTAATGAGAGACTTATTTTTCTTTTCTCTCCTCTCAATATATGCGACATGAGTCACCGCTATATCACGTCTCATGCTATGAAAAAAATATTTACAACAAAAATTTACATAATTTTTATTTGATTAATACAAAACGTTGTTTAATGTAACATATTATAAATCTTTTTCGTTTTATTGACGCGAAATATTACATACCAATATAGCCGATTAGGTAAGTTGTAAAAGTACACTACACTAGTGCTTTTTCTGTTGGAATATATGCACACAGATGATTTGGATCTGCTGCTGCGGCGGCTTAGAATGAATGGTCCTTCAATTTCTTCTTTCACATGGCTTACTTTAGACCTAGAATTTTCGTTGGTGTTCAGGTGTCGTAAATGCATACGTAAAAGTACTGCTGGCTCATATAGTCGATCGTGTGTCGTAATTGCATTCATAAAAGTACTGCTGGCTCATATAGTCTTGTCGTCGTAATTGCATACATAAAAGTACTGCTGGCTCATATAGTCGATCGTGTGTCGTAATTGCATACATAAAAGTATTGCTGAATCATATAGTCAATCGTCTTTTGTGTCACATAAATCAATGTACCTGGAAGCTAGTCATGTCCTGACTCACGAATAAAGACTATTCATGAGTTAGGGTGTGGGTCATATTTTAGCTATATAAATAAATTCTACAACCAAGACATGGTGGAAAAATTAAAATAAAATTATTAAAATATATTGAATTGTGAGGATATTCAAGGGCTGAAGTTTGTCTTGAATATAAAATAATGAACCTTGTATAAGTCAGACGTCGGGGGAAGGGCTTAAGTATACAACCAGTTGATTATAAAATAATGAAATCTTGTATATGTTAGGCGTCGGAGGAAGAGTTTGAATATACAATTGGACGTCGGGGGAAGTGCCTACATAAATAACTTGGAAACTGAGAATTTAATTACAGAAATTGGGTTTAAGGGATGAACGGGAGTTAACTCATATTATAAGGTATTCGGAGTCAAGTGGTATAAGCATGGGATGGGACGAGCAAGCTTGGGTGCCTTAGGTATGTGTTAGCGGGATTAGAAGGAAGTGAGTACATTCATCCATCTCATTTGCATATATTTCATGCATTCAAAAGAATTGTTACCATTTAATTATTATTTTTTTGATACTTTTTGTTGTGAATTAATTTGTGCACTCTAGTTATTCCGCTGCGTATTCAATAAATTTTAATAATTTTATTTTAATTTTTCCACCATGTCTTGGTTGTAGAATTTATTTCTATAGCTAAGATATGGCTCACACCCTATCTCGAGAATAGTCTTTATTCGTGGGTTGGGTGGTCCAATAGAAAGAAAACAAATGTTAAGCTAATCATTAGCCCTATTATGTGTTCCAATAGAAACACACCAAATGTGAAGTTAATCATTGACAATAGGATGTGTTCATATAACAAGGCAATATGTTTTAAGTTAGTCATAAACAAAAATTATCATGCAAAGTGGACAAATACCCAAAGGCCACATCCATACTCTATAAGATATAGAATGTTTCTCCTTCAGGTGATACTATACACATGGAACGTTCCCCTTTAGTTGAAATTATTCATAATAAGCGTTCTACTGAACTTAATAATGATATGGGGGTCCCACTTTGTAGCTCTCTTGAGCAACGCCATGCTGAACAAGTCAACGATTTTGCGAATCAAATACTAATGACTGTTGTGAATAATGAGCTAAGTGTGTTGGCTGACAAGGTCATTGATTCATCGACAGATCTTCATGGTCACTTAGAGACAGTTTCAGATAGACAGCTTCTAGAGGTACAACCAACCAATATTATCAATGATTCCCCTTCTCGCAACTTGAATGATACTCTTTCAAAGGAGATGAGAGATGAGCCTACGGAAGAAATTAATATCGATCACAATGTTGATGTTGATGTCCCACCTGGTTTTGGTTCGAGGAAAGAGATCAACGTTGTGGATGCAGGGAAGGATTCAAATGACTTTACTCTAGTTCTTAGTAAATCTCAGCAGAAACAAAAGAAAAACCAAAAAGTTGACGCATGTAGGCAAGAAGAATCCTATGTTACAAGGGCAGGAAGACAAGTTATTTCTACCTCCAAATGAAGCTAATTTATTGGAATATTCATGGTATTGGTAATTCTGATACACGTTCGGAGCTTTCTAATGTTTGCTACTCTCATAATCCTGACTTGGTTTGCATCTCCGAACCTATGATTACTTTTGATTCTATTCCTTCTGGTTATTGGAATTCATTAGGTCTCTCTTTACTTACTGTCAATAACAGGGTGATTTACTGCCTAATATTTGGGTTTTGTATTCTACGGATTATTGTTCTCCTACTATGATTTCTTCTTCAGGGCAACAAGTTACTTTTCAGACTTCTTTTGAGGGTGTTCTTTCTTAGTTTACTATTGTTTATGCGGCTACTACCTCGACTCTTCGTCGTGTTTTATGGTGTGACCTCTTAAATATTCTTTCTAATACTACAATGCCGTGGACGGCAATTGATGACTTTGATGCTAGCCTTGGAGTGCATGAGCAAATGGGTGGTCACTTGCCTGCTCGAACTTCGTGTGAGGACTTTTGCAGTACTACTGAGCTTTGTGACTTTACTCATATGAATACTACTGTTTTTACACTTGGACTAATGGTTGGAGTGTCCGTGGTTAAATGGAGAAATGTCTTGACCGCTCTCTTTGTGACACACGCTGGTTACAGTCTTGGCCTTATACTAGTTGTTCAGCTTTACCCAGGGTCGTTTCTGATCATAATTATCTAGTTTTCTCGGCTTCTGTTGTTCGTCTTGGAGGTCCGCGGCCTTTTCGGTTTCATTCAAAATTTTCAGGTTTGGTTGCTAAGTGCTGGCAATCAACTATTGCCTATAGGTGTCCCATGTTTGTTATGCTGGAAAAGCTTAAGGCCCTTAAACGCTGTCTTCGAGATTGGAACTCTAATGTTTTTGGCGATGTCCATAGAAATGTCACTATTGCTAAGGAAAGACTTCATAGTATCCAAAATAGTATTTCTTTTGATGGGAATTCGCAAGAGAAGTTTAATGAGGAAGTTGTGGCTAAGACGGCTGTCCTCGATGCTCTTCATATGCAAGAAGCTTTTTGGCATGACCGTGCTCAAGTTAAATGGCTCATTGAGGGTGATCGTAATACCTTTTTTTCCATGCTTATGCTCGAGGTAGGCATTCTTCCTCCAGGATTGTAACTCTTTTGGATGGTGATAATGTACTCTCTTCACATACTGCTATTGTTGATCATGTGGTAAACTTTTATCAGTCTTTATATAATTCTTCATTCACCCCAATTGGAATTGAGGATGTTTGTGGTGTAATACCACCTATGGTTAGTGAAGAGGAAAATCTTTCTCTTTCTTGTTTACCTTCAGCAGATGAAATTAGAAGTGTTGTCTTTTCTATGGATCCCTAGAGTGCTCCGGGACCTGATGGCTTTCCTGGTTCCTTTTATCAGTCATGCTGGGATATTGTTGGTTTAGATATGATTGCTTTTGTACAAGATTTTTTTTAAGCGTGGATGGCTTTATCCCAATGCCAATTGCAATTTTGTGGTGCTTATCCCTAAAGTAGAAGGTGTGGCCATTATTGCTCAGTATCGGCCCATTGCTCTTGCTTTCTGTTCAAAATTATCCCCAAGATTCTTGTTGATCGGCTCGGCCCAATTGCCACTCACATTATTTCTCCTCAACAAACGACATTTCTGAAAGGTAGACGTATTTCTGATTGCATTGGGCTAGTTTCAGAAGGGTTCAATTTTATGGACAAAAAGGCTTTTGGTGGTAACTTAGGCATAAAACTGGACAAAAGAAAGCTTTTTATGGTGGACCTGCGACTTGAAATGGACAAAGGGTGAACAAATTAAAGCTTTTTCTGGTTTCGCTGTTGAGTGTACTGAGAGTTGCTTGATTGATTGGTTGAGAGAGAGTTTATGCTTGTGCGTTCGTTGCTACTTTTCTAGCCCAATTGTCCTTCCCTTCCCTTTTGGTGATGGCTTCTGGAGCACGGTGAGTCATCATCAGCTTTTGCTAATTACCATATTTGTCAAATAGGGGTACGATTCGAGTTCACAATTCGGTTTGGATACGGGATTTGGTAGTAACATAAAGTATCATTCATCAGAGAGTAGGCATAGACAGTATGGTTTTCAGTTCAATTTGTTTTAAATTCGTTAAAGAATGTAAATTAGTTTGTATATAAAAATATTGATAGTAGTACATTTATAATTATATTTTATAATATTACTTATTATGAGCAATCATTTTTATTTTGTAGTATTGATGATTTATAAGCAATGATTTGTAACATGGTTGGATGGATGACAAAGAACATGGTGGGATACAAGAATCCCAATACAAACAAACATGGTTCGTACGTACCTCAAAATAATAAATAATAAAAACATGGTTTGTACATCCATCGAAACAAAAACAAATAATATGATTGGATAAATGCATCAAAAATAATATGGTACATGTATCGAATGGTTAAGGTCCTTAGGCACAAGTATTACCAAATACATTTAACCTAATAAACAAATATGAGTATAAATTTATGCACAATTTTTGTTTAGAAAACATCGAATTGCAAAAAAATCAACACAAATCCGGAAAAAAAAAAAAAAAAAAAAAAAAGGGTTTTCGGCAAGAGAAGAATAGAGGAATCATAAATATCCAGAAATATCTCAAAATGATATTAACTCATTCTCGTAAGAATAGAGGAATCATAAATATCCAGAAATATCTCAAAATGATATTAACTCATTCTCGTCCGACGAGAATGAAGATCTAGAGATTCAAGAATTAAGGGAAATGCTGAGTCAACCTCAATCATTCAGGCGGACTCCGCAACAAATTTCACTATCCGAAAATCGTAAAACAAGGGTGAAACTCTTGTTGGTCAATGAAGTTACTTTTGAGACGTCGGGTAAGACAAAACAATGGAGATGCAAATACTGCAAGAATGCATACAAATCCTCCACTACATGAATTAGCTATCACCTCATAGGTACAATTATATTCCTAAAATTACTAATTATTTATTTGTTATTTATTTTTGTTGATTTTTAATTTTGATTTTTTTTTTTTTACTTTGAGTCGAAAAAAGTTCAAATATTGCTCATTGTGGTGTAGTTCAGAAAAACTTTGAGTTACTTCAAAATTTGAGAAACAAAGCACAAGAGGAGGAAAAGATCAAAGGTGGTGGCAAAGGTAAAACAACAAACCCGATTGAAGAAGCAATGCAAATTATGGCTAGAGAAGCAGTTGATATCAAGGTTATTAGAGCATTTTGCGCTAATGGCATACCATTCAATGTCTTGAGGAATCCACAATTCCATGAGATATTCGCTGCCATAAACAATGGACCTAAAGGGTACAAGGATCCTTGGTATGAAAGAGGTAGAACCACTCTACTCGATGCATGCAAAACTGGTATTGAAAATGAGTTAAAACCGGTTAGAGAGACATGGGGGGGGGGGGTATCCATCGTGTCAGATGGATGGTCAAACATTGAGCACAATCCACTCATTAATGTTGTTGTAGTAAACAGTCGAGGATGCATGTTCTTGTATGCGGATGATTTTTCAGGAGTAACAAAAAGTGGTAAAGAGATTGCTGATTATTTGCTTAAAGCAATTGAACAAGTGGGGGGAATCAATGCCATTCAAGTTATAACCGATAATGCAAAGAATTGTGTTGCTGCTGGACAAGAAATTCGAAAGGTACACAAACATATCTTTTGGTCTCCATGTGTTGTTCATACATTGAATCTCATTTTTAAAGATCTAGCTACAATTTTGATTTGCTGCTGGACAAGATAGGTTGCATGCTCCTAAGCCAATCAAAAGTTTCTGCTAGATCATTAAAAATGAGGTTCAATGTATGAACAACACATGGAGACCAAAAGATATGTTTGTGTACCTTTCGAATTTCTTGTCTAACAGCAACACAATTCTTTGCATTATTGATTACAACTTGAATGACATTGATTCCCCCCACTTAGTCAATTGCTTTAAGCAAATAATCAGCAGTCACTTTACCACTTTTTGTTACTCCTGAAAAATCATCTACATGCAAGAACATGCATCCTCGATTGTTTACTGCAACAACATTAATGAGTGGATTGTGCTTTATGTTTGACCATCCATCTAACACAATGGATACCCCGTGTGTGAGCCATGTCTCTCTAACATGTTTTAACTCATTTTCAGTACCAGTTTTGCATGCATCGAGTATAATGGTTCTACCTCTTTCATACCCAAGAGCCTTGTACCCTTTAGGTCCATTGTTTATGGCAGTGACCGTCTCATGGAATTATGGATTCCTCAAGACATTGAACGGTATGCCATTAGCGCAAAACGCTCTAATAACCTTGATATCAACTGCTTCTCTAGCCATAGTTTGCATCGCTTCTTCAATCGGGTTTGTTGTTTTACCTTTGCCACCACATTTGATCTTGTCCTCCTCTCGTGCTTTGTTTCTCAATTTTTGAAGTAACTCAAAGTTTTTATGAACTACACCACAACGAGCAATATTTACACTTTTTCTGATTGGAGGACCTAAAGTAAAAAAAAAAAAAAATCAAAATTAAAAATCAACAAAAATAAATAACAAATAAATAATTAGTAATTTTATTAATATAATAGTACACATGAGGTGATAGCTAATTCGTGTAGTGGACGATTTGTATGCATTCTTGCAGTATTTTCATCTCCATTGTTTTGTCTTACCCAAGGTCTAAAATATCGATGATATCGGAAATATCGGTAGTCCAAAAATACGGAAATTTCGATGGAAATATCGGGATATTATCGATATCGATAAAAATTGAATAAAAACCACGGAAATTGTAAGAAAAACTTGGAAATTTTTATTGAAACTTTGCAGGATGTTTATTTAATCAATAATCTATTAGTTTATCACAAAAAATTGGAAGGAAATGTATTGCATGATGGATTTAACTGATTTAAGTTGATTATATAGCGAGCTGGCAAACATTGTGAGTGTAGAAAATATGTAGTAATTAATGAAAAAAGTTTAAACACACCATAATCATTTATATATAATGAATTAGTACAATATTTTACACTTAATACATTGCATGGTAAGATACATGAGTGACTTAGCAAGATCTAAAATATCGATGATATCGGAAATATCGGTAGTCCAAAAAAATATCGGCAGTCCAAAAACACGGAAATTTCGATGGAAATATCGGGATATTATGGATATTTTAGACCATGATCTTACCCAACGTCTCAAAAGTAACCTCACTGACCAACAAGGGTTTCACCCTTGTTTTACGATTTTCGGATAATGAAGTTTGTTGCGAAGTCGCCTGGATGATTGAGGTTGACTTGACATTTCCCTTGAGTCTTGAATCTCTACATCTTTTTCATTCTCATCGGACGAGAATGAGTTGATATTATTTTGGGATATTTCTGGTTCCTCTATTCTTCTCTTGCCGAAAACCATATTTTTTTTTTCTTTTTAAGGATTTGGTGTGGATTTTTTTGCAATTTGATATTTTCTAAACAACAATTGTGAATAAATTTATACTCATATTTGTTTATTAGGTTAAATGTATTTGGTAATACTTATGCCTAAGGACCTTAACCATTCGGTGCATGTACCATATTATTTTTTATGCATTTATCCAATCATATTCTTTGTTTTGTTTCGATGGATGTACAAACCATGTTTTTATTATTTATTATTTTGAGGTATGTACCAACCATGTTTGTTTTTATTGGGATTCTTGTATCCCACCGTGTTCTTTCTCATGCATCCAACCATGATAGAAATAATTACTTACAAATAATTGCTTACTAATCATCAATGCTACAAAATAAAAATGATTGCTCATAATAAGTAATATTATAAAATATAATTATAAATGTATTACTATTAATATTTTTATATACAAACTAACTTACATTCTTTAACAAATTTAAAACGAATTGAATTGAAAACCGTACTGTCTATCAAGTCCGGCCCAGGTCCAGTGTGGGCAGGACGACCGTTCGGGGCCCAAAAAAATTGGAGGCACCAAACAAATAACATGATATAACTAGTTCTTTTGCTAGGGCGAAACCATGAGCCTTAGCATGAATATGTGATTTTATTAATTTGCTTATGAATGGATGCATGCTTGCTTTGAATTATTAGTCACCGAGATTAAACTTTCTAATTGTCTTAGTGATTCGCGACCACTAGGGTTTTTAGACAAGTAATTTGATGCAATTTCTGTTGGAACATCACCCTGAAATTGAGGATGGCTTCTTGTGATTAGTAATTGTAAGTTCACTTAAGGCGAACATCACGCTCTTAAGGGTTGCATGGTTTTTCAAAGGGTTTTCACAAAGCTTAATGAGTCTTGCATGTTTATATTTGATCTGAACATCACAGACGGGTTGCATGTCAGATATACGTTTTCGCTTGAACATCACGAGGAAAATATGTATTAGGAAAACCTAACCTTCAAAGCATGTATGTAGAAATTCATAAGTAATTGGTAAAATTGTATAGGATTGTTAAGAGGACGGCGGAACCCTAGGCTTTTACAAATTGATTTTCTTTAAATTGTTCTCTAGTTAATTTATTTAATTTTTTTTAATTTAAATTAGTTTTTATTATTTTAAATTCCAAAATCATCCTTTTCACAACTTTGTTCTAAATAATTAGCTAAGGATTAGTATAAATACAAATTATTCATTCAATCCCTGTGGAAAACGATATACTACGACAACCTTGTACTCTTGCATGTGAGTTTATTCACACGTGTGGTTCAACCCCTAAGGGTTCTGTGTCCAGCCCTCATTCCAATCCCCACTAGTTCACGAATTCGATCCCCGGAACCATGCATTTTTGTGCTTTATTTTTCAATTTTGCCAGCGCCTCTGTTTCCCAAGATCATGGGTTCGAACCATTCCAGGTGTGTCCATTTCCATTCCCTTTGTTTAATTTCTATTTGTTTATTATTTTATGTTCTGTTTTATTTTATAGTTTTACTTTTTGTCTGTCTGTCTAGTCAATTAGGGTTTTGTTTATTTCACTTTGGTTGTTTTAGTTTATTTTCTTTTATTTTTCACACCTTGAGGACAATGTGTGGTATAAGTTTGGGGGTGGGAAGATATAAAATTTTAGATTTTTAATTTTTGTGTCAGTTTAAAAATTTTCGTTTTTAAGTTAATATCCATAGTTTATTTTAAACGTTAGAACAAATGGACATGGTGAAGGTTAATCCCACATTAGAGTCTTTTCTATTTATCGTTGTTTAGACACCAATTCATGAGTGATACTTTGAAATCTGCACGTTCACACGAACATGGCTTGTGGGGAGTGAGATTGAAACAATTACTTTTTGTCTAAGAAATTTTAATTTTTGTTCTAAATGAAGTAAAGTTAGTATGTGTTATAAAGTAATAATTGTTCCACCTGAGACTTTACCTAGTAACCGGGCCAGTCCTGTCTGATCAACAGTGATTCTCGCGTCAAACAGTAGAGTCTTGGCATGGGGCAGGGTGGTTAGTTGGTTTCGTAGCCTTTTCATCTCCAGTTAATAAGTCCTTACGGGTGTTCTACACCTAGTGCCCTAAAGCCTTTGTGGTTTGGGAGTCATTGACCTAAAGCTCGCTACATGGGTTGAATAGAAAGCTTAAGGGAACCGACATTGCACGACCACTACTGTTACTGAAAAAAAATGAGAAAGAAAAAAATAGCAAAATCGAAAAAGAAAAAAAAAATGTGAAGTTAGTACGTGAAGTACGAATAAAGAGACGAAAGTAAAGGTTTTAGTCGAGTCTCTTTAACTATGTTGGTTCACTTTACACCAAAGGAAGTTCATGAATTCTTTTCTAATTGATTCTAAATGGCTTAGACTCTGTAGTGGGATTAGTTGGATCTTTTGAAAAGATGTTCTAATTTTTAACGTTTTCTATGGATTGTAACTTGAAGATGAAAATTTTGTCTTAGTTGAATTTTAATAACGTTTTTAGGTTTGATAGTTTTTATATTTGTTTTTGTGTTTTGTTTTGCTTGAGGACAAGCAAAAAGCTAATTTTGGGGGTATTTTGATGAGTGAATTTTATATTATATATTTAACCCTATTCTTAGTGTATTTTGGTTATTATTTTGGAAGAATTTTGATACTTTGAATTGTATTTTCAATACAGGACTTTCGACTTCCTCTGGAGTAAAACGTGATCAAATGGACGAATTTTGAAGTAATTCTAGTTGAAGGACGTTCGTGAGTCAGTTGGCTTGATCGTATCAAAATATCAGATTTTTCTACCTAGCGGTGATTTTCTGGCGATAGAATAACGGAGCGATGTGCAGTGCTGAAATAGTGACGTTTTGGGCTTGAATTGCGTTTTTGGAGCCCAAGATGACCTCGGATGGGTTCGTGGCCTTCTGGAGATATGTTTAAAACGTCCTGATCTTCAAAACAAGCTATTATGGGCCGGATTTGGAGGGGAATTGAGACTAAAACGTGGCTGTACAGTTTCTGTGCAGATTTTCCTAGTTTAATTAGGTCTAAGATATTTTATTATTATTTAATTAGTTTCCTAGTTTGAATAAGATACCTAGGGTTCTAGGGTTTTTGGCGTAAGGCTTAGCAAATATATATTGCTTGCCGTGCCACACTTAAGCGTATTTATATTTTTCATTCAACATTGAGGAGGCAACATAGGGGAGAAGGCACGCATTATTTTGGAGAACTTCAGATTTTTTTACCTATAAGGTGTTTTCATTCCTTTTTCTAGTTAATATATTTTCTTTAATTTTTATGATTGTTCATAACAAGTTCTTTTGCTAGGGCGAAACCATGAGCCTTAGCATGAATATGTGATTTTATTAATTTGCTTATGAATGGATGCATGCTTGCTTTGAATTATTAGTCACCGCGATTAAACTTTCTAATTGTCTTAGTGATTCGCGACCACTAGGGTTTTTAGACAAGTAATTTGATGCAATTTCTGTTGGAACATCACCCTGAAATTGAGGATGGCTTCTTGTGATTAGTAATTGTAAGTTCACTTAAGGCGAACATCACGCTCTTAAGGGTTGCATGGTTTTTCAAAGGGTTTTCACAAAGCATAATGAGTCTTGCATGTTTATATTTGATCTGAACATCACAGACGGGTTGCATGTCAGATATACGTTTTCGCTTGAACATCACGAGGAAAATATGTATTAGGAAAACCTAACCTTCAAAGCATGTATGTAGAAATTCATAAGCAATTGGTAAAATTGTATAGGATTGTTAAGGGGACGACGGAACCCTAGGCTTTTACAAATTGATTTTCTTTAAATTGTTCTCTAGTTAATTTATTTAATTGTTTTTAATTTAAATTCGCTTTTATTATTTTAAATTCCAAAATCATCATTTTCACAACTTTGTTCTAAATAATTAGCTAAGGATTAGTATAAATACAAATTATTCATTCAATCCCTGTAGAAAACGACCTTGCTTGAGCTGCTATACTACGACAACCTTGTACTCTTGCAAGTATTTTTAAGTGTTTTTATCCCTACTTTTGTAGGTGGTAAAAATCTTATCAGGGATGATGGGTCTTCTGAGTTACATTGGACTTGCATGAAAGTAACAATTAATTCATTGTTCCCCAATTAAGTAATTAGGTTGGTCTTATGGGGCATGAGAAATTGCAGGATAGTTTGCTCTGATAAGAAACTTAAATGGAAATGAAAGAATACAAAGCAGAGGACAAGCTCTCCATAAATCCTGATCAGCAATCTATAAAAATAATAAAGGAAGAGTTGTAATAAAACCCAATTATAAACATAGTGAAAGCATGCTACTTTACCTCTGCTAATATAAACAGGCAACCGTTTCTCAACCATGGTAGCTGTATGGCAACATCCAGGTGGAGGTAAAGACCCTGCTGTAACTGACAGCTCCATCCACTGGAGTGATACTGTAAGGAAGCAAATCAAAATAGAACTGATTTACGACCATTTCAACAAAATACTCAATCAAACATGAAGCAGAAAAGAACAGATAATTCAAAAATCATATAGAAAAGAGTTTAGTTGTGTCCAAGACATACTCATCTAGGGGTGGGTATAAAAACCATGGAACCGCGAAACCAAATTGAAACACGACAAAATAAGTCATAAAAAATCGTCTTGACCAAAAAAAGCCAAACAAAGAACGAACAAATATATAAAATAAAAATAAAAGAGAAACCAAGTGCCAAAATTACCACTAACCCATCATATTATTGTATCTAAATACTACACCATATTAGTCACTTAGCACTACGGTTTAGTGGTATTCCTCTTTCTCTCGTCAAAGGCACATCGAAAGGCATAGCGCACTCTCCCACCCCCTTAGTATAGATAATATCGTTTGTTAAAAAAATTACAACATAATGTTAAAGACTAATGAATTTCAGATATCATAGACGAGAAAGATCATTAAGAGTATATACCAAATTAATGGAAAATTAACACCTATTTGCTTCTAATCTTTATTTTGTGTTTCTGATAATTCTACTTAAAAACAAACCACCCTCATTGGTTATACTTTAAACCACCTACGACATACCGTTGCGATACCATGTCCATCAACATTAACCTAATTTTTTTAGCACGAATTTTGCTCAGGAAACCAACAATTCTTAATTAACTAGTCAATCTATTTGACTAGAATCTACTTGAATTCCAGATCAAATTCCGTTACCACCCAATAGTAAGTATTAGATAATTTAGATTATGATAATCTATTTAGTAGTCAGTGGATCTAGTGCATCCAGCTCAGGATTATAGCATGTATTGCTTTTTCCTCTCCGGCCCGTAACTTTCCGTATACAATAGGTACTGGATTGGATTGGATTTTCAAATTGTAACTGTAATCCTATCGTTTTCTGCCGTTTTCTCGGCAGCCAAATAGTCAACAATTCTTTGCCGTGCGTGCAGATTCTCGGCAACCAACCGATTGAAGGTTTAGATTCGGAATCGATTTGAGGGATTGAGATTATAGCATTGAGGCAACCAACCAATCTGCTGTTGTGTTGGATTGGATTTGGGAGATTCTACTGCAAAAAGGAATGATTTATCTTTCTTCAACCTCCGGGACGGTAGGAGACGAACAGCAGAGGTAGGGGATGAGAGTTTTAACCTAAGAGTAATTAAGTCTATTAGACTTTCAATTTTGGTTAATTTTAAAAAAATGGAAACATAGGCTATATTTCATTAGGTGGTTCTCAAAATGGTTATATTTCCAAATTTCTCACATATTGCTATTTTTAATCTTTTTGCGACTTTAATTGATTGTTACTAATGCGAATGTCGTAAATATTTTTCGAAACATAATCTAAAGCTCGTGCTTTGCTGATGTCGCAAATATTTTTCGACGCACAGTCTAGCTCCTAATTTGTTTTACTCGTAGACTGTGTAGTGTTATTTGACGCATAAAATTTCGCAAATAACCTTTTTCTTGTAATTAATAACCTTGTTCTCTTTATGTAATCCAATGTGTTTCTGATCTTATTCTCGCAAATGGTAAAATTTCCTATGAAATCCTATAAGATCTAGAGATCCTTTCTTTTATATTTTATTTCACTTGGAAAGAAAATATATTAATCATGATTAGTATAAAATAAATAAAGACCCAAGACAGAAAAAAAAATAAAAAAAATCAATCAAGTTAAGTTAGCTGCACCGTGCCCCTTTTTCTCCATTATCTCTGCCGTCCCTCTCTCCTTTCTCTCACAACTATTATTTACTAGAAGAAAATATGTTGTTTCATCAAATACATAAATTCACAACTATTACTTACAACAAAAGATGTTTTATCAAACACATACATACGCAGATGTGTGTTGGGGCTTAAAAAGACTTCACTACTTTGGAGATGTGTTTCTCACAAAGTAGAATGTAATGTAGCGGAATTGATAGGCAAGAGAAAGAAAGAATACTCAAAGTATTACACAAGATTTTTATTCACTCACAAACTTAGTACAAGAGGAAACACTCAAACACTCTTAGAAGCTTTGTTGCTTCTTCTTACTTCTCACTACTAGCTCTCTTGGTTGTTTTCATCACATAGCTTAGCACCTCACCTATTTATAGGAAAAGTTTACCAACTTACATTATTTCTCGATCTTTCTAGCTTTTCCTAATGTCCACACAATTTTACAAGATTCTAGGTCTTTCTACACAAGACCATAGATATTTTATGCATGCATTCAACATACTTGCTTTTTCTAGAATTCTCTAGCATTTGCATGAATCATCCATTGTGCTTGTGTTGCCTTTTCAACATGGGATGGATCCATTTTGTTGGGCCAAGACAAGATTACATTTCAACATCCCCCCTTAATCTTGTCTTGTGGCGCCGATCAAATTTCTTAGTCTGATAAAGTCTTCTTGTTTGAGTGGCTTGGTGAATATGTCTGCGATTTGGTCTTGAGACTTCACGTATTCCACTTGCACATCCTTTCTTGCAATGCACTCTCTTATGTAGTCATAACTCATGGAATACTGGATTCTTTGCTAGAGCTATTGCACACTTGTTGTCGACATAGATCTCTGTTGGCTCTTCTTGTGGCATGCTTAATTCTTTCAGCAAGTTTCTCAGCCAGATTGTATGACAGACACATGAGGTAGCAGCTACGTATTCAGCTTCGCAAGTAGAGATAGTGACAATCGATTGCTTCTTCGACATCCATGTGAATGCAGTGTCTCCCATGAAGAACAAAAATCCAGTAGTGCTTTTTCTATCGTCGGAATCTCCTGCCCAATCACTGTCGCTATATCCAGCAAGTTTGTACTTATCAGAACTTGAATAGAACAAGCCAAAGTTAATAGTACCTTTAAGGTATCGAAGAATTCTTTTGGCGGTCTTCAAATGTGTAGTTATGGGATTCTCCATGTAGCGACTGACTAATCCGACGGCATAGAGAATGTCTGGTCTTGTGCAAGTCAAGTAGCGCAAGCTTCCAACTATACTTTTGAAAAATGTTGGATCTATGCTTTCCCCTTTGTCATGCTTGGTTAGTTTGACTCCGCACTCCATTGGCGTGCTTTTGGGCTTGCAGTCATCCATTTTGAACTTTTTCAGTATCTCCTTTGTGTAGCTTTCTTGGGAGATGAAAATGCCTTCTTCGTTCTACTTGACTTCAATGCCTAGGTAGTATGCCATCAGCCCAATGTCGGTCATCTCAAATTCTTTGGTCATCACTCTCTTGAACTCTTCAAACATGCTTGGATTACTTCCGGTGAAGATTAGATCATCCACATATAAGCACACAATCAAAATATCTCCATCTTTGACTTTGACGTAGAGAGCATGTTCATGAGGGCACTTGGTAAAGTTGTTCTCCTAGAAGTACTTGTCGATGTGACTATTCCAAGCTCTTGGCGCTTGTTTTAACCCATAAAGGACATTCTTCAACTTCAGAACCTTATCTTCATGCCCTTTAATTTCATAGCCTGGTGGCTGCTGAATGTAGACTTCTTCCTCAAGGACTCCATTTAAGAAGGCGGACTTCACATCCATTTGTTGAATCTTCCATTTGTTTTGAGCTGCCAAAGAAATTAGTAATCGTATCGTTTCCAAACGAGCAACAGGTACGAATACCTCATCATAGTCGATTCCAGCTCTTTGACTATAGCCTTTCGCCACTAGTCTCGCCTTGTATCTTTCGACCTCTCCATTGGCATTTTTCTTTGTCTTGTACACCCACTTGACTCCGATGGCTTTGTGTCATTTCGGAAGAATAGCGAGTTCCCATGTATCATTTTTCTGGATTGCTTCGATTTCTTCATCCATTGCTTTCCTCCACTTAGTATCTTGCACTGCTTCTTAGAAGTCGACTGGTTCATAATCAGCAAAGAGACAGAAAAGTGTAGGATTATCAAGTCTTTTAGCTACCTCGTAGAGATCTTGTATACTTCTTGTGCGTGGTACTTCTCTTTCATTTAAGCTCCCACTTGACGATGCTGATGCTGGTGAATTGCCATGATTGGTTGATGTTGGTGAAGCAGGTGGAGTAGTGGATTCTTGTTGAACCTCTCTTGCTTGCTTCATCATCCCTTGTTCATTCTCTTCTTCAAACTGAGGAAAGAAGCTGAGATCACTTGCATGAGAACCAAAATCTAATTCTTCTTCTTCATCGAACGTCACGCCTCGACTGATCACCGTCTTCCCATTGTTCGGATTATGCAGCTTATAGCCTTTTGAATTTGAATCATATCTGATGAAGATGAACTTCTCATTTTTATCGTCGAGTTTGGTTCTCCTCTCTTCTGGTACATGTACATGGGCTATGCTTCCAAAAACTCTTAGATGAGAGATACCCGGTTTTCTTCCACTCTATGCTTCTTGCAGAGTCTTTCCCCACACACTTTTTGTTGGATACCAGTTTGATAGGTAGACAGCACATGCTACCGCTTCTGCCCACAACTCCTTAGGCAACCTCTTGCTTTTGAGCATACTTCGAGCCATGTCGATGATGGTTCGATTTTTTCTTTCCGCTACACCATTTTGTTGAGGGGATCTTGGAACTGTCAAAGGTCGACGAATTCCATTAGCTTCACAAAGTTCTTGAAATTTCTTTGAAGTGAATTCTCCTCCTCGATCAGATCTCATAGCTTTGATCTTGCAACCACTCTCTTTTTCTACAGCGGCTTTGAATTTCTTGAATGCTCCAAAGACTTCTGATTTCTGCTTCAAGAAATAAACCCAGGTTTTCCTTGAAAAATCATCAATGAAGAGAAGGAAATAATTATTTTTACCCAAAGAGCTTGGCTTTATTGGACCGCACACATCGGTGTGAATGAGCTCGAGTGGCTTCTGGGCTCTTGTGGTCGACTCCTTTGGAAAACTTTTTCTGAACTGTTTCCCAAGTAAACATCCTTCGCAAACTTGATCAGGGTGACTGATGCATGGTAAGCCTCTCACCATCTCCTTCTTGGATAATAACTCCAATCCCTCAAAGTTAAGATGCCCAAAACGAAGATGCCAAAGCCATGATATGTCTTTGTAACATGTCTTGAGACACTTTGCAACATCGTTTTGAATATTCATAGGAAACATCCTATTCTTTGACATTTTCACCTTGGCAATTAATCTTCCTTTGTCATCTCTAAGAAAATGGCTTAATTTTTCATGTGAATATCATAACCTTTTTCTAAGAGTTGACCCAAACTCAAAATGTTGCTTTTCATATTGGGCACGTAGTAGACATTTGAAATTAATTGGTGACCGCCATTTTTCAGGGGAATAAGGATGTTACCTTTTCCTTTTACGGGTATTTTGGATTCGTCTCCAAAAGAAACGTTGCCACTAGGGGTGGGCAAACGGGTCTTGGACCCGTGGGGCTGGGCGGGTCTTAGCGGTTCGATCCAGGTTCGGGGCGGTTCCATATATTTTATACACAAAAATGGTGCGGGGCGGATCGGGTCTAAATGAATGGCGGGGCGGGGCGGGTACACATTTTTGAGGACACGGGGCCCCTACCCGGACCGTATCCACCGTCTAATAGTGGAGATTAACTCTCCACCGTTCAATTCTCACACACGCATACACAAACAATTCACACACGGAGTTCTGTCAATTCACCTTCTCCGTTTCTCAATCTCACCCTCCCAGACTGAATCTCCACAGCTCAGTTCTCCCTCTCGAATCTGATTGTCGATTCTCAGACTCAATGACTCTCCTCTTTCTCGATCTCTCTCTCTCTCTCAAACTAATTGACTCTCCTCCCTCTCGATTCTCAGACTCATTCTCGAATCTCGATAGTTGAGCTCCTTCCCATCTGAAGTCGACTTTGACCACCACCACCACCAGCTTCTCTCAACTCTGACCACAACCTGACGGTCTATCTCACAAAAGGTATTCAATTTTCGGGATTAGGATTGAAAAATAAATTAGGGATTAGGATTGAAAAATAAATTAGGGTTTTCTAGATTTTGGGACTTTGGGTTCTTGATTTGCTGCTTGTGTATGAGTTTTGAATTTGGTTTGATGCTAGTGTATGAGTTTCGAATTTGGTTTGCTACTAGTGTATGAATTTCGAATATTTAGATTTTGTGCTATTGGAGAAGATATGATAGAGTTATGGAGAAGAAAATGGGTGGAGATGTAAAGAGAAGTATGCAGATTATTAATGGGTTTTAGATCCAATAGATGAGACAAAGAGCTTTATCACTGGAAATATGTGTTTGATGCCTTTCATTGCTCTGCTACACCAGTAAAATACAATTGCTGCAGCATGCAAAATAAGAACAAGCTACTTCTCTATTAGTTTTACACTTTTACTTAAAGAATTAATCTTTAGCCATATGTGTTAATTTTTCCATCTGATTCATTTCGAGTTTGTTGCTTTTCAGTGTTGGATGTTTGGATAAAAGATTCATGTTATCATTCTGTTGCAGGTAACAACCATCAAGGTCATCAATCTTTCCTTGGGTGCAAGTGAGAGAGACATAAAGGAGTTCTTTTCTTTTTTCTGGTGATATTGTTTATGTCGAAATGATGAGGTTCGATGATTGATTTAGTTTAATGGATTTATTGTCTTTCATTATCTTTGTCTGAATCTGTCTTATTGAATGCTCATGTAGTGATTCTAAGCGGTCCCAAATTGCATATGTTACCTTCAAGGATGTACAAGGAGCTGAGACTGCAATTTCTTTGACCATAATGTATCACCTCATCATATTGAACGTTTGATGTCATTGCAGATGCGAATGCGGATGTTATTTCGGTTTTAATGTTTATGTTTTTCTTGGATTTGGAATAGCTAACCTGTCTGTGCATAAACTTGAAGCTTAAAGCAACTCTTGTAATTTTTGAAAACGTCTGTGTTGCTGCAGTGCTGCTGTGCACTGCAGTGCAGTTTATAAAAAAGTATTTTTGAAAAAAAAAAAAAAAAGATTTGGACCCGTGGACCCGCCCGTTTGAAACGGGCCAGGTTAAGTTCGATTCCAAAACTCAAAATCTCTCTACCCGGCCCGGCCCGCCCTGTTACAATTTATAACGGGTAGGGCCAGGTTCCTTCAAATTTGGGCCTGGCCTGGCCCGTGCCCACCCCTAGTTGCCACTCACTGATTCATTGAGCTCTACGAACATGCTTCTTCTTCCGCACATGTGGTTGCTGGCGCCGGTGTCAAAGTACCATGTATAATCCTGGTCTCCATCATTGTTCTTGCATGCTAGTAGCACAACGCCATTCTGTTCTTTCTCTTCTTTCACATAATTGACCTTCTCATCAAGTATGTTGTTTGGAGCTCTACATTCCCAAGCATAATGCCCAAACTTTTGACAATTGAAGCATTGAACTTGAGATTTTTCATACCTCAAGTTTGAGCGTCCTCTTCCATGACCTTTTGTTGAGCTTTCTCTTTTTTCGTAGTTGCTATGGTTGTTGAAGTTCCAACCACGTCCACGTCCGCGACCTCGGCCACGAATTCTTCTGTACTGGCTTCTCTCGTTGTCGAAGCTTTCTTCTTTCTTCTTAGGCTGGACATGCGTCTTGAAGAGCTGCTCGTCATTCCCTTGCCTCTTCTTATGCTTCTCTTCATATGCTTGTAGCGAACCCATTAATTGCTCTATGCTAATTTCTTCCAAGTTTTTAGTTTCTTCAATCGTCACGACAATGGGCTCGAACTTGGGGTCCAACGAGCGTAGTATCTTTTCCATAATTCTAACGTCTTCTAATTTTTCACCGTTTCTTCTTAATTGATTGGAAACGACTAAGACTCTTGAGAAATAATCGGAGATTGATTCAGACCCTTTCATTTGTAGAGATTCGAACTCACCTCTTAATACTAGAAGATGAACCTTTTTCACTTGTTCGGCTCCTTTGTAAGAGGTTTGAAGCTTCTCCCATGCTTGCTTGGCGGAGGTTGCACTCGAGACCTTCTCAAAGCCATTGTCATCTAATGCTTGGTAGATGAGGTAGAGAGCCTTCTTGTCTCTCTTTCTTTAATCTTTCAAACTCTCCTTCTGGGGTTGGGACATAGTAGCTTCATCTTCTGGCTCGCTGTAGCCTTTCTCCACGACTTCCCAAACATCATGTGCACCCAAAAGGGTCTTCATTTTGATACTCCAATTATCAAAGTTGTTGTTGTCGAGCACTGGAACTTGGAAGGTTGCCATAGCGTTGCTAGCCATAGCTCTGGTACCACTTTGTTGGGGCTTAAAAAGACTTCACTACTTTGGAGATGTTTATCTCACAAAGAAGAATGTAATGCAGCGGAATTGATAGGCAAGAGAAAGAAAGAATACTCAAAGTATTACACAAAATTTTTATTCACTCACAAACTTAGTACAAGAGGAAACACTCAAACACTCTTAGAAGCTTTGTTGCTTCTTCTTACTTCTCACTACTAGCTCTCTTGGTTGTTTTCATCACATAGCTTAGCACCTCGCCTATTTATAGGCAAGGTTTGCCAACTTACATTATTTCTAGATCTTTCTAGCTTTTCCTAATGTCCACACAATTTTACAAGATTCTAGGTCTTTCTACACAAGACCACAGATATTTTATGCGTGCATTCAACATACTTGCTTTTTCTAGAATTCTCTAGCATTTGCATGAATCATCCATTGTGCTTGTGTTGCCTTTTCAACATGGGCTGGATCCATTTTGTTGGGCCAAGACAAGATTACAATTCAACAATGTGAGCGTCCAGACATACATGATACATAGTCCATTAGAAATCATTATAACGATTAAATGATCAAGAACATATACAAACACGATTTTAAAAATTAGACATGATACACTGGCGAGAGCTTCAAAATCATAAGAATGATTATTTGCAAGTGTCAGGCATCGATAATTAGCTACTAATTGATTCCCTTGTCGTAGCAGTACAAAGTTGCATCAACTCCTCCACCACCCCATCCCTCTCTTCATCCTCTTTCTTCTTCATGTTGTCTCTTAATTCCAATGCCTTTATCCTCACACCCTCTCCAATTTTCTCCACCACCACATCTCTGATCACCTTCGCCACCTCTTGCCGTTGCAAACTACCTCCTCCACTGGTTCTTATAACCTCCACACCAACGCCAACCTCCTCCACCAGTCTGGCGTTTACTGGCTGGTCAAGTTGCATAGGCATGGCTATAATCGGAACACCAAACTTGATGCTTTCCAACACCGAGCTCCATCCACAGTGACTCACAAACCCACCAACACTAGAATGCTTCAATATTTTTGCCTGTGGAGCCCAATCCTCCACTAACATTCCCCTCTCTCCTACCCTCTCCCCAAACCCTTTTGGCAAAACATCTTCAACCCGGGTACTTTTCTCTTCCTTGGGAAACCTAATAACCCAAATGAAACTCACTTGGCTAAGCTCCAATCCAAGAGCTATCTCTTGTATTTCCTCCTTGGACAAAAAGTACTCGCTCCCGAAGGACACAAACACGACTGAAGCTCTTTCCCTTTCGTTTAGCCATTTGATGATCGACGATTCCTCATCTACTTTTTGATCCATTGGGTCTTGAACAAGTGAACCGACGCGCACAATCTTCTTCTCCGTTAACTTGGAGAGATAATCAACACACTTTGATTCAATCTCTCCAGAAGTCTTTACCAAAATGATGTTACGAGACCGATGACTGCACAGCAGTACGCGTTCTCCATTCGTGATGCCATTTGCTGAAGATTCTATCAGATTGCTGAACTCCTTAATTTCGTAATCCCGAAGATAGATGGAAGGATAAGGGAATTGAACATTAGGGTTCTTGAGATGGCGAAACCAAAGTGACATCAAGGAAGCACTGGTGGTGGTGAACTCGACGGCCGGTATGTTGTGCGACAAAGCTAGGGTCGGTGCCCATGGCTGGAGAAAATCATATATGAGCAAATCTGGTTTTAGGGTTTTAAGGATGTGGGAGAAGTTATCGCTGGACATGTCAAAGGCTTTTTTGAGAGTGGGCATGAGATGGGGTGGGAGGCCATTGGTGGTGTGGTAGTGAGGTGGCAACTCATCGTGTGGAAGATGAAGTTCCACAAACTCAATGCAGTGAGAGTATTTCTTAGGGAGTTTGGGCTTGATGGAGCTGAGATTAACAGGTGTGGAGCAAATGAAGGTGCGAAAATCTCTGTGGCTGGTGAGTTTCTTGGCTAGCTCTAGGAAGGGAGAAATATGGCCGTGACCTAACCACGGAAGCATAAGAATGCTAATGCTTTTGTTCTGATCAGGATAAAGCATATTTTTCTTTCTAAACTTGATCCTTTTTTTGTTGTTGTTGGTTGTATATCATTATAGGCTTGTATGTTAGTGTGGTTTTGGTGTAGAAAGATACATAGTGCAAGATGTGTAGACGTTTGAAGAAATACGTGGAACCTTCATACGGATGTTCGAGCAAGTAGTAGGAATTGGCGGTTAGTCTTATCACAAAAACTTATATATGACCAATCGAATTAAGAAAAAGAAGCTTAAACTTGGTTTCGTCAGAACTCAGAAGATACCATATGTCAGGAAAACTAAAATTTTAAATCAAATTTACAAATTAAATAATATAAACTAATAAAAATAAGTAACTTAATCAACACTTACATAATAATTCAATCATCTACCACCACAACATTTTATTTATAATTTTTTTTTAATTTATAGTGAATGGACTATACCATTGTACATTTTACTACTTATCTCACCCGCCGGGGGTGGGGGTGGGGGTTCTTTTGTTTTAATCATTAGGGTTTCAAGTTTCGTAATATGGTTTCAGGTTTCAAAGTATCGTAATTATGCTTTCAAAGGATCGTATGATTAAGTAATTTTAAAATCAATCTTTGTCGTCGACTTAATTAAGTATTTGTTATTGCATGCCGTGAGTGCTTAGAAGTAGTCTGGACTGGCTACGAGAAGGTGGCACCTCTCTCTTAACGTGTCAGCTTGCAAGAATGTAAAGTAGATACAACCGCATCATGCATATGGGAGATACGAAAGGAGTAGGATTCTTTCATCTCTTTTTTTTTTTCCCTCTCATTCCCTCCCCTCTTAATTGAACGATCACGGTTAAATCACATCAACATCTTATATTAATTTTTTTTATAGCCATATAAAGACAAAATAACAGAATGTGAGAGAAAATGATGGAAGGAGATAGAAAGAGAAGGGGAGAGAATCCTAATGGAATACGGGACCATCGCTTGTCTGTTACAAAAACAAAAGATAAATTCGTTTACCAAAGTTAAATAGAGGCCGGCAGTGAGAGGCTCACATATACCATAAAATAAAGATATGAGTTAATTTTGTCCATGTCTTTATTTGATTAAAGAATAATTAGTGCACCGCTACATCACGTCTTATGCTATATTTTTTTAATGTGAATTCAAATGTGGTAGATGGATAAGGATCTACATCTGCAAAGTCTGATCAATAGTTCAAGTCACACAATTCCATGATTCATTTTATCTTCAAAAAATTCGCTTTAACTATTAGTGTAAAAAAAAAAAATACATTTTTGTAAAGTTGAAGAGAAATATATTCACACACCTCAAATTACTTCTCCCACACCCTTTTAATTTTTTAATAGTTTCTACACACCACTAACACTTGATAGAAAAATATTAAAAAATTAAAAAGGTATGAGAGAAGTAATTTAGGGTGTGTGAATATAATCTTCCTATCTCAATACATGTCTTTTTTTTCTTTTCTTTCAATAATCCATATTCGTAGAAATGAAATACTAGTGTTTCTTCCCCAAGTGATAGTCGAGACTGGGATGTGACACTAACCTATCCAACAGGATGTAATCCAGTTTATCTAATTAACGACGTTCATTAAATAAAATCTTTGACATTTCTGTCCGAGATAAGAGCACTACAATGCCATAACTTCGATGAAAATGTAGATTGGTGAAGACATATCTTTTAGAGGAGTTGCCTTTTCGTTTTCCTTTTTCCAGCTCTGTCCGTTAATTTGGAACTAGTTGTTTGTACTCTGCCAGCAGCTTTGGGATGTCATCCAGACGCAACTGAAAACCACGATATAATAAAAACAATATGAGGAGAAATAAAGGAAAGAATATAAGCAGAAACTAGAAAGTTTGCAGATGGAGGAAAATATGGTGCCATGTGATGATAATAATTAATTTGATAGCTTTGCATAACTAAGCATGAATTGTACCTGGTTAACATTTCTGATATGGTAAAAACCATAAGCCGCTTTTCCAGGAAAACTGGACTCGACGAACTGCATATCAGATCCACTATTCACCCTATTACAGCCACGAAGAAAATTCCACAAAGAGAAAAAGAAGATGAAAACATTATTCAACCAAGTTAACAAATGAGAATCCGACAACTCACTCAACGTCCTCTGTTACTAGAGTATCATCTTACTCCTAAACCCTAAGCCTCCTTTTGCACATTCTCCTACCACGAGAGGACTCCAAGCAGCATTATTTCGATTATTCGGTAGCTCACTGTACTCGCTCTATATTTTCATGTACGCATGAAATATTTAGTAGGAGTATATCATCAAGTGTTATTTTTGAGTATAGACGTCATGTATTAGCTAAACTAGCAAAAATAGGAGAGCGCACAAAAATCCCACTGACCCTTTTTTAACTGTGATGTATTTTCTATGCTCATTATGCTGTACTTAAGTTACGCACTCAATTCATGTTGCGCCGACCTAGAATCGAAGATGATGTGATTACCATGTGCACAACCAAAGGTCAAATGCGGATCGTGTGAACTAGCCATTTAATGTTAAGCAAGAAAAATTTCAATAATAAAATAACAACAAAATCCTGAATTAAGTTTAGCTGATCATAAGCTATGGTGTAAGATGTTCTTACTGAAGACGACGAGTAATCAGGCGTTGGTAGTCCCGAAGCAAGGGTCCAAGCTCCTTAAGTGGGATAAGCCTTGGTGTAGATTTCCTCCAGTGTTCACGCAGTGCCTGAGATGTATTTTCATTAAATTTTCACTCACACCACTGATTGCATTTGACATTTAAAAGTACCCAATTGATGCATGGTAAAATACCCTACCTGAACACCAGAATCCTGTCCGTCACTAAAGACTCTTTCTCCAACCAAATTCGAAGCCAGTTGAATGAATTCTTTGTCTTCCACCTCATCTACAATTGGAACCCCATTACCAAGGAGAGAAACAGATATTCCTAATCTTTTTTGTAACTCCCAGACAGCAGATTCTTCCATTTGGCTTTCCTGCTAAAATTAGAAGGGTGGGTTACAAAGTTAAACTCTAGCAGTAAACCAGTACTTTTGTGAGATATGCATGAATGCCCAACTTTTCGAAAAACAATTACCTAATAACAACCAACCCAGTTATGGTTTTATGAGAAGGCGGTTTGATAAAATCATACTAAAAGTTGCACTTAATTGGAGGCATTTGTAAGCACACCTTGATATTTTGGACATTTTCTTTTCCCATCTCCACATCCTTATTTTGGATATTTGGCGAAGCTGCAAGTAATCTCTTTGCAAGGGAGTCCTCTACAAAACAAGCAAAAGTGACAATTATACCATGTTAGAATTAGGTTCTAATTCAAACGCCATGAATCATAAAATAAAATAAAAAGGAAATACAAGGTCCTCTTCAGCTTGGATAACTACACAGCAAGGATCGTAAAACGTCTTTCTTAGCTAATAGGGCTTCTGCCATTCTCTCCTTCACTAGGCAATATTCTAAGTCTTCTTTCCTCAACTTTTTTCTTCAGTAACAAGATTTAGATAACTTTGGAGCCTGCCCATCCTAACCAAACAAACTTTCAAGAGTCTGATATCAATCAAATCTGTTTAAACGTTATATCAAACTCTTTCATTAGATTTTCACAATTGCATGCAACATTTCATAAGCGTTCCAGCAAAGAAAAAAGAGTTAATAATAAATTGAAGACCACAGACCAATTTCATTTTTCTTGTCGCAGAAAATTTAGCAAGATACCAAGTCTATGAGAACATTTATTCCCATACCACTTAATTTATAGCACAAGGGCTTCAAAGTACATAGAGGATTATTCATAACCTAACTGAGTTAATCTTCAAGAGTGGTTTATAAGACCATAAAGAAAATTATCCAATGAGAGAAACGAAGGCGATATAATACCTTCTGGAACCAACCACCAGAGATCACCAAATGTTGATTTTCCATCAAAGCCACCAAATAGCAGATAGCGTGAACCCATACATGTCAGAGAATGGTATGCTCGAGCAGGAGGAGGTTCATTGCCAGTAGGCAAGCGCTTCCACTGTGCAGATACTTGACTCCAGAAGGAAAAAGGAATTATAAATAATTGCATTAAAGATGCAAAGCATTTGAACCAAATTCTGGAAAAGAAATATGCAATTAAAATCAATAGCATCGAAAGTGTAGAAAAATAGAAATGTTTCAAACACACAGTTATCCATAAATATATAATTAAGAAGATAGTTTCTTACTCATTAAAGTAATCATCATTTTATCTCAATAATGAAAATCCATAATATTTCATGTTTGGATGTTAAGCATTGGATGTCAGTGGTCATACCCAAGTCCTCTGTGTACAACAACTTAAAAGTAGGTCTGATTCCAGTGACCTTATTTTTTTTGCCCTTGTTCTTGCCTCACAATTACAAAATATTAACACCAATCTTAATTCTTCATTTGATGAGCCGGTTCAATGATGGGAATCAGATAAGAGCTTTGCTTTCTGATTTTAGTTGTATCTGAACCACTACTATTTTCTTTCTTTCTCGCTCTCTGCCATATGATTCCCTATCTATTCTATAGAAACACAAGGATAGGACTATTGAAGATTGCAGTATGTCCGTGCATTATGAAAAGAATTTCACTTCTTTTTTAGAAGTGAAAAAAAAAAAAAAAAAAGACGAAAAAAATTGAACCCAGTAAGAGTGCTGAGAGACTGAAATTTTTCTAGCATCTATATTGTTTGCTACATGAATATATTAAACGAGAGTATTAACATGGAAAAATATAAATGGTTAATCAATACTATGATGGCTCATTCAGCAAAGTTAAGTGAATAGTCCAACAGAAAAGGCAAGAATCAATTACCCCTGTCTAGAACAATGCAGTCATTGTGATAAATGTCATAACGACTCAACCAGCCACCAGTTCCATGGCCACCAAAGAGCAACAGCTTCAAAAGGACATCAAGAAAATAGTGTGAAGATTAAACGATAAAGAAAAGCAAACAGATATCATGAGGTAATAATTCCATTGTCATCAATACAAATATGATTGTTGTAATCAAGAATCCTACAATAAAGGACTGGAGCACTTGTTTTGGCCAAAAAGTCTCATTGTTAGATACTATTGATACATCTTCTTCGCTACTCTAAGATCCAGACATTAAGAGTTTATTTTTTCAACTTATGCAACATAATTGTAAAAGTAACCAAGAAATGAAATCTGATACTTAAGGAAAAGTTTGATACTACTTTTTCAAGTAAGGATATCTATCGCCGAGGAAAAAAACAGCTTATACGTTCAGTCACACATGCCAAGCTGAGATCACATGTATGTAAACTTAACTAATCAAGCTTACAACAATCCTTCTGCTGTTACTAAGGGTATCCTACCCTAACCAGGTTAACCATAATAACAACAGTACAAAAATATATTAACTTGTAATGAAGTAGAAGTCGTCCCTGAAGAAAGTATATTGAAGAGACTACTAAAAATAGTACGGAAATGTCAATTACATAGTGCCCTCCTGATGTAATAGTATGGCCACACCGAGCAGAAGGAGCTTGTCCTGGAAGCTTCAATTGAGTCCACGCAGGTGTTTCATTCTCTACCTTCCACAAGAAGGACGAATCACAAAATTAAGTTGAATAAATGAAAACCAAGTAATTTTATATATATATATATATATGAGTTTTATGAATTGACATGTTTGAAGCTTAAACTCATGAATCTGAGTAACAACGGATAAGAAGAAATGTCAAGCTAAAATAACAAAAGAGACAAAAAATGATAGGCTAACATGTCCAGGTGCACACAATGTAAAGATTGCTTCCGAGATAAGAAAATAGAGAAATGGTTTCTTAATCCTTAAATTCCTTACAGTACTATTTGGAAGACACAAACAAAACTAGATGATTGTATCTTTGGGTGGCTAAAACTCAATTTGTCCAGGTGTAAACAGATGCAGCAAAAAGCTAATTGTAATTTGGATGGCATTAGAAGGAGAATACTCAGCACTTTAACAAGTGCTCTAAGAGGGATACATCAGTTATCCAGAGAGGAAACATAAAATGTAACAAAATAATCCGACAAAATAAAGCAATTTTCAAAAAACATGAGAACAAAGTAAAACCAAAAGGATAAGCCATGAAGAAATAGTAAGCTACCATAGAAAAAGGGAATATACTGCTAACCTTCTTCAATTAGACCCTTCAAAGCCCATAAATCACCCAGTACTGGACCTCCACCTCCTATGAAAGTCAAGACAAATATTCAAGTCAGCTATCTTCTCAAAAAAATATTCAAGTCAGCTAGATTGTACACAAATAAACCCAAGCATCTTATGCTTGCCTTATTGCAAAGATTGGCACATATGTTTATAAGCAATACAAAGAACGAAAGGGAGAGGAGGAAGAAAACAAAAAAAATAATCAGCGAACTTGAACACTCATTAGATTTCTATTAATAATTGGCTTTTTAGCCAAAATGGTCCTTGAGATTGGCATAACTCCTCACTTGGTCTCTAAGATTCAAAATCAATAGAAGTGGTCCCAGAGATTGTCCACCGTCAATCATTTTGGTCCCATGAAAAATCTCCGTTAAATTGAAGAAACCACCAGTTCAGGGGGAAGGGTTGATTTGACAAAAATAACCTCAATTTAATGGAGATTTCTCACAGAAGAACCAAAAGGATTGATGGTGGACAATCCTAGGGAACACTTCTATCGATTTTGAATCTCAAGGACCAAAGTGAGGAGTTAGCCAATCTTAGGGACCATTTTGGATAAAAAGCCATAATAATTTGTATCTCCTTGTATTCAATTCAAAAAGTTCCAGGTAGTCATGGGGCCAATTAAAAAGTAGACTGTAGAAGTTTGTTACACCAAATAATTCAAACATTAAAAAGGGGATATCCCAAATGGCTAGTGCAAGAAAATAGGCACTGAAATTATCTTTAAAGGGGATATCCCATGGAAAGAATGGTCTGCCTTCAGAATTCACAAGTACATTTAATGGGAAGATCCCGTGTGGTACTTGATAATACCAATTAATTCACTGTTCCCCAAATAAATAGGTTGGCCTTATGGGGCGTGAAATTTTGCAGGATATTTTGTTCTGATAAGAAACTTTAAAGGAAATGAAAGAATACAAAACAGAGGACACACTCTCCATAAACCCTGATATCTCTAAAAATAATAAACAGCCATCAAAGAAATTACATCAAAATAACAGAGTCAATTGGGACAAAACTCTAAGACACTACAGCTTTAGAATTAGTTATTTTGATTTCTCAACTTCAACTAAATAATGGGGGGAAAATACTTTCACAAATTAGCATTCCTTTCAATCATATCATTTTTCTTGTCTTAATAGCAAAAATCTTGTAATAAGAAGGGCAAAATGATTAAATGCAACTCTAATTAAGTTTTGTCATATCATTCTCAAAGAAACAGTAAATGATTGCAAATTACTCTATTAATCCATAATGGAGGTAAACTCTCATAAAAAAAACTATAACAAACAGAGAGAGATGTATTACAAATTGAAAGAAAATCAAACTAGAAAGGAAGTGTTATGAACCCAATTATAATATAGTTAAAGCAAGCTACTTCACCTCTGCCACCATAAACAAGCAACCGTTTCTCAACCATGGTAGTTGTATGGCCACATCTGGGTGGAGGTAATGACCCAGTAACCGACAGCTCCATCCACTCTAACGATACTGTATAAGGAAGCAAATCAAGATAGAACTGATTTACGACCATTTCAACAAATATACTTAATCAAATATGAAGCAGAAAATAGCAGATAATTCCAAAATCATAGAGAAAAGATTTTACTTGTGTCCAAGACATACACATCTGACAACCATTTTTTACCATCCCACCCACCATACCTGCATTTGTTTATATTTAACATAACAAAGTTACTATAGAACCGTCATATCAACTAATCAATAAGTAATACAAAAGACATACTCACATAACAATTTTCCGATTTCCTATAGCTGAAGCTGCAGCAAAATCTCGTGCAGAAGGTAAGTCGCCAAAACTTGTCAACTCTGTCCATTGCCATATATCTAGAACAAACATAATTTCTTTTAAATAAATATTTGATTACTCATCAGTCAAAGGAAGACAAAAGAAGCATTAAACCACGTAGGTATAATTCTCATGCATTCAGCACAAAATAAATAGATTCTTACCAGTATCTAAGACCCAAAAGTCACCTAACCTGAAAACCGAACAATATCGTTAATACCATTTGCAGTAAAGTAATAGTATTAGCGTCACAGAGCAGAAAGCGGCAGATAGATAGTATTGAGTGTGAACATACCTCTTGCTCCCAGAACGCCCACCAAAGATGAACATATGACAATCAATCACAACAGCAACGTGAAATGCTCGTGGGCTTGGACCAACTTGTCCATCAGAGCCACCAGTGCACTCTGGCTGATACCATAATTTGTTATCTGAAAAAGTAACGTGCCTACATTGAGATGCTATAGTCAAACTTGTGTGAAAATCTATTGACAAAAAGTCAACTGAACTCCCACTCACGGAAAACCTTAATCCACAAAAGCATTTGTACTTGAACTGCCATGGTGCATATTGTTTTCTGTAATAAATACAAGTTTCCGCTTTGCTGAAGTATAGGTCTATTTCACCTGTTTGCTACCATAACATGAATTAAGTACAAAGTGATCCTTCAAACTAAGTCAGGCAAGTTTATGTAAGAGAAGTATTATGACAAAAACGTGTAGGACTAGAATGTATGTAGGGAAACATTGTTGCAACAATGCTGAATAGTAAGAAGTTCCTAACATGGTGACTTCACACGGGGATATCGTGCATACAATAAAAGATGATTTTCAAGAAATACATAACAGTATAATATCTGAAGCACTTTTAAGATTTTGTAAGATCCTCAAATTTATAAAGGAGAAGTTCAAAAGCCCCTTTACCATTCAAATTCTGTAAATCCATGTTAATAGCTATATACTATACAAAGCCAACTCAATCTTTTTTCAGGATGTTATGTTTTGAAACTCCATCCATATAAGCAATTTAAAAGTTATTTTGTTATTGAGTTTGGTTAATTAATGAATTTGATTTTTTTTAATTAGTAATTATAATTTTGTTAAACCTACCGGATTCTTAATAATTATCAGAAAACTTGAAACTTCCATCAACCCTGGTAGGTTCCAGAATCCAGTTATCATTCTCTTATCGGATCCTTCATCTCCTGATCTCGCTGTGTTAGTCTTCGCGTATATACAAATTTCAAATAATGTCAAAACAAAAAATTATATAAATCAAGATCATCTGTATAAGTGAACAAAACAGTTGAACCAAGAACACCCAGAAATTCAAGAGTAAAATTTACATAATTTCATCGAATTTCGGAGAACCCAGATGACAAATACCAATATAAATAGAGAAAAGCAAAATGAAGTCTAGCAAATAGAGATAATTAGAAAGAGTGGGAAACAAAGTACCAATGTCATAGACCACGATATCGCTGAGAAACTTCTTCTCTACAAGGCCTCCAAACACAACCACCTTTGATCTACCGACAATCACCGCCGTGTGACCGCTGAGAATTAAAGGAAACCAAAATTCAAATGGGAAATCTAGAAAGCCATAAACACACACACACACACATATATATATATGAGAGAGAGAGAGAGAGAGAGAGAGAGAGAGAGAGAGAATTTTACCTGCGAGGTTGAGGAAGTGTTCCAACAAAATCAGAGGAAGAAGCTCGAACCCAGTAATGCATTTTCTCTTCTTTCTCTGTGCTAATCACTGTCGCTTGCCCACCAAATAAGTTCATCAGGCTGTGTGTTGTTGAATACTTTGTGTGCAGTACACATCATGCTTGTTTTCGTTACTTTCCAATATTTCATAATATATATGTCATTTTATTTTTTTAGTTTATAATAAAATTCTATATATTTAAAGTATAAACACACTTATAATCGTCGCCCGACTAGCTCCTTGCGTCTTTTAGAATCTTAGTTCTGAAAGCTCGAACACAATTATGCGTGTTCAGAACAAACGACCTTTGGCACTCGTATGAGAACGGGCAAGTCCTTTTTAACTTTTGTCCCTATAGTTTTGCTGCACAAGTTTCAGTACAATGTCATGTCTACGATGTTACCGTGACATTATGTGTTAATAATATATATTATGCGTCGTATAACATTGTATCATTGATTCGAAATATTACAGTATGGTAGTAGTGTTCATGTGTTATAAAAATTGCTCTTTGACGCACACGTGTGTATTTATGGAACAACCTTGTGAAAAATTACACACGTTAAAAATAATTAAGACATCTTTTTGTAGAGAGTAAATTGTAGTAATGGTCCCTCAACTTTAATCAAATTGGAGCAATGGTCCCTCACTAAAAATTCATTATCATTGGTCCCTCAACTTATTAAAATGTGTAGCTATAGTCCTTTCATCAATTTAGTCAAAATTTTGTCAAAATAAGTTATGTTGGAAAACTATTTATATAAGTAAGGTCCCTCAACTCATCAAAGTGTGTAATTATGATCCTTTTCGTTAACTACGTCATAAATTTTGTCAAAACGAGTTATGTTGGAATGACCATTGCTACAATTGGGTTAAAGTTAAGGGACCATTTCTCTAGTTGAATTAAAGTTGAGAGACCAATGGTAATAGATTTTTAGTTGAGAGACCATAGCTGCACGTTTTGATGAGTTGAAGGACCAATGGTAATAGATTTTTAGTTAAGGGAACATTGCTCCAATTGAGTTAAAATTCAGGGAACATAGCTACAATTTACTCTTTTGTAGACAAACATACTTATAAACACGGTAATTTAAGAAATGAGAAATTAAGTTCTCATCCTTCCTTTTGCTACTATTTTGATTAAAACCTTATTCTTTTTCATTTTTTGATCAAGGTTCTTGGTATTAATAACATCATTAATTATTTCAATAATAAAATATTTTTTATTTCTAAGTTAAAAATGTTACAATTAGTATATTTATATTTATGGCATTTTATCATATATTTTTATTTTCAGTTTGTACCCATTTTTAATTTGCAACCCTTTTTTAATTTGTACCAATTTTCTTTTCAATTTTAATTTGTACCCAATATGGGAGCTTTAATAAAAAGGGCTTGAACTAAGTTTATTTTAACCAAAAACCATCCTATAACTTTTTTTAACCAAAAACCATCCCATAACAAGGTAAAACCCACCAAACCAACAGACAGCTCGACCACCAGCCAGTCACTCATGGGCTCTCCTTTGGCCCTCATCCTCCTCCTCCTCCTCTTCGTCTCGCTGAGTACTACAACTTTCCTTTTTGAATCACCCTATTTCGTTGAGTATTGAAGAAGTTATATCTATTTGAATCTTACCCAGTTTCCGGCGACCTCCGAGGCTTTCGAGGCATTTTCCGACCAAACCACAACGAGTTAGCCATCGTGCAAGATACCATTCTCTTCGTCTCTTCGAGAACTACGATTTTCGTTTTTGAATCACTCGATTTTGTTGAGTATTGACAAAGTTATGAGCGTTTAAAGTTTGTCCAACCCAGTTTCTAGCGACCTCCGAGGCTTTCGAGGAGTTTTCCGGCCAAACCACAACGAGTTAGCTATCGTGCAAGGTACCATTCTCTTCGTCTCTGGGAGAACTACAATTTTCGTTTTTGAATCACTTGATTTCATTGAGTATTGACAAAGTTATGAGCGTTTAAAGTTTGTACAACTTTCCGGCAGAAATCCGGCCTTCCCTTCCGTTTAGCTCCAGCGAGCAGCAACCACACCAAGCCCTTTGGGCCATGCACAAACAAACACTGTATGTGGAAAGAAAATGAATAACACTGTCGCTGGAAAAACATAACACTGTCGCTGGAAAAATAACACTGTCGCTGGAAAAACTAACACTGCCGCTGGAAAAACATAACACTGTCGCTGGAAAAAATAACACTGTCGCTGGAAAAAAAAACACTGTCGCTGGAAAAACTAACACTGTCGCTGGAAAAACATAACACTGTCGCTGGAAAAAAAAAACACTGTTGCTGGAAAAACTAACACTGTCGCTGGAAAAACATAACACTGTCGCTGGAGAAAAACTAACACTGTCGCTGGAAAAAAAAAACACTGTTGCTGGAAAAACTAACACTGTCGCTGGAAAAAATAACAGTCGCTGGAAAAACTAACACTGTCGCTGGAAAAAATAACACTGTCGCTGGAAATAAAACTAACAGTGCAATGACTTAAATTCCAGAAACAGTGACTTAGATTCCAAAAACAGTGTTACTTAAAATCCAGAAACAGTGACTTAAATTCCAGAAACAGTGACTTAACTTATAACATGGTTTTTTATTAAACAAAACTTATAACATGGTTTTTTATTAAAACTAAAACTTATAACATGGTTTTTTATTAAACAAAACTTATAACATGGTTTTTTATTAAAACTAAAACTTTTCAAGCCCTTTTCATTAATTTTCCTTATATTAATTTCTTTTTGTGCCCATATTTTATAAAGTTTTATTTGTATTTGTACCCATATGTTTTTTATTTATTTGTACCGATTTTTAATTTTGCTAAATGTACCCATGCTAATTATATGTACCATTCATGTAATTTTTTTCAAATTTTTAATCTTAAAATATACTCATTCTTAAATATACCAATTTTTATATAAAATCTAAGGAAAACTAATGAAAAGTCCAAAAAAACTTCATTTTTAACAAAAAGCCCTTTAAAGGTATAGTGAATAGTGTCAGGTAAAGGTAAAAATGTGGTTTTTCGTTAAAAGTGAACAGTACCGGGGAGTGTTTCGTTAAAACTCCCTAAAATCTATTCAATTTTTTTCTAATCCATTTTTAAACTTATATGGGTACATTCTTTTTTTTTATTTGAGAATGTATCCATGTTAAGTTTAATCGAAGAAATTTACTAATTTTATTAAGCATAATATCTTTCTTTTTCTTTTTCCTTTTTTTGTGATTTTGAAGAATGTACCCATGTTTTGATACACGAATTTTTTGGTTAATTTTGATGAATGTACCCATGTTTATATATATATACACAAAAACAATAGTATATTTATGTCACATCCCGGCCCGGGCCCCTATCACAATCCGAGCTTGACTCCGCCGTAGCACGATATTGTCCGCTTTGGACCCCGACCACGCCCTCACGATTTTGTTTCTGGGAACTCACACGAGCAGAATTTCCTCGTGGGTCACCAATCCTGAGAATGCTCTGGCCCCATTCTCGCTTAACTTCGAAGTTCATACGGAACCCGAAGCCAGTGAGCTCCTAAAAAGCCTCGTGCTATTTGGAGGTGGGTATGTACATATAAGGCATAGAGGATCCACTCCCCTGGGCGATGTGGGATCTCACAATCCACCCCCCTTAGGGGTCCGACGTCCTCGTCAGCACACTTCCGGCCAGGGATTGGTTCGACGTATTTTCGAACGAGTTAGGAAGTTTTGAAGCTTGGGGAAGCTTCTACGCAACTCCTCGAGGCTCTTACAACAAATTGGAAGAAGTTTGGAAGTGAAACGACCGAGTTTCAAAGAGTTCACTTTTGGCCGGATCTTTCGAGGAATTTTCTGGCAACCTCCATCCACTTTTTGGACTCCAAACAAAAATCCGGCAAAAATCGAGTTGCTGACGGCAGCGGAAGCGAGGCTCGCACGGAGAAGGAGACAGAATATTCTAACGGCTTCAGGTAACGCCGTTAACTTCTGTTATATATTTAACGGAATATTCCGTGGAATATTCCTGACGGCGTCAGGCTATCTGACGGCACTGGCCTGCACATGGGGGCGTGTCTGGCTGTGCAATTGCCGGCCTATGGGGGCACGTGCGGTGTCCATAATTTATTCTAAAAATTTAGGGATGTTCGTGATGTCGAGTAGATCGATTTCATGTATTTAAACCATAGGTTTGAGCAAACTATGTGGGTTTTATTTAGGTTTCCGTATATGTGCTTTAATTAATTATATTATAGTTATTTCACATATAGGGGAAACGTATCATGAGGACGTACGGGACCAAGCTAAGCTCGGGGGCTACGACCCAGCAACGTACTTGTGAGTGGGCAATTTGTTTTTATACCTATATATAATTATAGTTTCCATGAATGCGTATTTACTTCATTTATGCTTATATTGGCAAGTATCTTTGTTGCGATATTAAATGTGATAAATGCTGTTATATGGTTGGGATATTACTGTCATGACATTCATACAAATTTGTACATGCTCATCTACTGCACCCCGATGTTAGTACTCCACCTAGGGCCAGGGCTAGTCCTTCACGTGTATGTTCACATCTGCACCATTCGCTCGCCTTGGATCCAAGTTAGGTGCCAGTCATGTCGGGTAGATTGCATTAGGAAATCCAACTTGTATGTGACCGTGCTTCTGCACCAGTCTTCGCTTGATTGTAGTACTAGAGCGTATTGATTACACCCAGTCCTGTCAGGTAGAATTGCATTAAGCAATTCCGACTCGTGTGCTAGTTTAGATGATGAGCAAACTGTCTATAATTGATTATCACATGATTATGTTACTGTGGCATTTGGTATATCACATTATGGCATATTGCAGGTTATATTGCTGTTATATATAATTGTTTACATACTTACGTAGTATGTTTTGAGGAAACTATACTTGTTTTACAGCGAGGGGTTAGTACTTTCGAAAATAAAGGTTTTTCTTATAAGCATTGTTTTGCTGACCCACTCAACTTTTTTTTCGTCCCTCCAGGACCTAGATAGCTGTACTCTTTGTGGCACTCGAGGAATCTCGGCAGTTCTGACATTCTCTTCAATCTTAGATGTACGAACTTATCATAGTTGCTTTGACTACTCTTTGGTAGTCGTATTGTCTTTTAAGCTATTTAGTATATTAGTTCTAATTAGTTTTAAATTTATTCACTTTTTCACATCACTTATCCTTATGGTTAAGTCACCTCACGGTGATGGCCAGCATGCTTCGACCTTTCTAGGTCGGGGTGTGTCAGCTTGGTATCAGAGCCAATCCCTGCTCGAAAGTGTGCCGACAAGGACGTCGGGCCCCTAAGAGGGGTGGATTGTAAGATCCCACATCACCCAGGGATGTGGATCATGTAAGCCTTATATGTATATTCTCATCTCTACCTAGCACAAGGCCTTTTAGGAGCTCACTGGCTTCAGATTCCATTGGAACTCTGAAGTTAAGCGAGTTCGCGCGAGAGCAATCCCATGATGGGTGACCCACTGGGTGTGAGTTCCCATAAACAAAACTGTGAGGGCGTGGTCGGGGCCCAAAACGGACAATATCGTGCTACGGCGGAGTCGAGCCCGGGATGTGGTGAGGGCCCAGGCCGGGATGTGACAATTTATATTTTAATATTTTAAATCCCACAAATTATGGTTTTTTATTTAAAATCTCATTAATATAAACAACTATAAATTTCAATTTTTAATTTTAAAATATATAGTAATGTACATAGAAATAAGTTATTACATTAATTTCAGTGACTTTGATCAAAAATTGAAAACCAACAAGGTTTTAGTCAAAGAATATTCATAGCTAGGGACCGCATCCAAGTCTCCCTTTAAGAAAACACTAAAATGACAACCAATTTTTTTTAGAAATGTTTTTCAAATTTGAGTAACATTTTGCAAAGATGATCTTTGAGGAAAACTTAAAACTAGATGGTTCAGCCATTGAAATATAATGGGGACTGCGTCCTATAAGATGGTCTCACAAAAATTGTTATTTGAAGGATCCCTCAAATATAATGAGGACCCGTCAAATAACCTTTTGTGACACACCTTGTGAAACCCGCTCTAATTTTATTTAAAAATTTAAACCATCTATTTTTTTAGTCTCCACGTTCTTGCAAGAAGTTAGACAAATCTAAAATCAATAAGAAATCTAGTTGTTGCAAAAAATATAGAGGAACGCATTATTTCAAGAAAACACCTCAATTGCCAACCATTTTGTGGAATGGCTAGATAGTCTCATATATATATATATATATATATATATATATATATATATATATATATTTGAGTTACATTTTGCAAGGATAAATTGTTTAGGGAAAAACTATATACGGTTTGGACATTGAAGTACAATACAAAGTAACCCTACAAGATTGAATAAATCAAATAGAAACAATGGACAAGATCAAACAATGGTGTATAAAAGGGGAGAAAAAAGAAAGTGTCTAGTTATCATTTTCCTTTAATAATTTTTGGAAGATGAGAAGGAAACTTTTTTTTTTCTCTTCACCAAACAACCCCTCTTTCAAACAGCAAAAATCATGCTGAAAGTCCAACTTAGGTTGAGTTTATGTTTGTGCAAAATTCATGCTGAACTATAATTTGGGTGGTTTCTTTTGATATCACAAAAAATCTTCAATAAGGCTTTGCCTTGTGTCCAGTGGAGCCTATTTAATCCCAATCAGAATACCACAATGCTAATTAAAAGGAAACGATAGCCATTTTTTTTTTTTTTTTTTTTGAATACATCGATATTTTTACACTAGGAGGAGGGAGAGTTCGGCTAAGCCATACAATGAGCAACATAATTTGGTATCGAATTCGTCATCCACGAGATTCAAACTTAAGACCTCTCATTTCTAAGTGAAGAGGAATAGCCATTTTTTGAGTTAAGTAGAATTATACAATCTTTTAGGAGAACGTCGCTAAAACCAAAAGCTTCAATAAAATAGAAAAAAAGAAAAATGAAGCTTGAAACGATACCTACTTCATTGTTCCCCTGTTGTACAAACTCGAACCAACTCCTTAAATGAATCCATCTCTCGACTCTTTTTTCGATGTCGGGACTGAAAAGGATTGCATTTAGCAGCAAAGTTATTACAATAAAACGAGTTATACACCATCCGGATATTATTGTAAGCTAACTTGCACGCTTAATTAATTGATTCCTTCCCAGTATGAATTTGAAGTTGCACCGACTCATCCACCGGCCTCTCCATCTCTCGATCCTCTCTTTTTCCGATGTTGTTTCTTAGTTCATTTGCCTTTCTTCTCACATCCTTCCCTTTATTGTTTTCCACCACATCAGTGATCACCTTTGCTCTTATCCTTGCAAACATCCTCCTACTGTTTTCTTGACCTCCACGCCAACACCCAGCTCCTTTACTAGTCGAGCGTTGGGCGGCTGGTCAAGATGCACAGGCAGGGCTATAATTGGAACACCAAACTTCATGCTCTCCAACCCAGAGCTCTATCCACAGTGGCTCACAAATCCACCGACGTTAGAATGCATATATTTGCCTGTGGTGCCCCCTTCCACCATCATTCCCCTCCCTCCCACCCTCCCACCCTCCCTACTAATCCTTTTGGCAATACCTCCTCTGTAAGGTATTTCCTGATAATGTGAGTTGTAACAAAATCATGATATTGTATATGTTATGAAGACTTAATGGACTTATATTATTTAAGGACTTATAATATGTGTTTTAATCATGATAAGACACTTAAAAGGGAAGTAATTATCACTTAAACTCAAGAGAATGAGTTGGCTAAAAACACTGCCTAACGTGACATAACTGCAACCACGATGGATGGAGCAGTTATGACTTTATGCGATTAAAACTGCTGCATGGTCTCTCTTCTCAGACACCAGTTCATTTTGACACATTCCCCCATCGTTTGTGGAACATACTCGAGTCCCAGAGAAGAGAAGAACACAACCTTCATGTGCTATAAGGTTTTGCAGAAAGTCTGCTACCGAAAACCTTATTTTTCTTGCTTTCTAATCACTATGGCGAACTCAGCAAGTAAGTATTGCATGTTTACGTGAATTCATATTAGTGTAATCACTCCAACATTTCATAGCCTCACGTAGTTCAAATATTAGGTGGATTATATTTAAGTTCCACATATATAGGCTTTCATGTGGTATCAGAGCCACTGAACCTTAGTTTTGGACTCGTTTGTGATTATATGTTTGTCACTACCATTCTTTTCAGCTGCATGCTTTGTTGATATCATCTGGTTTAAGTCATGATTGCAATATTAACACATATCCATCATGTTGTGTTCGATACATTCTTTGTTTCAAAACTTTTCTAACTATCTCTTATATATTCCTACTTGTAATGTATTTCTATGGTAATATGTTGTCATATTATTACGATTTATAAAAATATTGTTCAATGATTTCATGGAATATTTGGTAGAAGACCACCGAAGTGGCATGACTACTGTTCTGCTTTAATGATTAGTCAATAAAGATGAACAATAAGCAATTTATAAGCACTAACAAGTAAAGCAGTGAACTCAACACCTTTTGAATTATGGACAGGTCAAAGACCAAGTCTAGCTCATTTACACAGTTGGGGATGCAAGTGTGAAGCTCGATTGTACAATCCAATGGAGAAAAGTTGGATCTTAGAACTACAAGGTTATCCTGAGAAATCCAAAGGCTTTAGGTTTTACTGTCCACATTCTCATACAAGATTGGTAGAAACCAATAATGCTAAGTTCGTAGAAGACCTTGGTTCATACCATTCTCACTCAAGGAACAACTATACCTTTGAAGAGATGGAGAAGCTGAATGATAATGATGCAACACTTTTAGCTTTACCAATGACCATTCCTTCTAATACTTCATTCTTTCAGCAACCTCAAGAACCAAATACTCAGCATACAGATCCACCATTGCCATTCCAGACCACTACAGTTGTTCCTATGGTTGACACTTCAACATTTAACAACATACTTCAAATTCAAATAATCAAGGCTCTTCCAATCCTACAAAAATGGTGTCTTCCACCACTGAATTAAGGAAATCACAAAGAGCAAGAAAACATGCCCTCTCCATTGATTATGTGACCTATCTCAATGAAGTGGAGTATGATATAGGAGATGATGATGACCCTACAACCTTTGTTGAGGCTATGCACAATTCACAAGCTACATTATGGCATGCTGCAATGGAAGAAGAATTGAACTCCATGGCACATAATGGTGTTTGGAGTTTGATTGAGGGTATTGGTGACATGAAACCAATTGGGAATAAATGGGTATTCAAGACCAAAAGGGACTCCAAGGGCAATATTGAATGGCACAAGGCTCGTTTGGTAGCTAAGGGGTTTACACAAAAAGAAGGGTTGGATTACACAGAGACTTTTTCTCTAGTTTCAACTAAGGACTCATTCAGAATTATCATAGCTCTCATAGCTCATTTTAATCTTGAGCTGCATCAAATGGACGTGAAGACTGCCTTCTTAAATGGCAGCCTTGATGAAACAATTTATATGAAACAGCCCCAAGGATTCGTTGAAAGGGGGAAGGAAAGTTTTGTATGCAAGCTTAATAAGTCTATTTATGGACTCAAACAGGCTTCTAGGCAATGGTACAAGAAGTTTGATCAGGTGGTCACCTCGTTTGGTTTCAATGAAAATAAAATCGACAACTGCATTTATTTGAAGACAACAAGATCAGGTTTCATTTTCATGGTATTATATATTGATGCTATACTATTGGCAAGTTCCAGTGTTCAACTTCTTACTGAAACCAAGACAATGCTTTCAGCCAATTTTGATATGAAGGATTTAGGTGAGGCACACTTTGTTTTAGGGATTGAGATTGTGAGAAATTGATCTAAAGGCACCATAGGTCTCTCACAGAAAAACTACATTGACAAAGTACTTAAGAGGTTCAACATGTCCAACTACAGTAATGCAGATGTCCCTATAGCTAAAGGTGACAAACTATCTTTGGCTCAGTGTCCAGTGACAGACTTTGAAATAGAAGACATGAAGAACAAACCCTATGCCTCACTTGTAGGCAGTGTAATGTATGCACAAGTATGCACTAGGCCAGATTTGGCTTTTGCATTGAGTGTACTTGGAAGGTTTCAATCGAATCCTGGTGTGGTGTATTGGAATGCAGGCAAGAAAGTCCTGAGATATTTGAAGAAAACTCGAGAGTATGTGCTAGGGTTTCATCATGTAGAGAATTTTGAAGTAGTATGTTACTCTGATGCTGATTTAGGAGGCTGCGTGGATGACAAAATGTCAACTAGTGGTTATATATTTATCATGTGTGGAGGTGCAATCTCATGGATAAGCAAGAAATAAACTACACGAGCTGTCTCAACAATGGAATCAAAATACATTGGTTGTTTTGAAGCAATGAAACAAAGTAACTGGTTAAGAAACTTGATTCATGAAATGCAAGTTGTGAAGAGCATTGAATAACCTTTGAAGATATACTGTGACAATGCAGCATCAGTCTTTTTTGCCAAGAATAATAGGAGGTCAAAGGCTTCAAGGTTAATGGATATTAAGTATTTGAAGGTACAAGATAAAGTTAGGGAGAAAGTGATCGAGATAGAGCATCTTGGCACTTACAACATGATTGCAGATCCCTTGACAAAAGCTCTACATGTCACAGCTTTTCAGAGACATATCACTAGCATGGTTTGCAGGCATGTCTTGATCATGTTTAAATGTGGGAGTAAGGTATGGTACTTTACTCATAGTGATGAATCAATAATTATGAAGTAATTGTGTTTGATATAGCTGCAAACATCTCTTACAATATGCATATTTTGTTATTTCATGAAACTCATGAAGTATTTGGTAATGCAAAACTATTAAAGGAGACCAATCATATGTGGGAGGATAGCTGGTACCATTGAAGCTCTTTACTAAAGTTCCCTGATTCATTACATCAGTGCTAACTTTGATTAGTTTGTAATTCCAGAATACTTATGCAATAATTGTGTACTGTTTTCTTGAGTTCAACTGATAAGTTGGTAGTTGGATGTTTAAGTCAGTATGAAATTTGTGAATATAAGTCAGTGATCACCATGTTTTCTTAACATGATTTGCGTATGGTTTTAGTTGCACTCATGTGGGAGAATGTAAGGTATTTCTTGATAATGTGAGTTGTAACAAAACCATGATATTGTATATGTTATGAAGACTTAATGGACTTATATTATTTAAGGACTTATAATATGTGTTTTAATCATGATAAAACACTTAAAAGGGAAGTAATTATCACTTAAACTCAAGAGAATGAGTTGGCTAAAAGCACTGCCTAACGTGACATAATTGCAACCACGATGGATGGAGCAGTTATGGCTTTATGCGATTAAAACTGCTGCATGGTCTCTCTTCTCGGACACCAGTTCATTTTGACACATTCCCCCATCGTTTGTAGAACATACTCGAGTCCCAGAAAAGAGAAGAACACAGCCTTCATGTGCTATAAGGTTTTGCAGAAAGTCTGCTACCAAAAACCCTAGTTTCACTGTGACTGTTTTTCTTGCTTTCTGATCACTATGGCGAACTCAGCAAGTAAGTATTGCATGTTTATGTGAATTCATATTAGTGTAATCACTCCGACATTTCATATCCTCACGTAGTTCAAATATTAGGTTGATTATATTTAAGTTCCATATATATAGGCTTTCATCTTTAACCCTAGTGATTTTCTCTTCCTTAGGAAACCTAACAATCCAATAAAACTCACTTGACTTAGCTCTAACTCATGAGTCATCTCGATCTATTTCCTCCTTGGATAAAAAGTACTCACTCCCAAAGGAAATATACACAACCGATGTTTCCCGTTTGTTCAGCCATTTGTTAACCCATGGCAATGCATGACATGAATTCCGTCATATCTACAATTATACAGTACTTCATAAAATTTAATAAAATCAATTTGCGTAAACATCTGCCGTATTTTCCCTACTTTGATTCCAAACCAAGCAAGCAATATCTCTCACCAACATCTCGAAAAAACACAAGCATAGCAGAAACTAGAGTCCCTTATTCCTACAATTAGAATATGTTAGTAACCAATATATAATCCTATATTCTGAATTGCTACGATTCCGATATTCCACTTAAACTAATAAGGACCCTTTAACTTTTGGTATTTCATTTGGGTTCTCAAACATTTCCCAATTATATGCAAGCTCCCTTGCTACTGGACAATCAACAAGTTTCTGTGCAATTGTATTTCACAATATGAATCATGAGTATAATTATTTTAAGAATCTATCTGAATGAACTGAAACTCATTTATTGGATTATATGACTGAAGTCTCTAGAAGTCAAACTGTTTGTAAAAATTTATTGAGTCAGTTTTGGGTGATCTACCCCTCAATTTCTGAAAATTACAAAATAGCTCCAAGACTTCATCAATAAATCTTACTATAAGGTCCTAACTGCACGAAATCTTCAACAGGGGTAAAAATCCAGGTTCATTCTTCCATTTTCATTCTAGAACATGTCCAAATCATTTGTCATGACTTCCAATACCAAATCACCATTCAAGTTCACCAAGTTTAAGTACCAAAAAATAACAAAGTTTCACAACCATGAAATAATTATAGGGTTAGCAGCAGCTAGCCCATTAAGAAATTAATCTCAATTCGTTCAGTTAAGCTTTCATTTCGAAGATTAAAGCTTAATTATGTAGGAATAACTCCTAAAAATGAAAAATATTAAAATCTGCGATAAATCTAGAAAATTATTAACTTTAATTGTAGTATTCTTCACTACAAACTCGTAGGCGAAAACATAATCGAATTTGATGAAGTATGGAGAGAGAGAGTTTCAGATTTTTCTTTATTTCCAATTAAAAAGCATAAGAGAGAACGAGGGCTCTTTGTTTGCTCTCTTTCAGACCATTTCACAAAAGAGGAAAAATATGAGATGTTATCTCCCAAGCCTTTGCCTCATGTGTCAAGCAAGAAGGAAATCTAATCTCTCTTTTCCTTTTCTTTTGGTGTATTTCAACATCTTCATGTCATGTTCATTATCTTCTTGTGATGACCTTTTCGATAAATAAGCCGAACATATTTTCCAATTAAATTCTTGGGTCTCACACGGTTCATTTTCCAATTCCAAGTGATGTAAATGAAGGAACTAAAGATTTTCTCGCTAAGGAAGGTTGTAGGGAGGGCCTAATGCATATTGGAGATGAGTCATGATTCACCACAAAAGTTTGAAGAAAAGAAACATGCTTGGAAAGTTCATACAGAAAGTTGGGAGTAAAGTGCTTACGAAATTCCAGATTTAGTCGACGTTGTAGTTGGGACTAGGGGTGGAATTTTTTCCCGAAAATCCCGAATCCGTCCCGAAATTTGACCGAAAAATGCCCAAACCGAATTTGAATTCGGTACCCAAAACCGAACCCGTCCCGAAAATTTCGGTTTGGGATTCGGCCACAGCGTTGAAAGCATTCGGTAATCTCGAACCGAAACCGAATATTATATATATATATATATATATTTATTTATTTATTTTTCATTTATAAATTATAATTAGAAATTACTTGGACCGTTGGATTGGTTAAAATCTAATCTAACCGTCCATTGAGTTAGGTCATTTGTGGTCTCTTAATCGCTCACCCTCAGTCTCACAGTCTCACAGTCTCACTGTCTCACAGTCTCACTCAATCTTCCGAAGCTGCTCGTGCTCTCGCTGCTCCGCTCCTTCCGTCCTCCGTCCACTTCAACGGCGCTCATCCAGTCGGCCGCACACACAGAGACACAGACGCAGGAAGACGCTAATCCGACACCAATCGAGTCCCAAAATCCAGGTAAGGGTTTTTGATTTTCACTGGGGTTTTGTTCTTTAGTGTTTAGAGTCATATTTCATGTTGATTAACTTGATTTTCACTGGGATTTTGTCAAATGTGTGAGGGTTTGAGGACTGTGGGTTTCGAATTAGGGTGGGTAAGTGCAGGGCTTTGCCATAAAAGCTGCATCATATATTGTTTTATGTACTCGCTTTTTTAATTACCCTTAAACCCAACTTTATCTCAACATATGGAAAATCAGTTTCGCCTAAACATTTGTGAAACCATCGGATATCCTTTTCATAAATTTGACTATGCTCTGCATGCTTATTGAGTTATTTCATTCCAAACTATAACTAAAATAGTTTTATTCTTATGACAAACAAGTTACTTCTCAACGCCGTAGCTATTCAGCCTATTCTCCTATTGCCAACTGTGCAGCATATTAGTTTCCTACTGCATTTGTTCTATATGTCTGATTGTGTTACATAATAAAAGGCAAATGATAGACTAAGTATTGAGTTTAAAGGAATCCTTTGAGTGGAGCATAATAATGAATGCTAAATTATGTTAAATAGAAATGGTGAGGGAAACAATCAAATAACTTAGGGTGGGTAAGAAATGGTGCACTCCTGAAAAATGGAATGTGCAATCTGTGTTTGATATATATGTTTATGGATCAGTTTATGGTCACTTTATGGATTAGAGATAAATATGAGTTTGATATATGTGTTTATGGAATGTGCACTCTATCATTTTATGGATCAATTTATGGTTGTGATATACATGTGATATATATGTGTTTGATCAGTTTATGGTTCAATTATCAACAAGAGGAAGGGGTCCACCATCAACGGCAACGGGTCATTCATCAACAAGGGGAAGGGGCCACTGGGCTAAAGGGAATGAACTTACTTAAACTTCATTTTGGTTGCATGCACTTTTTGGCTTATAAACTATGTTTTGCTTTTGGTTTGTAAATCTAAATTCATTTGGAAGTTTGGTTTGTAAAACTTAACTTATTTCATTTTGGTTGCATGCACTTTTAATTAACTAGTTTGGTAGACAATGGTAAACTTAAGCTTAACTTGTTAGTTGTTGCTTGCTTGGTATGAAAATTGAAATTATGAGATGAAATTGTGGTGAACTTTGATTGAATTGAATTTATTTATTTGATTGTGAAACTGTAACAGGAAGGTTGTGCAGGCAGTGTGCTGCAAGCCTGCAATTGTGAACTCTCTTTTTTTCCTTGAAAAATTGATGGGCTTACTTGTTAAAGAGCTTAAAATTGTAAAAAGTTTAAAAAGCCCAACATTTTGGGCTTCAAGGCCCAATTCTGAAGAGACCCGAAAATCCCAAAACACTTTCGGGAATCCCGAATTTCGGGAAATGAATAGTTTTGGTTCGATTTCGGGATACAAAATTCCATCCCGAAATATTTTGATTTGGGATTCGGGTAAAGGGTTTCGGTTCGGGATCCCGACCCGAACCAGCCCTAGGTGGGACAAACTCTTCTAGCGTAGACGCTTCATACCCAAACAAATTAAGAAAATCAAAACTAAATATTCTTTACTCCAAAAAGAATAAGCAACTTTTGAATTATCCAGAGGATGCCTTATATATATTATATCAAAAATACATATAGTGTTGTTATTCTCACCCTTATATCTTATCTTCCCACCCACATTTTAATGAATTTTTTAATTACAACTTCGTCCATCTGTAAAATGACTAATAAGGACATTAGTGACCCTCTTTTCGTTATTTTTTTAAAAAAGAAAGTCACTAATGTCCTTATTAGTCATTTTACAGATGGACGAAGTTGTAATTAAAAAATTCATTAAAATGTGGGTGGGAAGTTATTTTTTTAAAAAAGAAAGAAAAGTTTGGTCATGATAACTCTCACGTTCTGTCTAGACGATTTGTCTCCTTTAAACCCTCACTCGTCGTCCCATCTCCTTTCATTCAGAGAAAGCAAAAATAATGAACTTAGTTTGGGCGTGATAATTCTCACGCTCTGTTCAAACAATTTTTTTTAATATGAAACAATCATGCATTTTTCTTATGTTAGATGAAGCAGATGAAATTCTATCATGATCGTATCTTTAGTTTTAGTTTTATATATTATTTTTTTAAGGGACAAGTTTATAATTATATATATATATATATATATATATATATATATATTAAGGGTTTTTTTTAGGAATAATAATGGGTAGGGAAATAACATTTTAGTTTTTTTAACTTTTTATAGTGGGTGTAAATATAACGTGGGTGAGAAAATAAGACAATTGGGTGGATCTAGCAACTCTCAATATATATTATTATATAAAAAAGATGGACAATCAAACCGATTTCTCGATTCAATAGAAGCCCAAAGAGGTGAGGCGAATATGGTCCCATCCCAAATAACGAGAGATATGTAAAAAATAGGTCCGATTACACCTATTCCTAATCCTAAATGGAATGTAACAACGTAGGGATCCATATGTAAACATATTACCTATTTAGATATGCTCGAATGACCCCTTCTCATAATTAAAATGTATATAACCCTATTTCGGTCTGGTCCAGTATGAAATGAACTTATAATCCTGGAATGGACTTGATCATCAGATCATAGATTATAAGTTCATAACCCCAACCCATTCCCCTTTTGAGCGCTCTTTTCACTCGAAAGAACCGCTCACTAGCTAGTCGGACTAGTGGGCCCTATCTGGAGACATATTGAAAATCATGCCTTTAGAACCGAATGCAACGCCCATCTTCCAAATCAAAGGAAAAATGGGCTCGTTGGGAAGAAAGATGGAGTGTGGCTTGTAGAGCATATGTAACGCACAGTCGGGTTGCTTGCACAACGGATCTCTCTCTCTCTCTCTATCTAAAGATATCTATAGAGAAACGCGAAAGTAATAACCTTATGTTATGGCCCCCCCCCCCCCCCCCCCCCCGACTTACGACATTTATGCTACTCCTACTGTCCAACTCTTTGACAACATGACAAACCAAAAGTTCTGCCCTCCCCTTTATCTATCCAAGGGATGGAAGGGCAGATGCCTTTGGTATCCCCTATAGTCAAGAATTTGGGCCTCACAATCACTAGCCAATATGCTTTCTCTCATTCGTATTACTTTTTCAATATGAAAGAAAAAATTGAAAAGGAAAAAATCTTCTTAATAAAAAAAACCCCAATTCAATTATAAAATCCCTTTTGTCCCACTTCACACCTGGGTATCTTCAATAGAGAGTGTCATAAATAGTAAGTAAAAGTCGAAGTGTAAAGAATATTTCGTACAGTAAGTACTAAGCTATAATATGGTTCTATTCTCGTTGATTGTAATCGCGTGTTACTTCATCAAACCCGTCATGTTGAAGTAGATCATCATTATGACACAGAAAAAGTTAAAAAAAAAACTTAATGTGCTTACACAACCAGTTGAATCATTTTTATTCGATATTATTCAATCTTATACCCGATTAGACATTATTCAAGAATAACGATCTAATAGTTATTTCATATAAAGAGACATTAACCACCGTTTAAAAGTGGAAAAGTGGAGTCCTATCCTATGTGCTACTGGATTCCCTTGTCCCACAGAGTTGCCTCAACTCCTCCACCACCCCATCTATCTCTTCATCCTCTTTGTTTTTCATGTTTTCACTCAATTCCATTGCCTTTCCTTTCAAAGTCTGTCCTATTTTCTCCACCAAAACATCTGTGATCACCTTTGCTACCTCTTCTCGTTCAAGGCTGCCACTTCCAGTTCTCCGAACCTCCAGACCGACACCGACCTCCTCTACCAATCTAGCGTTCAGAGGCTGGTCCAGATGCATAGGGATGGCTATAATTGGAACACAAAACTTGATACTCTCCATAACAGAGCTCCATCCACAGTGACTCACAAACCCACCAATACTAGAATGCTGCAATATCTTTGCTTGTGGAGCCCAACCCTCCACTACCATTCCCCTCTCTCCCACTCTCTCCATAAACCCTTCTGGCAATACCTCCTCAATTTTAGTTGTCTCGCCCACAGGAAACCTAATAACCCAAATAAAACAAACGTTGCTGAGCTCTAACCCAAGAGCTATCTCTTGTATTTCCTCCTTGGACAAAAAGTACTCAGTCCCAAAGGAAACAAACACGACCGAAGATCTTTCTTTAGTGTTTAGCCATTTTATGATTTCTGTTTCCTCTCCTTCTCCATCTAAAGGGTCCTGAACCAGTGAACCAACAGGCACAATCACCTTCCCCAATAAACCACAGAGATGATCGATATATTTTGCTTCGATCTCTCTAGAAGTCTTTATTAAAATGATCTTACAAGATTGTTCGATGCATTTCTGTACACGCTCTCCATCGCTGAGGCCATTTGATTGAGATTTTTCCAAATTGTTGAACTTCATTAACTCATAATCCAGAAGATAGATTGAAGGAAAAGGAAATCTGGCACTATGGCTTTTACAACGGCGATGATTACAAAATGAAGCCATGGCAGCACAGCTAGGGAAGAACTGGACTGCTGGAATATTTTTCGACAACGCTCTAGAGGGTGCCCATGGTTGAAGAAAATCATATATGAGCAAATCTGGCTTTAGGGTTTTGAGGATGTTGGAAAAGTTGTCGCTGGCCATGTCGAAGGCCCTTTTGAGAGTGGGCATGAGATGGGGTGGGAGGCCATTGGTAGTGTGGTAGTGAGGTGGCAGTTCAGGCAACTCATCGTGTGGAAGATGGAGTTCCACATACTCAATGCAGTGAGAGTATTTTTGAGGGAGTTTTGGTTTGATGGAATTGAGATTTACAGGTGTGGAGCAAAAGAAGATGTGAAAATTCCCCCTAGAGGTCAGCTTCTTGGCTAGCTCTAGGAATGGAGATATGTGGCCATGAGCAAGCCATGGAAGCATGAGAACACTATTTTTTCTTTGCTGAATAGAATCCATTTTCTGACTCCTAAATTCTTAATTTCTCAGAGGTTGGTTTTTGAGACAGAAGTGACGGTGATGACTGATGAGTAAATGCCAAGATATATAAGATGAGTCATGAAAAGCTTGAGAAACGTGGAAGCTTCATGTGCATGGTTGGTATAAGTGCATACGTAAATTCCAGATTGAATCGGCGTCGTAGTTCGGATAAACTATTCCACAAAGGCCGATATCATGACATGCAAAGAGAAAAGAAGTCTACAATTCTTTTTCTTTGTGTTGGTCTGATAAGATGAAAGCAACAAATTAACAAAATGACAAACTACAACCACAATGTACAGTACAGCCAAAATTAAGCATTGGTGGAACAAATAAAAAGGCTAAGCATCTGAAATGTACACACTTTTCACGTCATCCTTATTAACTAATATTTGCAGCTTAGCTTGTAGACGATGACATGTCATCTAAGCTTAACTGTCCCTCTTATTCATTGTTGATGAATCCTTCGGGATTTGCAAGATCAACCTAAATATTAAGATTACTTACAACGCACGCTAATTCTTAGATTGTAGAAATCTTCAAGAATATAAAAAATTATGTTGATTTCCGTCGAATCAAATGTATACAAGATTTGAACCTAAGAGTTCCTATTTTCCTTCAAACCAGCCGCCAACTCATTCTCATCTGCAACGACACTAAGTCGGCCACAACCGCCAGTCCCCATCGTAGCACATTTCCCCAATTTTAAGACAGCAAGCCAACCTAAGAATGAAAATTAAAAGTTTTACAAGTTTGGAAGATGTCCTCGACTCAGTAATTGCAGAGATGAGTCTTTGGTTAACGATGACGTCCCTCCCCACGACTCTCTTTTGATACTAATTGAGTATTGCTCATAGTGAAAGTAATTCATAAATAAGGTTTGGGTAAATTACACAGAACCCCCTCAACTATTGGGTCATTAACAGTTTCATACCTCGTCTTTAAAAAGTTTCAATGTCATACCTTATCTTCGAATTTGTTTCAATTTCATACCTCCCGTCACTTGTCTGTCAAATTTTCTGTTAAATGCTGACGTGGCATGTGACGTGGCACATTTTATATTAAAAAATTATTAAAATATTATAAAAACTTAAAAAAATATTTTAAATATTAATTTAATATTTTTTTTTCTCTCTCTCCCCTCATCTTCTTCTTCTTCTTCTTGCATGCCGAACTGGTTCGGTTATTTTTTTATTTTTTTATTTTTTCCTCTCTCTCTCTCTCTCTCTCTCTCTCTCTCTCTTTGTCTCTGTTCTTCTTCTTCTTACCCCCAATCTGCCCAGAAGAAGAACAAGAAAGAGGAGGAGAGAGAAGGAAAAAAAAAAAATTGTTACCCCACCCCAGGTTCAGCCCTGCCCAGAAGAAGGAGAAGAGAAGAAAAAGAAGAAGAAGAAGAAGAAGAAGAGAGAAGAAGAAGAAGAAGAAGAAAAAAAAAAAAAAGAAAAAAAAAAAAGAAGGTGTTCGGTCTGGGCAGAGAAGAGAAGAAGAAGAAAAAAAAAAAAAATGTGTTCGGTCTGGGCAGAGAAGAAGAAGAAGAAGAAGAAGAAGAAAGAGAGAGAAGAGAGAGAAGAGAAGAGAAGAGAAGAAGAAGAAGTAGAAGAAGAAAGAAGAAAGAGAGAGAAGAGAGAGAAGAGAAGAAGAAGAAAAAAAAAAAGGCGGTCTGGGCAGAGAAGAAGAAGAAGAAGAAGAAGAAGAAGAAGAAAGAAGAAAGAGAGAGAAGAAAGAGAAGAGAAGAAGAAGAAAAAAAAAAAAAAAAAAAAAAGAAGGCGGTCTGGGCAGAGAAGAAGAAGAAGAAGAAGAAGAAGAAAAAAGAAGAAAGAGAGAGAAGAGAGAGAAGAGAGAGAAGAGAAGAAGAAGAAAAAAAAAAGAAAAAAAAGAAAAAAAAAAGAGGTTCTCGGTCTGAGAAGAAGAAGAAGAAGAAGAAGAAGAAGAAAGAGAAAGAAAAGAGAGGAGAGAAGAAGAAGAAGAAAAAAATTAATTTTTTATTAATTTTTTATTTTTTTATTAATTTTTTAATATAAAATGGGTCGCGTCACTTGCCACGTCAGCATTTAACGGAGGAATTGACGGAAGGCTGACGGAAGGTATGAAATTGAAACAAATTCGAAGATAAGGTATGACATTGAAAATTTTTAAAGACGAGGTATGAAAATGTTCACGACTAATAGTGGAGGTGGTTCTGTGTAATTTACCCATAAGGTTTTATTAAATTTAGTTTTAATGATTTTTTTTAACAACCGATATTATTTACACTAAAATGTGAGAGACTGAGTTAAGTCACAGATTAAACTTATCATAATAATGTGGTTCAAATTCGCTTTTGATAAGAATCGAACCTACTATTATCATTTCAATTTTACCCCTACTAAAAGCCCTCTTTATCTTCCTTCCTAACCCAAGCGATCTCTTTATTCTTCCTCTGTTAAAAGACTTGTCACTTACAAGTGAAAATGAATACTACAAGATCGTAGTACTTAGTGGCTAGTTTTAATGATTTTTTTTAACAAACGATATTATCTACATTAAGAGCGAGGGAGTGGACTTAGTCTCACAATGAGCTTAGCAATGATGTGGTTCAAATTCAGCTTTTGCAAGAATCGAACTTAAAAGACATCTCACTTATAAATGAAGAAGAATACAACTACCTGTAGTACTAAATGACAGTTTTAATGATTTTAAGTTACTTATTTTTATATAGTTTTGAATAATTTATTCATGTGGCAATGTTTAATTAGATTTGCACATCAACATTTTATATAGATTTTTTTATAAATATAATAAGACAAAAAATAATGTATGAGAGAAGATGATGGAAGAGGATCCGAATAAAAGGGTAGAAAATCCTCCTCCATAAGAATAAAAGGGTATTCTTATTTAATAACTACATCAATCGAATTTTAATTTCGGAGATCATTTTAATGTGGGTCTTGTAATTAGGGATGGGCAAATACCTATTGGTTATGGGCAAGGTCTTAAAAATCGATATTATCGGCGATATTTCGCCGATAATATCGTTTTTTTGACCGGCTGATATTTTTTTGACTAAAATTAAAATATCTTCAAAATATCGCAATAATATCGCTAATATCGCTAATATCGCGATATTAGCGATATTATCGCTAAGATTCGTCGTCCACTCGTTGTCGCCGCCGCCGGGAGGTGAGAAAGGGAGGAGGAAAAACCACAGGTGGTGGGTACGAGGCCGGAGAAGGATCGAGTTCGAGAGAGAGACTGAGGGAGAAGAAGAAGGATGGAGAGACTGAGGTGAGGTAGAGACGGAGACGGTGAGAAGGAGACCGGACCGAGGGAGAGAAGGAGACGGAGAGACCGGAGTTGTAGAGACCGGAGAAAGCCAGATCGAGAGATTGAGATTCGAGAGAAACTGAGGTGAGGTAGAGACGGAGACGGAGAGAAGGAGACTGGACCGAGGGAGAGAAGGAGACGGAGAGACCGGAGTTGCAGAGACGGAGACGGAGAGACCGGAGTTGCAGAGACCGGAGAAAGCCAGATCGAGAGATCGAGATTCGAGATTGAGAGAGACTGAGGTGAGGTAGAGACGGAGATGGAGAGAAGGAGAGAAGAAGACGGACGGAGAGACCGAGGGAGAGACGGAGACGGAAAGACCGAGGCAGAGAAGAATCCAGAAAGGCTCTGTCCTCTCCTCTGTGTTCTTCTGCTTGTTGCGTTGCGTGTGCGTGTGAAGGAGACGGAGAGACCGAGGGAGAGAGAATGAGACTCTGAGTCTGGGTATGCTTGCTGCGTGTGTGCGTGTGCTTGCTGCGTGTGTGCGTGTGCGTGTTGCATGATGTGCCACTGCCAACCAAGACAGGTGGTGCTTTGTCATCCAACCACGAAGGCTTGCAAATGACAATTCAGCAAACCACGTTGGTGTTTGCTTCGTGACAACATCCAGAGTTCATTGTGTGTGTGTGTTGCAGATGTGTGTGTGTGTGTGTTGCAGTGGATTTGGTTGAGTTCAAATCTGCTCAAGTCCAAATGTCATTAACAATATTATAAAGTGTAAAATATTGCACTAATTCATTATATATAAATGATTATGGTGTGTTTAAACTTCTTTCATTAATTACTACATATTTTCTACACTCACAATGTTTGCCAGCTCGCTATATAATCAACTTAAATCAGTTAAATCCATCATGCAATGCATTTACTTCCAATTTTTTGTGATAAACTAATAGATAATTGACTAAATAAACATCCTGCAAAGTTTCAATAAAAATTTCCAAGTTTTTCTTACAATTTCCGTGGTTTTTATTCAATTTTTATCGATATCGATAATATCCCGATATTTCCATTGATATTTCCGTGTTTTGGGACTACCGATATTTCCGATATCCTCGATATTTAATACCTTGGTTATGGGTAACCGCGGTTACCCGCCCGTTTAAATTAAACGGTTACGGTTATGGGTATAGTCGCGATTATAAACGGGTAACCGTTTACCCATTTATTTTATATATGTAAAATTAACACAAGTCATATTCCCTATCGGACAAAACTTAGATCAATGCTATTGACTATAGTGCATGATTTCATGGTCCATTATATATATTATGTTAATACTTTACATTCCGAGTTAAATAACCAAAGAATACTGTTTTTTAACAGTTTTCGTAACCCAAGGATACCTAGCTAATTTTATATTACCTTCATTGTTAACAGTTAAAAATATTGTGCGTAAACAATTATTTCAATTATAAGGACTTGAAAAATTAAAATGTGGAAATGTATGATGAATGTACCTATAACGGTGTTTAATTGTTAGAAAAAGAAAATTATGACAAATTTTTCTTTTTTAAATTTTCAAGTTGTTAAAAAAACAAGTAGACGAGTGAAAAATGAGTAAATAGTAAAAAAAAAAAAGAATAAACGGGTTAAAAAAGGATAAACGGGTATTAAACGGTTATGGTTAAATGAGTACACGGTTATGAGTATGGTTAACCATTTATAAACGGTTATGAGTATGTGTATAACCGTTTAGCCAATTACCCAACGGGTAAACGGTTATGCGGGTAAAAAAATAAACGGTTATGGATAAATAATCGCGGTTACCCGTCCGGCATAACCGTTGCCCATCCCTACTTGTAATAAAACCCTATTGAAAATTAATTGAAAAGGACACAGTGGCCCAGATGGACCAAAGGCATCATTGGCTTGTTGCTTTTGCACCCTCATTCTTCAAATGGTCGTGAGAAAGTAGCTTCCTCTGTTCATACCCTCCGTGGATTCATCATTCATGGAGCTTTAATTCTAAGGCAAGCCAAATTGTACCCTGGTTCTCTCTCTTTTGCCCTTTTCCCCTTTACTTTTCGCAATCTCTCACCCGGATGCTCTTCAATTTCAATTCAAGTTCATTGATGTTCAATCTCTGTCGTGGTTGCAGCAGCTCCATTTTGAAGTTTGGGGGTTTCGTTTGATCTTCCTCTAGGATGCAGAATTCTAATCAGGACTCGCAAGATCAGAGGTAAGGATCATCTGGGTAGCTCTCATTTCTTTGTTTTTGCTTCGTTTTCACGAGGATCTCAATGTTTGAACTGTTCTGTCACACGGGGGCTGTGTTATGCTTTCTCCTTCACTGTGGCGGTTTCTTTTCGCATTTTTCTTACCTTTTCGATTTCAATGTACGACTATGAATTTAATTATTCATCAGTTGAGCTGTCTGCAAACTTTTGGTGAGAAAATGTGGGAGAATACGAAATTTTAGCATGCCATTCCATTGTCGAGGAACTTAATTATAGTATTGATGCTTGGCATGATGGATGTGATATTTAAGATTTGCAACATCAAATTAGCGTCTGACCCATATTATTTGACGCTGATGTGTATTGTCATATTGTATTCTTCTCAAAGATGAATTTGTGGATTGGTGTTTCGTTCTTATAGATTGTTCGAAAGAGTGATATTTTGTTTTGTTTGAGGCATAATAGTGCTTCAACCCCTAATTATTGCCATGTAAATCAGGAGTAATTCGGGCATGGAGGATTCCACTGCAATGACTATTGAGTTTCTTCGGGCACGGTTGTTGTCCGAGAGGTCCGTTTCAAGAAGTGCAAGACAGAGAGTTAATGAGCTGGAAAAAATGGTATATTTCAGGATATGGGAATGTGTGGATTTTTTAATGTCAGACCTGTTGTTCAAAGAACTCTCACTCACTTTCATTAGTTATACTAATATTTGGTTTTTTTTTTTAACAATTTAGGTAGAAGAAATGGAGGAACAACTTAAGATTGTTTCTCTTCAAAGAAAAATGGCTGAGAAAGCCACAGCAGATGTTCTTGCCATTTTGGAGAACCAAGGGGGAAGTGACATTTCCGAGGAATTTGATTCCAGCTCTGATCAGGAAACACACCAGGAATCCAAAGCGGGTAATAACTTGACAAATGAAGAAGAAAGCTTTGTAATTTCGAAGGCAAGAAGAAATGAACAGGAGGAACTTTCGGGTTCTGATGCCGATTCTTCTCTAATACCTGGTAGAAGCTTGTCTTGGAAAGGGCGCATTGAATCTCCACGTTCTCGAGAAAAGTTTAAAGATCTATCCACAAGAAGACGTAGCAATTTTTCATCCAGGGGTTCTAGTTCTCCAAGACATCACCTTGGAAAATCCTGCCGCCAGATAAAACACAAAGAAACAAGGTTGGTTGTTTGGCTTACTACTTTACTCATTTCCTGTGCATATTAAAGTATATACATTCATAGGCCTGCCAATTTGATATATGTATGTATTGGTTTAGGTGCTTCGCTATTTGATATAGTATATACATCCTCTTTAATAAATTTTCCTAATCCAATTGAAAGTGATTCAATGCAGTTGAAAGTATTTTATCCATTAGGATGCATTATAAATACTAGTCTAATCTAACTGTAGAGACACGTCTTTAACCGAAGACCTAAGACTTCTGATATCAATTATTAACTGCAGCAGCCCAATTTTCTAATATCTAAGTGTTATTGTTGTTATGGTTAATATCATTATTGTTATCGTTATTATGTTTGCTTTAAAACTTAGTATTATCGATGTAAAGAAAGTTATTAACTTCGAACGTATATGCATCTTCGAAGAAAGCTATTATGGAAAAATCAGAAAGAACGTATGTATACTTATATAGGCTTAATCATATAAATGGTCCTTGTGGTCATAACGTATTCGGAAGATAGCCCTGTGGTAAAAATTCGGATTTAAACCCGTCATGTAGTTCATTAGGAAATTTAGTCCAAAAGTGATTTTCCGTTAAATGTCCGTTAAATGCGGGGTAAAATTGTACTTTCATGTGTGTACCTTCTTCGTCCTCGTCTCTCTCTTCTCTATCTGTCAGGTCTGAAAAGTATGGATAAGAAGTTTGAGAAAAGACAAGGTGTTTGGCACAACGGAATTATCGCCTCCCCAGCCAACCCAACTATTTCTGTTAGGTTTAGGGTTCAATGGCTCCAGTTCTAAGTAAAGGCATGTCTACTGCTTCTCTGGCCTAGCTTCCTTCTTCGTCTCCTATTGTGCTCAGAAACCCAGCAGGGCCTTGAGCCTCAGAAGTGCTTTTATGCCACATAATGGACTTCGGAAGGGCTTCTCTTGTGGCGGACTGAAGTGGAAGTTTGAAAGCAGGAACAGAGGAGTGTCCGTCTGCTTCGACGCCGTGGTTGCCGAGGAGGAGGAGGCCTCTGATACCACCGGTGAGAAATTCGAGTACCAGGCCGAGGTATCTCGGCTTATGGATTTGATATTTCATAGTCTATACAGCCACAAGGTGTTTCTTAGAGAGCTTGTGATTAATGCTAGTGATGCATTGGACAAGTTGAGATATTTGAGTGTGACTGAGCCCTTACTGCTTGGAGATGCTGGAGAGCTACAAATACGTATCAAACCTGATCCAGATAATGGGACTATCACTATATCTGATACTGGTATTGGAAAGACAAAAGAGGAACTCATTGACTGCCTTGGAATCATTGCCCAGAGTGGTACTTCAAAGTTCTTGAAGGCTCTGAAGGAAAACAAGGATCTTGGTTCAGACAATGGCTTAATTGGTCAATCAAGTGTTGGCTTCTACTCTGCTTTTCTTGTTGTTGAGAAGGTGGTTGTCTCTACAAAAATCCCATGGTCAGATAAGCATCTAACAGAAATCTAACGAAGAAGGGTGCACACTTGAAAGTACAATTTTACCTTGCATTTAACGGACATTGAACGGAAAAATCACTTTTGGACTAAATTTGCTAACGGACTACACCACAGGGGTTTAAACCCGGATTTTTTTTACCACAGGGCTATCTTTCGAATACCTTATGACCAGGGAACCATTTATCCGATTTGACCGGGGACACACATTTTGCGACACGTTTTGTGGGGTCCACTTTGTAATCTATTTCAAAGATCCAACCATCTATCTTTTCTTACCTCAAAGATCATGTCTACCAAAAATCATCCAAATACAAAACCATATGACCGTTGGATTAAATTTAGTTGTTTCTTTGTAGAACCGTTTTTGTCCATTTTCTTCACTACAAATGAATGTTTTGAGGGTTTTTGATTTGTTTATTTTTTTTGTAAGGATGATCTATGAATGATGTACTAAAATATAGATAGTTCGGATTGTTGAAATACATTATGAAGTGGGCCCTACAAATTATGTGTCAAAGCATGTGTCCCCGGATCCTAACCCTATATAGAGGAATGTTGTAATATCCATTCGTCCTCCCAAAATTTTCTAGCTGACAAAGATAATTGTAGACTGAAACTAGTTTTTCATATCTACTGCGTTAAATGCTGCATGCGCTGATACATAATCCATGCTATTTACCTCATAATGTTCATAATCTGTCAATTATGTTCTTCTCCCAACCATATAACACAATACAACTCCAGAGACAAAATGAAAAAAGAAAAAAGAGAGCAGAGTTTCCTGAAAAGTTCTTGGTTTATATACTGTGGAGTTCTGTATAATACAATAGTTTTAAATATAATGATTTATTTTATTTTTCAGATCAGACAAGTTTGATTCTCAAGAAAATGGTGTTTCTGCTTCTTCAGAAGGGCTTGCAAATGGCCTATACAGTGGGCATGAGAAATTCAGAGAAAGTTCTGAATTCCGAGAAGGGAATGATGCACTCTCGGGGACCATTGAAAATCAAAGAAATAGGGACCTGGATTTCAGCGGGCATGGAAGAGACAAAGAAATGGAAAAAGCACTAGAACATCAGGCGCAACTTATTTGTCAAAATGAAGAGATGGAGAAGGCTCAAAGAGAATGGGAAGAGAAGTTTAGAGAAAATAACACCAGTACACCGGTATGTTTCATATGAATCTATTCATATCATAGACCAATTCTTTTGCTTCGAATTAGCATACCACTATAATGCTGCATAAAGTCTTAATGCTTGGAATAGATGCCCTTCGGATTTACGTATTGTATAATAGTGCTTCAGTGCTACAAAACCGTAATTGTTGCCATGATTATATAATTTTCCTTTTCCGTCGTTTTAGGTATGCTTGACCGATTTTAAGTTCTGCAACATAACTCAGCAAGTTTAGTTAGAGTATTTCTAAAACATCTTAATTTTCAATCAGTTAGTTTCTTGAATTACGTCTGATAGCGTATAGCTTAGTTTTGGAGTATTTGTGTTGGTTAATTTCTGAAAGTATGTTTTGTAGTCCATAGGCCATGGCTTACTTTGATTAGTGAAAAACCACGTAAAAGTTCAAACATTTAGTTCCAAAGAACTTATTTACTTGACAACTCAACTTATTCAACTGTCACCATGGTCAAAATTATCATGGGGTCATCATCCCTTTGTCATAAAACTAGTCACTAGACTCACTACTAACATATTCCCTACCTTTGCAAATACAACCAATGGCACAGTCATCCCTTCACTGTTGCTAATTGCATCCATCACTGGTCAGCACTGCCAATACCAACAGTCACCACCAATGATGTTGCCATTACTTCAATTCCCAGTTACAACCTCATATCTTGAATATTCCTTCAGCTTCTGGGCTTTGTGATTCTGCTGTAATTGAGATTTCATACGTTTGGTAAATTTGGTTTGGTTCTTTGTGTCCTTTCCCGAAAAACGAGAAGAAAATAATAGTTATCATATGAAAGATTCCCCTTTCTTTTCTCTTCCTCAATTTTCGAAGAGATATGTAGGAGCTACAGTTGTATTTATTCTTGAAGATTTACTTTCGTTCTCCTTAATCAATCTCACAACCCACAATTTCTTTGAATCAGGTTCATCTGATTTACTAGAGAAATTAGCTCTTGGCAACATCAAATTAAAAGTTTCAAACCCGACTTATCAACATATTTGACAACTTCACATCAATTTTCTCTAGTATTTCATCAGGTTTTTTGGACTTTAGGGTTATTTTTCTCATCTTCAACAGCGTCATCAAGATCTCTTGTATGACATTATCCATGAATTTGTATTGATCCCTGTCCTTCAAAATAAATTTCTTTACTCTCACCAAACTCTTTGTCAAAAGTTTTCAATTCCCAACCAAATATCATAACAAAACTATCAACTGCTTTTGAAAAACAATAAATGCTGGAGGAAGGTACGTGCTAGTTTCATGTTAGCTTGGCATTGTCTTATTATTTGGGCTTATAGGAGCCACCTCTTCCCTAAGATGTTAATTCGTCTTTCATGGCTTTGAAACGCTTGCTCTACCCAGTATATTGGGGATTAATATGGATGATGCAGCATTAGCCTCATTTCTTCGATGCATTTTTTCATTTGAGTGAGGACTTTCTGTGGGCCTTTTAAGAATAAATAAAAAATAAAAAATAAAAAATAAAAAATAAAAAAAAACGTAAACACGCATCAGTTTACCGAACTAGGCTTCAAAACTAATTAATCAGTTTTGAATGAACATATAGCATGGTGTTTTTCTCCTTGTGATATTTTGTTTGGCACAAGTAACATTTGTTTCTAAGCAGTCATCACTTTACGGGCACAAGTAACATTTTATTTTAGTACATAAAAAGTCTCTTCGTTTTTCTTTCTCTTGTTTAGAAATTTTATCCACTAACCTGGTGGGTTTTTCGTCATATAGGATTCATGCGACCCTGGGAACCATTCAGATATCACCGAGGAAAGAGATGAGATAAAGGTACAAATGCCGTCTCCTGCCACGGTGGCTGCTGCCCAAGCTCAAGAGTCAAAGTCAGCGGCCAAAATTCAATCAAACGGTTTTCAACCAGCTTCACATATAGATACAGGAGGGTTGCAGGATAAGCTGAATAGAAGCTCTGCTGCTTCCTCACAGGTTCAAGAATTTGCATTCCCTACTGCAAATGGAAAGCAAAATCAAGAGAGCCCAGAAAATTATGCTCGGCACACTTCACGTGGCTCCCACCCTGACCTACTTCTGCATCAATCGGCCCACAAACATACATCAGATGCCTCTTCTCCTGATGCTGGCAATGGTTTTCATAAAGGAAATGCTTCAGGGAGCAGAAACGACTTATATGCATTGGTGCCTCATGACTCGCAGGATAAGTTAGGTGGTGTGCTGGATGCACTTAAACAAGCAAGGCTATCACTACAACAGACAATGACTAGATTGCCGCTAGTAAATGGTACATCTCCACACAAGTCCATAGAATCACCTATTCCCGCTGCGAAAACTGTAGACAGAGTAGAGACTCCTGTTGGGTTTGCTGGGCTTTTCAGACTACCAACTGATTTTGCAGTTGAAGAAGCTGCGACTCACAATAGCTATTTTGGTTCTTCTAGCTTACCGTCTGCAAGGCATTCTCCTCAAATTAGGGTTTCAGCAACTCCTGATCTCTTTGTCACGAGCCCTTATGTTGAGACTAGACCAACCTTCTCTACCAACACTGCTGATCGATTCGTCACCAGTCAATACATCGAGCCCAGACCTCCCCCTTCAACTAATGCTGCTGATCAATTCGTCACCAGTCAATACATTGAGCCCGGGCCAGCCTTTTCAAGTAATGCTGCTGATCGATTCTTCACCAGTCAATACATTGAGCCCAGACCAACTTTTTCTACTAGTGTTGCTGATCGGTTTGCCATCAATCCTTATGTTGAGACTAGATCAAATTTTCCTGCTAATGCTGCTTATCTATTTCCCAGTAGCCCTTACGCCGATACTAGATCAAATTTTCCAGCTGAAAACAGATTTCCGAGTGGGCGTTATCCAGAATCTGGGTCAAGAGTTTCTCCTCCGCTGCCACATCTTGATCCTTACTTTGATACGGGTCTACCCTCGTCGAGATTTACCAATCCTCCCTATCCCAACTATCCCTCTGTTCCAGACCCGACGCCCTGGATGACCTCCGATGAAACATTAACGAGAGCCCTACCAAGAAGGCCGGTTGGGGCACCAACAGATGGTTATTCGTTCGACGATCACATTCGACCCAGTATGTACAGATAGTAGCATGTAGGTTGCCATTGCTAGATAGTCACAGTGAAGCTTAGTGGTGAATGGTGGTTTTGTAATTTATTTGTTGGAGGAGACAGATTGTACACGAATGCTGCCACCATTTGTGCTTCCATCTTGTTCTGGTTTCTGTTTCCTTTAATGACTCATTCATTCAACAAGCGTATTTCAACATGGTCCTTGCTTTCTGGATCTCTGGATTTGACAATCCAACACTAATTTTGTTGGAAAATTTCCAGTTTTGCCTGCATTCAAGAGAAACTGACCAGTCTGCGAAGGAAAGCCGAAAAGTCATAAGTTCTCGAGGCGTGTTTACCTTAATTTTGAGGGTGTATAGAATGCCAAACCTCAATTCCTGTTGAATTGAACTTAAGAACTTTCACTTAAAGTGGAGAGAAATATCACTAGACGTAGTTCTTACGTGATTTAAATTCATGTATTAATGAAATCATCCACCCAACAAACGGATCCACTTGGTGAAATCATCTCCCACTGTGAATGACGATGACGCTAGAGCGCATGTGGTCGTCAGACATGACCGTGATACAATGAAGGAAGGTTTCAGCGCAAAACCAATTGGCAGTAGGAGAGTGATCTAACTCCTTAAAATCCGTTACAAAGTTTCTTAACTTACAATACAGAACAACACTCTACATTCTCACACAAATCGGTGCACATTCACACATAATACATAGTAACAAAGCATACTCTCATTATTTCAAAAAAAAAAAAAAAAAACTGATGGAAATAAACAATTGTCTTCAATAAACAATAAATTGACCCAAATTACGTGGAACAAAATCATGATTTGGCAAGTTGAAGAAGGAAGTCTTCATGGACAAACATATTCTGCATGACATGCTAATAACATGCCTTATTACAAACTCTGCAATTTACACACATATTACAGCAATTTGCCTCCCAAACACTTATGCAATATTTGCCTAATGGAAACGGAAAGCAGGATCTGTCACAGGTAACTGTACTTGTTGCTCCCCCATACCTTGAACCAAAGTAAAATTACAACACTGCTTAAGCCACAAAAGAGAACCAGAATGCACAGAACCAGAAAACACATCAGGAACCTCTCCTTGCCATTTTGTCCTGCAACCGCATTCTCCAACCCCTTCTTCAATCGGTGCAGAAGTCGAGGATGCTCGCTGGTATGGGGTTCAAACCATGGCACAGAATGATATAACGTATTTGCCTGCAGGCAAAAGAAAGAAATTAGCTCGTATTAGATTATGTACTTCCGAAGAAAGCATAATTAGACTTGGGAAATTTAGCATTACCAAAAAACTTGCGCTAGTCCATGAAGTCTTCATTTGGGTTCTTTCATGACAATCAGAAAATTCCATGGATTCATCACCACCAACCAGAATGGAAGACTGATTTGATGCCCTCTGCACATATGTTAGTCCACATTTTTAATCGCAAACACAGTAGAGAAAGCAGGAAGAATGAAAGAAAATGAATCAGGCACTGAACATGTTACTTTAGCCTATGATTTCTCAATTTCTCTCACCATCATATTTCCGGAAGATTTGCAGCAGACGGGACATGTACTGTAATGACTACGAGAGAAAACCTGGTCGGAAAAAAAGAGTGAGATTTAGTGCAATGACTTCTCATGACTCTTCATATAAGGGTTATCGAAAACAAAAGGAAGGTAGCATAATTATGTATCAAAATCATGTGAGATAAATAAAGACCTCCAAGCAAACTACATGCATCAAATGGCCACATGGTAAAGCTCTGATGCTTGAGGTTGATGTGAACATGAAGCCATTGCAGATGGGGCAGTTAGCTTCGAGGCATTTCTCCCGGCACTTGTGGTTCACTATACTTATGCTCAAGCAACAATTGCACTTCATGCAGTGAAAATAGTCGATGCCAAGGCCCTTCCCAACACGGCATAAATTGCAAAATGGACAATGATAGACATTCCTGAGCAACAAAAAGTAGCAGTTACATATGTAATTCACCAAAATAGTTCTTGTGTACTGATACGAAAAGTAGATAACTCGCAACTGCAGATTTTGTATAACTTAGTTACCTGCCATCATCAAAAAGTTTGCATGAATTACAATAATATTTTGCCATTGAGAGTCCGTTGCAAGAAGGCGTGGAGCATATTGGCCCAATTGGCTGAATATTGAGGCAGCGCATACACATCATTTCCGATGTTTGTTTCCTGCAGTACAAGAACATCAGCTACCTATATATATATATAGAATTTCTCAACTTGAGAAGAAGCTACACGATCGAGAAATTACCGATCCATTTCGTGGTCACTGCCAATATCGTGGCAAAATCTACATGTAAACAGCTTGTTGCAGCAAGTGGCATGGAGTTTGCAGTTTCTTTTGTAGTGCTTACACCCATATACTCCTTTTTCGGAATCTTGAAATGTTGGTGACCGTCCCACTAAATCTTCACCCTCACAATTATTTCCTGCTGAAGCTCGGAGTAAACTCTGCTGTGCAGCCATCCAGTAACTGAGATAGAACCGAGTAGCTTGTAATGTAAGAAATATGACCACGAACATGAAGAAATCTCAAAGTAGATACTTGCCATCAGACTAACCTAGACATTAGATTCTTCAAGTTACGCTTCTTATGAGAGTTGAGGGCACGATCAATTTGCTGCACGCTTCCTTCAAACATAACAATCAAACTTAACAAAAAATAATATAGAAACATGAAAAGTAGAACAAGATCAATATAAGATATTTGTATCTATGCAGCTTTTCAAGATAGCACAAACCTTTTGGAGAAATGCGAGTTTCAAGCCTCCGAGTCTGTGAACTTGAGAATGAATTTCCTTTAGAGCTTTCATTTAGCCATTCATTGAACATTGTATTTTTGGTCACCTGATTAAAGGTATTCATCATTTCTCTCTGTTCATCCTCGGTAAGTGCTGAACTTACCCAGGGTAACATAGATTGTAGCACGTCAGCACCTGTAGTCCCCAGTATGAAACCAACTATTCTATTTTGATCCTCCACAGAGAAGTGCAATCCAAATAGTGGCCACAGTTCAATCTCTTCCCTTGTCATGTGCTGGTCTACCATAATTCTTAGTGACTTGAGCGATACACGAAGCCTGAAAGCTAATTCATGGTACTTTCTCAAGCATTCGCTTGACTCACCACCACGAGTACCCAAAAAAGCCATCGCACTTCCGTGAAGATGTGAAAGCTCAAAAAGAAGACCAGAAATATTTTCAAATGCCTGTTGTTCTTGCTCATGATCCAGTGTGTATGAGTGACTCACATTGTGAAGTGCATCTCGGGATTCCAGTGCCGGATACACTATATTGGCCTCAGCATTACTATGAGCTCTGGATAAGTCCCATAAGAAACAGAAAAATCCACTGACCTGCTGAAGAAATATCTCATCACAAGTGCTGACTTTTTCCGATTCATTGTCAAGATATTCCAAGTCACGGCGTATGGCCTTATGAACTTTAAAAACAACATCAATTGGTTGTAAAGGGTGAGAAGCATTGCTCTCTTGATATGGAGAGGAGTAGATGTCTGTGCTTGACAATGCGGAAGCACACCAAGCAAGTGATAATTGACCAATTTTCTCATCACTACCAACAAACCTTTTGACAGGACAGCACCCGCTTGCACTCGAGCAGGAGCTGTCATTGAGAGGCTTGCTAGCCCAACCACAAAAGATCTCGACCAGAGCAATATCTGATGCCGGAGCTGTATCAAACAACAAAATTTCAAAACGTAAAATTAGATAAACAAAGTATAGATTACGAGAACAGTATTTATGTCAACACATAGCCATAAAAGAGGACAGAAATAGACCTGCCAGCTGCATGTTTTTAACAAAGTTGTTGGCTTCATTTGCAGTCAATGAGTTTACCATCCATGGCAACGCACGCTCAATTAATTTCAAGGGCATCACACACAAGCTTTGATGCAAAAGTTCCCGTTGTCTTTTGACGCTTAAGTGCTTTCGCACAAGTGGAAGTACCTAGACAGACAGAGAGCTTAGCTGATGGTTTCAAGACAGTAAAATGCTGCATAACTTTCCAAAAGCTACGAAATATATCTCACAAGAAACTAATTTATAATTAAAATAGTGGAGCTCACCTGAACTTCCTCATTGTCGAAACGCCCCTTTAAAGTTTCCATTATTCGATCAGCATGTGAGGCTATCGTTGAATTAAATTCTGTAATGGAAGAAGAGATTGTTCCTGCCTTCTGTATACTTTCAATCAAACACATAAACTCTTTGCATAAACTTTCTTCTTTTGTGCGCTGCTGAAAAGATAAGGTTTCTCCATATACTGCGGGATACATGACTTTTGTCTCAGCAACACTGCAGAAGAAACGCAGTAGAAACTTCAAATGAAAGAAGAGATACAAAAAAATAAAAAAAAATAAAAAATAATAATAATAATAATAACAGAAAATTAAAACAATTGAGCACCAGCACTAAGAAATATTTGATGATTAATTCAATAATTTAAAACTTGTAAATGCTCAAGAGGACCTGTGGAAGATACAAATTTCGGCAATAAATTGTAGCTTCTTATGGAAAGCCAATAGATCATACGTAACAGCACCAGAAATACTAATCTTCTTGGCCTCCTCGAGTATCGCATTCAACTCTCGTTCAATAGCATTGTGCCAAAGAATTACGGTATCTATTGGATGTTCGCCAGAGAACTCAGTTGCAAAGTCTATTTCGTCTGTCTGATTTGATATCATGCTAGCACAATAATCTTTCCCTTCCATCCAGGCAAAAATAACTTGTTCAACAAGATTATCCTCTCGAACTATATTCCTCAAATACTTTTGAACATAGTGATATTCATCAGGCGAAATAGAGGACGACAACCAGGGGAGGAACTTTGAAAGTATATTAGTGGGGATGCTGCACAAAATCTTCCAGACTAAAGATGCTTGTTCTTCATGTGAGAACTGAGTAAGCAAAGGGAAGACCTGATGCATTATAAACACCGAAAGAAGTTAAAAACAATTTTCATTTCAATCCAGGATATTGAAGAAAAAGGCCATAGATTTATGCATATATACATAGACATATACGCAAACGGATAGTACACATTAATCAGTCGAAAATGATTAGTGTAATAAGAGGATTTTCAAAAACTATGGACCAAAACTCTCTTGCAGAAAAAGGTTCGCACAGCTATATTTCATATTCATGGATGCTAATAGATTCTCAGATTATTATGGAAGATCAAATGAATACATCAAAACATCCAAAGAAGCAGAATTACATGCAAGTACTTGTTATGGAGATTGTTAGAGCATGAACTCGAGAACCAAGACGCAAAGGTAAAATGCTCGTACAAACCAATGTAAAATAGTTAATTCAATTTGAAATAGATTTTTTTGAGAGAAACTTGTCCTGTAATGAAATACTTTATTCACAATCAATCACAATTCTGCATGCGTATATTATGAACATTGAGAAAGCTTCAACGAATATGTTCTTGAGAAGCTACAGAATGTAAAGGAAAAAGAAGAGAGAGAGAGAGAGAGAGAGAGATTGAAGAAAGAGAGATACTTTTTGATTTCTTGGTTAATCTGTTATGATTACAATTGTAGTTATATAAAGGCCTTTTTCTTAGTTGCTAATCTTCCACCTCCTTATCTCAACCATATTTCTAACAATCTATAACTACTTCTAACAGCTCATCTCTTTTATTTAGTGACAAGTGTCACTTAATTTGACCCTTGATCTTCTCTTTACTTGAATGGCTGTTTTCTTCATTTGAGTCCTTATATCCCCCCTCAATCGGATGCTCAAAGACACTGAGCATGAGATTGCCACAGTGTTGCTGAAACAAAGGAGCGGACAACCCTTTGGTAAGTATATCTGCTGACTGTTCAGCTGAGGAAACATGTTGAACCAGAAGATCTCCTCGAATGACTCGTTCCCGTACAAAATGGTAATCAATCTCGATGTGTTTGGACTTGGCATGAAACACTGGATTAGTGGAAAGAGCAATGGCCGAAAGATTATCACAGTAGATGAGTGGAGGAACTGAAATAGGAACATGTAAATCACAAAACAACTGTCGGATCCAAGCTAACTCTGCAGCTGTAATGGCTAAGGCTCTATACTCAGCCTCTGTGGAAGACCTGGACACTGTGTGCTGTTTTTTTGACGACCAAGAAATCGGATTTGAACCAAGAAAAATAACAAAACCTGAAGTGGATCTGCGATCATTGGGATCCCCAGCCCAATCTGCATCACTATAGGACTGCAAGTGTATTGGTCCTGGCCTAAACTGAATACCAAAACCTGATGTGCCTTTGATATATCGTATGATTCGTTTGACTGCAATAACATGAGACTCCATAGGATTATGCATAAATTGACATGCTTGATTCACCGAGAATGCTATATCTGGTCTGGTGAAGGTGAGATACTGAAGAGCACCAACAATGCTTCTGTACTGTGCAGGATTATGATATGGTTTGCCATCATCTTTAAGCAATCGATGATATGGTAAACAGGGTGTAGCACACGGTTTACAATCCTGCAAGTCAACCTTTTCAACTAACTCAGTAATATACTTTGATTGTGATACAAATAGCCCCCCTGATGTATAGCTGATTTGTAACCCCAAGAAATAATTCAGTTGGCCCAAGTCTTTCATATCGAATTCACGGGTGAGCCCTTGAATCACACTGGAAATTAGCTCAGAACTACTACCAGTAAGTATCACATCATCAACATAAAGCAGTAATACTACAGTGCCTTTGGAGGAATGTTGAACAAACAAAGAGGGATCAGCTTGGGAAGCCTTGAATCCTAAGCTAGGTAAGAAACTTGTGAATCTATCATTCCAGGCTCGGGGAGCCTGTTTAAGTCCATATAGAGACTTTTGTAATTTACAAACATAGTTAGGATGTTCTGTACTTTGAAATCCTGGAGGTTGCTCCATATATACCTCCTCTTGAAGAATGCCATGTAAAAAAGCATTTTTTACATCCATCTGTCGGAGAGGCCAATTAAACTGTGTAGCTAGGGCTAGGATCAACCGTATGGTAGTAGACTTCACCACAGGACTAAAAGTCTCCCCAAAGTCAATTCCTTCTTCTTGGCTATACCCTTTTGCAACAAGTCTTGCTTTATATCGAGCAATACAACCATTTGCATCCCTTTTAATCCTGTATACCCATTTACAGCCAACTAAGTTCTTATTAGGTGGCAATGGAACCAAAGACCAAGTCTTCTGTGTATGCAAAGCACTGATTTCTTCTTGCATAGCCTCTTGCCATTTTGGTATAGTGGAAGCTGCCTTGAAAGACTTTGGTTCTGTGATAGAGGTCTGAGAGAAGCTTGTAGAGACAGATAGAGCTTTTCTCTTGAAGATACCATTTTTGGATCTTGTTTGCATAGGGTGAATATTCATAGGCATATTTAACAGAACTTGCAGATTCTCTTGCTGAAGATCAGGGTCCACAGGAATAGGAGACTGTGTAGAAGAAGCAGATGGAACATTGGAGACATGTGGAGGATAAGAAATAAACTCTGATGCATTAGATGCAAGTGTATCCAAGGATTCTGAGGCTTTGGATGCAGTCAAAGAATCTGAAGCACTAGATGAATGCAAATTGAATGAATCTGTGGCTGTAGATGATGAGGATGATGAATGAGCATGAGATGCAGGAACTACAACTTGATTTTGTAATGATATGGATGCTGGTGTAGAATTTAGAGAATGCTCATGTGAATTTGCAGATGGTGACACTGATGAATAAGGTGATAAGGCTGTATGATGATATGGAAAAGTGGTTTCATCGAATAGGACATGCCTGGATATGTAAGTTCTTTGAGTGACCATGTCTAGGCAAATAAACCCTTTATAGTGACCTGCATATCCCAGAAAAACACAGGTTTTGGTTTTTGGTTGCAGTTTGGAGTTATTGTATGGGGTAAGGAGGGGAAAACAGGCACAACCAAATACTTTCAAATGACTAATATATGGAATTTTATGAAATAACAATTGAAAAGGGGATTTCATTTTTAAAACAGCTGATGGCATTCTGTTGATCAAATATACTGCTGTAGTACATGCATGAAACCAGAACTTAGATGGTAAATGAGCAGTTTGCAGTAAGGTAAGGGCAGTTTCTACAACGTGCCTATGCTTCCTTTCTGCTAATTCGTTCTGTTCTGGGGTGTAAGGACAAGATCTTTGATGTATCATGCCTTGATGGGATAAAAAATTCTGAAACTTTGTACTAACATACTCACCCCCACCATCACTTTGTAAAATTTTTGGTTTTGCAGAGAATTGGGTATAGAGATAAGCATAAAATTGCACAAATGTTGTAAAAACCTCTGATTTATTATTTAAAGGGAAAACCCATGTATATCTGGTACATTCATCTATGAAGGTGACATAATACCTATATCCTTCATGAGATAACAAGGGGGCAGGTCCCCATACATCACTGTGTAAGACCTCTAGAGGTTGTACAGATTTAGAGACAGGAGAATTAAACTGGAGCTTTGTAAATTTTCCTTCCAAACAGGGTGTACAAATGGAGTTACATGTATCAGGAGATGCAGGGATGTTATTCTGATGCAGAATTGCAGAGGTGATCAAATTTGATGTATGTCCTAGTCTCTTATGCCATAAGTGTGTATGGACAGGTTTTGCTAGGCAGCATGTATGCTTATGATTCAATGCAGGTGACAGCTTCTTTGGTATGTTGAAAGGAATGGGATAATAGCCCTCTCTACACAGCCCCTTGAGGATTATTGTTCCTGTGGATTTGTCCTGAACCCAGAAGAAAGTATCATCACAAATAAATCGACATATATTATCCTTGCACAATTGATATACGGATAATAAATGATGTGAAATTTTTGGGACATGAAGAACATTCTTCAAAAGAAGTTTGGAATCTGAGACAGACAACTGTGATGTGCCAACATGAGAGATATGCAAACCTGTACCACTTGCTGTGGTTATAGTTTCATCCCCTTGATATGGAGTAGCTAGCTCTAGATTGGCTAACTCAGAGGTCATGTGAGCAGTGGCGCCAGTGTCTGCAATCCAGAATTGTTGCTCGGGTGCAGAGGGTTGAGAATGAGCATGCATAGCTGTGAGACTTGGTGCAGGAGATTTGCCTTGATATACAAAATTACTTCGATGATAGCACTGCAGAGCTGAATGTCCAAATTTCCAGCAAATTTGGCATTGAGTTGGGACATTGACACTAGAATTGGAAGTGTGTCTTTGAAAGCAGTCAGCAGCAACATGTCCCTTCTTGTTACAGATTTGACAAGTAGGGATATCAGAAGGATGTTCTGCACAGGTGGATGGATAGGGTTTTGGTGCCCCAAGAATTCCAGGATTACCATTGTGTGGAGGATTATAAGATCGTGAACCATAGTTAAATGATCTGCCTCGTCCTTTTCCAAGAAAATTATTCCCTTTGTAACCACCATAGTGATAAGTACCTTGATAGGAATTTCTATATCCCGGAGCATTTGACATTCCTCCATGACTTGAAGACTGTTGGCTAGAAATCCCAGATGGAGAACCAACTTCATGAGAATGTGACGAGTCTTGATCAAGAACCAGTGCTTTTCCTTTGTTGGATTGAGTACCAGCAACCATTGCAGTCCCAAATTGCAAAGAAGATGAGGAATCAAAGAACTGACCAATTATAGCTTCTTCCGCAAGCAATTGGGACCTAAAATCTTTGAGAGAAATACCATTTTCCCTGCCTCTTATGACACACCGGAAAGTATTGAATTCTGCAGGAAGCCCTTTCAGCGCCAAGATTATGATATCATCATCGTCAAATATAACTCCTGCAGCTGCAAGATGATCCCGTGCATCCTTGATCTTTTGCAGATAAACAGAAACAGATTCAGACCCTTTCTTGATATTTTGAAGCTCAGTTTTCATCTGAAATATTGTAGCTTTGGTAACTGCAGAGAATCTTTCAGTGAGATTCACCCACATCTCATGAGAGCTGTGACTTCCAATTACACAGGACATTGCTGTAGTGGACAGCGTTGCAATCATCAGTTGCATCAGGGCACGATCGTGCATTTTCCACACCAAGTAATCATCTTTCTCAACTCCTTCAATGTCAGAATCATCATCAAATCTAGGAGGACACTTTCTTGAACCATCAACAAACCCCATGATACCATAACTCTCGAAGAGTAACTTGATTTGGAAGCTCCATGTGAGATAATTGGAGTCATCAAGCTTCACCGTAACCGAAGTAGAGATCGTAGAGATAAGACTTGTGATAGGAGATTGAACAATCTTCAATTGGTCAGCAGTCACCATTGTTGAAATTCTCTCAGACGCTTTTTTTTATTGAACACGTAGAGTGCAAACACAGAAGAAGAAATTTCTGAAGAGTGGGGAAAGCGAAAACGAGCCCAGTTGCAGAATCACACAGTGGCTTCACAAAATAGAGGATTAGAAGAAGAAATGAATGCTTGTTTAGCTGAGGTGCGGAAGCGCCAGATCACGTTCTTGGCGATGATACCATATGAACATTGAGAAAGCTTCAACGAATATGTTCTTGAGAAGCTACAGAATGTAGAGGAAAAAGAAGAGAGAGAGAGAGAGAGAGAGAGAGAGAGAGAGAGAGAGAGAGAGACTGAAGAAAGAGAGATACTTTTTGATTTCTTGGTTAATCTGTTATGATTACAATTGTAGTTATATAAAGGCCTTTTTCTTAGTTGCTAATCTTCCACCTCCTTATCTCAACCATATTTCTAACAATCTATAACTACTTCTAACAGCTCATCTCTTTTATTTAGTGACAAGTGTCACTTAATTTAACCCTTGATCTTCTCTTTACTTGAATGGCTGTTTTCTTCATTTGAGTCCTTATATATATGTGCATTGCCCAGATGTGTACTCATGTACTTAGGGACAGGTCCAAAGGAATGACGTATAGTAATCGACTTTAGTTGGGACAGCCAAAACCCTATCTATTTGTCAGTGTCACCGAATCTGTATAGGAGTACGATTCTCCTACTCCTGTATAACTTAATCCCACACCAACTACTCTCTCGGTCAACCTAACAGTGTGGCTAAATAAACTTATCATTAATTAGGTTCTCTTTACAAATCATGTACACAAAAAATCAATTAAATAGAAAACCGGTTAGTCATCTAATTTGAATACCGATTTGACAAATAATTTTTCATTTACATACATGTTGGTTTATACTCGTTCTTTCGGATCAGTCACTTTCCAAGAAGATGCCCAAATCTACTAAGGAAGCTCTCATCCGATTCATTTTTGTAATTGTTTAGTATAGCAGACGTATTGTCTGATTCATATTCTGTTTGTAGCGAATAGATATAGTCCACTTATTACAAAGTACATGCATATCATCGTCAGACATTACAATTTATTTTCTTGAAAAATCGCGTGTTAATTGACATGCAATTGTTAATTGGAACTCAATGTGATATTCCTTCCTTTGAAAATAAAATATTGAAATTAAAAAATGAAAACGCATATCATTGACTTCATATATAAAAATGATATGATTTCACAGTCATTTGCATATTGGACTTCTCGTATATAAAAAATTATAATCTTCCCTCCTTCACTTAATAATATTAAATTAAAAAAATAAATTATAATTGCATATTTCTTCGGAAACTTTGATGAAAAACTCCCGGTACTATTCACTTTAACGAAAAATCATATTTTTACACTAAAAAGTCAATTCTGGTACTATTCATTTTACCTTTTATTTCGTTCTTATCGTTAAAACTCAAAGGTTTCAAATCATTTTCATTAGTTTTTCCTATTTCTTAAGTGCATGGGTCATCATTGTGTATTTATGTAACTGGCCTCACAACCACCTCTGCAACAATCATTATTAAACACAGGAATTAAAAACCATAATAAATTAATTAATAAAATAGAAACTAAAACAAAAGCAAACAAAAAATTAATATACCTGTTCCTCTTCCTTGGCCATGCACTGAGCAACAAATGTTTGTAAGGCTGCTGTAAAGAACACCAGCTCCGTTGGGAAACTTTCCCCATTTGCGTGCTAGAAATTAGCAGCTTAAACAGGTGATCAAAAGCAGTTCTTTCACCATTGTGTTGAATTAAGCACGTGGGTGCCATATTTTTCTCCCGTGTATAAACAGCTGCAAATATTGCCTAGAATTCCAAAATTTATAATAAATTTAAGGGGCTTTTAGATCCAGGTCCAAAAAGGTAGAGTGTTTTTAGGAGTGAGTCCAGTTATCTAATTATATGTTTTAATTTTTTTTATACTCATTTTATATTTTCTAAAAATATTAAAAATCAATTAAAATCTTCCAATATTATGGATTTTCCAACTTCAAAAAATATACTTAATATCTTATAACAACAAAACTAATATACTAACATAAATTTATCTGCAAAACATTTTACCCTAACTCAAGTAACAATTGTATATTATACCTATACGTGAGATATGAAACCTAATTAAAAGGGAGAAAAAACATAGCATACCTACAAGTAAGACACATTAATCTATGACAGGTTGATTATAAAAATAAAAATTATATAAAAAAAATCTAGATAAATATAATTAACCTGTGATATAGGTTGATTAAAAAACTTAAAATAAAATATATAAATAGGTTTAAAGCAAAAAGAAGAACGAGAAATAACAAAAAGATAAATAAAAAGAAATAAGCAAAGAGATAATTAGGAAGAAATTTGACTTTTATAATAAATCTTATTATTGAACAGATAATTATTGATAATTAAATAATTAAATATAACAAATTGGGCTTATTTTAATAAATTGGATTATTCTTACTATTGGCTAAAAAATTGAACTTATATCAAGTTTCCTGTTGGAGTGAAATTTCTCACAAGAAGAAATACCTCCACAGATTTGTTGACCGCGACCCTCACGTTGCCGAATCCTACGTCGTAAGTGTCTCCGAACAACCTTCCTGCGTAGCTTCCCGGGTGAGCACCTGCAAGAGATACTCCGACGCTCAAGTTAGAATTGATTTTTTCTCTGGATTCTTTTCGATTCTTTCTCTTTTTTCTGGCTGTTCGGCCTCTTTCCCCTTTATAGGATTGCATGCTTGGGGATCAAGTATCACGATCAGTCATTCTTCCCACTTCCTTAGTGGTCGTCCCACACGCGACTGCATGCTTTGGGAACAAATATCACGTCCTCCTCTCCCACTTTCCCTCCGTAGTGGCCTCCGTAGTGGGGTAGGTTTCTAGACACACGTTCCCCTTGCATCTGTAGGAGAAGTTATCTGGACCCCATTTCCCTTACGTCCGTATATTTCTTGTGGGCCTTTTGTTTTACATAACATTTTCTCTTTGGATCATCGGCGTTGGCCCATGAGTCGGAACTGGATTTTATCCTCCCACAATGCCCCCTTTTTCCCTTTTTTACGTATGTAAAATAGGGGAAAACTGAATTCTTCAATCTCGTGAGGCCTCGACAGCTCAAACTTTAAGTACTTCACGCTAAGGCCAAATTTGTGCCTTATTTTATTTTCGCATAATTTATGGAAGAAGATTTGCGAAAGAGGATTTAGAGCTTACTTGCGAATGAGGACTGACGAAAAAGGAATTACTTACGAAAGAAGACTGACTAGCGAGGAGGAATTACTTACGAAAGAAGACTGACACGAAAGATATAGGGATGAAAATTTACGAAAGAGAGATTACGAAGGAGGACTTACGAAAGAGGACCGACGAACGAGGACTTACTTACGAAAGAGGACTGACTGAGGAACTACTTGCGGAAGAGGACTGACGAACGAGGACCTTCTTACGAAAGAGGACTGACGGAGGAACTACTTGCGGAAGAGGACTGACGAACGAGGACTTACTTACGAAAGGGGACTGACAGAGGAACTACTTGCGGAAGAGGACTGACGAACGAGGACCTACTTACGAAAGAGGACTGAAGTTACGAAAGTTGACTGACATTACGAAAGTTGACTGACAAAATTTGGCTGGGTAAACTGTCATACACATATGAGCCATTGTCTCATCTTTCTGAACTGACGAAAGCAATTGCTGCAGCACAGTAGCCTAAAAGCATGTCCCAGCACACCTAGTCTGCACCTTCTGTTTTTATGCGGGCACACATGCGTACCCATATTCTAACTGTGACATTCACCGACACTTCCTTTTCTATATCTATATATATATATGTCTTCCATCCTTGACTAACTATTATTTATATAGATTTGTTTCTGTCGCATCCCATCAATCCCATTCTTGACAATTATATATATATATATATATATATATATATATATATATATACCTTTTCCTGACGGTTTCCACCAAACCTGACTTGACAATGAAATATATATATATATATATATATATATATATATATATATATATATATACACTTTCCTGACGGTTTCCACCAAACCTAACTTGACAATGAAATATATATATATATATATATATATATATATATATATATATATATTTATATATATACGTGGTCACCTTTGCAGACATCACGTACTTGCTAGACCTGCACTTCGGGCTATCTATCTAACTGTACATGCACACACGCAACATCTACATGCATATCTCTGCGTACTGACATGCAAATCTCCGCACTTGCTTTTCATATATTTGCATACATTCCTACGCATATACGTGTATATATTTACATGTCATTACCTTGAGTTTCTTCGTCTTCATTTTCCTTCACTTCCTTTGCTTAGTTTCCTTTACCAAGCCTGTGATCTCTTGTTTCAGAGTAGCTTCTTCGCTTACAGGTAATTTTCCACTTCAAACCCTTCCAGCGAGAATATTTCAAACGTTTACAGGCACAAGTTCCTCCTTTTGTCTTCTCTAATCAATTTCGGCCAGTAAGTCTCCCACCGTGTTTCTCATGTCGGGACGTACTCCTTGGTCCAAATATGGTGGTACTCCACCACCCTTTGAAGTTGTCAAGGCTCGTGACCAAGGTCATGTTCCGGATGACGTACACCTCTGCCCACTTCCTGTCGGAGCCGACATGTATTCGGGCTCCGGTATTCCAACCGGGTCTACCGTTTTGTCTCCGGACCACCTAGGGGCGCTTAGTTTCCCGCTCCACCCCATGATTCATCTCATCTTATTCTTTACAAATACCCACCCTATGCAATTGAACCCGAACTCTTATTTGATGATGTCGAACTTTTTGGCTTTGGGTTTGAAGCTTGGTGTCTCTTTAGGTTTTAGAGATTTCCTCTATCTTTTCGATTTGACTACCATCAAGAACGAAACCAGGTTCTTTAGCTTTACACCTAGATATCGCAAGAAATTCTTGTCATTGGGCCCTTCGAGAGCTAGAGACTGGAAAAACCGCCCTCTTTTAGTTTCGGGGAACTGGATGGCTCCCGAGCTGTCTCAACTATCTATTCCCTCAACTTTTGGTCCTAAAGCTGGTATATAAATTTGCTCCTGCTATTAATTTTCCACAAATACACGAGCGTTACTTACCTTGAGCTTTTTTTTGCAGCTTTGTCGGACGGTCCCGAACGAATAATTTCTAAAGACCGAAAATGTTGGTTGAAGAGGTTCGTGACGGCAAAGATATGGGACTCTAGAGACGTTGCCGACACCCTTACCCAAATAACTTCTCCCCGCAACTCCGTCATTTACTTCCCTTTTTGTTTGGTCGACCAGTCGTTGCCCCCAGACCCTTTGCTTAAATCTATCTTTGCTTTCGATCTTGACCTTCAGTTTAGTGCAGGGTCTTCCGTACTTGTGACCGACTCCCGAACAGAGGACTCGGAAGGAGAAAGTGAAGGAGAAGAAAGCGAGGGGTCAGGGCGTTCTGACACGGATTCCGACTTGAACTACTCTCCTACGATGGCCTCTCCTTCTTCCGACATTCCACCGCCCCGTTGCATTACATCACCTCCTCGTGATCTCCCTGTTCCCAGGATTGCAAGCAGGTCGGGTAAACAACCTCTGGGGGATAGGCCCAAAAAACCTAAGCGTGATTCGTCGTCTACCTTCGGCATCACCCCTAGACCCATGCAATGGCAATCGGCTCCTCCCACCTTCAGCTCAGTTGGTAGCAAGGATTCTGGTAACTCGTCTCAAGCTTGGAGACCTGAGTTCAAAAAAAGAGACGGGAGCTTCGTCGCCCTTGGGGATGATCTGTGGGGCAATGCTAACGCCGCCGCTGCTGTTGCGAGAGGCTTAATTCACCCTAATGATGCCGGCCGCTTTGAGACAATGCCTGATGACGATGTCGACTCCTATGAGTCGCATTGTCTTATGAAGGTATTCTCTTACTCTCTCGTGTTTCGTCATTTCTGTAAGCTTTAACCCTACCGTTGTTTCCAGATGGCTTTGCTTCAAAAGGAAAAGTCGAATAGACTAGCTGCCAGGATGGAATCTCTCAGCCTTAATCAACAGCAGGTCATGGAGTGTCAGGCTAAGCTTCTCGGATATGAGGGAGAAATCTCAAGTTTGAAAGAGGCTCGCGACGCTGCGACGTCCGAAGTGCGCCGCACGCAGAAGGAGCTGACCGAGGCCAAGCAAGCGAGGGTCACTGAGCGGGAGATGAACACGCGGCAGATACGAAAGGAGATGGCCTCCAGCTTCAGATTTGGTTGGGTGCAAAGCCAGCAACGTCCGGAACATCGCTTCGTAGCTGACCCTGACGTGTATGATCGTCATATGGGGATTGAGCCCGGCGGGTATGAGTGGTATGAGGGGATGGATCCTAAAGATCAGAGGCCTTCAGACCGACCTACCTCTTCTGACCCTATCCCAGGCAGCGGGTTCATCACTACTTCCGGACCCATCTCGGGTTTGGGCTTTGGAGGCTTCCCATCCGGCTCTCATTTCGACGACGTTTAGTAGGTCATTGTGATTTGTTCTTATGGGTTACGAACCTCATTTGTGTTTGTATTTTCTGCATCTTACTTATTGTCTTTGTTGTGTCTTCATGTAATTGTCGCTAGCGAGTTGGGCCTTCGCCCTTCCCTTGCCTGACCCTACTTAACCGCTCTTTTAATTTTTAGTTTTAACTGTGTGCGTTCAAAATATTTTATCCTTAACTTTGAATTTTCAAACCAAAGTTTTATCTCAATAAGACGCGATCACCTCAGATTTTGAATTTTTGTTTCCATCAACCTCGAACTGATTCTATATAAAGGGGCGTTTGAGGGTAAGCAAGCAATACCTGGATCTCATGGCTAACCACCGAAGACTGAAGCTTAACTTGCGACTTTATGCCGATGTTCCCAAGAAAGGAATCTCCCGGAGGGCGTCCAGGGGTTCCGGGAATGTTATCGAGCTACGTTCCGACTCCTTCTCACGCTTGCGTTCGCCGATGGGGGCTTCTCGATCTTCTGAAGTCCCTAACACTTTTCGTGAATCCACCTACCGGTCTCGAACAAGGTCGGGTGGAAGACGAGCTTTAGACTCCATCGTCGGTGAAGGGGTCTCTCCAAGGCTAGATTATGCCACTCGAGCTCCCAACTCTGTTGCTGATAGAATGGTCTCTCCAGGAGGGAGTTACGCAACTCGGGCACCTAACTCCATCGCTCATTCTCTTAACCCTTCTGCGAGAGACGATGCGGGTCCTTCTCGCGCACCTTCCCGTCGCCACCCACGTTGTCCCCAATGCTTCGACTACTCCCTGTTATTGAACGAACGTGAAACTTTGAAGGAATACTTACAACGTGCTGAGCATCAGGTGGATCGTCTCAGGGGGGAATTAATGGCTGCCGATCGTGCTGTGTCCGCTGCTCACTCAGATGGCATACACGATGGTTTTAAACAAGGCATCCACTATTTCCGCTCCAAGGCGAAAGCGGCTTTTCCTTCCGTAGACTGGGATAGTATCCCCACCCCGTTAGACTAGATGTCATTTTGCTTATAATAAGTTGGGCCTTTAGGTTCCACCACTATTAGGGTGTCTAGCAATGGTGTCGTCCTTGTTTTCCTTTTCTACTAGTAGGTTTAGTTTTCCATTCACTCTTGTCTTTTATCGCACTATGTATCGGATATCCAAGAGGTTTTCTCTTTTTAACTTAAAAGATAACGAGAACAGTGTTCTATTGCCCGAGCTTTTACTTTTGCACACGTAAGGCCTCATTTTTGTTTGGGACCATTCGACGTGTTTCGAGGAGGACGGTTAAACTTATTAAATTGGCCCTTTCGTTATCGATCTTAGGGGCCGTTCAACCTTGAATCAATTTTTCTACCTATTCAGTATTAGGTTTTCGATCTTGGATGGGTCTTCGCCCGTTCGATCTGGGGTGTTCGATCTAGGTTGGGTCTTTGCCCATTCGATCTTGGGTTTTTATTCTCACTCGATCTTAGTTTTTCGATCCTGGTTGGGTCTTTGCCCATTCGATCTTGGGTTTCTATTCCCACTCGATCTTAGTTTTTCGATCCTGGTTGGGTCTTTGCCCATTCGATCTTGGGTTTCTATTCCCACTCGATCTTAGTTTTTCGATCCTGGTTCGATCCTTATTCCTTGGTTCATACTCTTCCGCTTTAGACTTTAGTCTGAGACTCGAATAAAACGCAACTTTATTTATCAAACCATACGGAGATGTCAACAGACATCTAGGGATTCACCCTTCGACATGCAAGGAAGACAAAAAGGGATTTACCCTTCGACATTGCTTGAAACGGAAATTTAAATACGGAAAACATGAACATGAAAAGCTAAATGTGGTACTTTCTCAAATGAATTGCGTTCCATGGGCGCGGCACATACTGACCTGTTTCAACGTGCCTGAGTTTATAAGCTCCCTTTCCGAAGGCTTCGGTCACCTCATACGGTCCTTCCCATATACGTCCAAGCTTCCCTGCATTCAAATCTTTTGTGTTTTCCATGACCTTTCTCAATACCCACTCTCCTACCTTGAACCTTTTCGATTTAACCCGCCTGTTGAAGTAGGCAGCGACTTGATTCTGGTAGTTCGCTAGTCGCAGTGCAGCAATTTCTCTTTGTTCTTCGACTAAGTCGAGGTTATGAGCTAGTTGTTGATCATTCCTGCCCTTTTCCGCAACCAATGTTCTGATAGTAGGTAGACTGACTTCCGTAGGGATAACCGCTTCAGTGCCATAGGCGAGAGAGAATGGGCTTTCACCCGTGGGTTTTCGCTTTGTGGTACGATAGGCCCACAGTACATTGGGGAGTTCCTCATGCCACTTTCCTTTGCGTTGTTCCAACTTCTTCTTTAAGCAATCAAAAATCGTTCGGTTTGTCTTCTCCGCTTGGCCATTGCCCTGGGGATAACTTCGGGAGGAGAACTGCAAAGTGATCCCTTTACCCGTGCAATAACCTCTGAATCTTCGATTATCGAACTGAGTCCCATTATCGGTCACAATCGCCTTTGGTATGCCAAATCGACATATAATGTTTCGCCACACGAATCTTACAACGTCTTCTTGGGTGATGGAAACGTACGCTTCTGCTTCTACCCACTTAGTGAAGTAGTCTGTGGCGAGAAGGACGAACTTATTGTTCCCGGGAGCCCTCGGCAGCGGGCCCACAATATCCATGCCCCATTTTGCGAATGGCCAGGGTCCTACGACTGGATTGAGCTCTTCTGCGGGTTGCCTAACAACCGGGGCATATTTCTGGCATTTGTCACACCTCCTCGCATATCGCTCTGCATCCCGAGACATGTAAGGCCAGAAGTAGCCTTGAGTTAATGCTCGATGCGCTAGGCTTCTTCCTCCAGAATGATTCCCACACGTTCCTTCATGTAATTCTCTTAGGACCCATTCAGATTGCCTTGGATTTAAGCACCTGAGGTAAGGTCCTGAGAATGACCTTCTATAGAGTGTGTCGTTAAAGATCGCATATCTTACTGCCTTCATTCGGAGCTTCCTCGCTTCTACATGATCTTTCGGTTGGATTCCTTTGGTTAAGTAGTCCACGATTGGCTTCATCCAACAATCATCGTCTTCAACCTGAGCCTGCTCTAGTAACGGGTTATCAAGCCTCATCCCGTCTATCTGCATCACATCTGATTTTACTGCTTCGATACTTGGAGAGTACAAATGTTCTACCCTGGTCACCCGTAGGTTCTCTTGCGCAGCTGACGCTGCGCATGCTAATTGGTCCGCTCTTTCGTTCATCTCTCTAGGTATTTGCTTTAGCTCGAAATATTTGAATTCATTCGCCAGCCCTATAACCAGTTGTTGGTACGCCTCCATCCTCGCATCCTTAGCTGTGTATTCTTTAGTCGCCTGGCCGACGATGAGTTGTGAATCACTATGTACGATAAGATAGCTTATCTTCAATTGTTTCGCAAGTTCGAGGCCCAGTATCAGGGCTTCGTATTCTGCCACATTGTTTGATGCGGGAAACTCCAACCGGATTGAACACTCTAAGTCTACACCTTCAGGGGAAATTAGAATGACCCCTGCCCCCGCTCCTGCTTGATTGGAAGACCCATCCACATACAGCTCCCACCTAGCTTCATTAGGGTCTGCTTCCACGATCCCTTCACATTCGTCCTGCAAATTGTTACGGGGATAACATTCTACAAGAAAATCCGCAATTACCTGACCTTTAGCTGCACTCCGAGGCCGGTACTTTATGTCAAAGGAGCTAAGTTCGATGGCCCACTTCGTAATTCTTCCCGATAAGTCTGGTTTAGATAAGATAGCCCTGATCGGTCGATTAGTTAACACCACGATGGTGTGTGCCTCGAAGTATTGACGGAGCTTCTTCTTTGCTGTTACTAAGGCTAACACCAACTTCTCAGTGGGCGAATATCTTTTCTCTGCATCAATGAAACTTTTGCTCACGTAAAATATGGGTTGCTGAACCGTACCTTCCTCTCTGAACAACGCAGCACTCACTGCCCCCTCGCTTACGGCCAGGTACATGTACAACGGCTCTCCTGGCTTGGGAATGGTTAACAACAATGGGCTTGTTAGATACTTCTTCAGTTGTTCGAAAGCTTCCCTTTGCTCATGCCCCCACACATTTCCTTTCTTGTTTCGTATGACTTGAAAGAAAGGTTTGCATCGATCGGACGATCGTGAAATGAAACGACTAAGGGCAGCAATTCGTCCGGTCAACACTTGAATGTCTCTAGGTGTTACTGGATCCGGCATGTTACACAAGGCTTCAACTTTCGCTGGGTTTGGTTCAATACCTCGTTTGTTCACTATGTGCCCTAAGAACTGCCCAGATGACACGCCGAATGCACATTTTGCTGGATTTAGGCGCATGTGATACCTTCTCAATATGTCAAAAGTGTCGTGCAGATGATCGATGTGTCGGGACCTTTCTCGGCTTTTGACAACCATATCGTCGATGTAGACTTCCATCGTACTTCCGATTTGATTCTTAAACATCTTGTTCACTAATCTTTGATAAGTCGAGCCGGCATTCTTGAGTCCGAAAGGCATAACGGTGTAACAATACAACCCACGCTCGGTAATAAAAGCCGTTTTCTCTTGATCTTCAATAGCCATGGGAATTTGATTATAACCGGAATAAGCATCTAAGAAAGATAACAGTGCGTACCCGGCCGTAGCATCCACCGTTTGGTCAATTTTTGGAATTGGAAAACAGTCTTTCTGACACGCTCTGTTCAGGTTGGTATAATCCACACACACGCGCCACTTTCCTTTTTCTTTCTTGCCTACCACCACGACGTTCGAAACCCAAGTCGGGCACCAAACATCCCGAATGAATCCAACTTCGAGGAGTCTATCGACTTCTGCACTAATAATCTGATTCCGTTCTGGCGCAAATCTCCTCTGCTTTTGTCGGTGTGGAGGACAACTCGGATCAACGTTCAGTTGATGACATGCCACTTCCGGATCAATTCCTGGCATGTCTCTATGAGACCATGCAAAAACGTCAGCGTTGCTCCTCAGAAATTTCAACAACTCTGCAACTTCCACCTCAGATAGGAGGGAGCCCACCCATATTCGTTTCTCAGGATCGGCTGGATCCAAAACCTCTTCCCTCAATGGTTCTATAGTCGGGGGTTCTTGATCGTCATTTTCCTGATCCTGCTGTGGTGGGGCCTCCGTTAATTGCTATAATGGTTTATTCTCATGCAAGTCCAAGCCCTGTTGCTCTTCCCTTGCTGTCTTGATATCTGTCGCCATGTTGTAGCACTTCCTAGCCTCCACTTGATCCCCTTTAATGTCGATTGTTGTTTGGCCATCCGTCGACAAACACCTCATTACCTGACACCTGGTTGACGCTTCCCCCTCCATCCGATGGATCCAATCCCTTCCCATGATGGCATTGTACGCGCTCGGTGCGTCGATGATAACAAAGGTGACGAAAAGAGTCTTACCTGCTGCAGTGACAGGAAGAGTAACATCTCCAATGGGCCGGGCCCTAGTTCCTTCAAATGCGTAGAGGGGAGCTGGATTTGGCCTTATCTCTTTCTCGTCCAGTTTCATTCTTTTGAACGTGCTCCAAAACAGAACGTCTGTGCTGCTTCCCCCATCAATCATTATCCTTTTCACTCTCGAATTGGCAACACGTAGCGTCACGATCAGTGCGTCGTTGTGAGGGAATTGGATTCCTTCGAGATCTTTTTGGCTAAAGGAAATGACTCCAAGGTTTCCTAATGCTCTGGACGCTTCCGGGGCTGACGTTATGTTGTGCACGCGTCTGGACTTCTCAACTTCCCGTCTTTGCGACCGAAAGCGTGCTTCGCGTCCCTCAGGGGGTTGGGGTCCACCATGTATGGCATTGATATCCAACAATCTCTCATCCGCTCCAATGTTTCCCGTTACTGCTTTAAGTCCTCCATCATTCTTGCGTTCGCCTCTTGATTCTACGCGGTATTGCGACAACATCCCTTTCTTAAGCATAGCTTCCACTTGGTTCCTCAGGCTCCGACAGTCATTAGTGGTATGGCCAAAGTCGTTATGATGAGCACACATCTTATTCCTGTCTCGCTTCTCCAGCGGCGTTCGAATCGGTGCTGGTGCTCGAAAAACTCCCTTTTCCTTGTTCTCATGGAAGATTTTGCCCAGACTCACTGTCAGCTTGGTGTGTGGGCGATCAGGTCTAGCTCTTTCATTAAACCCATCCTTTGGATCACGTGAGAACCCTCCTCCTTGCCTCGGTTGAGTTGTGGGTTTCAAGGTAGGTGCGGTAGCGTCCGTTGAAGATACAGCAATAGCCGCGGTGGTTCGTTTTGATTGGATAAGTTCCTCCTCCTCTAATCTGATGATTCCATCAGCTCGGGCCATCACCTCCCTCATGTCCAGTGGCGGAGTTTCGATCAATGACCTACGCATCTTCGTTCCGGGCAACACCCCCTCTCGGAATGCCAAAGATGCAGTGTGAGAATCGCATTCTTCTAGGGTGGACATCTCTTCCGTGAACCTAGTCATGTAGCTTTTGAGGCTTTCGCCTATATTTTGCTTGGTGCTGAACAGAATCGTAACATCTTTTCTTGGCCTCCTGTTGCAGACATATTGTGATATGAATGCTTCGCAAAGCTCTGTGAAACTTCCGATAGACTTCGGTTTCAGTTGTCTGAACCAGGTTAAAGATGATCCTGAAAGGCTTGAGGGGAACAACTTGCACAAGAGGGCCTCATCATCTCCTTCAAGCGCCATCTGCTGTTGAAAGTGGTAAATGTGTTCGACCGGGTCCGTCATGCCTTCAAACAGCCTAAACTTCGGTTGGGTGAACTTGGCCGGTTTCTTAGCTTTCAGGATGTCCTCTGTGAACGGCGATTTGCGGATCCCTCTGGCCGCTTCCAGGGCGAGTTCGGCCGGGGTCTGTGGCTTGTACCCTTTCACAATCTTCTCAATCTGCTCTCGCAAATCGATATCCTTTGCTTTTTTCGATTCCTTTCCCCTATGATCTCCTTCCCCCTGGTTTTTCGTCACTTCAACACAGTTGCTGGACGGCGCGCTACTAGAGCTACCCTCCTTATCTTCTTCTTCTGCACGTTGTCTCTTGGTGCCGGTCACATCCTCTTCTGGATTTCTTGCCTCAGCCTTCTTCAACGCCCGTTCTGCTGTCTTTCTTGTTTCACGTAATTCCCTCGTTAGCCTTCTAAATTGTTCTATGGCAAGACTGGGTTCACTATTTTGGGATTGAGGCCTCGCTTGCATCGATCGAGTCCCTGCGTCGGAGGGATTCGGTACTTCCTGTGCGGATCCAGTCATGTTGGTAGTTTGATTTTGTATGTGTTCCCACAGACGGCGCCAACTGTTGGAGTGAAATTTCTCACAAGAAGAAATACCTCCACAGATTTGTTGACCGCGACCCTCACGTTGCCGAATCCTACGTCGTAAGTGTCTCCGAACAACCTTCCTGCGTAGCTTCCCGGGTGAGCACCTGCAAGAGATACTCCGACGCTCAAGTTAGAATTGATTTTTTCTCTGGATTCTTTTCGATTCTTTCTCTTTTTTCTGGCTGTTCGGCCTCTTTCCCCTTTATAGGATTGCATGCTTGGGGATCAAGTATCACGATCAGTCATTCTTCCCACTTCCTTAGTGGTCGTCCCACACGCGACTGCATGCTTTGGGAACAAATATCACGTCCTCCTCTCCCACTTTCCCTCCGTAGTGGCCTCCGTAGTGGGGTAGGTTTCTAGACACACGTTCCCCTTGCATCTGTAGGAGAAGTTATCTGGACCCCATTTCCCTTACGTCCGTATATTTCTTGTGGGCCTTTTGTTTTACATAACATTTTCTCTTTGGATCATCGGCGTTGGCCCATGAGTCGGAACTGGATTTTATCCTCCCACATTTCCCCTAAATTTAATTCAGATCAATAAATAATTTCTTATTTTGACATAGATTGGTAGACATTTCATTTTCTAACCCTTGATTGAAATTTCAACTAAGGTCAATAAAAAATGAAATTCCTCCCAAACCAAGGTCAATATCACTTGCGTCTTACCCTCCGCTTAGTATTTTTCCTCTCAACTGGTACTGGTTTTGAAAGTATGAATCTCATGTCTTGAAAAGAAAAGATTTCGCAAGTATAGATAAGTACTTGGATTACTCTTAATATTGTCATTGGTTTTTAATAGTAAAACCTTAATTTTCTTCAACTGGGAGGTCTTAAGTTCGACTTTCATAAATGATAAGCTCGATACCAAATTATTATGGCTGACCCATCCGACTTAACCTAAATCTCCCACCCTGAATGTAAATATATCATTGTATCCATAAAAAGTCAATAACACTTAAAAAAAGAATTCATCATTGATCTCTCAATGCTCTCATTAAAAGCAAAAAAATGTTGATTGACCCAATCCTAATATTAGTAATAATTTTTTACCTCTAACCAAACTACAATCAATACATTTGCATCGACTCTGAAATGTAAGGGAAAAACAAACTTTTTGTAGGGAACTAACGCTTGCAACTTGGCAATTAGAGGTAGCAAATCAACCTATTGGATTGTTAATGGGTACTAGTTAAGATCCGTTTTAATTTGATATCATCATAATATAGATGTGAGATTGGTAGTGGTGATGATGGTGTAAGGTAAAATCAAACAAATGGATCTTAATGGGTACCCATTAACAACTCATCAACAAGGTCTTAAAAGACGCAAGACGTTAGTCGGGTGGCGGGCTGGGGCCTAGCGCCTAGGCGGCTAGGCGAACTAGGATGATTTAATTAAATCTATTATATTTCATGTAAATAAGTATCTGTTTATATTTAAAATATATATGATTTCATCATAAACTACAAAATGGAAAGACATATATATTATGAGATATTGGAACACAATGAAAACATGGAGAACGAGTCTCTTGCAATTTATTGAAAAAGTAAAATGTAAAATAAAAGTTATCTATTTTCTGTCTAAATGAGTAGTCTAGGCGGATCTGGGCGGGCTAGGTGGGTGTTTAGGCGGTCTAGGCGGGCGCCTCAGTAAGTCTAGGTGCCCTTTCTTAATTTTCAGATGCATAGGCATTAATCGAGACCGTGGTCATCCGCCTAGCGCTACAACAATGCTCATCAATGGGTTAATTTTCCATCTTTATTGGCAAGTTTTGTTCGGTTAATTTTTCTATTTAATTAATGTTTGTGACAAATGAATGTTTTAATTTGATAGTACTTGTCACTCAGCATGCCTCACTGCAGAGACACTTCCCACCCAAGTTCCGCTACTAATGTACATACAATATATACATGTTTAGTGCTAAAATTTGTACATACCTCGTCTTTGACATTTAAGTAGTTTTCATAAATCGATTTGAGAAAGTTGCAACGCTCCAAAAATGCCCCAACATCTGCATGTGTGCCCATGGCATAGCCCATTGCCAATTGGTGAAGCACACCAAGCTCATTGCATATAGCTTTGTGAGTGAAGAAGATGACTGAAATCGCTGACCTGGGTACTACCAACTTCGCCATCTCTTAATTAGTCTTTGTCGGATGGTTGATTGAGTTGCAGGTCGGAGTAGAGTAGGGGTGGGTTCGGTTCTAATCGGTTCGGTTTTTTGCCAAAACCGAAACCGAACCGAACTTTCGGTTCGGTTCATTTTTTTTTTCGGTTTTTTTCGGTTCGGTTTTTTTTCGGTTCGGTTTTTTCCGGTTCGGTTTCGGTTCGGTTTCGGTTTTTTTTTCAAAAAATGAAAAAAATTGAAATCTTAAATTTTAACATGTCCAACACAATCATAACATAAATATTCCAACTAGAATCAAAGACAATGAAAGTAAACATTTAAAGTTCAACTAGAATTATAACATAAAGGTTTTTTTTTTAATTTTTTTTTTATAATATTTTGGGTTTAAAGTTTAACTGTAAATAGATTTTTTTTTAGAAAAGTAAAATTATCTACCATTTTCTTCACACCTCAACTCTTAACTATGAATAATATAAAGAGCTAGTATAGATTGGTGGACGTGAGATGAATTATTTTATCATGATAGTATGTACAATGAGAGCATTAGGCTTACAAATTGGGTTTAAAAAATAATACCCAAAACAGATAATTAAATAAATAAAATTAAAAGATATTAATTTAATTAATTCGGTTCGGTTCGGTTCGGTTCGGTTTCTAGACCACTAAAACCAAACCGAACCAAAAGAATTCGGTTCGGTTTGGTTTTTTCGTTCGTTTCGGTTTTTTCGGTTTCGGTTTGGTTTGATTTTCGGTTTTTTTCGGTTTTCGGTTTTTTGAACCCACCCCTAGAGTAGAGGACTGGTGGAGGGAAGCATATATAGTTGGCAGGATTTATCAATTAGGAATCGTCTGCCCCGCAGATTTTCCACGTAAAAAATATAAAAAATGTCTTCACGAACTGACATTCAAATGAGCCAAACGCACACGGACTTGGATCCTCGCCGGATCCCCTTCATGGGGATCCTAGGGATCAACCCATCTGAGCCGTTGATCGAAAATCGTGCGGTCCAAATTAAATGCTTTTTATATTTTTAAAAGTAAAATATCCTCGTTTTGCGTGAAAAATATAAAAAAAGAAAAAACTGTGGCCGCACGATTTTCGATCAACGATCCAGATGGGTTGATCCCTAGGATCCCCATGGAAGGGATCCGGCGGGGATCCAATTCCAAACGCACACATGCATGATTACTGCCACTGTCGGCCATTATATATGGAGTGTCGACATGTGGAAAAAAATGTTCAACCAATGAAAATTTAAATAATGGAAAGAATGAATAATATAAACCAAATTTGGTTGCGTGCAGGAATATAAGAGGGGTTTTAGGTCTTAATTGTGCATGATCCTTGCTATGCCTCCTGCTCTTCTATATTTTGTTACTTAATTGGCAAAGAAAGCCTACGGAACCTTCTCATGCTTTGCTTTTTTATTTTATTCCTTATTTTATTGTTTGAAAAAAAAAAATCAACATTGTGTAACAACCCGTCCCCGAAATTTACGGAAGGGAAGGATATTGTTGTATTTTCAATTTCATTTTGGTTTTGGATTATTTATTTAAAATTTTATTTTTGGGTCTTACTTGATGTGCCCAAAGGCCCACCCCCTTTCGGTTGTTCCTTGGCCCAGTCTCTCTCTTCACCTCTCATTTTCTCTCTTTCCTTCACCTTCTTTTTTTTTTTTCTCTCTTTTTTTTTTCTTTTTTTTTTAATTTTTTTTAATTTTTTTGGAAACTTCCCTCACCTTCTCTTTTCTCTCAACTCCCTCAGAGCGCTCTCTCTCCCTTAGCTCTCACCCCGGACCCTCCCATCTCTCTACAAACTCACTCTCCTCGCCATGCTCGGCAAGCATCACTGGACTTAGAAACCTCGAAGACACCAGTTCATACGTGAGGAATCCCAACAGTGACGAGGTCACTGTTCAAATCGAACTTCGGCGAGTTTTCCATCACCTCCGACATAGGTGAGTTATGAAACCGCTCTAAAACTTCCCATTGTTGTCCTCTTAAGTCATTTCAGATTGTGTGTGTGGGTTTTGGATGTGAAAACTACGAAGAAACACCTCGGGAAGGCTTTACCCAGTTTTCCGGCGAGCACCGCCCATTTCGAGGTAATTTCCGACCAAACCACGGTGAGTTGGCCAGTGTTAAAGGTATCCATCTCTTTGTCTCTCTGAGTAATACAACTTTCCTTTTTGAATCACCCAATTTCTTTGAGTATTGAAGAAGTTATATCCATTTGAATCTTACCCAGTTTCTGGCGACCTCCATAGTTTTTGAGACGTTTTTTTGGCAAAACCACAGTGATTTAGACGTCGTTCAAGGTACCATTCTCTTCGTCTCATCGAGAACTATGATTTTTGTTTTTGAATCACTCGATTTTGTTGAGTATTGACAAAGTTATGAACGTTTAAAGTTTGTCTAACTTTCCAGCCGAATTTCCGGCCTTCTTCTTCCTTTGGGTCCGGCGACCCATGTTTTGAACTTGGGTCAGGCTTTCAAGCCCAAAGCCCCAGCGAGCTGAGGCCTTTTGGGCCATGCAATAAGGGCTTAAGTCTCGTGAAACCCCAACCCATTTACTTAAACCCTAACCCATGTCTAACCCAACACCCTTTAAGGCCCAACCTGTGACCTTTGTGACCCAAACACCAGCCAACCCAGATGGACTATTTCGTCAGAGAATATTCTTTGGAATATTCTTGGAATATTCTCTGGAATATTCTTGTGTTGACTTTTTAGAAATTTACCCGAGACCTTCTTAGGGTAATTCAACGTCCTGAATTCGTTTCCGATGTCCGTTTTCCCAAATTCAATTGTTACAATATAGTTTTATTAATTGGACATTTTATGTGCTTAGGTGCATATATTGTGACGATTTCGTCTTCGCTAGTTTGCGTGGTTTTTCGGCGGCAAAGTACCTGTGAGTGGACTCCTTCTAAAATGCATGTTTTAATATTAGAAATGCATATATGAAAAGCATGATTTAATGATTACGTTTTATGAGAAAATGATTATCATGATATACTGAACTTATTTTGGAATACCATATTTTCTATCGAACCTATGTTCTTTGTAGGATATCTGATAGATGATGATATACTATTTAGAACATGTTTTCACGCACTTCTTTATAGTATAGATGATGGATGACTTTATACTATGAAGATGTTTTTGAAATATATATACCTATGTTTGGAAAGATTATGTTCAATGGTTTTGTGCGTATCTAGTGGTCACTTTTATTGACCTTCGGGTTGGGTGCTGTAGGAGCCTGCAGGCGATTGATACTTTTGAAGGAAGTTTCGGAAGGAAAAGTTCTATGTTCTGCCTTCAACGATTATGATACCACTAGTTAGCACACTACATACGAGATATGTTTTATGAAAGGTTTTATGGCATGCTATAGTTTTCATAAAACCTTGGGGGTTAGTATGTTGATAACTGTTTTATTATTATTATTATTATTATTATTATTATTATTATTATTTTTATTATTATTGACACGCCCCGACCCCGATATTCCCCGAATACCAGAATAAGCACGTGCTAACCGACACCCAAGGGTGACGAAAGCCATTTATTGAGTGCAAATGTTGAAAACAAGGAAGAGATAAGTCTTATAAATATAAAAGAATAATGAATAATCATTTAAGGAACGTGTTCAGAGCATACACTAATCTATAACACAAAAAGAATTAATATAAAATTGAATGAAACAAAGAATGGGTCCTACACCGAGAGGACTCGAAGATGCCGATGCGGAAGTGTCTTGACGCTAGGATTGTATGCCTCGATTCTATGCCCTGAAGGGGGCGCAAAACAAACATGAGTGGACCAATTTGATATATTGATAGTAAAACAGTTATCAACATACTAACCTCCAGGTTTTATGAAAACATATATATATATATATCATGATAAACATAGGTTTTCCGAAACCTAGCATGTCGTGCAATGTCTCAAATCATAACTCATATATAATAATCGCTAGTGAAAGTCCAATATAACACTTCAGGCCCCATGCCGGCTCCCCGTCTCTGAGCAGACAGTCAGAGGAAATAACACTCCAGGCCCCTTCCCGTTTCCCCGTCTCTGTGCTAAATAGCCAGAGGAAACACCCTCCAGGCCCTATGCCAACTCCAAACCGTCGCCCGGGACGGATCGGCCACTATCCCTACGTCCCGTAGCGGAATAAGGACTACTAGGTAAATACAAAACCATTGAGCATTTATATTGAAAAGCAACTTCATAGTATAAAGTCATCGATCATCTATACTATAAAGAGGTGTTCGAAACATGTTCTAAATATTGTATCGTCATCGATCAGATATCCTATAAAGAACATGGATTATAGGAAAAATAGTAGTAATTCAAACTAGTCCCAATAAGCATGTTATCTCAAAACATTTCATAGAACATAATCATCAAATCATGTTTTTCATGTATGCATCTCTAATATCAAAACATGCATTTTTAGAAGGGGTCCACTCACAGTACTTCGCCGTCGAAAGCTGCGCAGACGAGCAAAGATAGAACGCCACACTAATTGCCCCCAAGCACATAAAGGGTACACTTGGTCAAACTCCACTCAAACGATTTTATTTGGGAAAACAGACATCGGAAACGGGTCTAGGACGTCGAAATTAGCCTAGGAGGGGTCCCGAACGAAATTAGAAAAGTTAACCCGAAAGTCAAAGTCAATGGTCAACGGTCAACGTTGACCGGTCAAATGTCAGATCAGTCAACGAGTCTGGGTCAACCCGGTCAAAGGTCCACCGGGTTTGGGCTTGGATCCGGGTTAGGGTCTTGGGTTATAAGGGTTTTGGTCTTAAGGGGTTTTAGGGTTTGGACCTTGGGTTTGGGTCCTCAAAGGTTTTGGGTTTTAAACTACACGGGCCCAAGGCCCTAATTCCTCTCGGCTCGAAGGCCCTTAGAAAATAAAACAAAACAAAATAATAAAAGAAAAGGGTTTTGAGTTGGGCTCGGCAGGGAAAGGCCCAAAGGCCTTGGGTTTGGGTTGCTTCTCAACGGGCTTAAGGCCTGGGGTCTGGGAAATGGCCTGAAATGCCTGTTGCAACGAGGAGGAAGCCGAAACTTCTATAGTTCCAGCCGACTGCAAACGTACACCCTAAGCTCCGATCTATACATCAAATTGAAGAGGAAAGAGAAAGGAGTAATAATATACCCTTGGTTCGCCGTGAAACGGTCGGTGATGATCGAAAAAACCCTCAACACTCACGGGGCTCGCCGAAAATGTGTTTTTCCCTTCCCGAGCTAAAATTGAGCTGATCTTAAGTTAAACCTTGGAAATAACGAGATACAACTCATAAATCACATCCAAGCATCAATTATTAAACAAAATGGAGGTAAACCCGAGGCTTACCTAACTGGGAAAGGGAAAGAACTCGCCGGAGTTTCCTGGGTTTTTGATGACCTCGCTGTGCCGAGAGAAAGAAAGAACATAAGAGGTTTTGATGATGATGATGGCGTCTTCCTTCGAGCAGGTGTAGCTGTGGGTGCGTGTGTGTGTGTGTGTCACGGGTGAGAGAGTGAGAGAGTGTTTCGAGAGAGAGAGAGAGAGACAGAGACAATGCAGAGAAGAGAGAGTGAGACCGAGAGAGAGATAGGGGTTAAAGTCTTGGACCCAGGAGACAACTAACAAAAGGTGGGCCCTTTGGGCACACCTATTAAGACCCAAAACAATTTTAAAAGATAAAAACCCAAACTTAGAGAAAATACCAGTTAATTTGGGGGTGAGTGTAACAATTGTTATTATTATTATTATTATTATTATTATTATTATAGACCATCTCCAATGGTGGGCTAAAAGCCAAATTACCCTCCAAAATTTCCCCCCAAACTCACTCCAATGCAAGGGGAAATTTTGGGCTAAATGCTAAATGCTAAACTAAGGCCAGATTCCCCCCAGAATTTAGCCCAGAAATCGGTGTGGGCGCCACCAAATCGAGTGAAAATATTTATCGGAATTTAAATTTTTTTGATTAAAATGTTCATAAAATTAATTTACGATAGTCTACATATTTATTTTTTATTTTTAAATTGATTTAAGAAAAAAAATAGCCTAAGTTTATTCTTTAATAATCCCGGGCTAAAATTTTAGGGTAGAATGGGTTGGAGTAGAAAAACTGTTTCTGGGCTAAAAGCTAAATTTTCCGGGCTAAAATATTTGGCATTTAGCCCATGCATATTATTATTATATATATATATATATATATATATATATATATATATATATATATATATATATATATATCAACTTGGTCCACTCATGTTTGTTTTGCGCCCCCTAAGGACTTAGAATCGAGGCGTACGGTCCCGGCATCAAGGCACTTCTGCATCGGCTTCTTCAAGTCCTTTCGGTGTAGGACCCACTCCTTTGTTCATTCAATTTTGATATTAATTCTTTTGGTATTCTAGATTAGATGTGTGCTCTAAATGTGTTACTCAGTTTTATATTAATTACATTTACATTTCTAAGTCTTATTTATTTCTTGTTCTCAGCATTTGTGATGAGACGATATTATACCATATATTTTACCCTAATCTTAGTTATAATTTATTGGTTATTTTAGTAGAATTTTTATACTTTGTTATATATTTTCAATGTAGGACATTCGACTTTCTCTAGAGCAAAAAGTGATCAAACGGATGAATTTTGGAGTGATCCTAATTGGATGTTCGTGAGTCTTTCAAGATGATTGTGTCAAAATTATAGATTTTTCTACCAAGCCGTTTGACCGTGGCAATGAAAAGAAGGCCCAGCGCGCAGCTTTCCCAGATCAACGTTTCTAGACTTTTTGGATGTTTTGGAAGTCAAGATGGCATATTTTGAGGAAGATTCCTTCTGAGAATTTGTAGGAGACGTCTTCAGCTTTAAAAAAGAGACATTTCGGAACCACATCAGAGTTGATTTGGTCGGTTAAAAGTATAATTATCTAAGAAGTCCGAATTTTAGTTTAAATAAGAAACCTTTTAGTTTATGTTTTATTATTTTATTATGTTTCCTAGTTTTATTCTAAGGCCTTTTCAAGGTAGGGTTTTATTTTGTGGTAGTATAAATAAGATATTTCACAACATTGAGAGAAAACGCACTACTCTAGAGAGTTTTTGAAGTTTATTTTCTAGGTGTTTTCTATCCTTTTTCTATTTCAATAAAACTTCTTTTGTAGTATGGTTTTTCGTAACTAATTTCCATTTGCTAGGGCGATGCCTTGAGCCTTAACATGAATATGTAGTGTTTATTTAATTGCTTATGATATTATGCATGTATACTTTGAATTATTAATCACTGTGCTTTAAACTCTCTATATCTTAATGCTTAGTTACCATTATGATGTTTAGATAAGTAATTGGATGCAATTTGATCGGAATACCAACGGGGAATTGAGTATTGCCTCTTGTGATTGATAATTGTAATTTCACCTAGGATGAATACCACGTCTTAGGGGTTACATGGTTTTTCAAAGGGTTTTCACAAAGCGTAATGAGTCATGCATGTTTATATTTGATATGAATGCCACAAACAGATTTGCATGTTTGATATACGTTCTAGCTTGAATGCCACGAGTAGAATATGCATAAGGAAAACCTAACCTTCAAAGTTGCATGGGTAATTCATAAGTAATTGATAAATCTACATAAGATTGTTAAGGGGATGACGGAACCCTAGGCTTTTACAATTTGGTTTTCAAAACGTTTTCCTTTGTTTTCTTTACTTTGCTAATCTCTTTAATCATTTTAATTAAATTCGTTTTTTATTTTTAAATTCTAAATCAACCTTTTCAAATCTTTGTTTTCAAATAATTAGCTAAGAATTAGTTTAAATACAAATTATTCATTCAATCCATGCGGAAACGACCTTACTTGAGCTGTTTATACTACAACTACGTTGTTCTCTTGCAAGTATTTTTATGTGTTTTTGTGCCTACTTTTGCAGGTGGTAAAATCCCTATCAATTTGCATTCAATAAATGGCTTTCGTCACCCTTGGGTGTCGACCAGCATGCGTGCCTTTCTTGGTGTTTGGGAAATATCGGGGTCGGGGCATGTCACATTATATTATTGGATACAAATAAAAATACATTGGATGTGAAGTGGAAATCAAACAAAGGTGAAAAAAACTGAAGGATTAGGGGAGTTAAGTTACATATAAAATTTGGTTGTTGAACTACTCTTGTAGTCTTACTCTTTTACTCTCGTAACATTGAGTATAAGTAAAATCACTACCTTCTTTAGATTCTCTCTTTATATATTGTATATTTCCAAAACTTACGTAGACTTCAGAGCATACAAGAAAACCAATGTTTTCCTTTTTAGGTACGAAGAATCAAATATATGTTATCTATGTCTTCAATAAAATGCTTTGTTGTTATTAGTTATTGCTTTTAAATTGTTAGATTAATGGCTAGCTGACTAAATAGTTCAGTGATGCCACCATCATTCTGTTTCGAAATCAATGGGCGAAGTCTGTCGATTGCTAAGATAGACCGTGCTTCCCAAATCTAGCAAGGAATTAACGAGTATGCACATCTCCATCATTTATGGCCGTGCACAAATTTGGTTCCAATAGTGAGAGGATTCGCATGGAGCGTTGATTTATGTGTTGGGATGAACGTCCTCCCTCTGTAGCCAATGCTTCTGTATTTATAATGCTAACAAGCTTCATGACCACGTTGTAAAGTCCATGCCGTGAGTAACTAATTCGCCAAAAATAATTTTTCCTAGGAATATTATCTCCAGAATAAACCCACGAGACTGCATCACCGATCTTTCAATTGGCCAAAACTTGACAGCCCGATGAGTCTGATCGGAAAATGTCTAACTCGCTGCAAGGATAAGTGTCAATCCCAAAATGGAGACGTGCTAATGGCTTGCAAATTATCCCATGGACGTCCAAAATTTTCTCCATTGGGAGAGATATAATCCCGTGGACTACACATTTTCGCAATATTTTTCCATCTCACGTAGGCAATTTAATCCAATATGCAAGCACAATTATCTTGACATTTTCCAATTTTAGGATGATGTTATCCATAATGGGATAATATGGCTGCGCATGAATTTATCCACCAATTTGAGATGGACACTGTTGTTTTGCTTTCAGATTAGGGATATGGTTAGCATCCCATTTATCTATCAATACTAGCTGAATTTATTTTAATATCTTAACAACCATCCAACGACTTAGTACACAAAGTCGAATAGTGAAAAATCTAGTCCAACCACATAGATATTGACTCCAAAAGTGGAAGAAAAACCACGTCTAGTGCCTAAAGGAATCTTGACCAAGTTGCTGTGCCAATCTAAGAGATTAATCAAATGTAGTGACTATGGATGCAAAATAATTTAGAGAACTTTTTGAAGTTATTCAGTTAAATGTTGATGTGCTAAGTCAATTTTGACTTTGTAATTGAGGTTTTGTTCTTACCAAAACAAAGGCTGCATTTTTCTTTTGACTAAATCCCACCACAACGAAACTACGCTCCTCTAACAATTTGGTCCAAATCTAACTTAAAACAAAGTTCTTAGCAGTTTCCTCAAACACACCAAGACGTGGGACCAAAGAAAGCTATCACACCAACAACCAGTCTAACGATGGCTTCTGTTTCAAGTGACTCACTTTTTCGAGAACACGACTAAGGTGACCAAGGTCCTAAAACAGCCCTTCTTAGGCCCCATGATCAAGATGTTGACTGGTTGATAGTTTTGATCAAACCTAAATTTGCGGCCATGATTTGACTTTCATACATTGTGTCTCCCCATCCAAAAATTATCTAGAAATGAATTAATCAGCTACGCGTAGCTTAATTAATTGGTTAATTGGCATGACAAAGTCATAGCTTAATTAATTGGTTAATTGGCATGACAAAGTCATGGCTTAATTAGAAATCTTGAACTTAGTCAACTAGAGATTCTCAACACCTATATATATGTGCACAAACACACATCAACATTATTCAAAACATAAACGCTTTCAAACACATTTAGATCGATCAATTTGCTATTCAAATTAAAAGTTCAGCTAGCCAACCATTAAACACAACAGCTCAATCTCCCCTCTTTGTATCTAGTAATATCAATTTATCGGTTGTTCCATGGAGAAGCCTGAAGGATATCCACAAGTAGACGATATTGCCACACGTAACGAGCCACCAAGCTCAAGCACTTCATTTTTCGGCACCAAGAACGATATGTCACTGCTTGAGAGCGGCCTACTCCGGAGAAATGTTAGTGACATAGGTGACACTTACTACAGATTTGAGTCAAAAATTGGCAAATCAGTTGATCCAAGGTTGCTAGCGCTGGTGGAATTCTTTAGAGAACTTTACTTTCGAAGATTTGAAGTATTCAATATAATATTTCCCGGGGTTCAGGATAAATTAACTATTGAGGTGCCTAAGAAATTGGGTGTGGTATTAGCTCAAATGAAATCGGATCAAACCAAAGCACATCGGACAATGCAACGGAATCTAAGTATTGGTTCGCCGCGTGATTTCAAAAGAAGAGAATCCGAAATGAGGCTTCAGCGATTCAAGGTCAGGACTATCGATGTAGATGATGTCGTCGATCAAACTGCTAAACCCGGTGGTTCGAAATAGAATGTTGGAGACGCAGGAACAAAAAGACGTCCAAGTGATCAATGTCCTGCAGAAGGATCGTGGCGGTGCAGAATGTATTCACTTTCTGATGGGATATTATTCTTTTGTATAGAAAAACAATGAAAAATGAGGTGAAATTTTGACCAAAAAATGAATGAGGTCAACTATATACTTAAACCATATTTTGTAATGATTGATTTTTTTTAATGATTTAAATAAGAAATCTAACAATTAAACGCACGCCACTGAATTTTTTTTAATTAATTTATTTCTTTAATTGAAATATTTCTTTGAAAAAAAACATTAAAGAAATAAATCAATAGTGCTAAACCATCAACCATCAACCATCAACCCTAACATCAGATTTTTTTTATTTTTTATTTTTTGTCGTAAAAAAAATGAAGGATATCGTGACAGTCTATCTAACATTTCACATCCTATTGTTGAGAATAAGTGTTTTTTAAAAATAGCATTTAGATCACTTGGAAGTGAGAGGCCTTAGGTTCGAATTTCATGAATGGTAAGTTCGATACCAAATTAGGTTGCCTATAGTGAGGTTTAACTGAACTCCCCCTCTTCTTAGTGTAAAAATATATGAAAACTAATGAAAATGGCTTGAAAGTTTTAGTTTTAATCAAAAACTATGTTATAAGTTTTGTTTAATGGCCCAACTATAATAAATTATGATTTGTCGATTTTACCCCTAACTTTTTTAGGTTGAGTTCTAGATTTTCGTTGTTAATGGAGTTCATCGTTGTTTTGCAGACCTTCTTCTTTTTCTTGGAAACAAATGACATGCCTCGACCCTGATATTCCCCGAATACCAAGATAGGCACGTGCTGGCCGACACCCGAGGGTGACGTAAGCCATTTATTGAATGCAAATGATGAGAATAAGGAATAAATAAGACTTATAAATATAAAAGAATACTAAATATGCATTTAAGGAACGTGTTCAGAGCATACAACTAACTTAGAATACTAAAAGAGTTAATATAAAAATTGAATGAACAAAGGAGTGGGTCCTACACCAAGAGGACTCGAAGATGCCGATGCGGAAGTGCCTCAACGCCGGGATTGTATGCCTCGATTCTAAGACCTGAATGGGGGCGCAAAACAAGGGTGAGTGGACCAAGTTTATATATACGTAGTACGAAAACAGTTATGAACGTACTAACCCCCACAGTATAATAATGAAAACTACTAGCATAATAAGTGATACGCTTTTCAGAAAACTCTAGCATTCCGTAAAACCATTCATATATCTGTCTGTAAATCAATCTCAGAAAATCATCTTAGGAAGCATAACATCAATCATATATAGTGTGCTGTTAGTGAGTATCACCGAATAATAATAACTTCCGGCCCAATGCCTGCACCTAAATCTCTGTGTCCATAGCCAAAGATAACTCCCTCCCGGCCCAATGCCTGTCTCTGTGGTCCCTCAGCCTTCAGCTAGGGATTATTTCTTCAGGCCTCTGCCAACTACAAGTCCTCGCACCTGGCGGCATGATGTTCACTAGGTACGCACAAAACATGTTTCTAAAATACAACTTCATAGCATAAATTCATCAATCCTCTATACTACGAAGAGGTGTTTGAAAAGCATTTGAAAACACATTCTTAGCATTCTATCGTCATCCATCTAATAGCCTACCAAAATGAGAGTTATGTAGAAAATACGATATAATGAAAATAGTTCAAAATATGTATATAGTCAATCATTTCTAAATCATCATGCTTCTTGTAAAGTGTTCATCAAATCACAAATCTGCAAGGCGTGCTTTTAATATATGCAATTCTATAATTAAATCATGCAATTTTTGAAGGTGGTCCACTCACAGTACTTAGCCGCTGAAGAGCCACGCAACTAGCGAAGATAGAATCGCCTTGCCCTCTAAGCACATAAAGGGTACATTTGGTCAAACTCTATTCAAATGATTTAATTTGGGAAAATGGACATCGAAAATGGGTCCAGGACGTCGAAATTAGCCTAGGAGAGGTCTCGAACGAAAGTTGGAAAAGTCAACGGTCAAATTCAACGTTGACTGTTGATCGGTCAACGGTCAAAGTCAACGGTCAAACGGGTCAAGGGTCAAACAGGTCCTGGTCAACGGTCAAACGGGTCTGGGTCAGACCGGTCAAACCGGGTCAACCCGTTTAGGGTTTGGGTTTGGGTGGACCGGACCTATGTTGGGTCTTTAAAGGTTTTGGGTTAAAAGAGGGAAGGGCCTTGGGCCTTAAGGGAGACGGGCCGAAGGCCCTGGTTGACAGGCCCGAAGGCTTTAAGCCTGAGGGTTTTGGGTCTCAGAACTAACCAGCCGAAGGCCCTATTTTAAAACGGCCCAAGGGCCTTGGGTTTTTAAGAAAACAAAAGAAAATTAAAAAGGGAACGGGCTAGGATATTGGGCTAGCCAAAACAGGCTTAAAGCCCGTGGGTCTGGGAACGGCCTGAAAGGGCTTGGGTCGCCGGGGAAGAACACCGGAGCTGCTATAGCTCCGGCCGACTGAAAACGGGGGTTTTAGACCCCGATCTAGGTACCAAATTATAGTACGAGGTGAGAAGAGCATAATGATACCTTTGGTTCACCGTAGATTAGTCGGAAGTGACCGGAAAACTCCTCAATACCCACAGGTGCACCGCAGACGGGTGTGCCTTCCCCCTGTGTCGAATCCGCGCTAAACCTTGGTGAAAAGAACGAAATAAGCTTCTAAAATCACAACCAAGCACAATCTAGAACAGAAGGAAGAGAACCCAAGGCTTACCTAACCGAAAAATTTAGGAAAACTCATCGGAGTTTCCTGGGCTTTCGATGACCTCGCTTTGCCGAGAGAAAGAAAGAACAGAAAAGGTTTTGATGATGATGATGGTGTCTTCCCTCGAGCAGGTGTAGTTGTGGGTGTGTAAGGGTGTAAGCTACCCTCGGGAGGGTTAGGTGCAACGAGAGGAATGAGGAGAGAGCTGTGAAGGAGAGAGCTCGGGAGAGAGTGAAGGAGTGAGATCGAGAGAGAGACGAAGAGAGAGACTCGGGGGACAAAAATAAAAGGGTGGGCACTTGGGCTCACCAATTAAGGTTCAAAAACCATTTTAAAATAAAAATGGGGGATGGGGTGTTTCAAGATCCTCATGCTATATTTTGTATTATTTCGTTGAAATGTGATCGTCGTTATTACTCATAGTGTATTTGAGATATTGTTTTTCAATTTTTCTTCATCAGTGAAGTTTATCGTTTGTTTCTCCAGAAAATAAATTTAGATCTGCATGCTATTCAATAATAACGACGGATCACTGTTTCTGGACTGTAAAAATAAACTGTCTCTGGATTTTAAGTAACATTGTTTATGGAATCTAAGTCAAATAAGCACCTTGTTTCTTAAATATAATCAACTGATGCATGAAAGAAAAGAAACAGTCAAAGGTTAAAACATAGACTGTTTCTGGAATCTAAGTCACTGTTTCTGGATTTTGGTTCTTTTCTTTTCAGATACAGTGTTTATTTGGGCTAGACAAAACAAACACTGTATCTGATTTTTTTTTTCCATAAACTGTGCTATGTTTTGGGTTCTCCAGAAACTGTTTTGTGTTTTGGTTCTTTTCTTTTCAGACGCTTTCCCACCAATTTCTGCCATTAAACTTCTTTGAACTTGTGTTCGGCGGCTTTGTTCCAATGAATGCTTCCTTTTTCAATTTTGATTTGAACTTTGATTTGATTGTTTTTGAAATGGAGGAATTCGATTTGGTTGTTTTTGCCACGATGGCACGAGCCATGGTCAAGTTAATTCTCGAGCCCATAAAATCAATCCACACTTGATAGTTAATTCCATTGTTGAGCTTCAACTCGTTGAAATCTTGATCAAGTCCGCCACTCCAATACCCAGTGGTGCTCAAAGCTTTAGACGTAAGGGAGTTGATATCCAAACCAACATGGTTGTCATTAGGATCTTGGAACTCTTGGTTTTCGAAGACATCAAACTCAACACCGAAGATGTTGTTGGGGTTGTCGTTGTTGGAGAAGTCGAAAAAACCCAAGTGTTGTGCGGAACTTGCACCGCTTAAGCCAGAGAAGGGTGAGAAGAGGATGGTTTTTTATTAAACTGTGAGCCATTTTGGTTAAATAACATTTTGGGATGGTTTTTTGTTAAATATTTGTTGGCCCAAACCCTTTTCATTAAAGCTCCCTAAAAATATCGATATACTTAACCAAAAAAAAAAAAAAAAAAAAAAAAAAAAAACAATAGCACTTAGATTTTCCGCCTTACTGTATAATAGCACGCATTAATTGGAGATTATCAAGGGAATGTTTCAGTTCAACTTAATGAGTTTAGTATATCCTTCATATATCGTATCTATCCATACTATTATTAATGTGTTATGGGATACCTTATGTTCAAAAAATTGTAAATTTATTTTTTCAAAAATAAAAATCCATAGACTATGGTTTACTGTGATTAGATTCGATTCTCGTCAAAGACAAAATGGAATATATTCCAAACATATATGTCATGGTTTCTTACTTCGATAGGATACAAATATCTAAATTTAATATTTTTAGATACTTTTTCTTTTGAACTAAACTATTATAGCTATTCCATTATGAGGCTTAACACACCCTCTCACCCTTTGATGTAATATTGTATGTATTAAAAAAAAAGATAAGGTACTGTCACTTAGTGTATGATCTAGTGGTATTTGAACCACATTATTGCTTTGCTATTTGCTAGCCCATTGTAAGAGATTTTAGTTTCGATTCTTGCTGAAGACAAATTTGAACCACATTATTGCTAGCCCATTGTGAGGCTTAGCCCACTCTCTCACTCCCTTAGTGTAGATAATATTGTATGTTAAAAAAATATAAGGTACTAGTGTGTTAATGATACATATAGATCCCCACAACAATTTGTTTGACCATACTTATTACAAATTTTATAGTATTAATGATACGTTATCTTTTCGTTTTTTTATTCTCTTGAACGATCGCTGGTTTCGAATGTATTAAATACGAAACTGTTTTTTTCAAATTCTCTCAACTATAATATTGAAAGTGATTGACTCTCCTGCGTAGTGAATTACGAAGTTCATAAGAGTTTTGGCGTATAAATAAACTAGCTCGCAAAACTCAATCTAAGAAATTAGTCAAATGCAACTGGTGCTCCAAATATTATGGCTAAGATGAGTATTAATTCTCTTCTGGTGATTTTGATCTTTGGGAGTCCATTTGGGGTTATTTTTGCAGTCCCAACTGCCGAGTCTTCAAATTCGCCGACTTTGGATGAATGTAGAAAATATTTCTCCGTCAAGTGTGAGTTGGAAGTGAGCAAAAGTATTTTTAAAGAGGCTGATGTAAGTGATGGTTGTTGCTATCTTCTTGTGTCACTGGGTAAGCAATGTCACGACCTGTTCGTCAACGAGGCAATTGCTTCTAGGCCCAATGTCGACAAATCTCAAGCGTTGGCTATGAGTAAACGAATCTGGGAACAATGTCTTGCATCTATAGCACCCCCAACGAGGAAACACTAAGCCCAACTCTATATTTCATCGATATGCGTATCTGAAAGAGTGTTTCTTTTTGTAGTGAATGTTGTTGTCTGCACTCTTGAATAATCATCTTGTACTCTTCTTATGTGTGTTTGCTTTTAATTCTACTCCTCACTTATTTTTCTGTGTGCTTAGTGTGTGAAATATATATATATATATATATATATATATTAGTTGATTCATCACTATTCGTTTCCTTTCTCCATTTAACTTTGATGGCGTGTTTACCAAACGGGATTGAAGTGAGAAGAAACGGAATCACACTCCTCCCAATGCATTCAAGCGTTTACTAGGATTCACGGAATGAGAAAGTACGTGGAGTCCATTTAAAATACAAATACAGATGTAGTATTCGGATTCCGGTGATAAATAAGATGATGAACGTCACCATCACTTGAGGGTGGTGAGCAAAAATCTATATTAAGAGACCGTGAAAGAATTTGAACCCGAGATGTAATAGTTAGAGAGAAAGTCCCTAACAGTCATTAGAAGAGGAAGTCCCTAACACAATCCACCTTAGGAGTAATTGAATTGTGTTTTAGTTGAGTTTATAAAACACCAAAAGAAAATATTGACGCCACGCCAATGAGCAGCTTGAAGATTGGTTCTTCTCAATTTTGCAAGTTATCCATTTTTCCAAGAAACGTGTATACATAACATCATGAACAGGTGTGAAGAGTCGTATGATCATACGACAGCCCAAATTATGCCCCATGATCAAGTGGATTAGCAGTCTTTGGTTTTGATCAAACCCAAATGTGTGGCCATGATTTGGTCAATTTCGTGTCTCCCAATCCAAAAATGTCTAAAACCCAATCAGCTACGCGGAGCCTAGTTGGCATGAAGACAAAGTCATGGCTTGCTTTGAAATCTTGAACTAGTTTCCTAAACCTAAATCCTATAGATACGATTACCCCATCCAAAACCAAAGATAAATCCCACAGAAAGCACATTGAGATCAATCAATTTGCTGAAAAGAATTTGCAGAAAACCCTAATACACATCTCAACCCCATTCTCTTTTACATATATTTTCGAAGATCGATTGTTCCATCCATGGAGAGGCCGGAAGGATATCCACAAGTAGATGATATTGCTACATATACAGAGCCATCGAGCACGAGCACTTCATTTTCGGGCACCAAGAATGATATGTCACAGCTCGAAAGCGGCCTACTTCGAAGGAATGTTAGCAACTTAGGCGACAGTTACTACAGATTCCAATCCCAAGTTGGAAAGTCTGTTGATCCAAAGTTGTTGGCGTTGGTAGAGTTTTTTAGAGAACTTTATTTTCGAAGGCTGGAACTGTTCAAGGAAATATTTCCGGGGGTTCAAGATAAGTTTCTTGAGGTGCCAAAGAAATTGCATGTGATATTAGCTCAAGTGAAACCGGATGAAACCAAACTAGCTCGAACTATGCAACGGAGTCTGAGCGTTGGTTCACCGCGGGATTTCAAAGGAGGGGAATCGGAACTTAGGCTCGAGCGATTCAAGGTGAGGACTATCGATACAGGCGATGGTGTTGAACAAGGTGGCCTGCAGGGTAGTAAACCGGCCAAATGATCTGGTGGTTTCCAATAGGGGAAGCAGGAAGGAAGACACCAAAAAATGGAATTGTCAATGGTCTTGTATTTTTGGAGAATATTTTGACATTTTGATAGGATGTTCTTTAATTTGTACAGATAAGGATGATCAATAATGGGGTGCTGGCGAAATAAGATATTCTTTTATTTGTTAATTTTTTTTTTTATGTTTTTGAGGTTTGTTAGTTGTTACCGAATTTGTGTACCTGACAATGTAAATAGTTTTTTAAATATTTTTCTTGTACAATAATAATGTAATAATCTTGTATGTGTTGCAGTCATATTTAGAATAGGAATTTGATTGTGTAAATCCTACAAAAAGTATCTTATATTCCTATTAGGACTAGATTACCTATTAAATGTTGTAATCCTAAAGGGAAAGGTATTTACCCTTTCTACTACTATAAATAAAGGTACAATGGGGTGAATCAAACACACATCACAATTAACTCAATCTCTCTTCTCTCTAAAGTGGCCGGCCCCCTCTCTCTCACTCTCTCCCTAGATCGCTCAATCAAATAGGCCTACAACACGTTATCAGCACGCTCTTGCCAGAAGCTAAGGAATTGACGCATCGTAGGAGGAGGCTATCATCCACCACATTCAAAGGCTTATTTGTTTTCTGCTACTCAGGTACGCTTAAAATAAAGTAAGATATTTGAAACGACTCTGAAGCATGAAAACATTCCTCATGATGCATGAACCCCCTATGTTTATATTTTCCTTCCGATATATATATTCATATATTCATATATATATATATATATATATATATATATATATATATATATATTTGTTTCATGCATCGCACAATTAAATTGTTATGTGGAATTTGTGAGTCAAAGTATAAAAACAATTTAGGGTTTCCTAAACCCTAAGGGATGTGGAAAAAAAAAATAGAAAAAAGGGGAATGGGATTTGGTGCACCACACCATCCCTGTTCAAAAAGGAAACCAGGCTTCGGCTTGGGGGGGGGGGTTCTCTGCTGGGCCTGCAGCCCAAGGCTTTTCTCGGCCCGTAACCATATCTGCCAGCCCATGCAGCTGGGCACTCCATGCACACACGCACAAAGCCAGCCCTCGGGCTGGGCTTACCGCGCAAGGCCCGAAGCCTTCCCAATGCACACACGCACGACCCTATGTTTTTGAGCTCCCCCGTGTGACACCCAAGGCCAGCTTTTGCTGGACCTTTCCCCCGTGGTTTTCCCCTTGGTCCACACCGAAAACCCAACTGCGACTGGGAGGTCCTCACCATTTCCGTGGCCTGCAGTCCACCCCGAGGCCCTTTTTTGGGCCGTGAGTTCCTACTCAAGGCACCCAGCCGTGCCTTTCACCCACGGCACAAGCCCAAAATTCTTTTGGGGCTATAATTTTGGTCCAATAATATTCTGTCAATATTATTTTGCTTCTACAATCAACCCTGCATGGCCCGATTTATTGAATTAATTAAAAGTGACCTGCAGTCCATTAATCTGATAATGAATCCAAAATTCTTGACCTGAAGATCACTTTTGGACATTAACGATTCAATAATTTCTCTTTATACTTTGAACCGTCATATACTTTCGTAGTAACAAAGCTCTCACACTTGAGTTCTCGAAGAACCTCAAATCCACTACACTTAGTTAGTATATTGCATTCTGTGTTTCTTGCAGGAAGCTCTCATTATGAACTAATCGTTCATAAAAATACTAAATTGAACCTATAGTTTCAAATTTAGTGCCTTTGAAACCTAAAGTTTTCATTCAAAACATACCACATGAAACCTGTAGTTTTCATGCATAAATTAAACCAATACATGTCTAAAGAACCTGTACGTTCTATGATATATGTCTATGGCTTAACATATGACTACTTACGTTTTTCCCTCTGTTTTAGGGACATATCGAACTTGAACAAGCTCGATTTCATCGCTCTAGAAGTCTCTAGAAGAAACTATCTGAAGTGGGTTCAAGACGTGAAGCTCCATTTAACTGCAAAAGGCATTAGAGCCACCATCGAGACTCTATCGTCAACAAACCTGTTGACGAAGCTCAGAAGGCTACTGCAATGATCTTCATTCGAAGACACATCCATGAAGCATTGCAGACCGAGTATCTCGCTGAAGAGGACCCACGCACCCTTTGGCTTGCTCTGGCTGACCATTTCGATCACCAGAAAGACATATACTTGCATGAAGCAAGACATGACTGGCAGCATCTTCGCTTCTAAGACTTTAAGTCTGTGAATGAATACAACTCTTAAGTTTGTAGAATCCGTTCTTTGTTGAAATTCTACAAAGTGGAACTAACCGAATCAGATCTCCTGGAGAAGACCTATTCTACCTTCCATACCACCACTATTGTCATGCAGCAACAATATAGGGCACATAAATTCACCAAGTTCTCAGATTTGATCTCTGTTTTACTTCTCGCTAAAAAGCAGAACCAGCTCTTGATGAGAAACCATCAAGCTCGACCCACTGGCTCGCACGCCATGCCTGAAGCGCATGCGACTAATTATCACAGCCAGAAACGACGACAGACTCGTCGTGGCAGTGGAAATGGGGGACAAGCCCAACCACGGACCCAAGGTCAATAGAGTGCCGCACCTAAGGGAAGAATTGCGACCCAGCAGTGTCCACTACTCGCCCCTAAGGTCCCAAACTTCAAGAACAAGGGCAAAGCTCCTATTCAGGCTGATTCTACTGAATTGGACATGTGCTATCGTTGTGGATCAAAGGATCATTCGTCACGCGTATGCCGAGCTTCCACTGAGGCTATTGCCAAGTATCATTCCCGTCGTGAGTCTAACTTTGCACATGTGGATCATCCGAAAAATGCAACTACATCAATGGAGATATCGGATTTCCAGGAGGCGTCAGCACCTATGGACGCATGAATTAGACATGTTTTTAGGGCGTTTACCCCTAGTGGCCGAACCCACTAGGAGGGGCCGGCCCCTACCCCTATTTTGTTAGGTTTATGGTTTAATTTTGGACAATTTTTCCTAAGTGTTTGGAATAATTTGTTTGGTTTTGGTTTGTTTTGAATTATGGATTGTTATTGGAATGGATATTATTTTCTCGTATCGCTTAATTGAATGAATGGACTTATATTTATACATGTGACCAATTCAATCAATTTATTTATAGGTATGTCTAGTGGGGAAGTTAGTTGTCTGGCAGATAGTGCAACTACGCACATCATCTTGCGTGAACGACACTATTTTATTAACTTGATACCCAAGAAAGCTCATTTGATAACTCTCTCAGGCCCATCCAACCTGATTGAAGGATACGGAAAGGCACGTATCATGTTGTCTAATGGTACAATCTTGACCATTAAGGAGGCACTCTATTCTCCACGTTCCGGAAGAACGTTGCTGAGTTTTAGAGATATTCGAGATAATAAATATCATCTTGAAACCACTGAAGACTATGGTTCTGAATTTCTTTGTATCACTTCATACGAATATGGCCAGAAGCATATTCATGAGAAGTTGGAACGTTTGCCGAGTGGGTTGTACATCACAACCATTCGAGGCATAGAAGCCCACATAGTGGCCGGCCCTATGCTTGAGTTCCAGGACACTTTGTTGCTTTGGCACGATCGTTTCGAACACCCTGGACTTGACATGATGCTCTGTATCCTCAAATCTTCTCACGGGCATAAGTTACATCCCTATGCTAGGGTTCCGACACGCCAAGCATGTTCTATAGGGAAGTTGAATATTCAACCCTCCCACACAAAGATTATTCACGACCCCCCTAAATTTCTTCAGAGGATTCAAGGGGACATTTATGGACCTATCCAACCAACTTGCGGACCATTTAAATATTTTATGGTGTTGGATGATGCATCGACAAGATGGTCACATGTTTGCTTGTTGTCCACACGCAATGCCACGTTTGCTAAACTCCTAGCTCAAATCATTAAGCTAAGGGCTCACCACCCTGATTATCCGGTCAAGTCAATTCGACTGGATAACGTTGGAGAGTTTACGTCACAGACTTTTGACGAGTATTGCATTTCAGTGATGTGGAACATCTTGTGCCCCATGTTCACACCCAAAACGGCCTGGCAGAAGCTTTCATAAAATGCCTTCAAATGATAGCTCGGACTTTGGTTATGAGAACCAAACTGCCGGTATCTGCCTGGGGCTATGCAATACTGCACGCAGCTATGTTGGTCAGCCTGAGGCCCATCGCTACCCAACCACATTCACCGTTACAGTTAGTCACTGGATACGAGCCTGATGTCTCGCATTTACGGGTGTTTGGGTGCGCCATTTACGTTCCAATAGGTCCGCCACTACGTACCAAAATGGGTCCTCAGAGAAAAATGGGAATCTATGTCGGTTATGATTCGCCATCAACTGTTCGCTACTTAGAACGCTTGACAGGAGATCTCTTTACCGCATGTTTTGCAGATTGTCACTTTAATAAAACAATCTTCCCGCCGTTAGGAGGAGATAAGCATGCTAACGTTCCCGTAGAACGCCGCGAATTGTCGTGGTATGCTCCCACTATGTTTCATTTAGATCCCCGCACTGCCTAGTCTGAAACTGAGGTGCGTCGAATTATAGATCTTCAGAGCATTGCTCAAAGCATGTCGAATGCTTTTAATGATCTAGCAAAGGTGACAAGATCACATATACCCGCTGCAAACACCCCTGCAAGGATAGATGTACCCCGTGTACGCCAACAACTCGCCTGGGAAGGCCGGACCGTCCCCGAAGGTGGGGAGGCCGTACCTTCCACGCGGCAAGGTATATTGGCGGCTAGCCAATCATCTGGTCCGACTCTGAAGGTCGGCAGACCCCCTGGTTCAAAGGATTCACAACCCCGAAAGAGGAAAACGGCACCAACTAGTGACCCTAGCTTGAATCCGACCATCGCTCACTCATCCGTTCCAACGCATGAGGTTATTCTAGATTACGGTGATGCTTCAAACGAAACATGCCGGCCTCCCGAGAATCGCGAGATTTCGGTCCACAACACAGTATTGGATGAGGTTTGGAATATGAATGAGATGCTTGTCGACGATGCATTCGCGTACTCAGTAGCTACTGACATCATGCTTAGCGATGACATTGAACCACGTTTCGTTGATGAATGCTGACGTAGAACCGATTGGTCAAACTGGAAACAAGCAATCCAGGTCGAACTCGATTCGCTCGCAATACGTAAGGTATTTGGACCTATCGTTCCTACACCACCACGCGTGAAACCCATTGGCTACAAGTGGGCTTTCGTGAAGAAGCGTAATGAGAAGGATGAAATAGTGTGATACAAAGCACGCCTCGTAACGCAAGGCTTCTCTCAGCGTCCTGGAATTGATTACGAGGAGACGTATTCCCCCGTAATGGACGTCATAACGTTCCGCTACCTAATCAGTTTGGTAGTTTCTGAAAAACTGAATATGCAGCTTATGGACGTGGTAACCGCGTATCTCTATGGGGATCTAGATACGGAAATCTACATGAAAGTTCCATAAGGACTTCCATTGACTGGTTCAAATAGTTCTAGACCACGGAACACTCTCTCAATTAGGTTGAGGAGGTCACTCTACGGATTGAAACAATCAGAGCGGATGTGGTATAACCGTCTGAGTGAATATTTGACGAGTCAGGGTTATGTGAACAACGAACTATGCCCATGCGTGTTCATAAAGAAGTCACATTCTGGATTTGCAATTGTTGCAGTTTATGTCAATGACATGAACCTCATCGGGACTCTCGCAGAGCTTGAGGAAATTGGTGCACACTTGAAATTGGAATTTGAGATGAAGGATCTTGGGAAAACTCGATAATGCCTCGGCCCGGAGATTGAGCATTGTTTGGATGAAATCCTAGTACATCAATCGAACTACACCCAAAAGGAGTTGCGACATTTTAATGAGGATAAAGCGAAGCCTTCGAGCACACCCATGGTCGTTCAGACTCTAGATGCTAAACAAGATCCCTTCCGTCCAAAGGAGGATGAGGAAGTGATTTTGGAAAACAAAGTTCCTTACCTAAGTGCAATTGGGGCTTTATTGTACTTGGCTCAGTGCACTAGACCCGACATCTCATTTGCTGTGAATCTATTGGCTAGATACAGCAATGCGCCCACACGCAGACACTGGAATGGTATCAAAGACATTTTCCTCTACCTCAAGGGTACTACAGATTTGGGCTTGTTCTATACCCGCGAATCTCCAAGTGGTGCCGCCCCATATGGCCCTCGGATTGATTCTCGCCTTGTTGGTTATGCAGATGCTGGATATTTGTCTGACCCACATAGAGCACGTTCTCAAACGGGTTATGTCTTTACCGTTGGAGACACCGCTATATCTTGGAAGTCTACCAAGCAAACGCTAGTTGCGACTTCATCTAACCATGTTGAGATTCTCGCCCTGCATGAAGCATCGCGTGAGTGATTTTGGCTGAGAGAAGTTATGGAACATATTCGAAGCACTAGTGGTCTTACATCAGTCGTTGACCTTTCTACGACGATCTTTGAAGACAATGCAGCATGTATCGAGCAGTTAAAGAAATGATACATCAAGGGAGACAACACCAAGCACATAGCGCCAAAATTCTTTTACTCACACCAGCAGCAGCATCAGAACATTGAAGTCAAGCAAATCCGTTCCCAGGACAACCTGGCCGACCTCTTCACCAAGTCGTTGCCCAAGTCTACATTTCAGAAGCTCGTCCAAGGAATCAGTATGCGCAAACTGTCTGAATTAGATTGCTTGTAGTTCTCTTATTTAGAAGTTATGTTTAACTTAGGGGGAGTATCCAGAAGCATACTCACATGATCTTAATGTACTCTTTTTCCTACGATTAGGAGCATTTTTCCCACTGGGTTTTTGCTACCTAACGAAGGTTTTAATGAGGCACCCATCCTGGGATGATCATACTCCGTTGAGTTCACTACACTCGTCCAGTTTGACGATTGTTTAAGACATTATGCATATTTTCTTACTTTTCGCTTAGTCTATGGGTTTTCCCCATTCCTTGGGTTTTACCATAGCGAGGTTTTTGTGAGTTTTTACACATGCATACTTCAAAGTAAATTTGAGACTCGCGATTGCCCGTTGTGCTGATGACTTCATCAACTATTCTACCTAAGATTTGATGCGATGGTTTGTTGAGTATTTACACACTCAAGGGGGAGTGTTGCAGTCATATTTAGAATAGGAATGTGATTGTGTAAATCCTAGAGAATATGGGAAAATATCTTATATTCCTATTAGGACTAGAATACCTATTAAATGTTGTAATCCTAAAGGGAAAGATATTTACCTTTTCTACTACTATAAATAAAGGCACAATGGGGTGAATCAAACACACACTACTAGAAAATATCATTTTGCTGACAAATTCTAGACCGACAAAGTAAAATTTTGTCGCAACAAGAGTTCTTCCCCGACCAAAATTTTAATTTGTAGGCTCATAGTCGTTGAACTTGTGCCGATAGTATTTTCGTGGGCAAAAAATATTTATACCGACAAATAAAATGATACTCGGGAAAAGCATGCAGGTTTGTCGTCTCCGACAATCAGAAGATGGGCGCGGACTAATTTATTTTTGCGCCTTTTGCTTTTTGGTCTTTTTGATTCACCCGCTTCAATATTTTTTTTTATCGAAAAATTCTCTCTTTAAAAATCATTGTATTTTCATTGAACCCTAATCTTAACTGTCGATAGCCCACCCTTCTCCTTCTTTTTGAAATCGTAACTCTCTGCTCTCCGATATCCGATCTCGCTCCATCTGCTCGTCGCCGCTCTGTGTGCTCGACATCGCCATCGATTCGTCTGCTTGTGTCACCGTCGAAGTGCCCGACCATTATAGCTTCAAAATTTCTAATGCAGGGTGCTTCTCTACATTTCGTTCTCTAAAACTTTAGGTAAGTTCTCAATCTCTATCAACCCTATTCTTTTCCCGTAACTTTTTGTTTAGTTTCAATTTTATGGTGCTTTTCTTAGATTTGTTCTACCACTGTAATTTTGAGGGATTTTAGGTAATAAATTTGGTTGAGAATCTAAGTTAGGTTTGTAATTTCTTTCTGGGTTACCCGGGTTTGAGGATGATTAATCCACTTTTTGAATTTTAATTACTTTTAACTTTATTTCTGAGAAACTGCAATCAATTGTGAGTCTTTGCACCAATCAATTCCTATGTTTAATCAATTGAAATTAGGGTCACGTTACTAATGAAATTGTCCGGTTAAGGTTATATGATATTTGCTTCTAGGATTTGTGTTTTCGTTTTTTAATCTTTTTCATTTTCTGTCTATTATTAACTCCTAAACGAGAACACCAATTTGGGAATGCTTCTCTGGCAGTAATTTATCTTCTATCTTCATTTTATATAGTTTGCTTCTGATTTATGCGTGTTATTTAGATGATTGATCAAATCAATTGTGTAGGAGGCTAGGAGCTCAAATAAGTGAGTAAAACAATCTGAATTGTCCTATCGTGCAGAACACTATGAGCAAGGAGCTTTCTGCAGTTAAGTTTGATTGTGATGAGAATATATATTTTTTTTCCTCTGCTTTGTGTTTATCCTAAATACATTAATGACATCCTTTGCATTTTCTTGCATGTTAGAGTAGTTTGATTATGTCTAATGCTAGACATGAGCAAGAAGCATACTGGAACAATGAGCACAGATTGGCCTGCACCTCCTCTGAGGGTGACCACTATGAGAAATCGGTCATTTTCCCATTACTCTCCCTGGTTTTTATTGCTTTTAAAGTTCCAATATTTAATCAAATTAATATTCTAGTAGTAGATATCTCTACAACTGGGCTGTATATTTCATGAAAAATTTGATATGTGGTCCAATTCTTCCGTTGCGATCCTTTATTGTTTTCGGGTATATTTTTCTCGTTGTTTTGACAACCACCAGTCATCTGGTGCATGATTCGTTTTCAAGTCAATAAATGTCTAGTAACCATTTAACTTTCTTTCATCATTAACTGGTTAGATTTTAATCCCAGCCTCTGTAGACACACATTCAGTTTAGTGATTTGGATTCATTTTTCATTGGTGTTTCTCTGGCATTATTTAATCTTCTATAAAAATAGTACTTGTACAGAACGAGCTTGGGAGGCAAACAATGCCTGCTCTATGCGAAGAAGCGCAAGATCAAAGAAGCTCTAGAAGGTTCATCATCTCTCTAGCCTATAACGTATATATGATTAGTTATATATGAATTTTTTCCTTTTGTTTATAATGTATCACTGTCTTAAAATTCTTGTGTAATCGGGTAGTAATTTGAACATGTAATTGTTTAGTTTTTCATTTAGTTATGCTGTTGGTTTTTCATGGCTTACATTTCTGAATCTCAGTCCCAAGGTCACATTAACAATACATATGCAAACACACATCTCAAAGAGACCCGAAAATTTTGATGACTACTTCCTGGGACCCGAGTGCTCCACTAATACAATTTGCAAAGGTTGGCCTAGCCTTTTTCCTTACTTATCACATTATTCAAATCAGTTTTGCTACTCTTGTGTTCATTTTGGTGGTATCATGTTGTGTTGGTTATTGATTGTCATTTTTGTTGCACACGTGTCCATTTTGGCGATATTATACAAAGGCGGGTGTTGATTATTGATTGTCGTTGAATCATACTGGTGCAAGAACTGAAACTCTTTTTTCCCAATGCGCTACAAATGAATTGTGGTGGCCAGGTTGGTGCACTTTTTCAATGAGCCTTCTAACTATTAATGATCATTGACTGTGTTAAAACCTCTGCCTTTTTCAATCTAACTAGACACACTAGAAGATAGACAGAGCAGTACTCTGAATTGATGCTACTTAATCACTTCTTATGAATCAACATGCATTACCCAACCGTTGAGTTGTGGGAAGATAGTTTGTATGTTTAATTTGTTTAGTATTTTGAGTGAATTTTTATGTTTTTACATTGGTCATCATTTTTTGTTTACAATTATGTCTAGATTGACCTCTTTACTTGAGAACATGATGACATTTTGGAATGTGCCTACCATGAATGTTCTGATACTTTGGTCCTTTTCCATGGTTGAGCATCTACTGATTTCTTTTTTTTTTTCAAATCCTACAGGTTATTTCTGAAATTATTGAAACATCGTGGTGTACCAGATGATTTAGATTCATTGTTAAAATTGATTGTGAGTCTATGGCTATTGTATTGTCAATTTGTACCTATTTGGTTATGTTTGTGTTTTGTAACATTTATTTTGCAGGTGCAGGATGTTTTGTGAAGCTACGTGGCAGCCAATTTTAAGGAATGACAGTAGGATAATTTTATTGTGTAACATATGCTTTCTTATAAGCACTTCAGATGTACATTAAAAATTTATCAATCAATAAAGTATTATTTGTTAAAAAATTTGTGCATTGTATTTTGATATGTTTATGTAGTTGTTGAGTATTAAAGTTTTTTATTTTTATTTTTTTATTAAATTAAATGTCCCTGCCGACGAAACTAGTTTTGTCGAGATAGAGAAGACTATGCCGACGAAATATCCATGGTGACAAACATATTTTGTTGGCTAAAAAGTACTATTTGTCGGCTAAAATGCCCTTTACCGACGAAAATATTTGTCGGGACACATGAAAATGCCGACAAAAAAAGAGTTTGTCGGTAAAATTTGAACCGTAGCCGACAAAATACCAAAATTTGTCGGGAAAACTCTTAGGCGACATGCTTTGCGTGACAAAATGACCGACAAAATTTTTCGTCTGTAAAGACTCTTTGCCGACAAATTTTGGCTTTTGCCGACAAACTAGTTTTGTACGTAAAGTCAAAATTTGTAGTAGTGACACCTCACAATTAACTCAATCTCTCTTCTCTCAAAAGTGGCCGGCCCCCTCTCTCTCACTCTCTCCCTAGAGCGCTCAATCAAATAGGCCTACAACAGTATGTTTGCCTCTACAAATAGACGAATATTCAAAATTTACAAATACTATTGTTGTTAGTCTTCAATCTTCATAACTTAATATACGGATTTTCTGAAGATTTATGTGATAATGATATAAGTTGTATATAAATTTACATGCAACAGTTGGTTTCAAGTTGTCTAGTGAAATGGGTTTGAATAATGACTGATATTTTTTTTTACGTGGTAAAACTCCACATATAAGGAGGAAAATTCACGGGGATACAACAGGTTATTGAATCCACACAAAAAAAAAAAAAAAAAAAAAAAAAAAAAAAAAAAAGTACTTGTACAAGACTCAGTGGCGGAGCCAAAATTTTAGGTGAGGAGAGACCTCACATAAATGTTAAAATTAATTAAATAAAGAGAATTGTTATTGCATTCCGAAATTCTCATTTTGCACTCCAAAGTTTCTATATTTAGAAAAAAAAAAAAAAAAAAAAAAACACACACGCTTGGAGCTGTGAGCTAATTAAATTTTTTGAGGCTCTAAATGTTTTTCTTATGTTGAAGTTAACCTTCCATTCTCAAGTCAATATAGAAAGTAATTAATAAAAAATTAAAGAGGATTAAGAGAAATTAACCTTTCAATATCAAGTCAATGAAAAATGCTAGGGATATTATGTTTTTAGACTATATTTTGGAAACCACATAATGTGGCCCCGTTGATGATTGGATTCCTTATTTAGTGATTTAAAGAATTAGTCCAACCATCAATTGCTATATAATCATGTGGTCTCAAAATAAGCATGGCTCAATTAGACGCTATCTCTAGCATCACCCCAAGTCAATATAGAATAGATTGATAATTTTCGAATAAAAAATGAGAAGAATGGATTGGGAATTTGGTGAACAAAATATATAAAATTTCAAGAAGTAGAGGAGGAAACACTCAAAGTTTATTATTCTTCAGTTGGCAATGTAAAAAATATTTTTTTTGAAACTAAACTACACTTTAGATTTTAATTTTAAGACTTATTGATTTGTTTATAAAATAAGATTGTAAACTTATTTTTAGGAAGAGTGCGGTTGGGATTGAAAAGAAAAGAGACCTCTTATTTTAACTATTGGTGAATAAAAATGAAGAGTTTTATGTAAACTAAAAGAAGTATAATATTAAGTTTATCAATATATATATGTATATATAATACATAATTACTTGGAAAGGTTAATTAGGGGATCCTTAGTAAGGGTAGGCCTAGGCCTAGGGTGGCCTTAGAGTGCCTCCACCCCTGACAAAACTCAACAAGATGGACACTTATTGCACCTGAAGTTCTCACTTACTCTTTTGTTCTTGTAGCATGACGTCCTTCCTTTGCTCTCTATTGGATGAACACAACGCACTCAGCAGGTCCTCCTCACGAGCAAAGAAATTGCACATAGCTTCATCACACAAATGCACACGGCATCTTCACACAGATGAATGACATGTAAGGTATGAAGTGTTTCACTAAGATCACTCTTCTAACCTATAGCACTCAAGAACTTTGCTTTAAAACCTTGTATGATCAAATCTTATTGCCAATCAAAGAGGAACATCCTCTACACATAACCAAATAGTTGGAAGGCATGTGAATCCTATAATCTAGTTTAGACCAATTAACCTGATAGGCATGTTACCTAAACTAGTTTGTTTAAACTAATTTATAACCCCCAGAACTATACTGAGACAAAAAAAATTAGAGTATTACATATCACATAAATAACATCTTGTGAGTCTAGTTTAATTAATTGTGAGAACATGGGGATAACTGTTGCGTCATTGGTCGTAGTTTTTCTGTTTGCAGTAACAGCAAGGTGTGGCATGAAGTAATAGTGGCAGTGCTTAGTGGTGGTGATGGTAAATAGTTGTGGCAGAACAGTATAGCAATGGAGATGGTGGTGATGAAGAAATTGAAGAGGTGTAGCTGCAACGATGGTGGCAACATGTAGCAGGGTAGGGTGATGGTGTTGATGTTGGCAGAAGGTGATGGAGACGGAACACTATCTAGGTTTGCTTGAGAATTGGTTTGGCCCCAAATTTTTTCAGACAAGACTTTGGTTTTCCTAATACATGGTGTCTAAGAGAGAGCGAGTATGAAGTGCGCCGCTGGCTGAAGTGAGGTTTTAGAAGCGAGGCTAACGATGGCAGGTACCCAATCCGAGGATCTAATTGGAAATTTGAAAGAGAGAGATTGATATAATATGTATGTGTGTGTGTGTGTGTAGTGGTTTACTACCAGGGCTTGCGCCGTCGGATTCATGGAGATGAATGTGCAAAGGAATTGCTCCGTCGCATACAAACCTCTGCTTTCATGTCCATGCTTCTTTTTTTTCCGTGTCAAAAATCTCTCCCAAACAGCGTCGTTCGGCTTCAGTGGAAACTGAGAGACTGAGTTCCGTTGACTCACCCCTAAGACCACCAGAATCAATTGGACTCAATCTCGTCCGTCCGTTGGCAACGACCGTAATGGTCTAGTTAACAAGATCAGAACATCTTTTCTCACAAAATCAACAACTGGTGGAGATACAGTTTTGCCTCTATTTGTTCTTGCTGGCCCATTTGAGACAAAAACAAGTTCGGATACGAACCATACGGTTGTAGAAGTCTAATGACTACTCTCTAGATCCTCTTTGTGAGGATTCTAAGGATTCTCAAATCGTGTCCGTTTATTGTACATTGTACGGTTAAAAATAATTTTAAATACTTTGATTTTAAATTAAATATAAATAGTACTTGACGAAAACTGCCTGCACACTTGATCAATAGAGAAGCCTCCTGGATAGAAGTCAAAGATTCTGCAAGTGTGACTTGTGGGGCCATCTTATAATTACATATACGTTTATTTGTTTTTTTATTCACTTAGCACAAATTTTGTGGGGCCATCGATTGTCTCCTTATGAATATAACGGAAGAATTGAGAAAAATTGTAACAAATATACGAAATTAAAATGAATTAATAAGTAAATGTATTAAATTGAAATGTTTTAAAATTATACAAGGTTACAATTGAACGCAAACATGAGGGGATTTTTAAAAGAACACTTTCGGCAACTCAATGATGAATAAGAACTCGTACTTAAAATTCTTTATATTCGAATTACACAGCTTTGTGTTTATAATTCAAAACCGTTCATATTGTGTATCACTTTGTAACATCATCTTTACAAAAAATGAATTAAAACTAAAATCGTTTAGTCAATCTATTGTAACAAATATATAAGGCGTCTGTAATGTTTTTACCAATTTCGTTCATCTATTTGTATACAAGTTTTAATTTATTTTTCGCAAAGACGATTTTTATAGAGTAATTTATAATATGAACCATTTCGTTCATAAACACAAAATTGTATAAATCGGAAATGAATAATTTTGAGTAAGAACTCTTACTTTAGATATTTATTCATTTTAAAATGTAGTTTACCCATAAAATACTCTGTCTACATTTGTATAGTAATTAAGAAGATGTTCACTTAAGATGTTTAAGTCACTGAGTAGGGACTGAATTGAGTATCAAATCTTAATCAAACTCCCAAAACCTGGATTTGATTTGGATCTGAGCAGCAAATCCCTCCTTCCGTACACCATATCCCTTTTTCTTTTTTTTAATTTTTTAAATTTTTTTATTTTATTTTTTTTAATTTTTTTTTTTAATTTTTTTTTTTTATTTTATTTTATTTTATTTATTTATTTATTTTTTTTTTTTTTTTTTTTTAGGAAGAAACTTCCTGGGCGCAGAGGCCAACAAGGACAAGGAGAGCCTACACAGAGGCAAACACGGAGGAACGAAACAAACAAGGTAGAGAAGGAGGATACAAACAAGACACCAAAACTAAGTTTAAGTGTCACCTCCACCACCACCACCGAGAGCCTAAGGAGGGCAGGGTAGTCCGTCATTACACAGGACATAAACTAACGAAGACGGGGGTCTTTCAACCCAGACAAAGTCGCACGTCTCCGTAATACCAGCCGAAACCAAAGCATCCGCTGCACCGTTGGCTGATCTTGGCACCCAAGACCAGCGACAGTTCTTGGCACCCAAGACCAGCGACAGTTCTGGAAGGAATCACCCAATAACTTGACCCGAGTTAAAATGGGAAAAGCCTCCTTTTTGTGATTCTAGTCACATGGGCTTCCTCAGTCCTGGCTCTGCTCAAACCCTCCATGACTTCTTTCTCATCCGGTCCTGGCCTCTTCCCTCCAACACCAATACAGCTCCCTCCTCCCGCTCTCTCCACTCCACACTCTAACTGATCTTTGAGCTGTCCTGTCCATGACAATTGGCTCAACCCAAGCAGCAGCAGCATTAGTACCTGCTGCAACTCCAGCAGTACAAAACCCATATCTCACAATTTTCACTACCTCAGTGGAAAATCCTACCCAATTCAGTGTATATGAGAGGGACTAAGGGGTGCTGATTTTTTTGTCTGAGTAATTTTTGAGCTGGTTGTGAATTTGGGTAAATTGGACAAACCCCAAATATAAAGTGATGATATCTTCAGGGATAAACCTGGTGATGACGGTGATTGGGTTCGCAGTGAGCACCATCTTCATCGTGTTCGTGTGTACCAGGCTTGTCTGTGCTCGGATTCACCTCAGTGTATCTAGACGCTCCTTCCCCATAGCTTCCAGATCTTATCTCAATATTGTATGTTTCTTCCCTTTCCAGTTCTTTAGTTTTGATTTGTTTTCTGAAATGGATTGTTCGTTTATTAGTAATTTGCTTTGATTTTACTCTTATTGGGATAAAAGCATCTGGGATTTTTCCATTGGAAATGAATGAAAAATTTCTTGGCGTGATTGTTATTGGTTTCACTTCTGTTCTTATTTAGTTATTGTGCGTTTTTTTCATAATACGTAGTTCTTATCGTTTTCTACCTTGAACAAGGTTCTTGGCTTTTAGTTTTTTTTAAAAAAAATTGGAGTGATGGTCCCCGAGCTTTAGTCTAGTTCAAGCTTTGGTTCCTGAACTAAAAGTAAGTGAGTATTGGTCAAGAACTTGTCACAATGTGCAACAATGATCCTTTCGGATAACTCCGTTAACCTCTTAGTTTTCCACTTTAATCTCTTTATTTTGGATGGAAGTTTTAAAGGTCTTACTCAAAAGGACAATCGCTCAACTTTTTGACAAGTTCAGGGATCAATACTCACTGACTTTTAGTTCAAGGGACCAAAGCTCCAAGCTTCTCTTAGTTTTATGCACAATATTTATTTTCAACTTTTTTTTTTCTGACTTCCTGAGTTTAGTTTGTCACTAGGAATAGTGCCCGCGCGTTGCTGCGGGATTACAAAATGTATGAATATAACCTAGCAACCTTTTTGTGTACTTGGAAATTTGTTACAGATTTTATGGCTGCAGAAGAAAATATATCTTTCAGCATTAGTATCATTAAGACTTAAGTATGATACCATAGTTCACCAATGTGACACAGACACACTGTGTGTGGAAGATTAGGGATGAATATGAAAGTAATAATGCTATCAAGAAATTTAAGCAGAATTGATTACTAACTTTAACAATTAAAATCAGATACAACTTTACAAAAATTAACCAAGGCCCTGGGTACACTTTGTCAATGAAACAATTTTAAGTCATATAAGACCAAGACTGTGTTTGGACTGGACGCAGTTTAAGGTGAAGGTTCAATTGATCTTGCCTTGTAGGTAGGCAGCGCCTCGAGAAAGACCATAAACATATAAAAGAGGGAACAAAAATGAGAGGGGCTGCTAAACAACAAATAAAGTGATTCAATAAATTTTCAAAGGAAAACCCAAAAGCAATAGTTAATTCAGTGCATCCTAACTAAACCCACTAAACATAATTCGAGTAGAATAATCTGTGAAAAAAGAATAGTAAAACAGACACAAAAAATGCTTGACCAAGAAATTAAAAGATAACTCGCACAAAGAAATTATACGTATCCAAAAAGAATTCAACCGATTGCAAAATTTTGATGGAAAAAAACCAATGACAGGATTTCAGGCATCAATATTTTTTATACTCAAAATGTTAGAAAAATTCTATATAAAAAATATTTCATCGATACAACCTAGATACAAAAAAATGTAATTTTTTTTTTTTATATCTACATGTATCATGTTTATGGAATGATATATATATATATAATACCTAAGTTTCAGAATATATAAACTTCAGAACTTAATTCATTATATAAAATATAATAAAAAAAAGATGACTTACACTTGTAGAGCACGCTCCAATGTTGATATAAAGTTGAATCAGTTGATTTGTGACCACTAACTGTAACGAAAAATGTAAATGCCAAGTTATATTACATGTTTAATTGTTTTGGTAAATGCTAAGTTATGTTATTATGTATGATGGCTTGCCAAAGACTAAATAAAAAAATAACAGTAAAGAGTTAAAACTCACAGTGGAAATACCATCTTCACTGTACCATCATATGCCAGCATTTAAAGTTGAGTTGTTAAAATTTAAATCCTATGATCAACTCACCTTTCTTAATCTTTTCTGGAGAAATAAACAGAACGTTTCTTGTACTCTTTTTTAACCACTGCAATAAAAAAAAATTAATGTTTAAATATTAAAACTGAAGATCTTAAATTCATAAGTTATAAACTTAATAAGCTAATTAAAATAAGCATCCATCACAACAATAGCACGAAAATTAAGATGTTTTATTTCAGAACATTTTTTTGGCAATCAAACACAGGATTAAACTAAACAGACAGTGGTTGTTAAATTTAGTTCTTTAAATTAAGTAGTTTCTTCAAAATGGACTTTCCTTTGAAACTAATCAATTAGAAACCAAACTGATATCATGTATCCCTTTTTTGTATATTACAAAAATAGCCATATATTTATGCTGACAGTAGGTAATGTACGACATAGATAAATTATACTACAACATCAATTCAACAATGAGGACATAAATAATTATCAAAAGAGTAAAAGTCAGTGAATTGTTGAATCGTTATCGAAGCTATTCAAATAATAAGTTGACAAATACAACCAGGCATATGCTTCTGTTTCATGATTTGGATCAACCTATGTTCTGTCAATCTCTTTCTCCTAATCCCAGTTGCGGACAGGGAAAATATGAAACATACTTTCTAGCTTTTGCTATGATGAGAAAATATGAGTCCTTACCTGATACACAGCTGTATAAATTTAGGCTAAGTATTTTATACACAAATTTATACAGATTAAGTTTCTCGCTGGAAAATCATATACCAGTGAGCTAACTATACAACAATACATTCTTATCTGTTAATTCTAGAATTTGTTGATTTCATTTGTCTTTGATTACCAACTATGCATGTTGCTGACATATTAAAGAGTGGCCAGAGAGAGAGAGAAGGCGAGCAGGTCTCGAAAGTGAAGGCGAGCAGGTCTTCTGGAGAAATGGAGAAAGTCTCAAAATCCTTTTCAGAAAACTCGAAGTCAGACGGTCGCCCAAAGAGGTGATCAACATAACCAAGTTTATAGAAGTCGGACTGATTCTGGGTTAGCGAAGCCTCGAACCTAGCCTTCTCGTTCTTCAGCTGCTCCACTTCCTCAAGTAGACAAGCTCGAACCCACTGCATTTCCTCCACTTCCTTTCTCAGACTTTCGTTGATCTTCAAAGCACCCTGAAGCTCCAACACTTGAGGTTCAAGCTTATCAATAACCTTCTTGAGATGTATCATTTGGTTGTAAGCAGCAATCAGTTCTTCATCCTTGGCATAAGCAGCGGAGCGGAATTCAGAGACGGACCGTTCAAGATCCTGAATCTGAGGTATGTAACGCGCAATCTCCTTCTCTGCACTTTCATATTTTACTTGAGTCGCATCAAGCCTGGCCTTCAAGTTCGCGATCTCGTGGCAAGCGGTCTCAAGCTGCAGAGAAGTGGGGGCAGAGGCGTTAGATCTCTTCAAAGCAGCAAGCTCAGACTCCAAATTTTCAACCTTCTCGGTTGAGGAGTAAGCTTCAGCAGCCATAGACTTCGCCACCTCCTGGGCAGCCTTGATATCCTCCCGATCAAGAACCATGGACTCGGCTGCCAGGATCGCCGTTTTTTGCATCATGGTTAACAAAGCAGCCCTCCTATGCTCGGGCGTATGCTTCACGAATGAGCCTGGACCAACGATTCCTTTGACGCCATCAACAAATTTGGCACAAGCGTTCATATCCTCGAGAAGGTCTGGCCTCAAAAGCGCACAAATATCAGCAGCTTCTTTGGAATCAAACTTGGCGGACTTACCAGGACCATGGGCGCGAGCAGTCTCACCCCCCTCAGAAGGCAGTTTGGTCTCAGCAGCGGGAGGAACTGAGTTTGGCGCCACCTTAACAGATGAACAGGACGAACCACTCCTCACGGACGCATGCTTTTTCGAAGGAGAATCAGACATAATCCCAGGCGGACGTTTCAACACAAACTTCGGCGTTGATGAACCTCGGCGCTGAGCAATCCTATCAGCGATCGAGCTAGCAGCCTTTGGAGCAACAGGCGGCACTGGCACAGGTCCAGCAGTCTCTCTTGAAGTCAAGTCAATCACAAGCTTGGGAGCAGCTGGTGGATCCCCGGGAGCAGCGAAGGAAGTCTTTGGCCTATTTTGCATCAAGCCCCTCCTGAGCAGCGGATGAACCCTCGTGAGCAACCCGCGGCTTCTTCTGAGCAGGCGGCCCTTGCGCGGGCGGAGAGTGCCTCTTTCTCCCACCATCGTTGGCAGCAGGATCCACCACGGTGATAGGACGAGCTAGTGCGGCTGCCTTGATCCGTCTCACCTCTTCCTTTGGGGGCAATCCATCCTTCTCCCTACGAAGAGGACTAAGCAGCCAACGCCATTCACGATACTCGGAAGGAATGCCCAGAGCGACATGCACTTTTTTCATGTCCGAAGAAACCTTGGGAGTTGAACCGAACTCCGAATCTGCAAGGATGGCAGAGAGCAATCAGAAAATTGATGGACAGTTCACCGTCAAAATCAAGCAGCCTACTTACCAGATATGAAGACTGTTGACACCCGCAACTCGGGGGAATGATCGGACTCCCATTCGCCGCTTACCTCCAGGGTCTCTTTAGCCCAATCGTGGTCACCCTTGCTTGAATGGTCGAAAAGTCTATGACGAGTCCGCAGCTGCCCAACTCCATCAACATGGCCTATGTCAAAAAAAGTACCAAAACTCGTTGGTGTTTAGTCCTAAATCGAAGAATTGGCTCAAGTTGTGGAACCCCACCATCACTCGAATCGCATTTGGGGAACACTGAGCAGGCGCACATCTCATGGAACAGAGCACCTCTTGAAAAAAGCGCGGCATGGGAAAGGTGAACCCCAGCACGAAGTAGTAAGGGTGGAACTTAATAGCCCTCCGAGTCTCGTCACAAGGTTCACGACTGCTACCATCCTTCACTCGCCTCACACGCACCCCGGAATGAAAAGCATGCCAGTAGGTCTCAAGGAAGTCCCTGAAGGAGTCATCAGAATTGATCTTGAAGTGAGCAGCCTTGAAATAGCCAACCTTGCTCAAAGACCCGCCTTGACGATACAACGGCAGCACGCCATCATCATTCCTGAGACCCGAGGAAGACATGGAGGAAAAGATTCTACAGAGAAAGATACGGGGAAGATCCATTAGAAGGCTGCAAAAAAAAAAAAAAAAAAAAAAAAAAAAAATTTGCTGCAAGACCCAGCAGCCAAGCCAGGCCTCACGGCCTGGTCCCTTTTCTCACCAGCGCCCCGCGCCCCAAAGCCAAGAAAAATATATATACATATGTATATGTGTCTTTCCATGGTTACATGGATCACCGGTCACAAGCCTCGGGTCCTCACCCACAAAGATTTCAAGAAAGACAAGGAGATTAATTCTTTCTTACCTAGAAGCAGCAAGAAGCAATCCTTTACACGGGCAAGATGCGGAAGACTGCTAGAGGAGGGGGAACAAATATCCTCTAAGCTCTCTTTCTCTCTTGTAAGGTGAAGTAAGTTCTTCTCTGAAGGTTGATTTAATAATCCACTTAAGGTGGACTTAAATAGACTTGAAGAGAAAGTCTACTTCCCTTTTCCTGAGGGGATCTGTCTTCCTATTACAAGTGGAAAATCGTCAAAAGAGGAAGCAGTTCGAAGTTTCCTAAAAGTGGGAGAATCTCTACACCTGTTGCCCTTTTTCGCAAGCAGCCCAACAGGTGTGGGGGCATTTGTGGAGCCAAAAATAATCACAAGGCGACACGTGGACTTTCGGATTAAGAAGACAAGAATGCCCTTGAGGAGCACCAGAAATCCTACGCGCGAGCAGCCGGTAATTATCATCGGTCAAGTCAAAAGCGCCCATAAAAGGTAAACAAATCCGAATTATTTCATCCATCCACATTTAAGACAATTATCCCACATAAATGGAGATAATTGGCAAATTAATGAGGATATTCCTCATTAATCGGCCAATTAACTTAGCCCTAAAATCCAAAAAATACCCTAAATGGCCGGTCCTCCCTTCTCCAAAGGGGGCCGGCCACTTTCCCTTTTTTATTACCCACATTCCTTTCTTTTTTCCTCCCTTTTTAGCCACCAATTCAATTACTCTTTATTATCTTTCTTCATAAATATAAATCTTTTCCCTATTTGATTAATTAGCCAATAAATAGGCTAATTAAACCTAGATCTCACACCAAAAACCCTAGCATGGCCGGCCACCCCCATTTTCCTATAAATACTACCCCATTTTCTCACAAAACCCGATTCCAATCCTTGGGCAAAAACACTCTAAACACTTTTTCTCTAATTCTAACTTTGGCATCGGAGGTTCTTCGGCCAAAGCCCCCCCCCCCATTCATCGTGGGCGCGTGAGGCTTTTGGCCTTAACCTAAGGTGTTTATTATTTTGTAGGTGCAAAATCGTCCAAGATCGAAGAGGAGAAAATTTGCATCCACAATGAAGGCATACACAATGACCCCCTTAGCTTTCCTTTGAAATTTGACCCATACTCTTAGGAAACTCTTTTAGTACGTCTGTGTTTTTCTCCTATTCCGTGCCGTAAATCTCTTTTATATTTGACTTTGATCACAAATTTTTAATATTCATGGTGATAAAATTTAATGCTGTTCTGGTTACCACACTAATCGTTCTAAAGCTTCTAGTTAGGAGATACTAAAGAATCTACCAATTCCAGGTTGTAAAGCGTTTGGACCTTTGAGAATTGCCGTCTTGCAGATATCAAGTACTTTGGATAATACTGATATCCTGTGTTTAGTTTGAGATGCTAATCTACTCTTGATAATGTTTTTTAAGAAGCACGCCCCTTTTATTCTATTTTTGTCCGTTACATAATACACCATTTTAATCTTCAATAGACTTCCATAATGCAGCAAAATCCAGTAATACTCCTCGAAATATTTTCTCCTAGTAGCCTTATAGATGATAATTCAAATAATGTGGTTAAATCATCCATTGCAGGTTTGGCTAACTAGTCCTATGAGAGAGGATTTAATTATGTATCTCGGTGCATTGTTCCTTTTGTCCGTAGCTTTTTATGTTAGACTGGTGGACGGTTGTGTTTGTACAAGACACAAGTGGAATGATATTGGTTAGAGTGTAATTTGATTATGGAAGTTGCTCTTTCATTTTCTCTGGTCATTTGTCTTTTGTCCATTGAGAAAGAAGTACCAGGATCTTGGTTGCTCCTAGTTCTATTTCAAAAGGTTGGAGCTACTAGGCGTTAATTCTTTTCCAACGAGGCTGGTTAAGTCTAAAGCATAGGTGCTACATACCCTGTTTTTCTCCTGGAGAAATTTAGATTTGTTCTGGACTATGGGATGTGATATATGGGTTTAACATCTAATGAGAATTTCTATGTCCGTGATGAGTAATTTTCTCGTAAAAAGAGTTTTTTATAATTTGAGAGAGGTTAATATGTCCTCAAGCTTGGAGGGTCAGTGAATATGTATAAGAATGAAGTTTATGCTAGGTACTTGTCCACTTCAATCTTGTATAGCCTCTGATTCATCCTCAGCTGTCTTCAGTGTGTGGTTGTAGATCATTTTCTTATGTTTCTAAAAGCCAGTGGCTACTTATTTAGTGTTCCAAAAAGTATTTTAAGAAGTGATCAATGTAATTATTTATATCTTCACTTGCACTTAGAGCTGTTGCCCTCGTGATTTCTGATATCAAATTTACTTTTTATATATAAGTAGTGCAGTGTTTTCGTTCTGAGACAATGTAGGCATATTTAGAGGGCTATGTAACATATCCCAGTTCATCTGGAGCTCTCTTATTTTGTAAGTTTTAAGGGGTGTATTCAATTGGGATTTTGAGGGATTTTAATTCTTTTAATGAATTTAGGGGTATTCAATTAGGATTTTGAGTGATTCTCTGAAATTCAATGTGTATTCAATCAAGATTTTAAGATATTTTATTAAAATCCTTAGAAATCCATGTGTATTCAATAAGAATTTTAAAGAAGTTTATAACATTCCAGGTGTATTCAATTAGAATTAGAATTTAGGGAATTTGGAAAAGTTGAGGAATTAGAGGGAATTAGAGAGATTTTGTAATGTATTAGCATCCACAATCTCACCTATTCCCATGAGATTTTGAGGGAATTGAATCAAAATTTTACATAGAATCTCTACAAATCGGTTAATATACGTAAAAATCCATGGATTTATAAATCCATTAAGGGGGGTGTATTCAATCAGGAATTTGAGAGACTTTAGTGGAATTATAAATCCATGGATTTTTATGGAGTTTAATTGATTTATAGAGATTCCATATAAAATTTTGATTCAATTCCCTCGAAATCTCATGGGGAGAGGTGAGATTTGTGGATGCTTAAAATACACTACGAAATCTCTCAAATTCCCTCAAATTCCTCAATTTTTTCAAATTCTTTAAAATCAATTTCTAATTGAATACACCTGGAATGTTAACTTCTTTAAAATCCTAATTGAATACACCTGGATTTATAAGGATTTTAATAAACTATCTTAAAATCCTGATTGAATACACCTTGAATCTCAGAGAATCACTTAAAATCCTGATTGAATACCCCTAGATTCATTAAAAGAATTAAAATCCCTCAAAATCCTAATTGAATACACCCTCTAAAATCTCTCAAATTCTCAATTGAATACACCCCACTTAAACGATGTGGAAAATGTAATGCTCTTCTGCAGTAAATGTTATCCTTGTTAATGCCTGACAAAGTAAATCGACCAGATAATAGTGCTTTGAGTGCGAGGCAGTATCCTGCTATCCTGAATCAGTTTTCTTCACATTTTTTGTACTCTGTTGATTGTTGCATATCCTGAAATGTTATAAGGTTTTTGGTTAATCCTTTCATTTCAATGTTCCGGTGATATAGTTTACAATGTGAGTAAAATTTTTACGAAGAACAGAGAGTAAATGTTTATTCTGGTATCTCAATAGCATGTTTCAGAAATTCTCTCCTACTCCGTTGCTTTAGTGGTTAAAAGAAAAGAGAAAACCAATGAGAATCGAATGAATTATTTTTTCATATTCACTTATAATTTCAGCACTTTACAACAATTTGAATTTCGATCAATATGGTCAAACATGTTCTCTCTTAATCTTTTGCATTTTTCTAACGAAATTTGGTTTTTCTTTTATTTTGTAGATGCACTGTTTGCCTCGCGGAATACCGTAATGATGATGTATTGCGGATCCTCCCCTATTGTGAGCACTCCTTCCATGTGACCTGTATAGACATATGGCTTCAGCAGCATTCCACATGTCCTGTTTGTAGAATATCATTGCACGAGTTTCCTGAGAGAAAACGCCGCATGCAACCCTTGTTCTGTTCGGCTATTCGATCTCATTACGGTACAGAGTCCTTCAATACCCTTTCTTATCGCTATCTTTTGAACAGTTGCGCATCAAGAACTCATGAAAACCATGGTATGGATCCCATTCAAGAAGATCATGCAACATCAGAGGGTGATGCAACAGATGCCAGGGAGAATAGCTCCCCCTTAACTGAGAGTAATCAGATTTCTATGGACTCGGGAAATAAGCATGTAGAAAGCCCATCAAATCCGTAGATACATTGGTGCCTTTGAATTCAAGATACATCCGCTAATACGTCTGATCGGGTAGCGAAGGAGAATGGGTATGTCGTATAAGTTTGTAAGTAAATATCATTGTTACCTTCTCTTAGGAAGTTGGTTGTTGGCTCTCCTGCTTGCTGTGTATAAAATCGTTTTGATTCAATCGTCTTTTTTTTTCTTCCGATTTTAGGGTGGCTGGTGTTGGGCAGCTTTGTTAGATCAGTTGTAAAAGTAAAAGTAGATAAAGGTTGCTTGCGGGAGGTTATGTATTGAACTTGTTTGCCCCTTACTCGTTGCCATGTAAATGGAGAGAAGGGATGTGTTTGAGCACTCTCCCCTTTTATCTGGGGACTTAATGAAGCTTGAGAAGGGTCTAAGCTATTGGTAAAATGGGATTAAGATAATGGTTTAGAGCCAAAATTTGATCTCAATTTCAACTTTACGCTCTTTTTTATACAAGCGATATTAAGTGAGGTGGATTGGAACCTAGAACCTCAGGTGCATAGATAAACACTTTTAATCACTCGCTTGCCCAGCTTCTTTTTATGAGACGTTTCCGTCTTTTTCTTGCCATTGGGTTGAGTACACCAAAGAAGAATCAAGGAACAAATATTTTGGTAAGAAAATGAGATTATGAGACATAAGTTCAGGGTAAAAAGGGTAAAAGAAAGTAGAGGAAGAACTAGGAGTACTTGGGGTAGAGTTTAAGTAATGACGTGGAGTACTTGGGATTAACGGAAGACTTGGTGTAAAACTAAGCACATTGGCGTTTTAGGATTCATGCAGTTGTTCCCTCTTAATGAGATAAAACTTCGTTGTTGTTATGGACCGAGTACATCCAAGAAGAATCAAAGGACACATGGAAAATTGCAAAACAAAAAGAAGACAGGATCGTGAAAATCACTATATTGATTTTGTTCAACCTAAAATAGATGTAGCCTCTTTATGACCCACAGTCATTGATGACACACATTAAGTTTATGACAACAAAGTTAAAAGAAGTTAAGTTTATAAATACGTGTTAGTCAATGATTAGACCACAGAAAGACCACACCTATATTTTTGGATGCAAAAAATTTGATCTCAATCCAATATAGCTTTTGTACCTTCGTGCCACATCGAAAGATTAAAATTTGCTCATAAATGTAAACCTAACCACGAGTGCAGAGGCTTTTGAATACACTGCTTCCAGCTGCCGGTGCAAGTACAGAGAGTTTGTTAGTAGTTGGCAAAACCCATTGGCAGAGAGAGTTAACTAATGCTGTAAATGTTTGTGCATGTAAATGGATGACATTGAATTTTGGAAAAAAGAAAATTTAAGTTTTGTGTCAGCCAGCAATGTTGGTTGAGTTTTATGATTGAGAAAATTGTAGTAATGGTCCCTTAATTTTAACTGAATTGAAGCAATGGTCTTTTCAACTGAAAATTTGCGATCACTGATTTCTTAACTCATCAAAACGTGCATCTATCGTCTTTTTCGTCAACTTAGTCAGAACTTCTGTCAAAATGAGTAACGTGTCACACACGTGAGGTTGAATCAAGGGGCAATTACGAAAATCAAGATGAGAAACTTGTAGCAATGATCCCTCAATTTTAACCCAATTAGAGCAATGATTCCTTAGCTTTAACCTAATTGTAGCAATGTTACTTCTACCATGATTCATTTTTTTATGAAAGTTCTGATAGAGTTGACGAAGAAGATCATAGTTGCACGTTTTAATGAGTTAAGGGACCAATGGCCTCAGATTTTTAGTTGAGACCAACGCTCCAATTGAGTTAAAGTTGAGAGATCATTACTACAATTTTCTCTTTATGAAAGGCTCCACCTTTTTTTCAAGAGAACATTGTCAATTTTAAGAATCAACGGGGATATTAGGAGATTTGGAAAGTTTTGTGAGAGGCTCTAAGGGGAGTTGAGCATGAAGTTATCCTACACAATAGGCTATTCATAATAATTCAATATTAAACTCATTATTCACAGTAGTTAAAGATCAAACGTCTCACTCTTAAATGAAGATGAAGTGAAACAACTTTTAAAGAAAAACACTTTTTTTTTTCACATTATCTTCGAAAACTCAAAAAGAGCCCTTGATTATTTAATTGTCATGATACCAAAATTTAATAGTCTTCAAAAAAAAAAAATATGCATAAAAATACATATAGGAAAATTGTTTTTAGTATTTCAAACTACTCATTTACATTTTTTTTTCTTCTAAAGATGAGTTCAAGGTGATTTTTCAAGGTCCGACAACAGTTCACTATTATTTATAGAATTATACAAATAAATCAGAAGAAAGCACCAATTCTCAATAAATAAGAATGCAACAATTTCAACACCTATAAGACTGCGGCAAGTGTTACTTGCGAAGCGAATCCCTACATAATTTTTCAGTTTTTTTCGAAACATGTCGTACGCTATAATATAAATTGGACAAAACCATTACATATGGTTTAATATTCTAGTAAATAGAATGTTGAGTTTTTCTCTTACATTTTGAGTTTGAAACTCATACATCCTCTAAATTATTATAATAATTTCAAACTTTCTCACCTACCGTAATAATAGTAAAATTGGATACATTAAATGGAATTGGATCCCCTCCTGAGCTTAGGAGGCTGAGCCTCCTGAGCAAATGATTCAGACCGTTGAAATTTGATCCAACGGCTACAAACAGAGGGCTCTCCTAAAAGTTATAATAATTTTAACCGTTGAATCAAATTTTAACAGTTTGTATTATTTGCTCAGAAGACTTAACCACTTATGCTCAGGAGAGGATAGAGTTCCACGTTAAATCTCTTAAGGTACGATGTACAAATAATGACTCACGACAGATTTTCCAAGATGCAATATCGACACGTATCCACATTAAAGCCAACCAAATTGTTCGGCTTATGAATGCCACAAAGCAGACATTTTGGCAGGATGGTGGTCCATATTTGAATGGGATCCGGAGTGATGGTGGTCCATATTTGAAAGGGTTTTTCTTTGGATCAATTCCACCGAATTCATCAAGGTATACAATCTTTACCTTTAAAATTTAATAAAGCAACTAAAGTTATTATAACTTTTAAAGTATATCTTTATTTGTAACTGTTGAATCAAATTTTAAAAGTCTGAATTGTCCGCGTTTATTGACTTTCTCTGGGTCCCTTTCCATCCATATACCACCTCCACTCGTACTACTGCTGTAAAATCACTCCGTCCTCGTCAAATCCTCGATCCATGGGAACAAAGTCAAAGAATACTAGGTACATTTTCCATTGTATATGCACTTGATTAAACACTTAAACTAACATCGTATTTAATGAAATGTCTAAACGTTCAACTTGGATAAGTTTTGTGTTCTATAATCCTTCAGATATGTCCCTAAAATAGATGGTTTCAATTATCCTATTACATTGCCATATGAAGATTGAGAATTTTTAGCATACTAAAAATATCATTACATAATGTTACTATTTCACTCAAAAAGTGAAAAACTCATTCATATTATAACACGTAAAATAGTATACCACATAACAAGTTTTCTAAAAGCATATAAAATTTTCTCGTAAATGAGAAGAAAAAAAGTAAAGAATAGTAAGCAGATGTACAAAAAATAAAGTGATTAGTGTTTTTTTTTATTACATTAGTTTACGTTCACAGTAACAAATTTCCACTCAAAGTTTCCGTATCAAATATTTTGTTTTTGTATTTGTATCCTAAGGTCATCATGAAACGATGTTACGCTTGACCAAAGCCAAACTTGCCATGATCTTGAGCCAAGTCACACAATTCGATCGACATGATCGTACAACAATTGCATTATTGCTAATATATTTTCAATATAAGGTCATTCAAATAAGTACATAAACGATTCGTATTTCAAGTGATTGAACTCATTTACATTTGCACTTGAGATCTTGAGCTCAATGAGTCCCACGTATTATGTGTGTGTGTGTGTGTGTATATATGTATGTATGCATATCAAGTGTCGCATTCAGTTGAGAAGTGTGACTTCGCGGTCAAGAACAACATTCGCGGGGTCAAATGGGATTCATCAACAGGAGATATTTTTAGTTGTGGCGGGAATACGGATGATACATTACGTGTTTTTATGTAAGTGGTGGAAAATTTTAAATTTTAAGTTATTAATATTTCAACACACATATCTCACCATTTATATAGGGACACGTAGTGTACTATCTTGTGTAACGGTCACACTGAAAAATATCTCCATCAATACGTAGCTAGCTAGTTGAAATTCTATGGAATGGGAGGAAACAACACACAATATATAGTTAGTTACTTCTTCAAAAAGTTATAGTACGTAGCAACTAGCCATACCACGGCACATGATTGCTTTAATCTACCTAAAAATGCAGGTCGACTCAAGTTTTCCACTTTAATTAAACACAAGCATGCAGTTTGTTAAATTTAACCACTTTTAACCAGTACTAATCCTCCACAATAATTAAATAATTACATAATTAGAGTGGGACTCACGCCAACAAGAATTACACCATATGTATTACAAGACTTTTTCCACAATACTTGACACACAAGCAACTTAATTAAGATTACAAAGAAATTTAAATGTCTTAGCTAGAGTGCTAGAGAATTTTACAATTTTCTTTCTTAATTAGAGCCGATTTACCTCCTAAACGATGACTAACCATACTAGTCTGATTTACCTATCACAGAAAAACCGATTAAAGTAATGAAAGCTTAGAAATCAATGTAGAGAACCGTAGAGTAAAAGTGAAAACGTATCATGTATTGTAGATTAATATTGAGCATGATCAACGCTAAAAAATCTTTTCCATTTTATATTTGCATAAAGCAAGATTCAGCTAAATTCCATTGATATATAGAGAATTTATGGACACCCAATATTTGTCTAATTCTTTTACTTTCCATATGAATATTTGGATCAAGATTTTACCCTTTCCATTCCCAAGCGCAAAATCCATTATTTCCATGACATAATGCTAAAGAATAATCAAAACACAAAAAAATAAAAATGCATAATACAAATAAAAATAACAAACAAGGATCTACAGATCACCAACCCGATCGATTTATCCGTACTATATCAAAACAAATTAAATTTTCCACCTAATTAATCAGATTCTAGGCTTGATCATAGCTCTTAGAGTGTTCTTCATCACCACAGTGAACTCCAATTTCCCAGCAAAATCTATTTTCTTACCAGCCGGGTAAGCACTCCACTCGAACTCCTGCACCATCCTCGCCAGCATTAGATGAACATGCACCGTCGCCATCCCCAACCCCGGGCATATCCTTCTCCCGACCCCGAACGGCATCATTTTAACTCCGGTCACTCCGGTTATATCAGCCTCCTCCCGGCCGGACACAAACCGGTCGGGATCAAACTTTTCCGGGTTGGACCACAATTTCGAGTCCTCCGATATGCCGGGCAAGTAAAACTCAACATTCACATCCGTCGGTATATCGTACCCGGCCAAAGTAGTCGGCTCAGTTACCGCATGGGTTAATGAAAAGTAGGTAGGAGGGTGTTTTCGTAAAAGCTCCTTTACTACGGCTTGCAAGTAGGGCATTTTCTCCACATCTTTCTCGTCAACTTTTCTGTCGCCCACACTCGCCTTAACTTCTTGGTACAGCTTCTCTTGAACGTTCGGATTCGTTATGAGCTGAGCGATTCCCCATTCGAGAGCCGTGGCTGTCGTGTCGGTGCCGCCATTTATAAACTCCGAGCAAAGCGTGACCAATTCGGCATGCGAAGGCGAAGATTGTCGTCCCTCCACTTTGAGATCGAACAAAGTGTCGAGGTAGGAGAACGACGTCGCTTTGAGATCCGAACCTGGGTTCTGGAGGGCACGGCGACGTCGTTCGATGAACGGGACAATGTTCTGAATCTGCTCGTTTCTCACTTCCAAAGCCCTATTCCTCTGCTTGGAGAAAAAGGGGCTTAAAATCGGCAAATAATCGTCGATTCTCGGGTCGAGCACGATTAAAACCATTTTCATTATCTGATCCATTTTCTCCACGGTCTCCTCGTCCATCTCGATCCCGAAACACATTGCCAAAAGGATACAAAACACGGCAAACCGCGCGTTTTTTAGGACCGAAACGACGCCATCGTTGGCCTTGGCATCGTCCTTAAACCGCTTGATGAGTGTGTCCATGGCATTTTCTCGAACACTTCGGAACTCCTTGAGGCGGGTCGAGCTGAGCATGTTCTGGACCATGTTCCGCCGCAGGGACCGCCACACAGGGCCGTAGATTGAGGCGTTGACGGTGAACTTATTGCAGCTAAAGATAGTTCGGGTGGGGTTCTCTCTGGGTCGGGTCGCGAAGACGACCCCCTTCTCGATCAAGGCTTCGTGGACAAGCTTGGCGTCGCTGAGGATGATCATGGTTCGGGTACCCATTTTGAGAGTGAAAATGGGGCCGTACTTTTTCCGGAGATCGTCGGTATACTCGAAGAATGGTTTTCCGGAGCGGGCAAATTGGAAGAGGTTGCCGACGATCGGCCATCCCGGCGGACCAGGAGGGAGGTTGGGGTGCTTGGATTTGGACTTCTGGGTGAACACGAAGATCAACCCAGAAACGAGAAACGCAAGGAGGGTGAAAAAAAGGTGGTAGTAAGAAGAAAGATAAGCAGAGGAGAAGGAGAAAGCAGCCATTGATGAATGCACGGAAGGGTTTGAGTGTGAGGAAGAGAGAGATGCGTATAAAATGGGCAAAGCTTGAAATTGCAGGTGGGATCAATAAAGGCTCGTTCCTACTACTTTGAAGGGGTTCTTGCAGTTGCAGTGGCAGAGCAGCGTGGTTGGTGGTGGGTGTAGATTGTTAAATGGTACCTCTCAAGCTGGCAATTTTTGTACTGACAAAATTTAACAAAGATATAAAGTACGAGCAACCAGTGGCGGATCCAGAATTTTGACCTCATGGGGTCAAGATGTAAAAATGTCGATTTTTTTTTTTTTAAACAGAAATAACAATGAAAAGTTAAACGATAGTACATTCATAAATAATAATTCAAGATAAAAATAATATTACAAGCTACAATCATCGATCTTTTCTCAAAAGGGGAAGAGTCCATTGCAAGAGCTCCCTAAAATCAAACTAAAACATGCAATTGTACCTAAAAGGGGAGAGCACCTAGGAAAACAACGCATTTAAATATATAACTATATAATTGAACAGCTACACCGTTACTCAAACACAACACAACTACTTCTAAAGCACTGTTTTTCTCATGAACTTTGGAGGGCTATTGTAAACTTGAATGGTGAAACTATCAACTATGGCTGGTGATAGCTTGAATTGCTTATGCGAACTATATATGGCTAAAGAAAAATGCTAGATGTTTAACCAAAATCTGAAGATGATCTAACTCGAATAAAAATGGAGGCTATTTAAACGGAGATCCTTCCTTGCAGAAAGTTCGAAGAAAATAATGAAACAACAAAACATGCTTTAATTTTCAGTGGCATCTTCCCAATCAGTTTTGTATTTGATCTGTATCACTGCAATGTTAGGCTGATAATAGCTTATTTTCTGTTTGTTATGTATTTTTTTTCTTCATGCTGCTTGTTGTAAGCTGCTCAACTGCCTCATTTTATTTAGATGAAGAACATATGAATACTATGCGGCTGCACTGGAGGAAAAAAGCTGAAATCTGATTGGAGGAAGAAAGGGGAAAACGACAAGAAGTACTAATTTCTTGATGTGTGGGGATGAGTGGACAAGATTGCCTATTACACCAAACTGATAAATCCCACAAAATTTCAGCAAGAGTCTACAGAACAATAGGTGAAACACCTCATCCCCCATTTCTTATTTTAAAATGGTTTTTGAACCTTAATTGGTGAGCCCAAGGGGCCCACCCTTTTATTTCTTGTCCTCCGTGTCTCTCTCTTTCCCTCTCAGCTCTCTCTTCCTCGTCTCTCACTCTCGCAGCTCTCTTTCTTACTCTCCCCGAAGCTCTGCAACTCTCCCTCTCCCGTAGCTCTCTCTCTCTCGAAACCCCATATTCCTCTCTCGTCGTGAACTCGCACACACACATCCACTCTCCAGGACCCGTCTTCTTCTTCTTCTTCCCTGCGCCTTCTTCTTCCCTGCGCCGAGCGCCTTCTGTCGAACAGGTGGTGTGCACCTCCAAGAGGTCGCACCACCAGCTCCAAGGGGTCGCAGATGGAGCTCCAAGCCTATTTTCATGGCTTCCAAGGGGTCGTCCGACCCCATTGACCCCACAGTGGATCCGCCACTGCGAGCAACTACTCCATTGATTTGGACAACTATTTTTATCACTTGAGTGCAAATTTTTCTTCAAACTTTTTCAACAGTTCACACGAGACAATTCCCAATTACATGATTAATCACATTTCAGAGAAGTTCAGCATGTCTGCTGATGGTTTTGCTTTAACCGGCGCGTAATTATGGTCGATATCGTGTTTGGTTTGGTAACTTTCCTCCTACAATAGTTCATCGGGTAATGATAAATAAATCAAAATATTAAATCCAAAGATGAGCTAACAATAAGAAATAAACACGTTATTCAACAGTTAGATAATAATTCAATTATCAACAAACCACATTATTTGGTTTACAAAATTTAATTTAAAATTTTGATCTCTTTAACATTACTCAGTTTATAAATTACTTTTAATAAGTTCGGTAATAGAATTCGCCGAAGATCAATACGTGTAAGTTTCTTTTTATCACAAACTATATTGGGATTGCTTATGAGACATAGCAAAGGAATTTGTTGGCAAATCGAAATAGACATGAATAAATAAGAGTAATAAATTGGTGATCACAATGGTCGAGTGACCGGTGCTATATTGGGGGTGGGGATGGGGATGGGGATGGGGATGGGGATGGACACAGATTTATGAAGTCGGCATTGGTCAAGTCTGTGGGTGTCCTTAAATCCAGTGCCGGATGCATTGAGGGGTAAGGGGTTAGCTGATCCTCTGAACTTCGGTGAATATTCATGGATACCCTGGGTGCTGACCCTCCGAATTGGGTTGAATGTCCATCGATACCTTGGTGTTGCCATTTTGAAGATTAGAGTTAACTTCATGCATGCCCTCCAACATCATCATTTTTGGACAAACATGTTAATGGGATGCAAAGATATCAAGCATTATTAGTGTGTTCAAGATAAGTGTGTTTCTTTGTTAAGCATTCATATGGGAGCAATCTTGAAACATGTTAGTTACCCTTGCATATAAAGCATTAACAGGTGTGCAGTATACCTTTCCAAATAACTTCAGGCCTACCAAGACTCGATGAAATGGCTATATGCATGCTATTTCTGGTAAAAAAATTGTGCGCGCAACGCGCTATTCTTACTGACCCCCTAATATTATTTTATGGATCCACCACTGCTTAAATCTGCTAACTATTTGTTAGTTAAGGGTAAGTTTGTATGTTGTGTATCCTTGCATTTGCTACTTTTGAGTAGAGTAATGTTAGGAGACTAAATTTTTTTAACCAAATTGCAAATTAAATGATATGTCACCAATAAGAACACAAGCACGTTAATCAACATTTAATTAATAATCTAATTATCTGCAATCACATCATTTAGTTTGAAATTTAATTTAAAAAATTTGGTCTCCCGAATAATACTCTTTTGAGTAACTTGTGAGTTGGATTTTGATTTGCAATTCAATGATGTTTATGTGAAACTTGACTTTACCGCATCTTCTAGAAACAACTTTAAATGTTTAAAAAGAAAAAATTTCATAAGTAATTTTAGAGATCGTTGGGAAGTGCTTTTAAAGTAACTAAGAGCGTTTTTGGTAAAATTGATTTTTGGAGAAGCATCATATTTGTTTTTCTTACATGACACACTTAAAGTGTTTTTCTAAAATCAACTTGAATTTTTACTAAATACACTAAGAGTAATGCTAGAGAGACTAAATTTGTAGACTAAGTTTTGTAAACTAAATAATATGGAAGTTGATAATTGGATTATTACTTAAACGTTGATAAATATATTCATTTTTTATTGGTGGCACATTATTTAATTTGCAACTTTAATTTATAAATTTAATCTTTCTAGCATTACTCTATCACAAAAAACCCTTACACTTCTAAATAAGTCCTTAACTTTTCCGGCTATATATTGTCAAAACTGCTTTTGATAATCTGAAAGCGCTGTGAATTGTTTTTAAAACCACTTTCATAGTGCTTCTTCGAATATTGGGCCATTGAATCAAATAGGCCTCTATAAGATAAAACCTGCGATCCCATTCTATAATTCCAAGTCTTATCTAAAACGACAAATGGGCCACTGCAAATTCGGCACAATTAGTGTCACAAAACATGTGTGACTATTGGTGGAATCGAATAGGTAACTGAAATGTAAGGCGGAATCACAAAACAACCAACACTTGTAGGAATGAGTAAATCGCAACCGGCTCTGACACGGCCCAGTCAGTTTACCGACTTTCAGTTAACCAATTTGGTCGATCGGAAGAAATCGATACAGTTGAGTTTTTTCGGATGATTTAGGTGAGGCAAAGAGGGGAGGAGAGTATTACGAACCCATTCTCAAAGCTTGTAATTGATCTCCAAACAACAGTCATGGTGGCGATGAGAAGGAGAGAATAGAGAGGAGACCGGAGGAGAAGATTATGGCGTTGTTGTGCACATGAATATGTGATGTAAATGACATTCATTTTCTTCTTTTTGAAAATGATTGAAAGATGTTATTCTCGAGATACGCTCAAAATTGACACGCGACATTAGGATGTAACGGTACACTAAGTACAAATAGTTTATTAAAACTCATACATACATTATATTAGAGAATCAACGACAGTTACAACAAACACTAGTTCAACAACGAATTGAGGCATTAGTAATCTAAATATAATAAAGGGTAGCAAACCTTACTCTTGGGTGTCACTGCCAGCACACTAAACTACTCTCAGTCCCTCACCTCGAACCCCTAATCTAAAACTTTGCAAAAAAGACTGTTACATTATGGGGAAGGGTATCGTGTTACACAAATACCTGATAAGCTATGAAACTCGTGAAATGACAAACCATAACATATAGTTTACAACCAAAATGGTGCAAAAGCATGCAGTCTCAATTCCTAATTCAATGGATATGTTCAACATGCATACACAATTCAAATCACCAACACCAGTTTTACTCCCTAAAACACAATCACATGCTCTTCCTTTTACTCATATGATCCAAAGAAAAAGTTTTCAGTTTTTTTTTTTAATTTAATTTTTATTTTAAAGAGAGTTTCTCTATAATAAAAATCAAACACATAGCTGTTAGGCTTGGGCTTCCGCTCACCATTCATCAGATTTCTAATTAATTTTGTATTAGCCAGCAATTAACGTACTATCAAAGTTTTCAAACAAACGCATAACACATTGCAGAGTTCAAATTGGTCTAAAATGTGTGAAGAATCCCTTTTAGCTCCTGCCTCCTGGTAAGATAAATCTAAAGCTTATTTTATTACTACCTAGGATTCTAATGGTAATAGAAAAATTCTGCAGAATTCTTGGTATCTGCGTGCATACATATCAAAGGGTTCATGCGGCTGACCAGCCTGGGCGAGCTGCTGATCTCCATGAAAGGACGGTTTTTACCGTAGGTGTTCCCCTGCCCGGGTAACGTATGGCTTCAGTTACCCAGTAAATAAAAAAAATTTATTTACTTACAAATGGTGTGAAGGTACGTGCTGCCATGAATCCATGCATGACTTTACTGTCTCTACTATTCAACTGTAAGATGGAAATTGTGAATATGAGCAATTAATTGGGTACATGCATGCAATTGCAAGAAACCTTAATTAAGGTATTGAGCATATTTTCTGAGAAGCTAACTCTGTTGATAATATTTTTTTACACAATGGGTTTATCGGTTCTTTTCTCACTTTCTCCATGAGTTTTCAAAATATTGTGGTTTCTTGTTCGATGTTTAATCTATGACCTTTGGTAGCCCTAGGTTTGTGGATGTTGATCAATTTGTTTTTGGCCAGAAACCATTAAAATTCCTAAGGAAATAATCAGGTTAAACCAAATAATCATGGTGCATGCAATTAAGGCAGTGAGATACCGACACATGAGATCATCATTAGCATTTGATCGATATTAATAAAAAGCAATCAAATAGAAATAAATGCAAACAAAAATATTGACAATGTACTAATTAAGTACTGATCAACGTAATTGGTAATCGATATTAAGCAAACTTTTCCCAACACTTTAGAACCTAAATCAGAAGTACACGCTCTAAAACAATAAAAATAACAAACCCAAAATAAGGAGCATGTACTTTTTTCGAAATGATAGTATATATATGCTATAAATCCTGATGATTCTATATCAAAAACTTTTACACATACATATTAGTAGGAATTTGTTTATAACTATGTACAAACTTCTTTAAGAATCCGAGTGCAATGTGGTATCAATTTCATTAAAAACTCGAGTGCTTCGTAGTAGTTTTTTTTTATTAGTAACATATTCAAATTTTCATAAAAACCGCAAGTACGTCCTTCTTGCATAGCGGTTCTTATGTTAAGAGTGTGTGTGTGTAACCAACTAAACCCCTAGTGCTCTTACATATCCATTTTAGAATTAATGCTTGTGAAGAAGCAACTACGTATGTACATGATGTTCTAGAATACTTAATTATCTATTTCTCACAAATGCTATTATAAAACATTAATTATATATCTTGAAGTAGTTTTGCAGTTCAAAACACAAATAGTTGAAGCACTTTTAGTACTGTCAAAACACTCCCAAACAAGGCTAAAAACCAAAAGGGTCAGACTCTTCAGTTGGAAGATATAGTATTAATTAGAATTCACAAACCTGCAGTCTGAACCATGAAAAGTACTTTTGTAGACAGCTGCTTGTGTAATTCTCATTTTTCTCCCCCGCTGTAATTAATCATGCTATATAACATGATATGTAGTCATTTATCAAAAAAAAAAAAAAGCGTGATATGTAGTCAAAGTGACTTTTTTTTTGGGTTAAGGAACCTTGCTTGCTTGCTTGATTAGGAACACATCCATTTAGAAAGCAACTTAATCAACAAAGACCATGATAAAAGGAAAGCTAATGAAAAAGTCTTGAAAACTTTGAGTTTTAACGATAAAGACAAAATAAAGGGTAAAATGAATAGTATCATGATTGATTTTTTAGTGTAAAAATGTGGTTTTTCGTTAAAGTGAACAGTACCGAGAGCTTTTCGTTAAAGTTTCCTTTAATAAAAGGCCCCCAGTCAATGCTTTCTTACCTGGATAAATTAGAAAAGCACTCTCCAGAAACAAAACACATTGGCAAACCTCTACGATAAGAATTAAGTCACATATTTACTCACAGAGAGAACTCAAATAGTCTCTTTAATTAATTAATTACCTTGCTCTAAACTTAGTACTGGTTCTTTTCCCCTTGCTGATGAGCTTCACAGTTCCATACTGGTTCTTTTTCACCAGTATAATAGATGTGTGTCACGTGTACAAAAAATGCATCGCCTGTCCAATTAACGGTTGTCAAGTGGTGAGTTGGTTACATGAGAGTATCTCTCGTCCCACAGGTTTTCTCCTCCATTAAATGGAATGTGCAACGAGCTAGAGTTCACATCCATATTAGAACACGATGGTGAAAGTCCCTCATCCATTAGTTGAACTCCCATCCCATCCTGCCTTTGATTCCAAACTTCCTGGCCTTCTTCATAACAAGACATCTGACTAAAGTACATGTTATTAGTCTTCGTTTCTTGTTTGTGCACCTTGTTCCATTCTGTTGTCATTCTAAAACAAACACTTATATTCTCCCATTTCTCTTTACACTCCCTTCCACTCCTTGTGTAGCCCAAACTACCCATTTTTGCAGCTATCTCCTTCCATACTCCCTCCTCCTTCAGATACTCACTTTCTTGGAATGTGAGTTCCGAGCTAGTCCTCAGCTGTATTAAACTTGCAACTTCATGTTCAGTCCATCTAGGATAATTCTTCCTGTTATCATTACCAGTTTCTTTTGCAATATCGTCCTTGCCATTGTTGTTGTAAGCTCCTTGGCCTGTATATTCTCTTAGAGCCTCCATTATCGCAGCATCTCGAGTTTCAACCCATGCTCTCTCCTTAGCCCAAAACTCATGCACTTCTCGCTCATACTTGGCTGCCTCTTGCTTCCTCCATTCTTCTTCCTTAGCTATCCTCTCATCCGCACTATCTTCAATACTCTTTACCATCTTCTCCATCAATGTCTCCTGTGTCTTTATTACCTTCCCCATTTGTAAGCTCATAAACTCCTCCACCTTTGCTTTCCATTTCTTCTTTACCTGGGTCGCATAGCATTTATTCTCATTCTTAAGGCTCTCCATTGACTGACTCATCATGAAATAACCAATAGCTGAAAGTGACTCATTGTCGTCGTTGTTCTCTGAGGGTGGGTTTTGATCAAATTCAGTTGAGTTATTGGAACTAAGGCTCTCGCAGCTTATAATCTTTTGGTCTTGCACAACTACTTCTTCTTGATTTTGATCTCGGTCAAAACTGCCACTTGGAGTAGTGTGACAAAGAAGAGGGTTTGATCTACCGTAAATGGAGGACTGATTGCTACCTTGATGATGATCTCCATAAATTGCTTCAAGCTGACGAAAGAACCTATAGTGCTTCCCATCTTGCCTCCCAGATTTCCCTTCCTTGGTTTTCTTGTAGTACTTGTACAAGTTCTCAAACTTTTCTTTGCATTTCTTCCCAGTTCTCTGGAATCCATGTTCCTCAGCCATTATCCTATACATCAAGAAAATAGAACAACAGGAACAGATTTTATTAAAATTATAGACAAAATATTCATGTACTTAATTTCTCATATCCTCAAAATATTAAATTAAGATATGACCGTGTAGAAATTATATATTGTTATATTATCAAGATAGCCACACCATTCCTTCCTTTATATGGACTATAAGTCATTGAGATTACCATATATTCAGCTAGAATTTTCAGTTTAAGAATTTCAGTTACTTAAGGTTTAAAGTAATAACAGTATTCCACCTTACATCGATGTCATATGAAATGCATGGCCTTTTTTAGGGAGTTAAGCAGATTCCATTGCCCTAATTGAACAAGAAGGCCTCTCAACGAGAAAACTACTCTTGGTCTTGGACCAGTCAATTTGCATACCAAAACCAGAAAAAGAATACAAAAAGAAGACCTGGGTCGATCTCTAGTTAACTCAAATACTTCGTCATTTTCATGCACTAAATCATCTCAGAAGATCAAACATTAATTCATCAAAAAGCCTGACAGTATCTAAGAAAATAACATTAATATATGAAACAATAAGTAGGCTAGCTAGGATTTCAGAAGTAAAATAAATGAAATTTAACACTTTCAATTTATTTCTCTTTTGTTTATGTTGAAATAAAAGATGAACATCCATCTTAATTAATGAAAAAAAAATGACAAATATTACAAGAAATTAGAAAGAAGAAAACACCTCAGCTGGTTGTAGTGACCTCATTCTCCATATATTTTGTGTTGATGAAAAGAATTGAGAAAGATATTAGTATATACAAATTAAGAACAGAAGAAATAGGGTATACCTAGAGACTTCATCCCACAGGGGTCCTTTCTGATTAGTCTCCTTGAACTTGGAATCAAGAGCAGATCTAATCTCTAAAAGAGTAAGAGTTTCTTGTCTTGGCCACCTACTATTATTATTATTTGCTCCATCAATATTATTCCATCCATGCTCCAACTCTATCCCATACATCGCAGCAGCAGCAGAAGCATCACTACTAATAGTAATACTAGGATGACGAGCAGTTGTAGTGATCATACTAGTATAACGATGATGGTCTAGCAAGCCAGCAGCTGCAACAATCTCACTGCCTACTAATATGGGGTGGTGATGATAATGGGGCGGCGGTGGCGGTGGAGGCGTGAGACTGCGGTGTACTGAAAATTGCTCTGGGAATTGTAAGGGCTTACAAAACTGGGTTTTTGAGGCCATCAGATGCCGGAGATCTGGAGGTCCATAGTCATCCATATCCCTGGAGAGAGAGAGAGAGAGAGGGAATTTGGCTAGCAGTAATTAACAGTCGCAGTTATTCATTGGCGAAAAAGCTTTTTATTTTTAGAATAGAGGAGAGAGAAGGGAGGGGAGAGGGGGACCAAGATTTGTGTGTGCATTGCAGAATGTAAGCTTTTACCATTGGAGACAGGATCCGAGTCTAACGCAACTTTCGTCACTCTTGCATCACTGTCACTCTGTGGATGTGAGAAAAAATTTATAAGGAGAATACGTAATGACAGATGGAAAAGCATTCCATGAGAGAGCATGAAAATCCTGTTCTGTACCATGGGATTGCGAACAGTGCCACCCGTGTGTGGTTTTCACCTTTTCAGTATTTGACTGGCCGTCCACCCATCTTTGCGGTTCTACCCTTCTAGGGTTCTAATGTCATCTTCAACCGGAAGCTGGTTAGATGGCTCGTTTTATCCCTCTAGCCCTCCCAGATATTAATATTTTAATAAACAATACAGGGCTATATTTGCCTCCATCTCCAACTGAGGGCCAAAGGGCCATAGGGCTCGTTTTAGCCCTATCACAAAAAAACCGTCTCTAACTGAAGACCAAATGGTCATAGGGCCAAACATAATTTATTATTTAAAAACTACAACATAAATTCAAATCCAACGGCTAAGTGACATCAGTTAGCCGTTGGATTTTAATTTTTTTTGCTATAAATAGGATGAATATTGGAAAGTTGTTTACCTTACACCAAGAGGCATACCGGAAAGATGTTGAGAGAGCTTTCGGTATTCTACAAGCACGGTGGAAGATCATCAGCGAACCGGCAAGAGGGTGGAGTCGAGAAAATTTGGACTCCATCATGATGTCTTGCATCATATTACACAATATGATAGTGGAGGATGAGCGAGATGGGTATATTGATGGAGAGTCCGATGATGACCAAGAAGATCCAAATAGGTCAAGAAGGGCTCGTGCAAAAATATATGATGTGCCTAATTTGTCTTTCAATCCAAGAACTGGTAGTATCTCTATAAATGAGTATATAAGGCGTTATAGAATGATACGTTCCCATGCCACAAACAAGTACCTATAACAAGATCTTGTTGCACATCTTTGGGCCAAAAATAGCATGGAGTAGGCATTTAAGTTTTATGTTGTTTAAGTTTCATGTTGTTAAATTTTTTTTTATGTTGCATAATTTTTATGTTGGTTAATGTTATTTAATGTTGTTTCATATTGTTTAATGTTATTTCATGTTACTTAATTTAATTTAATGTTGTATAATGGCTTAGGAAGTTATAGGAAAAAAATAGAATTTAAAAAATATATGAAACAAATTTTGTAAAATAAAAATATGAAACAAATTTTGTAAAATAGAAGTTATAGGAAAAAAAAATATAATTTAGAAAAAAACATAAAACAAATTTTGTAAAATAGAAGTTATAGGAAGTTATAGAAAAAAATTGAAGTTATAGGAAAAAAATTGTGTAAAAAAAAAATTCAAAAATAACGGCTAGCTGACGTTAGCTAGCCGTTGCATTTGAAATTTGGCCTAGAATTCTTGTCGGACAGTTACATCCGACAGGAATGCTAGAATTTCTGGCCTAGCCAGGGGCTGGCTGGCTGGCTAGATTTGGCCAGCCGGTTGGCCCTTTCAGATTCCTTAGGGCCCACAAGCCCTCTGCCTTAGCCCTCGGTTAGAGACGGATTTTCAAGGCTATTTTCGGCCCTCTGGCCCTCTGGACCCTTAGGTTGGAGATAGCCTAACTTCTATCCAGTCAATTAGCCATCTGCACCACCTTAGTTTAGTGCTGAGAGCAGTGTGTTCGAGCACCAAGTGAAGAAAATTGAGTTTTCACCATAAAATCAATTAGCAATATAGGGAGTGTCCTAACCTCTTGTAAGCCCTTGCATGGTCTATTCTCTCATCAATGTGAGATTCATTCTCAATACGCCCCCTCACATGTGGTGAATTTTCAAGCCTAACACAAGGACAACACAATCGGGTGACGTGAAACGTGTGTGGCTGTTTGACTTCACAAGTGGGACAATCTACTCTGATACCATGAAAAAAGTTGAGGTTTCACCATAAAACCACTTGGCAATATGGGAAGTAGCTAACCTTTTTAAGCCTTTGCATAATCCCTAATCTCATCAATGTAGAATTCATTCTCGACACCATTAGGTCTTCCATTTTCACTTAAAATCTCAAACCTTAATGTGTCTTGTTTTAGTAATATTATCTTACTTGGATATACTCTTTAAAATAGGTGAGTCATAACATTGTATACATGATCATCGGTGGGTTATGTGCTTAAATACATTGTGATGTGATAAAAACTTAGCCACACAAATTAAACCCTCTTTTATGTAGTTGTATTATGAATAAGTAGGGATCGTTCTAGGCCGGAGATTATGAGGGACTGCTAATCTACTCAATTTAGACTCTAAAACACTAAACTAGACTCTAATGACTTAAAACAAACTAGAATGACTCAAAACAAACACTAAGGGTGACTTTGGACGAAATTAAAACTATTTTGACACAAAACTTTAAAAAGAAACAGATTTAAATGAAAACTAAAGTGAAACAAGTAACTTGACACTAAATACCAAAGGGGGGGGGGGGATTGGTTTGGACGAACACAGGTTGCACGAATTTGGGTGGATGAATGGGTGAATGGCTAGCTAGAGGGTCCTTCTCCACACATGACATATATGCATACGAATTGATTTCCAGTTATCATTCCAATAAACCATGAATGACAATGCCCCAGATTAACTGTGAACAACATTAATTAACCATCAGATTTTCCTAAATTCATTGAATTGGACATTCGCAATCAAATTATTCTAATCAAGTTCCCAACACGAACAACATGATAGAGATACATATCAAAGATTATTAAGTTTTGTGAAAACCATAAGCGTTGACAAGGCATTCGTAACTATGAACAGCATGATACTCCTGCCAGGAATTTTACTTAACGCGATCGTGACTAGCGACCTCCACTACTTATAAATATAAGTTTGTAACTATTAGGTGAAACTCCCTTATATTCTAGCATCAAATTCATGCATGCAAACTAAGTGTGCATCCTTAATCAACACACAAGAATAAGTTATCAATCAAGCAGTTAAGCAAATTGCATTCACGATTTATGAAACAATAACTGAAGGTAATCAATTCATATGCAATATATGTTCATGGCTTCAAATTCACCTCTAGCTAAAACGAAATTAGTTTCATCATAACTGAAAATCAAATTAAAATAAACATTGTACTAAAAACTAAGGATATAATACACCTAGAAACGCTCCCATCAGTGGCAGGTTGCGGCACCAAGCTTTTCCTTCCTTCCTTCCTTTTAATTGATTCCTTATCTTCTTTGTCTTGAATTAATTTCTCCAACTCTTTAGCACATTCCTAGCCTCTTTTGAACTCCAAATTCGTCCATCCACCTTGCTCCATGCATGTGTTATCCATTCCAAGCCCAAAACTGCTCTAAAATGCTCCAAATTGCCTTTTTTTTTGCCAACTTTGTCATTTGAACCTGAAAACACACGAACATAGCTTAAAACACTATAATAAATAGAAACTAACTACATAAATGCAAGCAAACAAGCTAACTAAGTCGCATAAATATGCTCCTATCACATTGTCCCCTTTTTACCTTCTCTATTTGTTTACCAATCACCTTGCTTAAACGGTTGGATTGGTCATCACAACTTTTTTTTTTTTTTGTAGAGTTATCAGCAATTATTATTGGTGTAGAGTTTGCATATCAGCGGGGTTTGCATTGTCTTTGGTTGGAAAGTGATAGTTCTAGTGTTATTTTTGCTCTTCAATCGTCTAATTTTGATCCTCCTTGGCCTCTCCGTACGCAATGGTCTATTTGTTTGGATCGCATTCGGAAAATGAATTTCTACGCATCTCACATATACCGCAAAGGAAATCTTGTTGCAAACAATTTTGCTAACATGGGCTTGTCTTCTCCATCTTTAACATGACATGATTCTACTCTGATGGCGGCTCGTGCTACTTTGTTTTTAGACTATGTTGATTTGCCTGGCTACCACTTCTCAAATTAAAGTGCATGTAGGCATCCAGGTTTGTCTCACTTTTTTTTTTCTCCTAACTTTATGGTGTTGTTTGACTTGTTTTGCAGGTTTAGAGTTTCATGTCCTCCCTCTTTTCTTTGTGATGAGTCCATATTTTACTATATATTTCACCCTAATCTTAGTATTAATTTATTGGTTATTTTGGTAGAATTTTGATACTTTGTTATATATTTCTAATGTAGGACATTCGACTTCCTTTGGAGAAAAAAGTGATCAAACGGATGAATTTTGGAGTGATTCAAATTGAAAGATGTTCATGAGTCTTTCAAGATGATTGTATCAAAATTCCAAATTTTTCTACCAAGCCCTGTGACCGTGGCGATGAAAAGAAGACCCAGCGCGCAGCTTTCCCAGATTGACGTTTCTGGACGTTTTGGGTATTTTGGCAGTTAAGATGGCATATTTTGAGGAAGATTCATTCTGAGGATTTGTAGGAAACGTCTTCAGCTTTCAAAAGAGACCTTTTGGGACCAAATCAGAGTTGATTTATTCAGTTAAAAGTGTGATTTTCTGAGAACTCCGAATTCTAGTTCAAATAGGAAACCTTTTATTTTCTGTTTTATTATTTTATTAGGTTTCCTAGCTTTATTCCAATACCTTTTAGGGTTTTATTTTGTAGTAGTATAAATAAGGCTTGTTAGCCATTACATAGAGAGAATGTACGCAACATAGGGGAGAAAGGAGGCAACATTGAGAGGAAACGCGCACACACTATTTTGGAGGATTCAAGTTTATTTTCAAGGTGTTTTCTATCCTTATTTTTAATAATATTTTGTTTTATGGTTGTTAGTAACTAGTTTTGTTTGCTAGGGCGAGGCCATGATCCCTAGCAAGAATATGTAGTCTCTTTCTAATTTACTTATGAAATTATGCATGCAAGTTTTGAGTTATTAATCACTGTGCTTTAAACTATCTAATTGTCTTGATGATTGGCCACCATTAGGATATTTAGAAAAGTAATTTGATGCAATTTTGGCGGAGGGCTGTCCCTGAAATTGGCGCTGGCTTCTTGTGGTTAATATGTTTAACTACTTAGGATGGACGACACGTCTTAAGAGTTATATGGTTTTTCAAAAGGTTTTCACAAAACTTAATGAGTCTTGCATGTTTATATTCGATCTGGACACCACGGACGGGTTGCATGTTAGATATACGTTCTATGTTGGGGGTTCCAAGTAGGGCATACTTTAGGAAAACCTAACCTTCAAATATGCATGTGTAATTCATAAGTAATTGGAAGAACTACGTAGGATTGTTAAGGTGACGGTTGAACCCTAGTGCTCAAATTTATTTTCAAAACTATTTTCTTTACTTTGCCAATTTATTTAATTGTTTTTAATTAAATTCGTTTTTAATATTTTAGGTTATAAAATCAACCTCTTCCCAATTTCGTTTCTAAATAATTAACTAAGATTTGGTTTTAACATAGATTATTCATTCAATCCCTGTGGAAAACGACTTGAGCTGCTATACTACGACAACGTTGTACTCTTGCAAGTATTTTTATGTGTTTTTATCCCTACTTTTGCAGGTGGTAAAATACCTATCACTTTGTATCATTTTTGTTTCTAGAAGGGTAAGGTTTATGTCCCCCCTTCTTTTTTGTGCACTCCTTTTTGTTGTCTTTTTTTTAGGGGTAAGGTTTATGTCCCCCCTTGATTAGGTGTAACTTAATTTCTTGTTATCAATAAAATTACCATCGTATTGTTGAGATTTCTCAAAAAAAAAAAAAAGTTTACTTAATAATTCGGATTGGGTCTGGGCATGAAAATGTCGACTATCGAAATTTCAAAAGGAAAGCAGCTATTTAAAGGTAAGTCACTGAGGATCTTGCCGTTGAATGTGAAAAGTCTATCGTCTTGAGATTGACATGTGCAAAGATCGAAGCCTCTTGAAGAAACATGCGATTGATTTTTGTGAAGTGTACACACGAAATGGAAACATCTGTCACTATTACAGTTGATTTTGCACAATTTTAGAGGTTGCGTGATAGAAATTGAAGCGACTCAACTACCCCATTTTAACGCCAAGTGTCGGATGAACACGGGAAGATAGAAGACCAAACGGTATGTATTCCAGTTTACTCCGAAATATATGGTCTTTGGGTAATAATCCATCCTCAAGGGGATGCATAGTTAGGAGCAATTATCGGATCGCGATTTTCTAGAGCTGGACTAAGGCTGATCCGAATACAGATACTTCAGAAGTCTGGTCATGGACTCACCAGCTTCGAGCGTAGTTGGATCAGACGAAGCAACGGTGCCACCATCACTCTGTTCCGGGACAATAGGCAGAGTCCTAGCGAATCCGCTAGATAACCATGCTTGTTCCGCAAGATACACGATCTAATCCGGATATGGACACCATCAAATCTTTTAAGTCTTGGAGTTGCTACAATCTAAGAATTGGCATGCGCCTTAAGTAATCATAACTTCTAGGGTAAATTACATAAAACTACATCAACTATTGGGTCATTAACACTTTCATACCTCGTCTTTAAAAAGTTTCAATGTCATACCTTATCTTCAAATTTGTTGCAATGTCATACCCTCCGTCAGCTTTCTGTCAATTTTTCTGTTAAATGCTGACGTGGCATGAGGCGGGGCCCACTTTTTTATTAAAAATAATAAAATATTATTAAAACCTAAAAAAATCATTTAATATTTTTAAAATATTAAAATAATAATTAATTAAAGAAAAGTAAAAAAACCAAAAAAAAAAAAAACCTGTTCATCTTCTTCACCCCCCAACCCGGAAAAAAAAGAAAAAAAGAAAAAAGAAACCCAGATCCCATCCCTCTCCCCCCAGCGCGAAACCCTTCCCCCTTCCCATCTTCTGTCCCCCTCTGGACCCTCTAACTCGAGCCTTCTGCAACCCAGAAAAAGAGAGGGAAAAAAAAACACCATCTTCATCTTCCCCGACCTCCATCTCCTCCTTCCCCCCGCCTAGCCCCTTCTTCTCCCACCCATGCTCAACCTGCAACCCAGAAGAAAAAAAATAAAAAATAAAAAAAAACCTAGATTCGTCGACCCCTCGACCCCCTTTTCCCTGCAACACAGATTCGCGGGTGGAGAAATTGGAGAAAATGGGGGGAATGAGAGTGGATTTAAGGAGTGGAGTGTGTAGAGGAGGGAAGAGGGTGGGTGTGAGGGTGGATGCAGAGGGTTGGTGCGAGGGTGGGTGCGGAGGAGGAGGAGGTGGAGGTTGGGTGGGCGGTGGATTCTGGGTTTGAAAGGGGGGACGGAAGATGGGAATGGGGATGAGTTTTGCGCCGGGGGGGGGGGGGGGGGGGGGAAGGGATGGGATATGGGTTTCTTTTTTTCTTCTTTTTTTTTCCTGGGTTGCAGAGGGCTCGGGTTGGGGGGTGAAGAAGATGAACATGTTTTTTTCTTTTACTTTTCTTTAATTAACTATTATTTTAATATTTTAAAAATATTAAATAATTTTTTTTAGGTTTTAATAATATTTTTAAAGACGAGGTATGAAAGTGTTAGTGACTCAATAGTTGAGATAGTTTTATGTAATTTACCCTAACTTCTAAGAGGGTGCAATATCTACTCCTAGATATCCATTGAAACAACTCTCTCTCTCTCTCTCTCTCTCTCTCTCTCTCTCTCTCTCTCTCTCTCTCTCTCTCTCTCTCTCTCTCTCTCTCTCTCTCTCTCTCTCTCTCTCTCTCTCTCTCTCTCTCTCTCTCTCTCTCTCTAAACCTACAAATACTAACATGAATTACATCGTATAACAGCTCAAATTCGGCAAACTGACCAAGCACTCTAAATCTATAATTTACATCCTATTTTGCATCCCAACCTTTTATCAGTTAGGAGTAGGAACAACCATCTTTTCGGCTCACATGGCAAAAGCTTTTCCAAGCGAATATTTGAATCAGACTCCACATTTGAACCAATCAACCAAAAGTCGTTTTTTGAAGGCGGATGGATACTTGATAGCAATATTCGATATTTGTCTTTACCACAAAGGGATTGTGGGTGCTCGTTTCACAGCTGGACATCACCATCAATCATTTCAGCTTTTATACGTACGTCTTTGATCAAATATTGGTTTACCATATATGATCCCAAGGGGAAGAAAACATAGGCCTCTTTATTCCTTATCTTTATAACAACTAGCAGATAGCATGCACTTTTGTATGTGTGAACAATCATCCATCACCTCTTGCGTTCTCCTCAAGCACAACTGCTTCAGTTCATTCAAACAAATCCAAAAAATATCATGATTTCACTTACCTGTATGAAAAAATAATGGTAGGACAATTTCTCTTAATAAGTGCATATTTTTATCTTATGTAAATATTTTGATACAAAATTACTATTTTACCTTCCTCATGTCAACATTGTGTATCAAAAGTGAAGGCAAAATTAGGAAAAAGAAAATATACAAAAATTACCATTTTAGCCTCATCATGTCAACATTGAGTATTCAAAAATGAGGACAAAATTAGAAGAAAATGAGGCAAAAAGTTGACAAGCCCTCTTCTCTTAATATATAGTATATATAATTTAGTTCTAAACAATATTTGAGGCAGTAGTTCTGACAATAATCTTTCATCTCTATTATGTTATTTAATGCATGAGTTCCAAACACTTGCAACTAAAATAATAAAAGATAAGGAGTTCTTATTTAAATTAATAAATAATTTCATGTTTAGGCATCTAATTTCTTCTTCAACTTCATGTTTTGGCTTCTCATCATCATATTATTGTGGCCTTTGAGTTTTTATTGGGATCGCTTTGAGCCACCTTAACTTTCTAGCTGCTGGCATCAATGTAATGACACGTTTATGAGTTTATTCAATCAAATTTATCTTCATATAGAAAAAGAAAAAACTCATTACCAAAAGAATAAGCTTGTCTCACTATATATGATGCGACGAAACTTTAGTCCACAAATCATTTTCATAGCGTAAAATGGCAGGTTTGTGACAATATTAACTCTAATCATACCTCACAATTTTTATTTGATTACACTAGCATCCCTTGATGTTTTTCGTGTGGGTAATGTTAGGGAGACTAAATTTGTAAACTAAATGATATGTCACCAATATGAATGAACATATTTATTAACGCTTAAGTAATAAACCAATCATCAGCTTCCATGTACTTTAGTTTCCAAAATTTTGTCTACAAATTTAATCTCTCTAATATTACCTTTTCCGTATTCACACAAATCCCTTGAGGTTTATAATAATACCCCTTGAAGTTTCATATTGTTTCCATGAAGCCCCTTCCGTGAAAATTTCATCCAAAAATGGATTATATCATTAAAAGATTCTCCACAAATTTCTTATAGTTAATCACATAGATTTCACATATGCTTCAACATATTGAATACTAGTGAGAGATTAAGTAACTATCTCTCTGCCTATGACTCTATGCCATCTCCTTCCCCCAAAGTAAAGCGCCTACCCTCTGAAACCTCCTTTGTCGTTGGCCTCTTTGCTCCGGCTTGAGGTCGGCGGCTGCATTGCCCTCCCCTCCTCGTCCCCCTCTATTTTCCTTGTCCGTCCCCCTTTTTTTTTCATCCCTTTTGACTATCTTTTCCTATTTTTCGCCTTTCTTCCTCTTCCCTTGTCTCCACCCTTGTTTCCTTTCTTTCTTCCCTACTTCCCTTCTCTGTCCTCCCGATTTCCCCATCTCCCCTTTCTCCTCCAGCGGGTTTTTCCCTCTCCAAGCCATTATGGTTGGAGATTTAGTTTATCTATTTATGTTTTTTTGCTTTCGGTTGCTTTATGTCTGAGCTGTTTGTGTCTCAGGTTGCTCTGAGCCTGGTCTCAGTATTCCCTGAGTTTATCTCAGATATGTTTTCTTTGCCTTGTTCCTCTCCAATCACCACTCCTCACCATGAATCTCCTACCATCTACCCTTGCTATTTCGCACAATTTAAAGTGCTCTTTGCATTATTTGGTAGGATTATGGGAGCACTTGCAACGCGGGTAGCTTACCTAACCCCATTTTCCATTCATCCCTTTGGTTCTTTGGCTCTTTTTCTAGGTGGTGGTGACGGATCCGCGGTGGCGATGTGGCTGTGTTGGTGGAGGTGGTTGTCTATGATTTTCGTTTTGGTTGCTGTTATGGGTTGCTCTCTTTGGGCCCTTCTCATTGTAATTTTCGTTTATGGTGTTGGGCTTTTGCTTGGCTTTTTTGGACTCTCTTTTGGAGTTGTCCATACCTTGTATTAGCTTTCTCTTTAATGAAATTTACTTTGTTTGTCCAAAGAAAAAAAAATCACATAGATTTCACAGAAGTCCTCACATTCATTGTTTTTTCCACAAAGCTCCCTGAGCTTTTGTAAATAAGAACTCGTAGAGTTTTAAGATGCTTTCATATATAAATCATTAATTATAATATAACGTGACATAAGTTGTTCAAGAGCAAAAAAAAAAAAAAAATCTTTTAAAGTGGAAAAAAAAGAAGAAGAAGAAGCTTTTAGCTATTGCTATTGATGCTAGAAAATGGTTAGTCATCAAAGAACTTGTGTGAACACAGGCAGTTGAAGTGGGTAAGATGAACCACATCCTGAGAGATAGATTGGTTCACCTGTAATCGAGCTACATCCACTGTGGTGTATTGAGATTTGTGTGTGTATTACAATAGTTTTGGGTCCTTACATATGTAGGGCAGTCTATTTCTCAAGGAAGGTCATGTTTGTGGCCTCATAGCAAGGGTGATGTGGCCTCTCCCAATCCATATATATATATATATATATATATATATATATATATATATATATATATATATATATATATATATATATATCTTAGTCCTCGAGTCAAAATACGAGTGTAGATACTGTCTTTTGTTCAAAAAGAAAAAAAAAGATAGGCATTCATCAAACGATGGGATTGAAAACACGCCCTTATTTGTTGTTTATATGACATTTATAAATCCAGTTGTACTGGGTATGACTTTCATGCAAGCAAAGATAATCCAACTAAGTACTTCACACACAGAAATTAATTTCACAGTTGGATTGAATTCGTAACTTCAAATTTAGTAGATGTCAGACCAAAGTTCACCTTTGAAAACGCGATCACTTCATGCTTCATACTTCATATCCGATTTCTGGTCCAAATCCAACATGACAAATGCTAATGAAAGCGGAAAGCCCTTGCAAGTTTGCAACCGAGTCCAAAGTCCACAATCTCTACTTTTAATTAAGTCCAAATTCTTCAGCCCAATTCACATACAACCCAAAACCCAACCCACAAAAATTGAAAAATATTGTGGGGAAATAGGAAAGGTCCTTTCTCGGTTTCCCAATTTTCCTGGAAAATTCGGATGTGCGGGAAAACATGTTTAGGGCTCGCTGCTCTCACACATCCACCAATCCCAAAACTTCCATCTATTCTGTTTCCGTCGCTGCAGACCCATCTCAATTTCTCTTATAATTCGCCCCTCAAAACCCAAATCCCAAAAATACCCAAATGATTTGTGGTATTTGCGAACAACGGCAACGGGTTGGAGCAGGATTCGAATTCCAGGGAGAGAGAGAGGGTAGAAGAGAAAGGCAAAGATGAAGGAACTGGATCCGACGGTGGTGGCAGTGACGATGATTTGGGGAAGAATCAACGGCCTTTATTCGGCAACATCAGGTGGGGTGATCTCCTACTGGACCCAGATCCTAACAACGTCTTGGCCGTCGGATTGACTGGGCTGCTGACGTGGGCGAGTGTGCAGGTGCTGTCCGTCGCACTGGCAATGCTTGTTGCAGCTGGTAAGTATTCCTTCATTGTTGCTGTTCCTGTTCTTCTCTTCAATCTCATACCTTTCTTTGGCTCACTCTTCTTCCAATTTTACCCCAAACTTCTGGAAAAACAAATTAGAGGCTTTTGAACTTTAATTCTTAAAAAAAAAGATTAAAATTTAATAAAAATTTGATGTTAGATTACTATTCATTTTACTCCTTTAATGTGTATATAATTCAAATTTATATTGTATTTTTTAAAATATTTAATAAATATCTTATTTAATGTCGTCACATAAATTTCAAATTTATTATTATACATTTTTTAATTTTGTTTAACTTTTTTCTAATTAGTGTACCTACACGTTTGTATCATAATTGATTGAATTAGTATACTGAAATGTTCGTATTTGAATATATTGTAATGAATTAGTGGCATGTAAGAAAATATGCAAAAACATATTATGCTAACGTACCGAAATGTTCGTAACTAAATATATTATACCAAACTATGTACCAAAAAGTCTGTACCTAACCATATTACACAAACTAGTGTATCGAAATATCTGTACATATAGGAAAGTCAATTCAAACCGTTACACTCGATAATCATGGATAACCATTCTAATGGAGCAGATTTGGGTATGAAAATTCAGGTATATTATGGATATAGGGAAAAATCGTGAACTTTATTTGGTTATGGTTATTGGATTCATAATCTGTATCTGTCTTCGAATCCAAACCGAATAATATATATATATATATATATATATATTGATATTTGAGTTAACCTATACCATTATTACATATTCATTATTCACAGCATAATATATTTAGTATTATATAATAGTATTCATTGAACCCTATACTATATTCATCATATACCAAACATCATGTTTATAGGAGATATCAACAACAAACATCATCAATATTTTATTCAATACTCTTATTTTTATACTCTACAAAATTCATTTATTGTTATGTTTTGTATTATTGGACGTGGCTATTTAATGACAAAATTAGTATCTATTAAATTATTGTGCATCAATTGGATGAATATAAATTTTTGTTTTTGACGAAGATGGATATAACGGTTAACCGATGAGAAATTCGTTATTCGGTGGATATGGTTATGAATAATCCTTCATGATTAATTTACAATTATGGATATGGTTAATTTTCGTGGTTATGAGGATGAATATAGTATTTTCGTTCCCAAATCGAACCGTTGTCATCCCTATATACATAAGAAAATATGCGAAAATATAAGTGTACCAAAATATTTTTTTATTGTATAAGATACTTATAAAAAATTGGTGATCGTAAATACCAACAAATGAAACTAATTGATTTGAATTTCAAATGATATTAAAATTTACAATATTTCACGTAAGATGTAATTATGGACAACATAAAATTAAAACAAAAAAGAGACATTAAATGCATATGCTAGATTAAATATAATCTAAGGACTAAAATCAATTTTTAATCTTGTATAAGACATTTTTCTAAACCTCATATTATTTAAGGATTAAAATCTAGTTTTCTAAACAAATTATATACTTTGTCATTAATACCCGCCCTTTGCGTCCAAGTTCAAATAACCTGTGCAATTTGGGGATGATAGGAGATAGTCGGAAACTCAGGTTTTCGTTCATCGAATCTGTAGCACGTGGCGGTGCATGGGGGACTTTTGTGAATTGGATTTTTGGACAGCGAGACGTCCTCAATGTTCTGGATCTGGTTCCAAGGTCTGTTTGTTGATCATTATACAAGGTTCGATTACTTTGATTTAAAGGAAATCGTACCGCCATTCGAATTTCGTAGTTGATGACGATCCAACCGTTGGATCGCTGTAAAATTTTAATATGTTATCATGTGTAGTATATGAGGATCGTAGAGACTTACGGATCGAAAATCCGATGTACGAATTTTTTGCATTGAAGAATCTAAGATTGTGGACTCTTGTATGGTAGTCGATAATCCGACTATTGGATCGTCATCAAATTTTAGTATGTTATTGTACGTATTAGTTAAGGATCTTAGGAATCTACGAATAGGAAATTCGATATATGGATTTTCCGGATTGAAGGAAATCATAGATTCTTGACCTTTGTAGTAGACGAAGATCTGACCGTTCAATCATTATGAATTATAATATCTTGTTGTAGGTATCATTTGAGAACCTTAGAAATTTACAAATCGAAAGTCCAACGTCCGGATCTTTCCGAACAGAATTTGTAAGTTTGTAGAATTTATAATTAAAAAAAAAAGAATAAAAAAAAAACTAAATGTGACATGGAGGACTATTTTTAGTTTTTAATCTTATATACAGTATTATTGCAAAAATTATCTTATTTAGGGATTAAAATAATGTTCTTTTATTTATCAAATCATTTCCTAGGCTTATAGAATTTAAAAGTACAATGCCGCCTCTCAGCTGGGTTTGTACCATTTGTGGAACTAATATACCATATTACAAAAGGAAGACGTAACATTAAAAAGGAACTTATGAATTTCCTATCATCAGCTTGATGGTTTTAACAGTCTCAACAAACCATTCTTGCTTCTTTGTGATCACCACATCAGAAAGAACAACTCCCACTACCAACCCACTTCCGAGTCCAGCCAAAACAAATTTCCAATCAAATTCAAACGAGCCTGTATCATTTTCTTCGATTCTTGAAGGCGACAGGCAAGGAGCCTTAGGATCTCCGCATTTCTTTGGCAAATGATCTCCACACAATCCAGGGTTCCCTTCATATGAACTGCTACCCATTGAAATAAGTTGGGTTCCATGCGGTATTGGCACCTGTCAAGCTGTTGTTAGAGACAATGAATATTTCAAGGAATGTAAGCTGCGTGAGGCTTTGGGGGATTTGTCGTGAAAGCTTGTTGTGTGAAAGGTCCAGTGATTCAAGCCTTCTTAACTTCCCGAAAGATGATGGGACGGGACCCGTTAGGAGGTTACCAGATATATTGAATGACATCAGCCCCTCTAGGTTCCCAATAAATTCAGGAATCCTCCCTTCAAATTTGTTGCTTGAGATGTCAATCACTCCAAAGGCTGACTGAATCTTCGGATAATATCTTTCCACACTTTTGCTAGTTATCGTGATTGAGTAAAATGTATGAAAGATTAGCTGAAGACTAGGAGCATCCATAGTTGTGCCTGCCTTCATATACTTTGACTGGTTTCGAGTGACACCCCTCATGACATTCCCGGAAAAGATGTTTTGAGATGGAAACTTGCCTCCGAAACTATTAAAAGATAGATCCAGAATTCGCAACTCAGGGAAATATTCAACATTGTCCTGATCAGGTTCCTCTATCAGACCGTAGAACGCGTTGTGGTGCATTGCCAAAAGTTTTAACTCTGGAAGAGTCCCCAACCAAAAACGAAAAACATCGCTGAATTTATTGTATGACAGATCAATAAACTCAAGTGTCATGCAGTTCCCCAACGACCTTGGTAGTTGCCCTCACAATTGGTTATGACTAACATTAATCAACCTCAGACTGCTTGTGTTGGTGTATGCTTCAGGAAGAAAGCCGCTGAAAGAGTTGTTTCCAAGTTTTAAAACTCGCACATCAGCGCTGAAGTTTCCGAGACGGGGGAAGCATTCCACTCATATTGTTGTTGGAGAGATCAAGGAGCTGAAGAGAAGTCAGCCTGCAGATCCATGGTGAAATTGTTCCATTTAGATTGTTGTTTGCAACACGATAGTGAGCTGTGTGTGGTGGAGGCATCGGGAGCGGCCCATGTAGCATGTTATTCTGGAGCTCTAAAACTTGTAGGTTACCCCAAGGAAAGGCATTTGAATGCTGGACAATGCTTGAAAGGAAGTTGTGAGAAATGTCCATGTACATCAAAGTCTTTGTGCTTGTGTTCAACATCAATTTTGGTACTTCACCATGCAAATGGTTGTAGGAAAGGTCCAAGTACACCAATGTTTCCTGATACTGCAGGAAACTTGGGAACTCTCTTATGTTGCACGAACCCAATCCTAGAAAGTTTAACTTTGGAAGTAGGCTTGCATTCATACTTTCTGTTTCTGTAAAAAAATTCAAACTGTTACGAGATAGTTTTAATTTGGTGAGCCCTTGTAACTTATGAAACATGTGGAACTCCACTGTACCAGTCAGATTATTATCAGTTAGATCTAATGCCTCGAGATTGATGAGATTGGATAAGGAATTAGGAATTGGACCGGTTAACTGATTCGAAGACAAATAGAGTTTGGTGAGGTGGGTGAGATTTCCTAAAGAAGGAATTGGACCGGTTAACTGATTCGAAGACAGAGAAAGTTTTGTGAGGTGGGTGAGAATTCCTATAGAAGGAATTGGACCGGTTAATTGATTTGAAGACAGAGAAAGTTTTGTGAGGTGGGTGAGATTTCCTAGAGAATGAATTACACCGGTAAACTGATTCGAAGACAAAGAAAGTTTTGTGAGGTGGGTGAGATTTCCTAGAGAAGGAATTTGACCAGTTAACTGATTCGAAGACAAAGAAAGTTTTGTGAGGTGGGTGAGATTTTCCAGAGAAGGAATTGGACCGATTAACTGATTCGAAGACAGAGAAAATTTTGTGAGGTGGGTGAGCTTTCCTAGAGAAGGAATTGGACCGGTTAACTGATTCGAAGACAAGAAAGTTTTGTGAGGTGGGTGAGATTTCCTAGAGAGGAATTGGACCAGTTAACTGATTCGAATATAGAAAAAGTTTTGTGAGGTGGGTGAGATTTCCTAGAGAAGGAATTGGACCGGTTAAATGATTCAAAGACAGATCAAGGGAGGACAATTTGGCCAACTGTGAAATTTGGGATGGGATTTGGCCAGAAAATAAAGAATACGAGAGATTAAGATGGATGAGCCTTGGGAAATTCCTAATGCTGGTAGGAATTCGAGAGGAGCTGAAGTTGTTATCAGCGAGGTTCAGCACTTGAAGCTGAACAAGCCGGAAAAGGCTGCTGTTGGAGTTGATAGAGCCCAGGAGACAGCTGCTACTAAGATCAAGGCCAATAACATGACCCGTCCTCTCGTCACACACAATGCCATCCCATGCACAGCAGTTGCCATTTTGTCCCTCAACTAGTTTCCATTGCAAAATCTTTGGATAAGCGTCATCAGAATACAAGGCAGATCTGTTAATGATGAAGCTTTCCTTGAATTGCAGCAAGGCAGTCCTCTCCTCGTCGTGACAAGAATGCTGCAATGAGGAAACTGATGAGCTAACAACCATGAGATGAAACAACACAACTTTTGAAAGTATATAACACATATTGGACACAAACAAGCACCGGCGGGATCCCATTGTGTTTTGTTCTGCACTCTTTGATATTAGCAATTTAGCATGGGAGTGAGGTTGTGAGAGAGGTTTTTTATAGACCGGCGGTAGGGGTTCCGCACCCTAGTGTGTAAAACTTTTCTAATATGAAATGTGTATCACGATTAGTAGGGTCCATTATTTTTCCACTATCTACTATGTTGAGAAAAAAAAGTTTGTGCACAAGATGTAAATAAATAATTCACTCGATATAATTTTACCCTCGTTCATGTTTTCAAAGAGGGTTTTACTAATTTGAGTTCGATCCAGTCTAGATTATGCATTTATTAATTACAATTCTTCGTTAAAAAGGAAAAACCCTTTGATTCCAATATGAATAAATCGTAACTTGGAGATTTGGGTGTTTGTTTGATTTTGCGGTGCCCTAGATTGCCTACGTACCCTTTCCGAGGGATCAAGCCACTCGTAGTTCATGGATGATTTGGTTTGAGTTTTTCAATGGGTGAATGACCCACTAAAAAAACGAAAGGTTTTGTGTTTGGTTTATTTGAATTTGTTTGAGTGAATTTGGCTGAATGAACCACGGATTCAATTTGTACTTGTGGTGAATTTGGTTGAATGAACCAGGAATTCAATTTGGTATTCTGGTTTTGCGATTGCGTCTAGGATGTGATACTAGACTACTTACGTATCCTTGGCGGAGTCAAATCAACGTAGTTTGTTATTTTCAATGAGTGAATGACTCACTAAAAAGGAAAGATTTGTTTGCTTGGATTTGGTGCCTTATGCAGTTTCAGCTTGTGCAGGCAATGAGTGTTTGATGCCTTGTGCAGTTTTAGCTCGTGCAAGCAAGGACTTTGTGCCATTTGGAGCAACTTTGTACTATTTGAGATTTGATGCAGTTTTGTGTCATTTGAAATTTGAAGCGGCTTTGTGCCATTTAAAATTTCAAGCGACTTTGTGCTATTTCATCGACAAGTCAAATTAACAGACGTCTTTGGGATGATAGGCCACCGATTGAACTTGATATTTCACTACTACAAAAGGGGATATCACTGGCGGTGGTAAAACCGACAAGAAACCCCAATTACTGTCGGATTTTTAGTAAAAATCCGACATTAAATCGTGCAATGTCGGATAGAGGAACCGACACCAATGCTACCGTCACAAAAAGGGTATTGACGTCGCTTAGCCCCCTTAATCTGCCACCAAGAAGCAAAGTAATATAAAATAAAAAAGAACAACAGTGTCGCTTAAAAGTGACATCAAAGCTTTCATTGGATACAAGTGACATTAAGTACTGACAACAACGTCGCTTAAAAGTGACACCACCTAATAATTGAATAAATAGAATAACCACTATAATGTCGCTCATAAGCAACACCCCCTAATAATTGGTTTTTTCTTTTCTTTCCGGAACTCCTCTTTCTTTTGGGTAAATTACACTACCCCCTCAGGTTTGAGGTCTATTACAATTGCATACAACATCTTCAAAAATTTCACTTTCATACATCAACTACTATTTTATTTCAATATAGTACCTCTGTTACATTTTCCATCCATTGATCCGTTAAATGCTGATGTGGCTGCCAAATGTCTGCCACGTGGCAAATAAAATAATTTTTTAACTTTTTTAAAAAAAACCTGAATTTTCTCAAAAAAAATAAATTGAAACCCACTATCCCTCACCCCCGCCCCCCCCCCCCCCCCAAGCGACCTCCCCCTAAGCGACCCACATCCCTATCCCTAACCCAGAACCTAAAAACCTGCAACAACAACAACAACAAGAGGGAGAAAAAAAAAAGCCCCAGTTCGTCCCCCCCCCCCCCCCCTCCCCAAAAACCTGCAACAAGAAGAAGAAGAAGAAGAGGGAGAAAAAAAAAAAGCACCAGTTCGTCCCACCCGAGCCACCCCTTTCTCCCATTCCCCATCACCCTTCCCAAAAATCCCCCATCATCCACCTCCAAAAATTCCACCCAAGATTAGGTGGATCTACCACAAAGCCAGTCCAAAATCATCTCAAACTCAAAGTATTTTCAAAACACACCCACACTAAAAATCACGAGATCCTGGCAGCGCGCCGGGGGGGGGAGGGGGTGGGTCGCTTGGGGGGGGTGAGGGATAGTGGGTTTCAATTTTTTTTTTTTTTTTTTTTTTTTTTTGAGAAAATTCAGGTTTTTTTTATAAAAAATTATTTTATTTGCCACATGGCAAACATTGGCAGCCACGTCAGCATTTAACGGATCAATGGATGGAAAATGTAACGGATGTACTATATTGAAATAAAATAGTAGTTGAGGTATGAAAGTGAAATGTTTTGAAGATGTTGTATGCGATTGTAATAGACCATAAACCTAAGGGGGTACTGTGTAATTTACCCTATTTTCTTTTTCATCGTCTTCTTCACCCTCTCTCAATCCTCACCTTTTCCAGTAAATCAACGTTGCTTGCGTCCTATTTTGCTTCTCTGTGTCACCTTCCCATCCCCTCCTGCATCTCAAATTTCAAAACAAGTATATTTGTTGGTCTCAAGCAGAAAATCAATTAAGCCAACCCATTAAACACCACAAAACCCGATCTTTAGCCCCGTCCTACCCATCCCTAAACCCTACTTCTTTTCTTCACCCAACAAAAAACGCCCATAAACCCTTTTTTTTTTTTAATATACGATTTTTTTTTCCGTATTTTCCAAACACCCTTATAACCATGGTCCGAAATGCCGATAATATCGGCGATATTTCGCCGATATTATCGGTTTTTTGGTTTAGCGATATTTTAAATGGTATCCAAGGTGTTTTCGTCAAAATATCGCGATATTATCGATAATATCGATAATATCGCGATATTTCAGATATTATCGAAATTTTTTTGGATCTGTGCAAATCAGAGAAGAGGCCGGAGCTTCTACAGCCTCGTCGGAGATGGGTGTGCCTATTCCCGAGCCAATTTCATCCCAAAAACCTTGCAAAAACACGAGATAGAACTTCAATTTCACATCTAAGCTTCGATCTAGAACAGATTCAACAGATTCAACAGATTCAACACAAAAACCCGAAGCTTACCTAACCGGAGAAATTCAAGAGGAATTACTGAAGCCATTATCGACGAGGTAGTTGAAGGTGTGGCCGTCGCAGTTGTAGGTGAACTTATTGTTGGTGGCCAGAAGTTTCTGGAGGCACTGGGAAGCTATGCTGGTGAAGTTTCCAGTGAATTCCGTGTACTCTGCGAGGATCACCGTGCCGCGCGCCACGAAGCTGTAGATCAACGATTGCTGCCCCATGGATTCGATCCCCGAAGCCTACCCTATGAGAGAGAAAGTGAAGATTCCGGTTGCGGATGAGAGAGAAGCAGCGGAGGGTTTGAGGGTTTTTTTTGTTTCAGAGAGAGAGAGAAAGAGATAGAGAACCAAAGTCGCGGTGGTTTTATCGTGATGAGAAAGAGAGAGAGAGAGAGAGAGAGAGAGAGAGAGAGAGGAGAGAGAGAGTTTTGCTTAAATGAGAAGCTAGGCGGCGAGGGGGTCTTCGTTGTGAGTTTGTTAGCCTACCCTCCAACTTGAGAGGAAATAACGAAAATGCCACGCAGTCCCTGAGCTGCAGTCGGATTTTGAATTTTTTGGAAATATTTGACTGCTCTTTTCCTACAAAAGTCAAGAGACGCGCAGAGCCCCCCCCCTCTAGAAACTAGAATTTCGAAAACTCATTCAAATCAAAGGACCTCATCCTACACGTTTTTTCCTTTTTTCTAATTTTTTTTGGACTTTAATTATTATTTTCTTTTTGTATTAGAGCAATATTGAAGAACGGAGATATTCTTCATGCACTGACATCGTTAAGATTACTCGATAACAAGTTGTTACGTTGTCACAGACGATATTAATATAAAGCATGTTATTGATATTTTGAAAATTTTATTTTGTGCTCTTCACAAGTATATGTACAAAATTCGAAATACAAAATTAAAATTTAAGGTGTTGATAACAATTTCTCTTCAAAAAATATTATTTTGAAGTTGACATGTGTTCCGCCAACCATGCTGCATTTCAATGGAAAAATATGACCACGTTGGTGCTGCTTTGTCAATTCAGCAAACCACGTTGGTTTGTGTGTGTGTGTTGCAACTTGCAACTTGCATGTGTGTTGCAGAGTGTTGCAGAGGTGAAAAGAGGTGAAAATGTCCCTGCACCCAGAGGTGAAAAGAGGTGAAAATGTCCCTGCACCCAGAGGTGAAAAGAGGTGAAAATAATGTGCATGTGCCTGTGATGTGCCAATAATTTTACAAATACACTCACTCTACACATAGAGATGATGAAGATAGTGAAAATTTTGAACCTCATAGGAACTCTATGTGGTACTAAGTCACTCATGTATCTTACCATGTAATGTATAAAGTGTAAAATATTGCACTAATTCATTATATATAAATGATTTTGGTGTGTTTAAACTTCTTTCATTAATTACTATATATTTTCTACACTCACAATGTTTGCCAGCTCGCTATATAATCAACTTGATAATGTTAAATCCATCATGCAATGCATTTCCTTCTAATTTTTTGTGATAAACTAATAGATAATTGACTAAATAAACATCCTGCAAAGTTTCAATAAAAATTTCCAAGTTTTTCTTACAATTTCCGTGGTTTCCATGGAAATTTTATCGATATCGATATTATCCCGATATTTCCATCGATATTTCCGTGTTTTCGGACTACCGATATTTCCGATATTACCGATATTTAATACCTTGCTTATAACCCATGAATTAGATTTTCTGAACAGCCATGTAATTGATTGCAGGGAGGAAGAAAAAATTTGTCAGATTTCGTGTTTGATGTGAAACCATTAAACCAAGGGAGGGAGGAAGATGAGAAGAATAGTTTGGATTGATCGCCGCTTGAGCCGTCTCGCGAAGATCGAAACTCGAAGGCTCGAGGAGCAGCCCCTAAAAGGGAAGTCGTGGAGACGGCGTGCTCGTCACTGCAGTGTTGAAAGAGAAGGGAGAGAGGCAGACGTTTTGATGCGAAATACAGTTGTTGTTGCTGCTAAAATTGCGGATGTTGAAACAACGACGTCTGCTACTGTTGTTGTTGCGGTGGTTGTTAGGAGAAGAAGGAGCTACTTTCCTGAAAGGGTTGTGAGGGCCGTTGAATTTGAAACGGTGATTGTTCTTGCTGCTGTTGTGGTTGCGAAGAAGGAGCTGCTTTGCTGAAAGGGTTGTGTTCTCTTCCTTTATATTTAAAATTTTGTGCTTTTTAACTTAATTATATATGAATTTGGTAGATAACAAAACAACATCGGGTTTTAAAATATTTAAAAATATTATTAGTGTCAGTTAGAAGCGACACTATCCTTTTTTAAACCGACACTAACTTTATATCGGTTACAAGCGACACGGTTTTTTTTTAATGCGACACCACTATTTAAAAAATATTAAAATCTATGTCAGTTATAAGCGACATTAACAGGTTATGTCAGTTATAAGCGGCATAGACAGTTTATGTCTCGCTTATAACTGGCAGTAAGTCTGACACCATGTTATGTAGGTGTCGGAAATGTCTTATCCGCCACTATGTTACATAAAACCGACACCAACCACTGACACAATAAGGCCCTTTACATAAAACCGACACCAACTACAGACACAATAAGGCCCTTTTGTAGTAGTGTTTGAACTCGGTTGAATTTGAAAGGAATCATGGGATGATATTTTTCATCCATATTTTTCCTATTCTGCTTGTAGGTGGGCACAAGCAAGTGAATATGCCATCTAATGGATGGTGTCGCACTCCTAAAGTTGCTAGGATTTAACTGTACGACCAGGTTGACGTATGGCCATAACTTGAAATAACCCCCAAGGATATTGTTGGTTTATCCTATATCCACTTCAAAGTCTTTTATGAGAGTTTGCCCATAAGCTTGTTGGTGTTAAAGAACAATGTTTGAGTTAAAATATCATTCCTGGAAAGGTTCAGAAGTATCTAGAACAAACAACAGATGTGAAACAAAAGTCCGATTTTCGTTACAAAGCTTTAGATGCGTTTTTGGACTAGTAAATGACCTCAAATGACTAAAATCCAACGTGGCATCATTTCTTCTCCAAAAAAAGTATCGCGGACCCAATTCGAAACTCGGCCGACAAAGTCACAAATTCCAATTACATCGTTTTTCCATATTAAAACGTTGATTGGTTAAACATTTTATTAGGGATTAATTAATTAATTTTCAAACTTTCAAATTATTTCAAATAGTTGTGGCTGTTTGAATTTGAATCAAACAATTACACCTGTTGTGAAACGCCATATTATTGCTTATATATTTGCATCAAATACGTCAATTTGCATATTCATTCATACATACTTCCTGAGAGAGAAACCACATAAGTTCGTCATAATCAAAGTTTTGATGCTAAAACTTTGATCCAAGGACATTGCAAATCTGCAAGCCTTTATCTGCAAAATCCGTTACGTTAGTTCATTGCATTTTGTAATTTTATTCTTGTGATTATATTCATATCTATTTCATAAGTATAGTTACTTTTATTAGAAATTACTTTTCCATTAACCTAATTGATTCTGATTGTTGTTCCGCCAACAAAGCTTTCGTGGTTTTATACCACTTTATTGTCAAATAGAATTAATGGGCATTTGCGTTGCAAGCCTTTGCTTTCGAGACCTCGGTCACCATAACATGATTCGAGAGGGCCATGGGTTTAATTCATTGTTTTCCTCTTTTACATTTTTCTTTGCTTGTGATCAGATATAAACGAGGGGATATATGTGTGGGATTTAGCAGTTTATACCAATTCATCCTTAAATAAGAGGAATTTTGCACAAGTGCTATATGAACTTGAAAGCATGTGCAAAAATACCACCTAAACTTTCAATTTTGTATTTTTACCACTTGAACTTTATCAATTGTTGGAATCTACCACCTACCATTATTTTTCATCCATTTTGTTGTTAAAACATATCACGTGGGGGCATTTTCGTCAATTAACTTTCTAAATTTCCTCAAATCACTTTATATGAAAGAAATTGATGAACCAACATCAGGAGGGAGGGTCTTTGTTGTAGTAGGATACGAAGGGTTTCATGGAGAGAAAGGAAAACAACTATGTTTGATGAAGCACAAGTTTTGGTATTTAGTATATGCCTAATTTCCCTGAACTTATTTGTTATAGTTGATGAAGCACAAGTTTACTATGAGTGATTTATGTTTTTTTAAAACTTTATGGAATTACAAAAATCGTGAATCTATCGTTATGATGAAAAAACTAGTTTTACATGCCACGAAAAACACCGGATAGTCATCATTTTTATATCACGCCAATTATTTTACTCCTCTAAGAAGAGCAGCAACTAGAATTTTGGTTCACAGGTTGTCCTCTAATCTGCACAGTTGGAAGCCTGACGTTGTTCATTAGTTGGCTTGCCATCCTGCAAGTAAAATGTTTTAGGACTATGCAATCATAACTATAGCAAACTCAACGAATTTATGCAAAAAATCTAGTTTATTTTCACAAAATTGGGGGTTTGACTTATGCGTCGAATTTTGGAGCCATATTGAGTGGGACAGTTTTATTTAGGAGTTATTTTATTCAAATCAGCCCTATGAAGTTAATTGACTAAAATACCTCCACAAGTGACATGCTTTAACGACAAAATGGATGAAGAGTAACGGCATGTGGTAGATTCCAACAACTAAGAGAGTTCAGGTGGTAAAAAACTACAAGTAAAAGTTCATGTGGTATTGGCGCACATGCTTTTAAGTTCAGATGGTACTTACACAAAATTTCCTAAATAAAATTGATGGATATTTTTTTATAAACCACCAATTAAACTTTGACTTTTGACCCTCTTCCCCTTTTTCTTGCGGCTCATCTCTTCTTCGAATGAGACTCTTGTCCGTGTGAATTAACCATACGATTTAGATAGGAGCTGACAAATTACTTGACTTAGGGAGGAGGTAGAGCCGTTTGGCTGCTTCTTTGCTCCTCTGTGTTCAACTTCAGAATGCTTGCGTTCACTTCTATACATAGAAGCACTTTAGTTAATCATCTTCATCCATTAGCTGACATGTAATTGAAGAAAGTTAAGGTTCCATCATAAAACTAATCGGTAATATGAGGAGTAGCCCAACCTCTTATAAGCTCATGCAAGGTCCCTCCTCCCATCAAAGTGGAAATCATTCTCAACACGCCCCCTCACATATGACGAATTTCAAGCCTAATGCGTAGACAACACAACAGGGTGACGTAGAGCCCGTGTGGCCGTTTGGCTTCACATATGGGACATCCTGCTCTGATACTATGAAGAAAGTCGAGGTTCCACCATAAGGAAAAGGATCATTGCCGGATCTTTTTCCTGGGGATCCTAGGGATCCCGTGATCGTGACCATTCATAGTATATCGTGCAGTCAGAAATCCTTTTAAAATTTAAATTTAAAATTAAATATAAATAGTAACTAACAAAAATTGACCGCATGATGTACGAAGAATGGTCACGATCACGAGATCCCTAAGAAAAGGATCCTTGCCGGATCTTTTTCCCCACCATAAAACCAATTCACAATATGGGGAGTAGTCTCCTCCCATTAATGTGAGACTCATTCTTCAGACATAGCTGCACCATCTTTCAAATAGCTGCTGCTTTTGACATTTAGTTCAGCATAGCTGCTGTGCAGCATCCTTGGATTCCTTGCATAACTGTTGCCTTATGAGAACTTTCACACGGAGGAGGGACCAACGAGTTCTTGTTGCTTCTGCTTTCCCTTTCCTTGCTTTCCCTTTCCTTTTGAATTTCAGAAAAGCCTTTTCCATGGGATTAGAATGAATCCCACTCCAATGCTTTTTCTTTTTCTTTTTCTTTTAAATTCAATGAACTATTTTGGAATCCCATATAAATGCATCTTTTTGGGATGGATGAGTTTCACCTTTCCAAGAGTTTGAATGCTTTTAACAACCTTGGCAGTAGGGCTGGGTTCGGTTCTAAACGGTTCGGTTTTTTGCCAAAACCGAAACCGAACCGAAATTTCGGTTCGGTTCAATTTTTTTCGGTTTTTTCTCGGTTCGGTTTTTTTTTCGGTTCGGTTTTTCCGGTTCGGTTTCGGTTTGGTTTCGGTTTTTTTTTTTTTTTTTTTTTTTTTCTTTTTCCTCCAAAAAATGAAAAAAAATTGAAATATGAAATTTTAACATCAACATAACATAAAAATTCCAACTATAATTAAAGACAATGAAAATAACCATTTAAAGTTTAAGTCTTCCAAAGTCCAAAGTCCAAACTTAAGATAAACATCAAAGTTTAACTCTTCTAAAGTCCAAACTTAAAATAAACATCAACGTTTAAGTCTTCAAAGAGTCCAAATTTAAAATAAGCACCCCGCTCTGAAACATGGATGGCTTGACTGAATAATTACCATTTGCAATATTTCTGCCTCCACTTGGTTTACACTCTATGTTATCAGCATCCTCAGTACCATGAGCTTCCTTGTCACCATTAGCATTATGTATTTTGGGAGACAAGTTACTGTCAAAATGCCTGTTCCACATTACACTGTCAATGCTTTAACAAAGCGATTTTCTGAAGAGCATTATACAGCAGCAAACCTCTTATGACTAAAAAGAACAAACGGTGAAAATCATAACAGACAAACAGCAATTGTTCTCAACACATCAGATGTCGATAAACGTGTGAACCTTCGAGAAATCTAAAGTTATACCAGATGTACCAGTTGCTTAATTCTAAAGTTAAGAATTATTGAATAGGCAATAAAAACAAGATTCAATCAAACGAAAAATTACTTTGTACTCATCTTAGACTAGAAATAGTTAACAGTGAGCCTGGAATTGAGAAATAGGAAGGAGAGATTCTGCACTTGTTGAGGTGTTTGCCGTGAGCCTGGAATTGTCATCTCAGAAGATAGGCAATGTGCAACAGATAGCTCCTGAAAATGAGGAAACAGAAAATATGCTTTATAGCACTACGTATCATTCTGAAAGCAATTCAATTTAGGAATTGAGAACTCACTGTGAGGACATGGAAAAATCGGTCTGTCATATCATCCCCCTTCAGCAGACCATTTTGATGCACCTGCAAGATAAAATGGGCACAAGCTGCATCGTTTGCACCAGGAAGTTCGCATATCCGGTACCACTCTGCAAACAGCATAAACACCTACAGGATATCCACAGAAGTCAAACCACTTCAAAGAAACTTTGTAGTACCAGAAAGATTTCCTTTTGTACTCTAATAAATTATCTAAGATCTCACCCTTTTATCCACCTAAAAAAAGGTTCACTTTTTCAAGTGCTCCGTCTCCCAATAATATGCATCAAGCAATAATGTTACAGACTATGTATAAGGAAAAAAGCAACAGGACAACAGCATTCCCACTCCCACAATGAAAAAATTAAAATAATAATAACAAGAAACAGGCAAACAGGCATTCTTCTGTTTAAATATTCATTACAACTAATATTTCTGTTTAAAATCCTTAACATCTAACAATGTGAGGTTTATGAATATAATTAATGTCCAAAGATACGTGCTCACGGAATCCAGCAGGATCTGGTTCGAAATACTCCACATTACTAAAGTCTTCCCTGCTCACTGGAGAGTGAACAGAAGCTTGTTACAACCAAAGCAAAATATTAGTTAGCGCCGGAAATAAATACACAAAGATACTGAAGGATCGTCCCATCACTTAACTTACGGACCACAAAATCAGCACAAAAAATCCCAGATGTACCAGAATAGCAGGTTCCTGATCCCAGCTACAGAACCCATGAAATTGAAAACTAAATCTGCAAAACGCATCAAATTGAAAACAAAATCTGTAGAACATGAGAGAAATTACCATGAGACTAACCTTGCAAAGGAAGGAAGTCGTGGGTAGAGACTCGAAACGGCGAGAGGAAGTCGTGGGTCACGGCCACAAGTCACTGGGAGCGAGACCGAGAGTGAGACGGCGACATTTGCTCGGTGACGGTGAGATGAAGGAAGAAGATGACGAAGGGGAAGAGCGGCGGAGTTGGGAGTGGGAAGGAGAGGGTCCAGAATACAGAGGAGATGAGGGGAATGAAAAATAGAAAAAGTGTGGTGGCTGCGCTAGGGAAAGTGTAGGGTTTTGTGATTTGATCATAAAAATAAAAAAAAATCTTCAAAATCCGAGAGGCATGAGGTGGGTTCGAACCCATCCACTCCACCGCTTAGAATGTTTCACTGAAACCAACTTCACAATACGTTCTATTTTGTTATAATTGTATGACTAAAGTATTTATAAACATTGAAAAAAATAATTAAATATATATATCGGTTCGGTTCGGTTTTCGAACCTCAAAAACTGAAACCGAACTGGCCAGATTCGGTTCGGTTCGGTTTGAGAGTTTCGGTTCGGTTTTTTTCGGCCTCGGTCCGGTTTGGTTTTCGGTTTTTTTCGGTTTTCGGTTTTTTGAACCCACCCCTACTTGGCAACGCATCTCTGAAATTTGGTCCCGGAATTTCGTTTTTTAATTACGCATCGCATTTTTTTTTAAATTATGTATTTCGTATTTACGTTATTTTAATTTTAATTTTGTTAATTTCATTTTAGGAAAAATTAGTATCTGGTCTCTAGTTACTAATGTTTATTGACTGAAACCTTATTAGTTTTCAGATTTTGATCAAAGTTCCTAACATTAATGCAATGATGAATTTACATGTCAGTTATATAATTTTTTTAAATAAAAATTAATATTTGATTTAGGATTTTAATACTCACACCTTTATTAAACTCCTAACTAATTTTCAATTCAAAACATTTCCAAAATAAATAAAAAATTAGAATAAGTTTGTACCCATTAGATTTTTATAAAAAAAAAATTCAATTTCCTAATCTTATATACACCCATTCATGTATTTATTTTTTCAAATTTTTGATCCTAAAATGTATCCGTTCTTAAATATACCAATTTGTTATATGTAAAATGTACCATTTTTTTATATAAAATCTATTTATTTTTTTTCTAATCCATTTTTAAACTTTTATGAGTACATTCTTTTATTTTGAATTGAGAGTGTATCCATGTCAAGTTTAATCGAAGAAATTTACTAATGTTATTAAGTCTAATATCTATTACATTTTTCGTGTGAAGAATGTACCCATGTTTTGATACAATTATTTTTTTTGTTAATTTTGATATTTATATATATATACACACACACACACACAATAGTATAACTTATATTTTAATACTTTTAATCCCACATATTATGAGTTTTTATTTAAAATCTCATTAATATAAACAATAATAAATTTCAATTTTTAATTTTAAAAAATATAGTAATATACATAGAAATAAATTATCACATTAATTTCAGGGACTTCGATCAAAAATTGAAAACCAAATGAGAATATGACCCCGCAATAAGTAAGTATATTTAATTTGAAATAGAGAAATTGGAAGATATCAAAATAATACAGAAAGTAATAACAATAATAATTTAGACGAACTACATGAAACTGGAGTGGTCTTAATGCATTTATATCAAGTTTAAAAATAGAAGAAAATCCAATTAGGCTGGAATGGAGAATTTTAAGTTTACAGAAAGTTTTCAGCTTGACGATTTTAACATAATAAACCTACCTACAGAACATCAGCTTTTGTATTTCTATGGACTTATACGAAGAAGAACCAACATATGCAATTGCTATATACTTATTTGAAAGATGGAATTCAAACATTTGAGCTCACTAATTCTACTTAATCTCATGGTTACATTTTGGAACCATGCTCCACTAAAATATGTTTGAAGCTGCGATTAAAAGAGAATTTATTGTTCGACTTAATCCATTTGATCGTTGCCTTAGTCGGAGCCCACGAATCACTAGTAAGCTAATGTTTTGTATTTTTTTTGTCTTAATCTACACAGCAGTTGGTACGATTTTGTACTTTTGTTGTCTTAATCATAAGCTACATGGTGTGGAAAATGTGTTTAGCTCTCATAATCAATTTTGTATTTATTAGTTCTGTTTTCATAGCCAAAAAGCGTTTGCGAATCAGAGTTATAACGAAGAAGTTACGTTGAAGTTAAATATAAATAGTAATTTAGGAATTTCTATGAATGGGATTGGAAATGACCAATCAAAGAGGGGATGGCCCCATTTATTGGGGGAAAGAACCAATGAAAAGGGGAAGAGCATGCCCAGTTGGCGTAGCCCACATTATCCACGTGCAACCCGGTCTCTGACCCAGTTCTTACACCAAATTTCCAACCCTATTTTGGCAAACTGAGATGGCCCACTACCAGCAAACGGCTCAGCAGCTTGCCATCTTGCAATTCTACATCAACTCGAGTCGATTTAGCCCTGGTTCACGATGAACAGAGTTGTTGGGCTTCCACGAGCGCACGACGGTGATCTCACCGTTGCCATGACTTTCATCGTCGTCGTCTACCACCTCATCTAACTCCTCTCGATGTCAGGAGCAAGACCCAAGCAAGGATCGAAGCATTGGAGGTCGGGGGACGTCAAATCGAATATCACACATTTCTAGGGTTTCCCGTGAACTATGGCGAAATTTAGGTGTTTCTCGACCGAATTGGACCTTGTCCCAGGTATGAAATTCATCCTTGTAACTTATTGTACCAGCCTGTGCAATTTGGGGACAATCAAAGATAGTCGGCAACTCAGGTTTTCGTTCACCGTAACCACTGCGCGTGATGGCACGTGGGGGACTTTGGTGTATTGGATTTTTGGACAGCCAGATGTCCTCAATGTCTTGGGTCTGGTTCGAAGCCCGTTTGTTCAACATTATACGATGGTTCGATTATTTTGATGTAAGGGAAATCGCACCGTCGTTCGAATTTCTTTGCTGATGTCGATATGATCGTTGGATTGCTATGAAATTTAAATATGTTACCGTACGTAGTATATAAGGACCATAGAGACTTTGATGGTCTTGTGTTGTAAAGAAACGATTCAAAACCTTCATGTCCCCCGTTTTTGAGTTAGTGAGGACTATGTCCAAAGTATCGTGGAGGAAAAGCAAATCATAAGGAATGCTTTGTTCTTCTTCCAACAGCTCATCGATGCTTGGTTTGGTGTTATGTTGAGTTTTTCTAGTGCTGAGATGCTTCCCTAGGTGCTAAGTGTTTCCCTGGGCACTGACAAGTGTTTCCATAGGCGCTGACGAGTGTTTTCCCTTGGCATTGATGAAGTGTTTTCCTCGACGCTGATGAGTATTTCCCTAGGTGCTGATGGGTGCTTTCTGCGCTGATTCTGGGGGCTTTGAGGAGTATTTGTTAAACTAACAAACACCGGAAACAACTGAGTAATCACAATAAGTTATGACTTGCACGAATGATGCATGGTGTGGAAGCTAAAAACTCAAAAGTTTGGCATGAGAGAGGGGTTGTTCTTGGTTGTATGGTGTCGAAGTAGCTAATCTAGGGTTTCTAATGGTTTGCTGGTTTTGCAGGAGTTAAGGAAGATTATTGGAAGGTTAAGGATGAAATGAAGACTTCTCTATAAAGAACTAGTGTTTCCTACACTTAGAGGAAGCTTGCTCTGCGTGGTGCATTCTTGCCCTTGTCGTTCTTCTTCCATCGCGTGGTTCTGTCTTTATCCCCTTTACAGCGTGATGTATTGTATTTATAGAAACAGGGATCCTTCTAGGCTCCAGCTAGAGAATCTTTTGGTTTCTTCACCTCTTCTAAATCAACTAAGTCTTCCTTCATCTTTCCATGGCTGCAGCTACAAGTTTTATTTTTGCTATAACATTGTAGAGACTAGGAGCCCTATGAAACCAATTTGAGCACACTGTCCAAAGTTTCTTCTTTCCTGGACCAAGTCTCATAGCACCTTTCCTAGACCGAGTCCCACAACATGAGTCCATCTTTAGTAATGCTCTTCCTTACTTTCTCTCTTCTTTTTCCTACGTGAGCTTGGAAATGAAGAATTCTTTTCTGCACAATAAAAAGGGTGTGCAGCTCTAGATAGGCATGTGATTTGGTTAGCATGGCTTTGAGTTTTGGTTATTTCTTAAGTACTCTAGTTGGTTTGTAAAGGAAAGGGTATGGTTAAAGCTGTTCTCCACCTCAAGCCTTCCCACGTGAAGCGAAAATCATGGGCTTGGACTTTTGGTGCTCCCAAGCAGCCAAAAAGTCTTCCATAATTCTAATTCAACGTAGGCCCAATGAACTTCTGTAACCATCCACACCACAAAACACTCGGTAAACCCCGTTAAGTGGCTTGGGCTTATTTAAGCATGGCGTGACTTATATTCTAATATTAATGAATTAATATACAATACGGCTTGGCATGATAAATATGAAGTCCAATAAACTATTATTTTATTAACGTGGCATGATCGTAAATTTGTATACTCTTCATTTTGTATTTATGCATGGATCTAAGCTTGGCTTGTGACACTTCCACAACGATTGGGCCCCAACATTAGCCCCTTACAATATTTGGGCTATGAAAGAATTGAATTAGGCCGAAGAGTCAAACCCTGGCCTAAAACTCCAAAGCATGTTTTGCTCGGTGGGACTCTTTTCTTGTGTGCAAACTGACGACAACATGGTGATCTTTTTCATAGTTTCCCGTGCTTAGCTCATTCTCCTAGTGAAACTTCGGGTTTTCCTATTGGTTGATAGGTACCAGTTTATGTTCTTACTTTCTTAAGGCAGATTTCTGTTCTTTCCCAACTTCCCCTTATTGGTTTCCTTAGGGAAATTAGGCTTGTGCTTCCTGCAGTGGGGTTTGTCTAGGTATAATGACCAGCTCGGCCAAATTGCTTGATTGTAGTTAGCTTGTCATGATTAGTTCTTCATGTGTTTGTTAGCTTGCTTTTGACAAGGCCATCCGTAAGGCATGCTTCATGTTCCCTTCAATGGTTGTTTAAGTGCATATGGGCATGGTAGGACAGGAGAATAATAACATGAAATAAAAGCATGGATGCAGGGAAGTTCCCTCGATATCATCTTCGTAGGCATGACATTCTAGCATAATTGAGTTAAACTTTCACGTTATAACAATTTCCTCCCTTCTGTGCTTGGTCGTCATAAAATCCTTGGCATGTCGAGCTTTGGCTATAGTAAAGGAAGTTTGGGTCATAACGATGAAAGTTTGCTCATGCAAAAAGTTTACATTTAAAATATTTGCTTGGACTATCTTAGGAAAGCATAATTTTGAATTTTGAATGTGATTTCTGGTGAAAATGGCAGGTAGAAAGGGTAGTCGCATAAAGCTACTGGTGGAAAAGGTTTTTTTAGATATGAAGGCATGAGGCTGCTTAGCATGTAAAATGTAGTGGAATCAGGGATAGGGAAACAACTAAATATAGGCAGGGAAACGATAATTATAGTAAACAATCGACATGGTGTTTGGCAACCAACACAAACCTAAAAGGAAAGGTTGCGGGCATTGTTGACTTTGCCTAAGGTTTCTTGAGTTAATTGCAATGATTGAATTTCTGGAATTACATGGGGCTAACAATGCTTGAGGCATGCTAGAGCATATTGCATGTTAGGAATTCTTGAATCAGCATCCTTGCATGGCATGATCCTTCCCTCGGGAAACAAAACTCATGCTCCTCATCGGCACACTTCCGGCCAGGGATTGGCTTTGATACCATTTTGCTACATCCTGGCCCGGGCTCCACCACATCCCGGGCTCGACTTCGCTGTAGCACGATATTGTCCGTTTTGGGCCCCGGTCACGCCCTCACGGTTTTGTTTCTGGGAACTCACACGAGAACTTCCCAGAGGGTCACCCATCATGGGATTGCTCTCTCGCGAACTCGCTTAACTTCGGAGTTCCGATGGAATCCGAAGCCAGTGAGCTCCCAAAAGGCCTCGTGCTAAGTAGAGATGGGAATATACATATAAGGCTTACAGGATCCACACCCATGGGCGATGTGGGATCTTACAACGTGATTGCTTGGTTGTATGTAGCTTGCCCTTTTGTTTGGACATTTGTATAGCATGTTTTCCCTTAGTTAGAATTGTAGTCTTTTTCCCAGCTTGTTTGCATGACATGGCTAGGGAAAGGTGTATATGTTTGCATGGTAGCATGTAGCGAAACTTTTCTCGTGCATGAGTTTCTATGTATATTGCATTGAGAAGCTCGCTTTATTCTTATTTCCAGCAGTAAATGTATATGCTTGTAGTGGAGAATGTATATTGTGTGGGCTTAGGCTCGAGTTATTAATGGAAGTTTAGATCCAAACTTGACCTCAAACCTATATTTGAGCATTAGTGAATATATTGGTCACATGAGGAAACTTCTAGCATGTAAGTTAACTCGTGTAGTGAGCAATTCATATGAGTTCACTATATCACGTACCAAGTGGGCATGGTAAGCACTGAAACCATGAAATAAAAATGCGTGATCATCTATAGAGCGAACAATGCAAGTCTTAATTATTCAACGATAATTAGACATGATAAGTATACGTGGAGAATGAATTTACACAGGCTTCTGCACTTTCTTGACAAAACAAACTAATACACTCCAAATTAGAACTTAGGTGAATTAATGGCATGGCATGGCATATATAAACTCGATAGTACTTTGTATTAGAAGCATGCTTTATGTGTATAACTAGCAATTCATGCATTAAAGATAGGCATGTGATTGACTTCGTAAGCATATGGTAATGAAATGAAATCAATGAAAGATAAGGTTTAAGGATTTTCTTATCTCTTGGGGTAAACATAGGTTTTGCGACTGAGGTCTGGCAGTGACAGCGGCCAACATGAATAACTTCCTATCAAGATTGTCTTTTGGACAATTGGCTTATTTTCTTGAGATGGTGGCCATGGGGCCTTTTGCTTTTCTAGTGCTAGGAAGAACACGATAGCCTTGATGCCTTATTTTCTATTCTTCATTTTGTTTTAACTTCGAATTTGATGATGAACTTGGCTTAATGATTGAGATTCTTGTTTGTGCCATGATGCAATGATTTATTGCATGAGTGAGGGGTTCTCTTTAGGCTTTGAAATGCAATTTGACCCTTTGCTTGTTTTCCTAGGCAAGGCTAGCCGATTCTGTTACCTTGCACCTTGCTCGTGAGTTTCCCTAGGGGAAAGAGGGAATGATATAGGCTAGGGGTGGGTTCGAAAAACCGAAAACCGAAAAAAACAGAACTGAATACCGAACCGAGACCGAAAAAACCGAACCGAAAAAAAAACCGAACCGAACCAAATCTGGTTCAGTTCGGTTCAGTTTCTGGGGTTCGAAAACCGGACCGAACCGAACCAAACCGAATATAATTATAATTTTTTTTTCCCTTGGAATGGCGTCGTGTTCAGTGTCCAAATCCAATCCAATTAGGCGGGCTGGCCTTCCCTGCCTTCACACTCCAGTCTGAAACCCTAAACAGAACAGAAGACTGAACTCATTTCAGCTCCGCCGCTCACTCTGTGGACCATCTCACTCTCTAGCTCCGCCGCTCACTCTGTGGACCATCTTATTCCCAACTCCGCCGCTCTTCCACTTCGTCTTCTTCCTTCCCCGTGAGTCCGCGACCCACGACCCACGACCCACGACTTCCTCTCGCCGTTTCGAGTCTCGAGTCTTGACCCACAAAGTCCCTCATTTGCAAGGTTAGTCTCTCACCCCCTGTCCCTGATACGTTTTGCAGTTTTTTCTTTTTCTTTTTCAATTTCGTTGGTTCTGATGAATCTGATCTGTAGCTTTTCAATTTCATGGTTTTGCAATTTGTTTTGGGTATGCTGGATTTGTTTTGAGGTTTGATTAATTGTGAGAGTACATAGGGTTTGATTAATTTGTTTTGGGTATGATTAATTTGTTTTGAGGTTTGATTTCTCGATGCTGCATGTTCAACATTTCGGATGCTGATGTTGGATAATGGATTTGGTTCTGCTCGTGTACTGTGTATTTGTTATCAAATATTTAAGAAATAAAGGATCAAGTGATCAACTTCCCATGGTATATATGGTCGTAACTGGTGTTGGATAATGGATGGATTTGGTTCTGTCTGTTATGCTGATTTGTACTGTGATAAAAATTGTGTTTGTGTTGCGTAGTGTCTGACTATTTGAACTTTTAACAGTAACTAAACTATATCCACTTACTTAATTTGAGAATGTTGGCACTTGTGACCAAAAGGTTCTGCAATTAATGTACCGTAGGAAAAAGGGAAATGAATAGCCTCATGGTAATGTTCCTTTGTTTTTATTCCTAGTTAAATTGCAATAGGCTCCTTTGGCATTTGAAGAGGGCTAGCAAATTTACTTCAGGTGAGATATGGACATGATGTTAATCCCAAGAGGGTGTTGTAAGATTGATTTGATGAAATGGGTGTTGTAATTTGGGTTTAGGGTTAGAATATGAACTGATTTAATTGACTCTGCCCCATCAAAGTTTTAAGGGGCACTCGTGCCCTGAAAAAAAAAAAGTGATACAATGGAGGCAAGCTTAATTATGGTTATGGTGTCAATTTACAAAATAGTGAAATGAAGAAGGCTGCATGCTTGTTCCAGAAGATATGAGTATCAGTGACTGGGGTTGGATCATGTGAGTAAAATATTGAATTTGTCCAACGTTGCAGGCAATCTTCTTTTGGTACAGTATATCCACTTGAATCCATGATTGGCAGATTGATATTTGGACAATTTTATATAAAATGTGGTTTCCCAGGCAAGATTCTCAGTTGGGCTCTTGCCTATGCCTGCTAATGCGACTTTACACAAATGTTTTAATCCTCTGTTTGTCATGGATTTGGTTCTGTTTGTTGATGTTGCTGCTGCATGTTCAATCCTCTGTTTGTCATTGATTAAAATTTGTAATTAAAGCACTAATTAAAGTGTTTGACGAATGCCCATTTTAGTTGGGGCATTTGGCTTGGCATGCCCCTCCAAAGCATCATTTTCCTTTAGTTTTGTTTTGTCTATTGTCTTTATCTTTTTCTTTAATTATATGATTTGATTTCACATATTAAAAAAGCATAACACACGTTTATAAGGCTGCCCTTTATGCAATCTGTTTTTTGAGTATAAGGCTGCCCTTTTATGCAATCTGTTTTTTTAGTATAAGGCTGCCCTTCAACAATTGCTCATGAATCTTCCTTTAGCACAAGTGGAAGAATAATTGATCCATATCCTAGTTCTTTGAGTCCAAAAATGGTGGAAGCGTTGATATGTGCACAAAATTGGCTTAGGTCAATTCACGTAGCATTACATCATGAGCCAACTATTGAGGAGATTGAATTTTGTGAAGAAGTTGAGAAAGGTAATTTTACTTATTGCATTTGGTTTTGTTAGACTATTTTAATTAGATGTTATGTTACATGCTTACTTTACATCATGTTCTTTTGTTTATTTATTTGTATGTAGAAATGGCAAGTGGAAGCTCAAAGAAAGGTGTTATGTTGCCTCCTAGGCCACCTAAGCATTAAGCTTGAGCTTGAGGACTTGGAGGAGGATTTTACTTGTGCAATACATTAAGTGATGAAACCTTGAAGGTTTATTTGACTTATGTGATGTTTAAATTTGGACTTTTTGAAGACTTAAACTTTGATGTTTAAATTTGGACATTTTGAAGTTGGACTTTAAATGTTTATTTTGAGACTTTATGTTTTTTAGATTAATTAGTAACTTATGTTATGATTGCTTCATATTTTCCATTTTTTTGGAGGGAAGGAAAAGAAGAACAAGAAAGGGAAAAAAAAAAAAAAACCAGAACCGAACCGAAAAAAACGAACCGAACCGAACATTTGTGGTAGTAATCATAAGTGATAATTTGGTAGACTTCCGCTTTCTATTTGCTGCTCCAGGAAGTCAGAGGCATGGAAGGACGAGAAAAATCTTCTCCAGTCAAAATTCGATCGAATTTTATAAACTTCAAAATTGTACCTATTCATGGACTTAAATGTTTCAATCATAGTTTGCTTTCTTCATGATTAAACAGTCTGTAGAACGAGTAAAAATGTCATGGAATCCTCGTTAAGGAGGTATTTCCGTTTGTAATGGTTCGAGCATAAGTCTTCAAATGAAGATCATGGCATAGGCTTATTCAGCTCTTCCATGCCATTATTGGCGTCAATAATTTCTTAACTTATTGATAGTCAAGTGGAGTTACAGGTCTTGTGCCCACATAAAGTAGTTTCCAAGAGAAACGTCCAAATTAGCAAAATCAAACTCGTGATGGTTCGTCAATCCACTAAATAGGGGGACAAGATTGTGATTGGTGTTGTGGAAAATAAAACCTCTATAAGCATCACAGTTAGAACATTCGGGTTCTAAGACGTGGTTTACATGAAAAAATTTGGGTTTCCATGGGTGTATTGTTTTACGAAAACTTCAGGTTTCAAAGCACTAAATTCGAACCCACATTTTTTTAGTTTAGTGTGAACTTCCGAATCATAAAAGGAGGTACCTGTAAGCACACATAATACAATATACGACTAAATTGTAGTAAATTTGGATCATTTAGAAACTCAAGCGTGAGTCGCTTCGGGACTACAAAAGGATGTCAATGGTTCAAAGAAAAAAAAAATTTTGAATCATTAATATCCAAAACTAGACTTTAGGCCAATAATTTTGAATTTTTGTTAATGGACTGATGATCACTTTTAATTAATTCAATAAATCGGAACATTTCGAGTTCGATAATGGAAGTAAAATAATGACGTGCGGGTCATATTAGCTTTGGTTGGCTTTTGGCCAAGTGTATACGAAAAGATAGCCTAGAACACCCCAAAAATATTTGGGTATGGCAAGCAGGGGTCGCCAAAATACGGCGTTGGGTCGAAAAAATATCGCAGCCCAGCAAAAGTTGCTGGCTGCCAGTGCACGGCCCTACAGTAAGGGTTGCATGCCTTTGGGCTCTCAGGACAGGACCTAGAACAGCGAGCAGGCTGTAGAAACAGCGGGCCAAGATAGGCAAAGCTCATCAAGTATCAGGCTTGCAAGCGGGCTGAAACGCAAGGCGGGCTTAGCAAGCAGTAGGCTTGTTACAGCGGGTCAGGGCATTAGGATAAGCCCAGCAGCGCAAGGCTGTCTGAATGGGCAAAGCGGGGACGAAGCCCAGCAAGGTTTGTTGGCTTCTGGTGTGGGCTGAGGGTTGTAAGCCCAGCAAACTAGAACATAGGCCTTCGGCTTGGTCCATCCCACACGCAGCATATTATATAAAGATAAATATAAATGTATGGGGTTTATGCATCATAACGAATGTTTTCATGCACCATGGTCGTTGAAAATATCAAACTTGCATTTTAGGAGTACCTAATTGGCAAAAAATAGATTGAGCCTTTAAATTTGTAGAAGATCATTCTCGGAAAGCCGGAGTTTCATCTCCATTGCTTTGTATCACATTCAACATAGAAAAAATTAAATTTTATCACTAACATGTAGATCAATTTAATAAATAATAATTTAATCTTAAAAAGAATAATTAAAAAGTAATATTCCCCTAATTGAAGATGGAAAAACTCTCATTAGCGCAACATCAAGAGTGTGCTGATAACGTGTTGTAGGCCTATTTTACTGTGAATTATAGAGAGAATGAGAAAGAGGGTGCGGCAAACATAGAGATAATTGTGTGAATTTTGCGGTGTGATTTCTCACCCTATTGTGTCTTTATTTATAGTAGTATGGAAGGTTAATTCCTTACCCCAATAGGAACACAACTCTATTAGGATAATATGTAAAGATAAGATATGGTAGAATCTCATAAGAACATCCCAATATATAATAGGATTTATAAGATCACAGTCCTAAACTATTAGGACTGCAACATAACTTTCATTTTACTTTTTATTTTTTCAATAAATACTAGTTGAATACTTAGATGAACACACAATATATGATTGTTCCCCATATTTTCATGAAATTATATATTTTTTCAGTATAAGCAAACACTTATTTATATGATATATAGCAAATTTACTAAAATCCACCTAAACCGCCTAAGCCCCGCCTAGGTGCTAGGCCTCAGTCTGTTGTCTGACTACTGCCTAGTGTCTTTTCAAACCTTGACTACTCTATCTTTTATTTTATATTAGTTTGTAACATAACTTCATTAATTTTTCGTACGAGTTAAGATTAATTATAACAATGAAGTTTGCTTTGTCTGTATATTGAAAAAGAAACTTGTGTGGGCCTTAGCTTACCACTGAACTTTGCTGAGTGGTGCTCCTCCATCACTCAGAACTTCCCATGTATTAAGTCAAATTAATATAAAATTCTCTTTATTATCTCAAACTCACCTCATCCCTCTCTCCCTCCTCCCATCCCCACTAACCCAACCCATTCATTAAATCAATGATCAATTCATCATTGCCCAAAGGCTTAATTGGATTAATAGTCCTCGCGGTGATAGGATGGTTATAGTTGGAAGATAGCCTCTATGGTAAAAAAATTAGGATTTAAGCCTTTGTGGTGAAGTTTGTTAGGATTTATGCCCAAAATTGAAAATTCCGTCAACTTTCTGTAATTATTAGCACATGTGCCAGCCTCATAGACTAACAATTAATGGAGAGTTCCGTTTTAGCCTAATAAGTGTGGCTCACGTGCTAAACAAGAAATGTTTCAATAACGATGTTTTAGTTAACGAAATTAAATAATAAATCACAATGATTCTAACGCTTATTCTTAGTAAGTAAACATGTAAATCTTAACTTACAATTACCTTGTGATATTTCAGCTTTTGTAAAATTATTATAAGTTGTTTAAAAAAATATTATAAGTTTGAACCCTAACTTGCTTCTAATTTGTTTTTATACTTTGACTCACAAATTTCCACATAGCAATTATTGCGTAATGCATGAAACAAATATATATATGAACATAGAGAATATATATATCGGAAGGAAAATGTAAACATAGGGGGTTCATGCATCATGGGGAATGTTTTCATGCTTCATGGGTCGTTTCAAATATCTTACTTTATTTTAAGCGTACCTGAGTAGCAGAAAACAACAAAAACCTTTGAATTTGTAGAAGTTCCTTCGCAGAAAGCCGGAATAGCATCTCCAATGCGTTGTATCACGTTCAACATAGAAAAATTAAATTGAATCAATAGCATGTAGATCAATTTAATAAAACAATAAATTAATCATAAAAAGAATGATTAAAACGTAATACTCCCCTGATTGAAGAATAAACTCTCTTTAGCGCAGCGTCAAGAGCGTGCTGATAACGTGTTGTAGGCATAATTTACTGAAACAATTATGGAGGCCAAAAGAGAGAGAGGGGGTGCGGCAAGATTGAGAGAGAAGAGAGAGATGTGTAATTGTGGGTGTGTGTTATCTCACCCCATTGTGCCTTTATTTATAATAGTAGAAAGGGTAAATACTTTTCCCTTTAGGATTACAACATTTAATAGGTAATCTACTCCTAATAGGAATATAAGATACTTTCCCATATTCTCTAGGATTTACACAATCACATTCCTATTCCAATAGGACTGCAACAAAAACTTATTTTTATATCTGTCCTAGAGAATTTGTCTGCTAGGGGGAAACATATGAATGGAAACACACGAAAAAGGAAGGAAATAATCTACTACGAACCACTCCCAAAGTAAACAAGATCTTGTTTCCTCCTCCTCAATGTCCTCATTTATATTGGAATGCAAACAAATAAGTTTACATGCTCCTACTTAAGCAAGTAGTCCATCTTACTAGTGTAAATACTTCCTTCATGAACAATACAGTACGCAATACTTTGAACTCTAAGTCGAATTTTTTGGTCCAAAATTATACGAGTTTACTCTGGTTTTTAGCCGGTACCATATTATTGTCATTTTGCCTTTAAGAATTCCCCGGTTGGTTTGTCGATTAAAATCATAACTTAAAGGAGTGAAAAATTTTGACTACAAAAAATATGGACCCTGTGCACAAAAAATTATATGTGCCTATAAGGCCGAAGGCACCACTATATGTGCCTTTAGACCAATAGCAACAATGTAGCAACCAAAATCTTATACGTGCCCTCTCTAAACGTGCCATTTGATCATACGACACAATACTATGTTTGGTGCTCAATAATGTCAGCACAAATGAAGGGCTTTTTGTGCCTCCATTATGACAAGTTGCTAGATTACTTTCCCATTCATGTTAACATCATTTTTATTATTGTGCCCAATAGGTTAAACATTAAAAAAAACATAAAATTCAAATATTACAAAATAAAATCAAATAGTAATACCATTGGTAAGAAATATTCAGCTTGGTTTTACTGCACGTCTAAGATACCAATAAAATTATGGGTCAGGCTAAAAAAAATAGGAATTCAAAGAATATCTTAAAATAGGCCATTTCCTACAACGTTTAACAAACAAGAATTCAAAGAACTTAGGAGATTAGTAGTTGGTTTGGAGTTTAATTGATAGAACACATAAGTGTAACGGAAAAAAAATGTAAACCTCGCCATGGGCATGACAATTAACTGTAAGACATAATCAAACCTTAAATCTGAAAGCGCAAAGCTTTTTATAATACCCAAGCCTGCAAAGTAATCCCAAACCATGTAAACACCATTTAAGCACACATCAAGAAAAACCCTTTAGAAAGCTACAAAAAGGTCTACACATATGGACATGCACTTGGGAATAAAAAATATAAATAAATATATATATATATAAAAAAAGAGATTTGGTACAACTATCAAGCCCCAAACCATTACTGTGGATGTTTACAAATTTAAGATACATGCACTGTTCAATAATTAAAACTCAAAATTTAATGTTTTGCATGTTCCAGATTTAGTGTAGTATCGAAAAGGTAGTTCAATATCTTTAATTTGGCAACTCAACATAACAAAGTCAAATATAAATGAGGAAATAAAGATGCATATATGTACTTACATTGAGAGAGCGGAGCAATTGGAGACATGCAGTTTACAGATTCAAATCTCCTCTTCTTAGAATTAAGATGCATGCATTGTACCCAAAGAATCAACGACCTCAAAAAAAAAAAAAAAAAAAAAAGCCTACATGTTCAAAAATACAATAAAAGAAATTTGAAATCGGAATTGCAAAATTCATAAACACTTAACCCATCTTCCTTTCAAAATTACTACATATTTCTCTCAGACCATGTTTCCTATAACACTACAAACACGCCAAATAAGTAAGAGTAAGGTAATAGGACGCAAATAATTAAAACTCAGACCCTGTTTAACCCATTAAAAATAAAACTTAAATTAAGAAACAATTGAAGAGATCCGATATCAACACCCTTACCAAAAGTAAGGTAATAGGAGGCAAATAATTAAATCGAAAATTAAAAAAAAAAAAAAAAAAACAAATTAAACTAAAAATTACCCATTAACAAAATGGAAAAACCAACCCATCGCTCTCAGAGCGACCACAACAAAATCTCAGGTCAAGTACGAACGGTGTGCCGTCGGCTAGTCAAGCAAGTTAAGGGCACACAAGTCATGGTTTCTGTGCCTACTAATGTGTTTGTGTCCAATTCTTTTTATATTGGGCACAATACGTGGTGCTCGTCATTGAATGAGCATTGTTCTACCCTAGATAGGCACAAACTTCTCATTAGTGTCCTTAATTTTGTACCTAAAGCCCATTTTTCTTGTAATTTTTACTGTAACAATGGCGTCAGAATCGAATTACAACAGAAATTCCTGACACTGCGTCATTGTATACATTTGACAATGGATCTAAGAGAAGAAGCAGTGAAAAAGCAAAGAGTAGTAAAACAAAGGAAGTGAGCTCCTCGTCAGCCAAGGAAAAGAAGAGCAACTCTAATAAACGACGACCCACAACTACAAAATGAACGTACGAATCTTTTAGCAAGGTTAAAATGACATAAAAAACCCTATATTTATTTTTAGATACAATAAAATTGTACAACCAGTTTTAGATCTTGATGCATTGACATGTTGAAGTATTATAAACTTCGACAGATTTTTATTTTGGTTTTTTTTTTATTTGCAAATTCTCTTTGCCAAGTCTTTCAACTAGTAAATGTTTAGTTTGAAGTTTTAAGAATGTTTGGTTTAATTTAATAAATAGTTTTATTTTTATGTTCAAAAAAGGTCATTACACAGAGTAGAGCTCTCTCTCTCTCTCTCTCTCTTTCTTAAATAGGTCTTGATTAGTTCAGATGTTGCGGCCTCTACTGTAATCGGTCCGCTAGTTCACACAAATCCAAAGAAGTTATCACGGAAGATCCACAACCAAACCATGCAAATTCTTCAGGTTTTTGTTTTCTGTTTTTTATAGTAAACCGGACGAAACCGAACCATGCACACCCATATAACTCGCTGACAGGCTCTTGACTTTGCATGATAACTTACACTGATGTTCACTAGGTGAATGGACCAAACCGTCATTCTCTAAAAAAAAAAAAACAAAAACTAATCTGCATATGCATCCTTCGAATGTATTTACTTTTATCATACGTGACACACGGGGTCCTTGTTGCTGCTGTTAAATATTCCTTCCTTGCTGCTGCTGTTAAATATTCCTTCCTTGCTGCTGCTGTTCTCTTCATTCTCATTTCCCTTCTTTGACTCCACTCTTCTTCCAATTTTACCCCAAACTTCCGGGGAAACAAATCCTATACTCTGCCATTCATTGTTGTAGTCAATTAAAAGGTCAAAGGTTTTTTATAGCTTAAGCGGTTAAGAGCGTTTTTCTATATTCGAACCATGTATCCAAAAGAAAGATATAGGTTTGCTTAGTGTTGTACAAATGCAATTTGTTCTGCTAAAGAAAGATGAACGCAAATTTGTGCTGGAGAGCAATTATTTATGTAATTACATCTAGTGCAGAATAAATAATTCACAATTTCTGATATCTTTATTGGCTTTGAACTATTCTAATTTGAAATGACTTTATCATGCCACTCGTAGTCACGACATTAAATGTTTAGTTGGGCTAATGCAGACGTGGGTTATGTCAGTTGACAAAAGCATATTACCCACCCTTTGCGTCCAAGCTCAAATACTTATACCCATATATTAAAGTTGTTTTAAGTATCACCTTGTCAAAAGAAAATTGTTGGGTTAGAAACCTTACTGTGCAGAACTTTTATCCTGAAAAGAAATTAATTGAGCTTCTGTACTTTCCAAATTGAGTTCAACTGTGTATGCCCTAATCGCTCAAACAAATAGCCAAAACGTTATGACATTACAAAAGGATGCATAGCCAAAAAAACCCGAAATATAAGATCAGTAACAACTAAATCAACCGCAAAGCGATGCAGGACCGCTGCATGAATGGATTGATACAATTCTGGGCATTCGGACTCATATACCACCAGCCTCAATACTCTTTCGACGCTTCGGATCTCTCTTCTTAATTTACTTAGGCAACTCCCTGTACTCTTTCAATGTTGTTTCATATCAATATCATCAAACCATGAAAAATTTAGGGATGGCCTTCCAAATTAGATGGGAGATAAAACCAAATGAGTAAACCTGCGAAAGGTTGTTTTTCATATCTGCACGGATGCCCTGTCATGCTTCCTTTGGGCGACAGGCAAGATAATTTTTAGCACAAAAAGAAAAACAGAGGGAAGCGAGAGAAAAGAACATGCTTCCAGTTTTTTATTTTATTTTAATATAAGCAAGAATCATAAGGAGTCTTAGACATGTTTACTTAATTGGAATATGAGAATTCGTGAATTAAGTTTTAGGAAAAAAAGAATGGGAATGTAATCAACTAGTTACACAGTTTATTTTATTCTTAATTTTTCAAGGAACCCACACTTCTTTCGTTTCCATATGTGGTAAACAAGAAAAGTTTCAACACCGATGTTTTAGTTAACGAAAATAAGTAAAAGAATCACAGATTCTAACTCTTATTCTTGGTAAGTAAACCTTAATGTACAATTACCTTGTGATATTTCAAATTTTGTAAAATTAATTTATAAATTGATTTTATTTAATATCTAAGCTAGAGAATTTGTCTGCGGGAGGGAAAGATATTAAGGAAACACATGAAAAAAGAAAAGGAAATAATCTACTACGAACCTCTCCTAAAGTAAACCAGATCTTGTTTCCTCCCCTCATTGATGTTGGAATGCAACCGGAAAATTTTACATGCTCCCACTTAAACAAGGAGTTGGAGTCCATCTTAATAGTGTAAATAGCTCCTTCATGAACAATACAAGGCACTCAATACTTTGAGCTCTAAGTCGAATTATTTGGTTCAAAATTGTACGAGTTTACTGTGACTATCTGAGGGGCTCTAGCTGATACCACATCATTGTCTTTTCACCTATAAGGACTTCGCGGTTAGTTTGTCGATTACAATTGTAATTCAAAGGAGTGGAAAATTTTGCTATAACAATGACGTTGGAATCGAATTACAATATTCTAGAGGAAATTCCTGATATTGTGTCCTTGTATACATTTGACAATGGACCTAAGAGAAGAAGCAGTGAAAAAGCAAAGAGCAATAAAACATAAAATAACAAGGAAGCGAGCTACTCGTCAACCAAAGAAAAGAAGAGCAGCTCTAACGAACGACAACTCACTGCTACAAAATAAAAGTCCGAATCTTTTAGCAAGGAAAAAACGACATCAAAAGCCTTGAGTTTAATTTTAGACACAAAAAATTGTAGGACCATTTTTAAATCTTGATGCATTGACATGTTGAAGTATTATAAACTTCGACATTTTTGTTTTTGTTTCTTTTACTTGCAAATTCTCTTTGATAAGTGTTTCAACTAGTACGTGTTTAGTTTGAACTTTTTAGAATGTTCGGTTTAATTTAATAAAGAGTTTACAATTCTTGTGTAATCAGTTGATGTTTATGTTCAAACAAAGTTCATTACATAAAATAGAGCTCTCTCTCTCTCTCTCTCTCATGCAAATTCTTCGTTCCGGGTTTTGGTTTTTTGGGTAAACCGGGCGACATCGAACCATGCCCACCCATAGTCAAGAGCCTATCGGTAAGTTAAATTAGATAACTTAGATTGATGTTCATCAGGTGAATGGGCCAAACCGTCATTCTCCAAGAATAGGGGACCTTTTTGTACAAACAAAAATTTCTCTGCATATGTATCATTGGAATGGCCCCGTGTCTACGCGCACGCAAAAGCACAAACAAGCTCTGTTCCATACTTCAACTCGAAAACAAGTAGCGCGACATTACAGATACTCATACAAAAATAAGCTCAACGTTCAAATCGTTAGCCTAAAACTTTTATTCAACATCAATAAGCGTATACTTTTTACCATAACCAGAAGTAGAAGGGAATGACCAGTCTGTCATACACCGAACAATAACATTGAAACAGATGAACTTTACTAACTTCTGCAGCCTCATCGGCACTCTGCAAGGAAAACAAGCGATGATTAGAAAAGGTCACTTTGATAATAATTTAATTTGTATAGGAAATAACAATAGAGGGGACAAAAAAGGTTAGCTCGTTGAAAACCATACTAAACATCAACTCTAGTAAAGCGCGAACTTGTACTAACAGAAAGTAGAGTCGTAAATTCCAACAGTGAACAGAAAGAGAACTACGGAAACTTATTATGGGAGGTTCCATCAGTCTGGATAAATCAGAAATTATGTGAACAAAAAATCAAGAGCAGATTACACCGAATTGCCAAAGCAGCAAATTAACAAGATTAAGCAAAACAGACCAGAGATGACAGAGAAATACACTGTTTTAATTATAAGTCCTACTTCTGATATCGCAAATATTGTTCGTCTTCACATGATAACTAGAACTATTTCTAGACAGACAGTGTTTCCCCGTTAATCTATATAGTGGAATATATCCATGCATACCACCTTCACCAAGAAGGTCAAAACACTAGCCACTGAATCTCGGAACTCAATCTCCTTATTGCGTACTGAATTTACAGATATGAAAATTATACGCCCAAGTAATTATTCCTGAAAATGAGCAACCAAAGACTAAACAATTTATGCTTAAAATAGATCTTCTATGGATAAAAAGTAAGGCTGACCAAACAGAAGTCATCAAACAGCACTCAGCACATCAACCGCAATAACATTATAAAGCCATTGTCGAAATCTAGAGACTTCTTTAAAATAATTCTTGGAGCCACAGACAAAAGAAACAAAAGGGGCGAGGGGTCCAGAATTCCTTGATTTCTAAATGAAATTTGAGTGATGTCAACACTACTAAATCATTCAAGAAAACTGACTTCTAGTGTAATCAGGAAATTATCTTTCAAAAGGTCCGCCAAGGTGCAACTGAATAGAGAAACTAATAAGTCCAACCTTGTTTTGTCCAAGCACAAAAATTCTCTAGAAATCACACAAATACATCGCCTATTTTTTTTAATGATCCATGGAAAAATATTTGTCGAGAAAAAAAATTGGTCAACTTACCTGCTCTCCTGATGGTCTACCAATTTGTAATTCCTTTAAGAGTCACAAATTTGCCATTTCTCCATCCAGAAACTATGAGCCAGTGGCACGGGGACAATTTTCTTCAAAATCCACAGAATTAAATCCCTCCACTTCATTACCTTTCTCCTTTGAAAAATTTCCTACAGATTGCTAAGTCTAGTCTAGTGTCTTTGGAAGCAGAAACCCATTTAATGTTTTAAAAGAAGCATCTACAAAAGAAACTTATTTACCACATTCCCATACATTTTCTTCCTCTATTTCTCCTGAAAGTTACTTATTGAGCATCCAAGCTACTTCTCTGTTCCCGGCCACTTCCTTTCTTCTAATTACAACATATTTCCAATTCGATGGTTTTCAAATACCACAACAAACTTCTAGAAATGGTGAAAACTGCCATCCAAGACGGACAATTTTCGAGCTTGTATACAGAAGCTCTCGACATTGCTGGCAACAGGCTTAGCAAAGAATTCTAAGCTGTTGTATCAAACAATTCCCTATAATCTCATCCACATTGACATTTTTAAGACTCTCTGACACTCACAACCGAAAATTCTACAACTCTAAAAACTTAGCTTCTTGATCATTACCAAGGTTTTCATTTCCCAGTTAAATATTTTCGCCATTTCCTCAGAGCATCAAATCTCTTCCACAGCACTAACGTTCCATTTCCGTACGAAACCCATTTCGGTAACGAAGAAATGACGCATAAATATTCAAAAAATTTGCAAAAACCTAAAAATTAACAGACATGAATTACGGAATACGCACAATTTCGATTTCATGACAAAACCCATTCCTGAAAGCGGAGCAATTGCGAAAAAAAAAAAAAGAAGAGAAAACAAAGGAAACGAAGAGCTTGAAGACGCACCGTTTTGGGAGGCTACCAAGACGCTTTCTTAACGCCATTGAGCATGCCTTTGGAGGCAAGAGAACGGAAAACGATACGGGACATACGGAAGGTCTCGTAGACGGCGCGTGCGCGGCCGGAGAAGATGCAGCGGTTCCTGACGCGCGTGAAGGAGCTGTTCCGGGGCAGTTTGGAGAGCTTGAAGCGGTTCTCCTCGCGCAGATCGCTGGGAAGGCTTGGGTCCTTGCAAAGGGCCTTGTACAGGTTCCGTCTCAGCTCGTATTTCGCCGCCAGCAAGCGGCGGTGGTGGTCTCGGATGTTGGCATTTTCTTCAGACACTGACATCGCTTTTTTGGGTCGAATACTTTACCCGCACTCTCTCTGATTTTGGTTGATGTCGGGTCCTAGGGTTTTAAGCTTTGGAGACCCGTCTAACCGGGTCGGATTTTGACAACTGGCTTTTTCTGAAACGAGTAGTAGCAGACGAGTCCAGATTTTCTGCATCCAAAAATCTCTGTGGCTTCTCTATACCTTTGTTATTTGAACTAAACATAATTAATGTTAACTTAAAAATAATTAAAATAATAAAAAATAAACCAAACATTTAGCCAAAAAGCAAAGGCACAGAGGGGCCACATGGGGTTTTGGGTGCAGAAGATCTGAACTCGTAGCAGACCGGGTGAAAAGATTGGAGAAATGCTAGCAGCCAGCACTGGCCTAAAAAGCGAGTCCGCAAGACTCTCCCTCCAGCACCTCCACGTGTATTTCCACTTCCTCGGTTAAGCTTTATATTAGTTTTATAATTTTTTTTTTTAACAAACGATATTATTTACTTTATCAAGTAAGAAGTGAGCTAAATTTTATAATGATTTAGCAATAATGTGGTTCAAATTTTTTTTTTTTAATAAAAATCGAATATAAAATCTCTCATTTCAAATTGAAGAGAAATATCATTAAACCGTATACTTCATAGCATATTAGTTTTACAATTAAATAACGACTAAAAATAATATCCCTCTCTTACTCTTAGACCACGAAATTGGTATTCGCGGATCATAAAAAACTGGATTAAACTAAAAAGCAGCTTACGTTTTTAGACCCGAATCTAATTGCCTAAAAAATAACATACAATTTAAAATGAATAGTTGTTTTCCACTCGTAATTGCACCGCTTTTATTATAAAATTTTCACACATGTCGTGATGTGAAAAACTCCAATTCCATCAACAATGCCAGTCACTTCTGCATGCACGTAATAGAGTATGAGAATATGAGATTGTACACTCCGTTGAACTAGGCTAATGAGAATATGAGATTGTTGAGGTGGTAACCCACAACACCTCGTTTAGGATTTGTTGAACTAAATCCCCTCAAGTTCAAAGTGGAGTTGTCCTTCACGTGTGGCTGGGAGAAATTAGAAAAACTCTGGTATCCCACACGCCTTTAGCTTCACATTGAAGGTGCTTTGGATGATATTATGTATTTGCACATAAGATGTAAAGAGTGAGGAGTGTAAGTATGAAATGTGGGGTGTATAAAAAATGTGGGGTGTATTCATCAATGTATGGTGTTAATATAACAAGCCATCAAATAATGTGTTACCAATAGAAAATAAGCACATTAATAACACTTAAGTATCAATCCAATCATCAACAACCATATCATTTGGCTTAAAAATTTGATCTAACATTACGCTATTTTTTAGCAAAAACATTTTACAAAAACAAAAATATAATTATTACCTAATAGTAGGAAAATAAAACTTAATAATAGTTTGATGAATCTTTTACCATCTTGATGATCACCCATTCACCTAGCTGACAAACTCCACGTTATCTCGCCGTTAGAAGATTTTGGGTTCAAACTACCTTGAATATCGATTGCCGGCATTTCTTGTTGGTTAAGAAAAGGTTTCGGGGGCAATTTTAGGTTTTCAACATCTCCTCCAAGCATTTGTATGACTTTGTCCATCGGAGGGCGATCACTTGGCTTCATTTGAATACACCAGAAAGCAGTCATAACCATCTTTTTTATCATTATCTTTTCCTCCTCTGTAACATTGCCCATCTCCAAGAGATCATTTCCCTCACTATATTGATCGTAAGCCCATAACAGGAAGTAATCTTGGCTCGAATGCTCTGCGATTTTACTAAAATTTTTCTTTCTACTTGCCATTTCCATCAACAACATTCCAAAACTATAAACATCAGCTTTGTATGAGACCCCTCCAATATTTTTGTAGAACAACTCTGGAGCAATATATCCGATCGTCCCTCTTGCTGCCGTCAAAGTAACAATGCTATTGTCTACCGGATATAATTTTGCAAGCCCAAAATCGGAGATCTTCGGGTTAAAGTTCTCGTCAAGAAGAATGTTATGAGGCTTGATATCAAAATGTAGAATTTGCATGTCACAGCCTTGATGTAGATATTCGATCCCTTTAGCAATTCCAAAAGCAATCTCATACATCTTCTTGCAACTTAAAGGGATATTTCCTTCTTTGGAATAAATGTATTTATCAAGAGAGCTATTAGGCATGAAATCATACACTAGAGCGCGCTTTGATCCTTCAACACAATAACCAACAAGTCGCACAACATTAACATGGTGAATCCTTCCAATAGTAGCTACCTCACTAGTGAAGTCCTGCCCATTGTTTTTAGGCTTGCCCAAAAGTTTAATTGCCACAAAACGACCGCTGCGTAACTTTCCTTTAAATACAGAACCATAACCGCCTTGGCCCAGCTTGTCCTTGAATTTATTAGTCATTCTCTTAATGTCCGAGTAAGAGTACCTTATTGGCATGAAGTTGTTTTCGGTATGCAGAAAATCTTCGATGATGCTAAACCCCGACAAATGTCTTCTTCGCCATCTATAGATCAGAAATGCAATCAGAAATGGAACCCCTAAAAGTAGTCTTCCTACTAAATATAAACCTGCACAAGAGATTTATCATCACCAAAAGAGTCCAGATAAAGGAAATTGAAAGAGAGAACAATTACAAGCTTACCGAGACAAATGAGTATCGCCCATCCAGGTCCTGGAACAAATATGGCAACAGTACGAATTGTCAAAAGCTTGAGCATAAGTTCTAAAAGTGTCTCAAATGAATAGAATCAAGGACTTGAGATATTGTATGCAAGAAATACAAGTTCTTACTGAAGGATATCCCCGGAAACCATAGAGGATTATCTGCAAGAAATGTAAAATACAAAGTTTGAGATGTGCAAGCCCAAATACATGATGGTAAAAACGAGCAAAAAACAAAGAAAAACTGAGTTTAATGTGACTGCTCTAGCAGAAGACTTGTAACTTAGTTAGTTAAGCACATTCATCATTTTGCTAGAGATTGAGAGTATGATTTTTCCATCTCCCAAATATTATTTGTGTAAAAGAAAAGAAAATTGTGACTGTTCCTTTGGTTGACAAGTGTCGTTTAAACAAAAAGAAGAAGAAAGAAACAAGAAATGAAAGAAACTTTTGTAGAGAACGTTCTTACCAACGTATAATCTTCCACGAGCAAAGAAATCTACAGGGATGAAATCATGAAGAAAAAAAAAAACATTAGTCTACATTTAAAATCAAGTTTTGACACACTCACCAAGAAATGGTGTTTACTGCATTTTACTTTTTTATTGTCCTGATTTTTGTATGATATGTACAGAAAATCCAAAATGGTTGTTTTATTCACACTCCACACATTGTTGAATACACTTCACATACTTAATACACCAAACATTTACTTTTTCAGTTAAAACTTATCTTAGTACACCCTATGTACGTTCCTATAATACCCTCAAAACCCCACACTCTCTACATACCCTACACTCTCAAATACACCCCACACTCTCTACATACACCCCACACATCCTACACCCCACTTATCCACATCCTAGGTGCAGCCTCAGTGTCCCATGGAGAAGCATCGCCTTACGATCGATCCTATGTAAGTATACAAAAATTGGTAAATTTGGATAACTAGCCAAAAATTGGTACCCTGATGTCAATCAGAACCCTCACAGATTATCTTCGAATAACATTCATTTTGTGATCAGGTGTTTTATTTGAATGGGTGGTTCTTACTGCCTTAGCAATGATGGGTAAGCAGGATTAGTTTTCCATAACTAGTCAAAGAAGTACTGAACTAAACCATTTAGGTTCCATAACCAGTCAAAAACTATTTCTGTTGATAAGGAAAATCTGCACTCACCAATATTTGGTTACATATAGAAGTCCCTAATTTGCATAACGAAGTCGTTGACATCACTAAAACAATGAAAAATCTAAGGTTTTACTTTATGTGAAGCTTCCAAAACGTTGATTTCAAGTTCTGTTTGTGAAAATGATTTTTTTTTTCACTCAATGTGTTTGTACATACATCGGTTAGTTAAAGTTTTGTTCTACAATAAAGGGTAGGAGTGATTTTGAAAGCTCTAAGAGAAAATTAATCTTATATACATGTACAAGTTAAAAGTGATAGAGGTGTATTTAGAAGTCTTATTTAAAATAAATAAACTTATGGGGCTTAAATCATCATTGAGAGGAAGTGCTTCTTAGAAATTGCACTTGGATTTTTAATTAAAATTTCAACATGTTTATAATAAAAAAACACTTTTAGCAGAAGTTCTCCGCAAAAAAATCAACACCAACGTTATTTTTATATTAAGCCATGTAACCAGTAATGATGTGTTTGGTTTTCCTTCAAAAGCATTTCTGCTCAACTTGTGCAAAAAAATGTTTTTCGTTATAAACATGTTGAAAATTTTCTGACAAATCCAATTGATTTTTCGAAGATCTTAAAGTGCTTTCTGAAGATACATTGATAGATTTATCGATGCTTCTCCAACTAGTGCTTGTATGAGCGAAAAGAACTTTAATGTTTTCTGTCGAAGGCAATTGGAAGTGATTTTTACCTTTCAAGAGCAATCCACATATACCCTTGTTCAAATATAATTAACTCAGAAGCTGTAACAGAATAACATTGGATTGAAAAAAAGAAGAGGGAGATTAATTTTTGAGACGAACTCCCTTACCGTAAGTCGCCTCCCACAGAAATCGAAAGAAACCTACAGGGACAAAGAAGAAGACATTAGCAATTCAGCACACAAAGTTGGAAGAGTTTTTCTAAAATTGTACAGGTTGTTTTTCTGTTGCCATTGTTCACTCCCAAGTCCTGTGTTTGTCTGCATTTCTAAATCAAACATTGCCTTTGTGCCTGTTGATCGATATTTCTACGTAGTTCCATTTGTGCGTGTGTGTGTGTGTGTGTTTAGAGACTAAAATTTAAAACTCATGCATGAAGTTAATGCTTTTGAGCTTCGTTTTTCAGTTTTTGTTTGAAAATTGAAAACTGAAAACAGTTAATGGTTATCAAACGTATTAACAACCTAGATATAGTAAAAAGGTTGGAACTAATTCTAATAACAACTCAAACTTTCGGATTGGTCTTTATATTCTATGAGAATTCACGCACCTGGGATGCTGTGTGGAAAACATTTAAGATTACTCTTCCATTGGCCTTGGCAGATTGGACCCAATTCATCAACACCATATACTCGAAGCTCAAATCCATACATGAGCGCCTTGTGTATGTTTTCATAAGAGGTGTTGTAGTCCTTGAACCTCGGGAGCGCCAAAGCCATCCACTCTGGACTGCAACCCTCATCCAAATCCCCTACTTCCATAAACCCGAAATTGGTGTAGCCATACGTTTTTGGTTGGCTCGAAGAAGAAGCACTTGTATTAAAGCATGGAGCAGTGTCCACATACAGAGAAGAATTCACTGGATTCGAACACCTCAAATAAAATATAGCTGTTGAAATGATTGAATCCGTTGTATGACCAGCATACAAACTATATGGTGGATACAATGTGGAAGGCACAGGCGGAAAATTTCGAGACATGGAAGAGCAATTGTTGTTCTGAAGGCCAGGATCTACAATGCGAATTGTTTGGTTATCATAGTTGATCGCCTGGACATGGTATTTTCCGGAAGGAGGTAGGTCTACTACTGTAATGTTGTTCTCACAAGACAGCGTATACAGGACGTGGCCGCAGTGCTTTGGACCATTTTTTAGTCGAAAAGGGTAGCTTATGTTGTGAATATTGCCGCAGGAGAAGGTACAGTTTGTACTATCATCCTTTGCGCTGCAAGTTTCACCGGATAAGCCAACGACAAGAAAAGCGATAATCAATAGCCAAGCAGACCAAGTGAAGGACCTGCTTCCCCTTATTCCCATGGAGAGAGAGAGAGAGAGAGATCAGAGAGAGAGAGAGAGAGAGAGAGAGAGAGAGAAAGAGATCAGAGAGAGAGAGGGTTTGATAATCAAACTAGCTTTCCTACATATGTGATGGTAATTGGATAAGATGAATGAGCACCTTCCCTGAATTTTCAAATTTCATATTGAATGACATTTAAAAAATATCCAAAATACAAGTCATGCGTTTACTAATTAAGCTTTAAAAGTCGTCTAATTAGGTAAGCGATGACGATCAGAGAGTCAGTCAATGTATATAATACTGCCATTTCAGCCTGATATGTTTGACTCATAATTGTCGATTGTGATTTTCCTTCTGTATTTTAGTCCAAGTTTTCAAACGAAATGATGTATACCTTTTGTTTTCTACTTATATTCATTTATTTTCTTTCAACACAACACGTAACCACTGTCAAGCCTCCAATCTTTCGCACGAGTTCATGTTTTTCGGTCCATTAAACATCCCCCAATACTAGCTCTGCTTGGAATAAAATAAAATCTCTGTAGGCATTGTAAGCTCAGAGATGCAGCAATTGATCATCTCTTCCTTTTGCGTATTATTGTTATTGGCCTTCATCGAAGGGGTCGGGGGAAGCCAATATGCGTGCACAGAGTCCAAGTGCGGCGATGATCGTGGCCTGGCTATCCATTTCACATTCCGCCGCGGGCATCATTCCGGGGATAATTGGAGTGAATTCAATGGGAGATATGAGACGGTTCTTGACCAGCCAATAGTGCTAGTAAAATTCCTTGTCAAACACATAGATTACAAGCATCAGGAAATCCAAGTATATCACCCATATAACTGCCTGCTGTTGAAGCCTTTGGAAATCACCAACACGGTAATCTCTCCCTTCTACTTCACAGGTAGCGTACGTAATGTTACCTTATTCCGTTGCCCTACTCTTGTTGAAAGAGATATATATGCCTATCAAGTCCCCTGCCTTGGTGGCCATGGAGACAGAATTTACGGCGTCTCTTCTTTCTTTGAATTATTTGAAAGGTTCACAGCCCTACAGTCTTGTACAAAGATGTATGATGTTTTATCAGTTCCATTTGGTGATTGGGTAAGTGGCGATGATATTCTTCAATTCAAATGGTCCAAACCAAATTGTGCAAAATGTGAAGCAGAGGGCAAGAGGTGTAGATTGAAGATCAATGGCACCAAGAGTGAAATTGAATGTGTTCACCATAGGAAACCAAGTAAGGAAAACATGTAAATCTATATTTTGCATACATTCTACTCATGATTTTTTTTCAAAGACGATGATCGATATACTCTGCTACCAGCTGTGATTTTTCTCCTTTCATGTAATTAGTAGCTTATATATGTGGTGACGATATTAATTAATTTCGATAACTGACAGTCTAATTTTCACAACTATCTTTTGCAGGCAAAACAAAGACATTTGTGGCCACAGGTGAGTTGTGTAAAAGTGGTGTCTTGCTTTGTTTCATGTCCAAAGGACACTAGAGAATAAATGTATACTCATGGATTGAATCTATCTATTTGCAGGAGCAACCCTGGGTTCATTTGTTCTGTTACTAGGGATCTTTGTAGCATATCACGTCTATAGTGCTGATCAAAAGGAAAAAGAGAATCAATTAAAACTTGAAACATTTTTAGCGGACTACAAAGCTCTCAAGCCAAGCAGATATTCATATGCAGATATTAAGAGGATTACAAATCAATTCAAGTACAAATTAGGTGAAGGAGCCTACGGAACTGTTTTTAAAGGAAAACTTTCTTCTGAATGCTTTGTTGCTGTGAAGGTACTTAACAATTCTAAGGGCGATGGGGAAGAGTTCGTAAATGAAGTGGGAGCAATGGGTCATATTCACCACGTCAATGTGGTTCGCTTGGTTGGTTTTTGTGCGGATGGATTTAGACGAGCTCTGGTTTATGAGTTCTTTCCCAATGGTTCACTCCAGGATTATATTTCATCAGTAGATAGAAAGAACTCTTTCCTTGGTTGGGATAAGTTGCAAGACATTGTTATCGGCATAGCCAAAGGAATAGAATATCTTCACCTGGGATGCGATCTACGAATCCTCCATTTCGATATCAAACCCCACAATATTTTGCTAGACCAAAACTTCACACCAAAAATCTCTGATTTTGGTCTGGCCAAGTTATGTTCCAAGGATCAAAGCATAGTGTCAATGACTACAGCGAGGGGGACCATGGGCTACATTGCACCCGAAGTGTTTTCCAGAAATTTTGGAAATGTGTCTTACAAGGCAGATGTCTATAGTTTTGGAATGCTGCTGCTTGAGATGATAGGAGGAAGGAAGAATATTGGTTCAACCACAGAGAACACGACCAATGAAATTTACTATCCAGAATGGATTTATAACCTTCTAGAGGAAGGAGATGACTTACGAATCCATATCGGGGAAGAAGGGGATGGTAAGATTCCAAAGCAACTTGCAATTGTAGGGCTCTGGTGCATCCAGTGGCACCCGATGGATCGTCCTTCCATGAAAACGGTTGTTCAGATGCTAGAAGGAGGAGAAAACTTGAGGATGCCTCCTAATCCTTTTGTTTCTGCAGGTCCCACACAAACATCACAGGCAGGCATCCCCAAAAGGCGCCTCCTAGAGTTGGAAGCAATTGCTGAATTAGAGTAACATGTAGATGTATACCACCAACCAGTAGTTCATAGATGAATTCAAGCACAAACATTTGTTAGTGTATAAGCCATGAGCTGATTACATTAGTAATAATGTCTTGTATTTATTTGTGTATTCACTTGAGTTATAAATTTAGAAGTGCAGGGCTCATATTGTAATTGTCAAGTGACATGTATTTGAATCCTAGAATCCAGCTAGATGTGTGGCTGAGATCTCTTTGATGTAATGGTGAGAATCTAGCTGCATAACTAACCGTTACGCAGTGCACGATTTCATGTGCAAGAGAGAGAAATAGAAGTATATTCCTCTGTGTATTTTGCAGAGAGAAACTATCCATCCTTCTCTCAAATTCTTCAGTGATTGTTCTTCATTCTTTCAGTTTTTAATACACACACACATCCAAACTTTAACAACATTTACAGACGACAGTTCTTTACTAATTAAATCACTTTAAGGTAAGAATTTAATTATTATAACATTATTGCACTTTCTTAACAATTTGATATTCACCTAGTTGACGATGAACACGTTAGCTTCATGTTAGAACACATTGGATTCGATTTATTTTCTTGAATATCACCCACAGTCACAGACGTCTCTAGTGGGCACAGAGAGTACTGCCTGAGAAGCAATTGCAGACATTCAACTTCTCTTCCAAGCATTTCAATGACTTTGTACATCGAAGGGCGATCACTTGGTTTCATTTGAATACACGACAATGTGGTTATAATTAACCATCTTTCTCTTTCTCCTCTGTAACTCATTTCCAGACACCAACCGTTAGATTTCAGTTCATATTTATACGATTTTAGGCTTTAATGTCTGTACATAGCACTGCAATTGTTGAATAGGTCTAGTAGTTTTATTTATTTTACTATGACATGTTTTGTGAGGTTGAATTCTGTAACACTATACATTTTTTACCAGGAAACTATATATACGTATCCCTTATCTTGCTTTATAGCATGTCATCCCCACCCAAGTTTTTCTCTTCGCATTTAGTATGGAATACCAAAACTTGCCTAACAAAGCCAATTAATTCATAAGCAAAACTAATTATTCGGCCGAACTTTACATCGAATGTTGGTCAGATGAAACAATATGAACCATAAACTAAACACAATAGTTTGGGATGTAGTTGGACGTGCGTGGGTGCTTGGTGAATCATGAAACTTTATGGATCTGGGATACCCAACCGTCAACACGCATACAATATAAGTTAGGAATGAAGACTGTCGTATCAGTTGGCTATACTAAAAGATTTTTTGGCATCCGGAGGATTATTCTTCCATAGACATTTCCAAAGATGACGAAGTTCTAATCAAATTTCAACAAGTTTGAAAAATCAACTATTTAAATATATGAGGATCCTAATTGATGTGTTACGTTGATTTCTGTAACACTATACATTTTTTACCAGGAAACTATATATACGTATCCCTTATCTTGCTTTATAGCATGTCATCCCCACCCAAGTTTTTCTCTTCGCATTTAGTATGGAATACCAAAACTTGCCAAACAAAGCCAATTAATTCATAAGCAAAACTAATTATTCGGCCGAACTTTACATCGAATGTTAGTCAGATGAAACAATATGAACCATAAACTAAACACAATAGTTTGGGATGTAGTTGGACGTGCGTGGGTGCTTGGTGAATCAAGAAACTTTATGGATCTGGGATACCCAACAGTCAACATGCATACAATATAAGTTAGGAATGAAGACTGTCGTATCAGTTGGCTATACCAAAAGATTTTTTGGCATCCGGAGGATTATTCTTCCATAGAAATTTCCAAAGATGAGAAAGTTCTAATCAAATTTCAACAAATTTGAAAAATCAACTATTTAAATATATGAGGATCCTGATTGATGTGTTACATTAATTAGAGGGACTAGGATTCTCTCCCCTCCTCTTTCCATCCATTTACATCCCCTCCTCTCACATTCTCTTATTTTTTCTTTCTCTTGCTATAAAAAATTAATATAAGATGTTAACGTGGCTTAACCGTAACCGTTCAATTAGGAGGGGAGGGAAGGGGAGGGAAAAAAAAAGGGGGAGAGAATCCTACTCCTAATTAGAGAGGCTGAAATAGTGAGGGTAGGCCTAGGCCTATGGTGGCCTCACAGTGCCTCTGTCCCTGGTCCCAGTTTAATTATACATAAGATTATGTCTAACAATTAATTAAGAGAATTGTTATTAGCATTCAAAAATTTCATTTTGCACTCTAAACTTTTTATAATCAGAATAAAAAATATATTTGTGAGGAGTGTAGAATGAAATTTTTGGAGTGCTAATAAGAATTCTCTATAATCAGTTTTCAGTATGTTGCCCAAATTCAATCACTATATCGTCAACATTTGATTAGTATCTTGTTGATATTGATCAATTTAATAAATGAGATGTGATTGCTAATTGTTTTAATCAAGAGAATTGTTATTGGTACTCCAAAAATCTCGTTTTGCACTCTAAACTTTCTATAATTATAAGGAAGAATAAATTTGTGAAGAGTGAACGAAATTTTTGAAGTGATAGTAATAGTTCCTTCATACACCATCTTTTTCACACTCTTTTTCTCATTCCTTCTCATACGTATTTGTTTCAAGTTTGGCCTTGTTTAAATCTAAACACATATCTTTTTCGATAAACAAATGGGGCTAAACACCTAACAAAGAGAAACTAAAGCAAAACATCACGAGGTATAGAAATCCCAACAAAGTCCGACACCAAGAGATGATACCAAGAGGTAGAACCTTGATTGAAATAAACTGTATCAGGAGAATACAACAAGCTCAAATTAGCCAGTTCTTTAGCCTTAAATTCATATCACGATAAACATGATAGTGTTCACAATTCCAATCTCTGTCAAACAACTCACGGCAAGCCTACACCAATTCACCAAGATGATGGTTCTCACTCACACCTTGCAGAATCACATTGACTCTGCCCTTTTTCATTCCCACGTGGCGTTCTTTGTCCAATAATATAACATGTTTTGTGAAGTTGAATTCTGTAACGCTATATTTTTTTTACCTGGAAACTATATATACGTATCACTTATCTTGCTGTATAGCATTTCATCCCCACCCAAGTTTTTCTCTTCGCATTTAGTATGGAATACCAAAATTATTATTTCAACATCTCTTCCAAGCATTTCGATGACTTTGTACATCGAAGGGCGATCACTTGGTTTCATTTGAATACACCACAATGTGGTTATAATTAACCATCTTTCTCTTCCTCCTCTGTAACTCGTTTTCAGACACCAACCGTTGGATTTCAGTTCATATTTATACGATTTTAGGCTTTAATGACTATACGTAGCACTGCAATTGTTGAAAAGGTCTAGTGGTTTTATCTATTTTACAATAACATGTTTTGTGAGGTTGAATTCTGTAACACTATATTTTTTACCTGGAAACTATATATATGTATCACTTATCTTGCTGTATAGCAGGTGATCTCCACCCAAGTTTTGCTCTTCGCATTTAGTATGGAATACCAAAACTTGCCTAACAAAGCCAATTAATTCATAACCAAAACTAATTATTAGGCCGAACTTTACTTCGAATGTTAGTCAGATGAAACAATATGAACCATAAACTAAACACAATAGTTTGGGATGTAGTTTGACGTGCGTGGGTGCTTGGTGAACCAAGAAACTTCATGGATCTGGGATACCCAACAGTCAACACGCATACAATATAAGTTAGGAATGAAGATTGTCGTATCAGTTGGTTATACCAAAAGATTTTTTGGCATCCGGAGGATTATTCTTCCATAGAAATTTCCAAAGATGAGAAAGTTGAACTAATCAAATTTCAACAAGTTTGAAAAATCAACTATTTAAATATATGAGGATACTGATTGATGTGTTACGTTGATCTGAAGAACGGTCTTGAAGTTATGGAGTGAGACAATCATTCAAAATTAGCAAAAAGGGTTATCTAAATGGTGGGGTACTCATTGACACATGACCTAAAATAGAGGAAAAATCATACAGTTTACTTTTTAAGTCTTTAAGAAACAAGAGTGGGAGGTTCCAAGTTGGAATAATGCAGTTTTCACACAGTTAGGACAAAGAAAGAACTCTTACTTTGTAAGCGATAGAGATTCTTGCTATTAAAAATTTGATATTTATAAAATTACGGGTCAATTTTTTGCTATATTTGATAAATACTTGCGTACATGTGCTATATTTATCAAATATAGCAAAAAATCAAACGTAATTTTAAAAATATCAGTTTTTATAAAATTGAAAAAAAATATCATATGTAGCCAAAAAGTCATTACAATCGACACCAAGGACTAAAAAATCGATAATATCGGCGAAATATCGCCGATATTATCGTTTTTTGGAACCGACGATATTTTCAGGGTATTCCATTAATTATCGTAAAAATATCGCGATATTATTGATAATATCGATAATATCGAGATATTACCTATAAATTATAGGTAATATCGCGATATTACTCCTGAACGCCCACGTGTCAAATATTAAAATGTTAAAAAAATACTTCACGTGATCTCAGCCAAAAGGCCAAGAAAGGAATGATAATTTCTGCTTTGGAACATGGCTTTTGTAGGCCTGTTTGCTTGCTCAGTTAGCTTGCGCGGCCGATGTGGGACAAGTCACAAAAACCAAAATGTTTTGTCTTGAACAGCTTTCGTTCTATAAGTTTGGGGTTCGTTTTGGGAAGGAAATCTCTTTTTCTGGTTCGGTTCTTTAGGTGTTGGTACTAATTAAAGCTTTCTGGAAATACAAATTAAAATCGATTTTAATTTGTTTGTAATTAATTAGTTGAGTGACCACTTAGTACTACGGTTTAGTATTAGTCTATCTGCAAAGAGAAATGCTAAGGGAATATCTTTCCGAGAATTCTATGATATCTCACAGTTTAAAGTTAATTGTCGTACTAATATTATAAAATATTATGCAAAAAATATGAGGTGAAAAATAGTCTACGAAGATTCCCATGGATGTGGAGATCATATTGGTTCTTATATCCACCATGCTGGCGTGCTTCTTTGTGGTGCGACAACTCTTCCATGTGAAAAAGTATCCAGATGTTCTGTGCAGAGAAATGTGAGCAAAAATGTTAAATTTGGTGTGCGTGTTTGCTGAATAATAAAACTTTGAAGCAATGGTAGAACGATTATAAAGTAAATTTGGTTGGTGAAAGTGTGATCCAGTTGATAGGTATTTATAGATGCGAATGTCTTGTGATTTTGGTATGATACGTGGTCGCATAACATGAAAGGAAGTGAGCTTCCAAGCAGTTGCCTTGCCCAGGTGCATGCTCGCAATATTATCTTCGTTTCTATTTGTTGAAGGATCTAAAACAAAATAATTAAAATTAAATTGAAACATAAAAAATTGGAGATGAAAGTTCAGGCAATCTATGATGAATAAAAAGAATGACAAGTATTGGAGGAATATTTTAAGCCAAAATCTGTGATGACTGATGCAGTTAACCCAAGTAATTAAGCCAAAATCTATTAGTTGTATTGATCTTCAAATTGTATACATGGTTATTTTATGTGGCATGTTCTACTTGCAGACACCATAATACTTGAAAAATGCTGAAAAGTCTCAATCTTGAGCATAGAGAAATTCGAACCCCTCCCTTTGTCAACCATGCACCTGGGCCTTATCCAACTTGCTACAGATGTGTTTGTGATTACATATTCAGCCTGTAATATTTATATGGTCGTTAAGATGTCTGCAAGGCTTGCAAGCTAATATTTACTAAGTCACTCATGTATCTTACCATGCAATGTATAAAGTATAAACTATTGTACTAATTCATTATATATAAATGATTATGGTGTGTTTAAACTTCTTTCATTAATTACTACATATTTTCTACACTCACAATGTTTGCCAGCTCGTTATATAATCAACTTAAATCAGTTAAATCCATCATGCAATGCATTTCCTTCCAATTTTTTGTGATAAACTAATAGATAATTGACTAAATAAACATCCTGCAAAGTTTCAATAAAAATTTCCAAGTTTTTCTTACAATTTCCGTGGTTTCCATGGAAATTTTATCGATATCGATATTATCCCGATATTTCCATCGATATTTCCGTGTTTTCGGACTACCGATATTTCCGATATTACCGATATTTAATACCTTGATCGACACAAATACCTTTTAGTATAAAAGCAATGTTTTGGTTATATATGAATCTTCGGTTGTAATTGACTTCAATGATATTTGGGTATTTTTACAGAAATAGAATAGTTTGATTTCTCGTTGTTTTCACATACATTTCGTCACACCAGTAAAAAGGTAAAATAAAAAACGAGACAAGCAAACTAAAAACAGCAAGGGAAAAGCAGGTTACGTTTAACACTATATGTTGTAAACAATTGATTAAATTAAGGAGTCCTATATTTACATGCGGTATGAATTCTACAACCAAACTATATTCGTAAGAACATAACCCGCAACCACAATCGGGTTACATTTAACTCTATATACTGTCTCGTACTCTTTTGCAGAGTGAGGACTGATATTGAAAAACATTTCCTTTGTTTAGTAATCATGAATAATGATATTGTACATAACTTTTGTGTGAATCGCTTTGCTTAGATTATTGGTGTTCTTCATGACATGTTCTTTTAGACACTGATGGATAAATTTGAATTCCATTTAGTCTGTCTGAATGTGCGTCATTTTTTGCTCATATCATGTCTGTGCTGCCTTTTTTCACTGATCATTAATTTCCATATTTATGAATGAAGCTTGTTTGTACCATACTTGACTAATGCCTGAAACTACTAAGCATCGGTTAACGTCATACTGTCAAGGATCCACTAAGGGGTTTATGCTGAGGTGCCCATGCCGAAGCACAAGAGTTTCCCTCCAACCAGGAGGCCAATCACAGCGTGACACATGTCAACGTCAGAATAAAGCTAAAGACTCTCCTCAACTATAAAATGAGACGCCAATCACATCGCAACACATCTCAACGTCAGAATAAAGCTAAAGACTCTCCTCAACTATAAAAGGAGACCATTCTCCTACAATGGATCCCGAATGTCATAATTGTACAAAAACTACTCATTAGAACTCACTAAAGATAATCATGCTTGAACCTATGTACTTGTGTAAACCCTTCACTATTAATGAGAACTCCTCTACTCCGTGGACGCAGCCTAACTTAGGGTGAACCACGTACATCTTCTGTTTACTTCCCTATCTCTATCTCTTTACATATTATCCTCACTATAGGTGACCTGGAGCAACCGAGCGAAGTTCACAAACTTGACACTTTACGTTGTTCCAAAATCTCGATCGATTTTGTGCATCAACAAAGCTTTTATATGTAAACGTGTGAAAAACGCAAGTAGGATCTCAACCAAATTGCTTCTTGTAGATCCGTTCTTGCAACGCATAGCGCGGTTCTTATTGATTTGTTGCTATGGTTTTGGTTTGCTTATTTGGCTACTGGGAATCATATCGACGAATGCCCTAGTTGTCTTGTATACAATAGAGGATTTAGCCTGATACGTAGTATTATGTCTATTTCCTTTGTTCCGGGTTTTTGTGCAGATGGTAGGAGTGACTTTGTGTGAAATGGTTGTATTTGTTTAAATATGAAAATTTTCTTTCATGTGTGTTTAAATTATCTCAGACTATGATGATATTTGGCTCTCGCCCCAAACCTCTTACAACATTAGTCAGACGTTGAAGTGTCATTGAACTGGTTCAAACCAACATGAATTTATGGGACTCATGGAGTTACGTAACGGAGGAAATCTTAATCTGGTGTATGACCTCTAGATCGGCCACACACACACATCACCCTTGTAATTTTGTATCATCAAGGCCCACTCTCGTAGAAAAAAGTGTAGGGTGTAGTAAGTCATACGCAAGAATCTCTATCGCTTATAAAGGTAAGACTTGGAACTTGCCACGCAAGAATCTCTGTCCTAATTGTGTGGAAATTGCATTATTCCAACTTGGAACTTGCCACTCTTGTTCCTTAAAGACTTAAAAAGTAAACTGTATAATTTTTCCTCTATTTTAGGTATGTGTCAATGAGTACCCCACCATTTCGACAACCCTTTTTCTAATTGTTACATTTTTATGTTAATTTAAATGAATGCCTCACTCCATAACTTCAAGACCGTTCTTCAAATCAACGTAACACATCAATCAGGATCCTCATATATATAAATAGTTAATTTTTCAAACTTGTTGAAATTTGGTTAGTTCAGCTTTCTCATCTTTGAAAATTTCTATGGAAGAATAATCCTTCGGATGCCAAAAAATCTTTTGGTATAGCCAAATGATACGACAGTCTTCATTCCTAACTTATATTGTATGCGTGCTGACTGTTGGGTATCCCAAATCCATAAAGTTTCTTGATTCACAAAGCACTCACGAACGTCCAACTACATCCCAAACTATTGTGTTTAGTTTATGATTCATATTGTTTCATCTCATGATGTGTTCACAATTCCAATCTCTGTCAAACAACTCACGGCAAGCCTACACCAATTCACCAAGATGATGGTTCTCACTCAAACCTTGCAGAATCATACTTACATTGAGAGCAAAATCAAATTCCAATTTTAACCCGTATTTGCTTGATCTTGAAAATTTTCTGGCTCACTCTTTGAAAATGTTCTTAGACTACCTGATATTGTGAAATATATTGCATGTTACTTCGTTTATAAGTATTTAAATCTTTAACTGGCCCACCCAATGTAAAATTATTGATTCCGCCTTTTTTAACTCGCGTGACATCTTTTACTCAATAATACAAAATTATTTGCAATTTTTTTATAAACAAATGGAAAATCAATACTTTATGCAGAAACCACAATAAAAAAATTGATTAGGAGTTCAATACCAAGGCAAACAATTCATCTATAAAGTTTAAGGGAAGTGATTTTCACACAATTTTTCTTCCGTTACACAACTATGTTTATTTCTAGCCGTAGAATCAATGGACATAAATAAACCGGCTGCGCAGAAGGACAGAGGGTGTGAAAATCGTTTCCCAAGTTTAGTCATTTCACAGAAACCCACTCCCACTGTCAACACTAACCCCAAACACAGGACATGTATATCTAATACAACCATAGCACCAGTAATACATAAAATTCATAACGATCAACTACGTTCAGTCAAAACTATCCAAAACTTAGCATGCTTAAAACGTTTTATTACATGCGAAACAATTAGGCAATTCGTCAATATTCATTCCAGCAGAAAATAAGCAAATCAACCAAAAACAAACAAACAAATGACTAAGAAACAGCATGCGATGCAAGCTGAATTTTGAATGAGATCGTATTTCCGTTACCCGCAGCATAACATATATAAGTTTCATCATAAATGTGGAACTTTATGAACCAAAGTAAGCCACGAACACGATACGAGCAGAAGATGACACACTCAACAGACTCAATGGAACTGAGTAAAAACAATCACATAAAAGACAGGAAGATCATTAAAAAAACCAAGTTATCCCATTGATGTTTAAGAAAAGATGCCACGAAGAACACCGATACTCTACGCAGAGCGATTCTCACAAAAGTTATATACACTGTTATTATTCATGATTACTTCCAAAGGAAAAGTTTTTCAAGACTGCCAAAGTGCCATCACCATTTCAGCTTTTAATGTGTCCCATCAGTCTTCTGCAAAAGAGAAACGACCGTTTTATATGGAATTGAAATAATGAATGAAACCCAGTCATACTATAGGAAGAATGTCTTAGAAGTAATAAATGATTAAAATTAGAATAAACCAGTCAAAACTCATCACTAACACAAGTATCTGGTTGAAGTAGTATATATGAATTAGAAGATATTCTTCAATTGAAATGGGGAAGTAGAAACTTCAATTACATTACAGAGACTTTAACACTAGGTGATACACAATCAGTCCAACTGATACGCTATCATCTCCACAAATTGTAAAGGAAGTCAAGGACAAGAAAACATAACAGACTCGTTCCAAGACTTCACCACTGCAGATTCAATGCAAGAATTGAAACAAAAGCTTCCCCGAAAACACGAACTAGAGAACAAGACATCATAAGGCAGGTTTTAAAATGCTCCATATGCATACATATATTAGAGAAACCTCATTATAGCATGGCTCATACATAAAAGTAACCGTAATGATATTACATGCATACATCTCTATTTTAAAAAACAAATGCATTCTACTCTAGCGTTTGCGGTTAAAATTTCGTGATAGATGCGACAACAAAATATTCTACACATCAAGTGAAAAGGACATGTGGTATAATTTGTTAGTATTCAAGCAGAATCGCTAGGCCATCAAACAGGCCACATAGGTTTATGCAAAGGGCTGTCTCCCAAGGATACTCTACACTTTGTAAGAAAACAAATGATCTAGTTTTCAAAAAAATGCAGACTTTTCACTATAAACCTATGTTGCGTTTTTACCCTTGAGGTCATCTGTAAGACTAAGATAGAACCCAAGAGCCAGCAATTCTCTCTCATTCATCTAGAATAAGCAACCAATTTGAAGTTATCGAAAGCGCTTCTTGAAGGAGCTGCAATCTATCTTTCTTTTTATTAATCCTTTTTTTGGTGATTGAACCCATTCATAAATAAGGAACTAGATGCAGAGAAAAATGTAGCTTCCCCTAATGGACGTCATGTACCTCAATAATGACATTTTAAGATCAGACTGCAGGAAACATCGATGATAAGTATAGACGTTCTCACTAGTAAGCCTAAGTCTCAAAGTTGGTTAAGAAAAACAGATTGACAAAACTGTGATGTGAAGGCTAATTAAGCAGGTGAAATGTGGGTCATGGTCATCCGTGCCAATGGGCCAAGGAGACCAAAAATAAAGCTAACCCGAGTGATCAAACATCGCGAAGCTACGCCTCACTTTCTGCAATTGAAAACTTTCCAAATGTCATTTTTATATGTGTGTGTGTGTGTTCTTGCTTACTAAAATGCACAATTCACTACGACATACAGCAACAACAGTTTTCAACTATCTCGTAATTGCGCAGACACCGCAAGAAATCACAGATCTCTGTAAATTTGTGGCAGTCTCATTCGGCACGGTGCAAAATCCACACACAGACACAGAAACACACATATCCTCAATAAAGAACTAATCCCTACCTTATCAGCATTTTCTTTCGCTTTCTCGGCCTTTTCCTTCACAGCCTTCTGCTTCTCCAATTTTTCCCTCTCCTTTCTCTTCACAAATAAAATTATAAAAATAAAATAAAATAAATAAAAAAAGAACAAGTTGATTCGATTACAGAAATTCAATCAATTCAAAATATAATTTTTGATCGGACAAAACATAATAATAACCAAAACACAGATTCAAATCTGATTGAAAAATCAGTATTATAAAAACAAAGTTAAAAAAAAAAAAAAAAAAAATTAAAAGAGAGGAGAGGGAGCTTGGGGTTGGGTACCTGGATGTAGACGTTCTCAGCAGCGCGTTCCTCCTCGCTGAGGATTTTGCCTGTGCCTGAGCTCAAGTAGCGAGTGGCTCCCCGAGACGACTCCATGGAGCGAGTGATCAACGCTCGAGTTAGCACCGCCAGGCTCTGACCGGATCTCATTGCCGCCATCGCTTTTTGCTTTCTAGTTTGCTCGTTTGTTTGTTTCTACTGCTAATAGTAAATTAGTAACAGAGCAACTTATACTTATGTAGGGTGCGGCTATATGGTTTAAAAAAAAAAAAAAAAATACAAATATGTGAAGCTTGATCTTATCGGTTAAGTGATCTTATCCGTTTAAGTGAGATGGATCCATTATCAATGTTGAACAAATTATTAAAAGAAAAGGATCAGCAGCCAATATCTGCAATTGACATGAATAGAACAATCTTTTTGAATCGAATCAAAACTTTTCGTTTATAAGAAAAAAATAAATAAATAAATATTGGCTGCTTATTAAAATGTTGGAGCTGCTACTCTCAACCAATAACAATTTGATAAATTGAAAAATTAAAGCTTGAAAAAGCAACTTAAATATTTGTCAAGTTGTAATGAGATGAGAGCAGGAACTCCTGTATTTTTTTAAACAGCCACCATCACACTGTAGTATGGCAGGAGATAAACAATTGACCACAAATACAATTAAACCCCCCATAAATTAAATAGTGTTTAGAACAAGAAAAATCTATTAATTTAGTGCATATTAAATAGAGAGTTTTAACAAGACAGTTCCGGTATTACTCATTTTTAATCAAAAATCACATTTTTGCTTTTTCTTGTAATATTCACTTACACCTTTATTTATCTTTTTTCATTAAAGCTAAAGTTTTTGAAAACTTTTAATTAGTTTTCCTTATTAAGTAATCGATTTATTAATGGTTTTATTCTTCCTATCAATAATTGATAGCTTATTAATTTATTAATCTATCTATAATATATAAAGCCAATGGTGACATGAACAATGTATGAATAGTGCATGTCACGCATGGGGACAAAATTTTGGGGTCACCCAATTCAACAAAATTATTAGGACAAAATTGACCCTCAATCAAAAAAATCCAAAAGCAACCCAATATAATATATCAAATAATGCAGGGGTAATTCGGTAATATAAAAAGAGAATAGAAAAAGTGAATAGTGATTTGTGTCACCATGCTTCAACTAAAAAATTTGGACAAAAATGCCCCCAAACAAAAAACTTTAAAGGCATTCCAAAATAATACATCAAATAAGGCAGGGGCATTTTCATCATTTTAATAGTATTTCTTTAACAATTTTTTTTTAATTAGTACCTCACAATAAGCTAGCAATAATGTGATTCAATTTCTTTATTTTTAAACACGTTCAAAACATCTTAAGAAGCGTGTAATGCGGATTATAAAAAAAGTTTTTCGCACGCAGATAACAATGTGATTAAATAAGTTATCAAATGATTATTTCTTTTAACAAACGATATTATCTACACTAAGGGGGAGAGAGTGGGCTTAGTCTCACAATAGGCTAATAAAAAAGGTTTTTCGCACGTAGATAACAATGTGATTAAATAAGTTATCAAATGATTGTTTTTTTTTTTAACAAACGATATTATCTACACTAAGGAGAAGGGGGTGTGCTTAGTCTCACAATGAGCTAGTAATAATGTGATTCAATCAGTTATTTATTAAATATTATTTTCTCTATTTTTAAACACGTTTAAAACATCTTAAGAGGCGTGTAATGCCGATTATAAAAAAAGTCTTTCGTATACGGATAATAATGTGATTAAATTAATTGTCAAATGATTTTTTTTTTAAATAAATGATATTATCTACACTAAGGGAGGGGGTGGGCTTAGCCTCACAATAGGTTATCAATAATATGATTCAATCAATTGTTTATTAAATATTATTTTCTCTATTCTTAATGTAAATTCTATAGAAACTGATTTTATTATGTGAATTCAGCTGCTATAATTGGTTTATGAGGGATTTTTTCTAGCATGATCTAAAATTATTCATTTACTTCAAATATTTGACTTTCCTTTTGTCAATTTACACATATAAATATATTTAAAACATATAAGTCGTGAGTAGCACGCTGTGATTCAAAAAATATCTTCTACATGCGCGTATTGTCTTTAGATATTTTACATTGTATTCAATTTTTTGTTTTGCGAACCAATAATTTTATATATTTGTTTAAATGTGAAAATTTTATGAACTTATTTATTTTGGGACGTGCTATTCACAGATTTTTTTTTTACTTTTCAAACACTTTTTGTTAATTTCTGTCATTTGATATTTTTCTAATTCAATCGATCCGACGGCAGCAAATTAAGAGGATGTGTATGAAGTAAAAAGAAGTATATGGATAACATACCCCACTTATGGATGTTAGGTTATCAAACTTGGAGTATGATTCTCTCCTCTCTTTTTTCCCTCCCCTTTCATCCCCTCCTATTTGAACGGTCACGGTTAAGCCACGTCAACATCCATCTTATATTATTTTTTTATAGAAAGAGAAAGACAAAATAGAGAATGTGGGAGGAGAGGATGGAAGGGGATGGAAAGAGAAGAGGAGATAATCTTAGTCCATCAAACTTAACATTAACGTGAATGGAAACTAAATTTAGGTGGCATGTATTGTCAAAATGGTTTATGTAGTTGATGTAATTCTTTTAGTTTGGACGATATGTGCATAAAGGGTGAATTGTTAATTTTAATATTTTAAAAATTACTAGGCGATTGTCGAACGATGTGGAAAGGCCTAACGCCTAGCACTTGGAGGCCTAGGCAAGGCCTAAGTGGTTTTTTAAATACTAATTAAGTACATGTGTAAATATTAGAGCATTTTATATTGGTTTTATAACATTATTGTTCGGCCTTGTCTTCACATTTTGAAAAAGTTGGCCGTGGTTTTGTTTTTCCTGTGTACCATACAGCTCGAGGTTTTTGTTGTATGATTACGTAAGTATATTCGAAGTATGTTAGACTGCCTCACTTGAAAGTTTGAAACCAATGGCTGGCTATATGCATCAATTAGGCAAAAGTATTTACTCGAAGTATTTACAAGATAGTTAGCTTCGTTACGATTCTTGATAAATAATAAATAAAGTAATTAAATTTATAAATATAAAATTTTGAAATTACTGTCAAAGAGATGTTTTCAAGTGGTACTCTAGGAACAAACAAACAAAAAAAAACAAGGATTTAACGTCGTTGATTTTAATGAATAAACCTCATTTTTGTTGAGAGTGACCATGCAAGTTGGTTGAGTTGGAATGATGAATTTTTAATGAATTTCTAGAAAGACAAAAAAAAAAAAAAAAAACTTATTTTTTTCTTCCGAAACAAAAAAAAGGGGAATAATTCACCTTGATATCATGACTTAAATTACGAATTAGCGACCGGTTTAGTGACAAGGCAAATAATAGAGCCACTTACCTAAGAGCATTTTTTTTTTTTTTTTTTTAAAAAAAAAGGGGGGGGGGGGACAACTGGTGGCAAGTTACGTTTATCCATCCCTTTCCGGGGCCGAGAAGACTCACAGAGACATTTCAGCCTTCTCTGATCACAAATCTGACTTTCACACTAACATCGGGTTAAACGACTAGGCAAATGCCTAAGAAAATTAAATTTGATGAATCACATAAGCAAACTTGGCTCTAAGAGACTAGGCAACTGCCTTATGGAAAGTTTAGGCAAATCGGACTCCACCACCTTTTTTAGTAAATAAAGAACACGACACATGCATATTTTCTAAGGAAAACTAACGAAAATGACTTGAAAACTTTGAGTTTTAACGATAAGGGAAAAATAAAGGGTAAAATGAATAGTACCAGGTTTGACTTTTTAATGTAAAAATATAGTTTTTTATTAAAGTGAACAATACTGTGGGCTTTTCGTTAAAACTCCTTATTTTCTAAGCATTTTCTCAAGAGTGGTGCTATCTACTTTTGTTAATTTTTATATTATCTCTCCCACATCCCTATAAATTTTTGTCATTTGATCATATTCAATTCAATTGATCTGACAGCTAAAGATTGAGAAAAATTTGTGGAAGGCAAAATAGGTGTGTGGATAGCACCACCCTTCCCTAATCAGTTGCAATATCCTTTGGAGTCACACTAGTACTTCATAAGGCAAATATTGAAGACAAACTGCTACTTAACCCATCAAAGTGCACATTTGCCTCAATATTTTGGGTGGACTTGATGAGCAAATTTGTCGTATCATCTAGTTTAGTCAAAAGTTTGACTAATACATATATATCAACTGGAAATGCATCTGTTCTCATTACTTTCAACACATTAAAGACAAGAAGAAGGCAAAACTATAACAAGTTAACTAAATATTTGGTAAACAAGATAAAATAGAACAACATATAATCATTTTGGCAGAGTTTTAAACATGATACTTGCAATCATCAAACCTTATCATTTGAAGCAAATGGAAAGAGCCTTTGCTAGTTGTGCATCATCTTCCCGACAACGTCCATGTTAGCTTCGTGTTAGAGCACGTCAGATTCGGATTATTCTGAGGATCTCCTATAGGTATCTCTTGTGGAAACAGAAAAGGCTTTGGAGGCATTTGCAGGCATTCAGCATCTCCTTCAAGCATCTCTATGACTTGGTTCATTGAAGGACGATCACCTGGTTTCATTTGTATACACCATAAGGCCGTTATAACCATCTTTTTTACTATCTTCTTTTCCTCTTCAGTGGCATCGCCCATCTCCAAATCTTGTCCTTCATTATATCGATCGTACACCCATGTTGGCAAGTAAAGTTGGCTCGAATGCTCTGCCAATGCGTTCAAATTCTTCCTTCTGCTTGCCATTTCCATTAGCAACATTCCGAAACTATAGACATCAGCCTTGTATGAGACACCTCCAATATTTTTGTAGAACAACTCAGGAGCCATATATCCCATTGTTCCTCTTGCAGCCGTCAACAAGACAATGCTGTTATCTGTTGGATATAATTTTGCGAGGCCAAAATCAGATATCTTTGGGTTGAAATTCTCATCAAGAAGAATATTGTGAGGCTTAATATCAAAATGCAGAATTTGCATGTCGCAACCTTGATGTAGATATTCAATCCCTCGAGCTACTCCAAGAGAAATCTGATACATCTTCTCGTAACTTAAATACGTAGTTCCTTCTTTCAAATAAACATATTTATCAAGGGACCCGTTAGGCATGAAGTCATAGACTAGACAACGGTTTGATCCCTGGGCACAATAACCAACAAGTTGCACCACGTTAACATGGTGAATCCTCCCAATGGTAGCTACCTCGTTGACAAAATCTTGTCCATTAGCTTTAGACTTGCCCAACATCTTAATAGCTCCAAAACGACCATTGCGCAAATTTCCTTTAAATACACAGCCATAGCCTCCTTCACCCAGTTTATCCTTGAATCTATTAGTCATCTTCTTAATGTCCGAGTAAGAATATCTTATTGGGATAATACTGGTATCGCCTTGCAGAAAGTCTTCTATAGCTCTATACATTGACAAATTCCTTCTCCTCCATTTCAAGATCCAAATCCAAACAACACATGGGGCCCCAAACACCAATTTTCCCACTGCTACTGCTCCTGCTTGGGAATTTTAAAACAAAATCATAAGAAAACATAAATCATATTACATACCAAACTCACGATGTTTTCCATATCGATGAAGAAGACAAATAGCTTACCAATGCTGATGATCGCTAGTGCCTGAAATCCTGCAAGAAATATAATCAAAACGAACAAAATCAAAAGACATGCTTCCAAATCTTACTCCCCCACTTCTTCCGTTATCATTTTCATAATTAACACATGTTCAGAGAGTTCATCATATGATGATACTGTATATTCTTTTCAGCAAAATTAGAGTATAAAAAAAAAAGTGAATGCATATATAACTCTAATTAATTCACAAACCTGTCGACGGATCTGGAGAGCGAAGAGAGTACTGAAGCTCAAAGCCATACACCAGAGCATTGTGTATGTAAAAGTAAGAAGTTGCGTTTCGGTGATTTTCAGTCCAGGAAGCCATGGCCGTCCACCCTATACTGCACCCCTCCTCCAAATCTGACGCAATCATTGGGCCCACCGCGACATAACTATAGGTTTTTAGTTGGGACAAAGTAGTACTACCACTCCTGGAAATATTTATGCATGGAGCTGTCTCCACGTACAGCGAGGAGTTCACTGGACTAGCACAATTCAAGAAAGTTATAGCTCTTGAAATCCATACTATATCTATATGATAATAATCATCATAACTGTACAAACTATACGGAGATCCAAAAATTATTGAATCGGATGATAAAGAATAGAGAGGAACGGAGGAGCAATTATTGTGATCAAAACCAGGATCTACAACTCGGATTGTGTTGTTATTGTAGTTGATTGACTTTACGTAGTATCTTCCCGAGTTAAAGCGTAACACTGTCACGTTGTCCTCGCAAAACAGAATAAGCTTTGAGTGACCGCAATTCTTCGGGTCATCGTTGAGTCGAAAAGGGTAGCTTATGTTCTGAATATTGCCACAGGAAGAAGGCGGACAAGATGATGCCTTAGCGTTAGAAGTTTCACCCAATAAGGCGATTGCACAAAACGCCACAACTACAAACCGCGCAGACGAGGCCTTTCCACTTTCCATGAAGAGAAAGCAAGGCATGGGCTCTCTCTCTCTCTCTCTCTCTGTGAGCTGAAGGCCTTCCACGTTGGCTTTTATTAGCTCATGGGACTCATATATTGTAGAATTTTTCAGGTTGACAAGCTGAGGGTGGCTCTAACAACATCGATATTGTCCTCATTTTACCACCTACCCAATCCGTCAAGTGTGAGGTTTTATCATAAAAAACCTTGGTTTTAATTAGAGTGAGGTAATTCTATTTAAATGGCTCTTTCTCCTTCCCTTTGTCCGATGTGGGATAAATGGATTCTAACACTCTCTCGCACGTGAGACCCCATTTTATGGATCACACGTAGAGATTCACTCATCGGCAACCACATAGAGCCAAGTCGAGGATCACCCATCACGCAGGGCCAAATGGGGACCCACCCAATCACGGGGCAGTACGAGTCCGTCTCTTGGCTTTGATATCATGTAGAATTTTTCAAGTCAACGGGCCCAGGACCCACAACAACATCATCAATATTGTTCTTACCCATTTGCTCAATCCGTCAAATATAGGATTTTATCATAAAAGACTTCGATTTTAATTAAAGTAGAGTAATTCTATTTAAATGGCTCTTTCTCCTTCCCTCTGTCCGATGTGGGACAAATGGGTTCCAACATATATTACAATCAGCAATTTTCTCACTCTTATTAGGCAGAAGTTTTCTGGCTCACCGTGATTCCATTCTACAGGATTCATATCAAAATTTTCGGCCCCCTGTTGAAAGACTTTAATTACATATGGCTCTTCGACTTTTCCAGTTTGCTCATTAATGGTATAAAAGAACAAAAAATCAAGGGATTTAGCTTCGCTGCTAAACACATGTTCAAGCCCGAATTGGAATTTAACAGCCAAGTCCAGTTCAAAATCACGACCGCGTTGGTTGGACAAATATCGGGAGGCCGTCACATCATGATTGCCCAGTAATTTGGGTCATAGAGCAAACGAATCTGGATTCTTTTCGAATCTTCTTTGTAACGATTCTGAAAATTCGTAAATTGTGTTCATTTATCATATATCTTACGATCAGAAATCATTTTAAATTTTTTATTTAAAATTGAATATAAATAGTACTTAACGAAAACTGACCGTAAGATGTATGATGAACAAACACGATTCCCAAATCTTCAGAATCTTCACAAAGAGGATCTAGAGAGGATGAGAGTAAATGAAGACCGGCACTGAAAAAGTCCAGTTCAAAGTCAAGGTGGCGTTGGTTGGACAAATATTGGGAGGTTGTCACGTCATGATTGCTCAGTAATTTGGGTTAGAGCAAACGAATTTGGATCTTTTTCGGATCTTTTTTGTGAGGATTCTGAAAATTCATAAATTGTGTCTGTTTATCATACATCTTACGGTCAAAAATTATTTTAAATTTTTTATTTAAAATTGAATATAAATAGTACCTAACGAAAATTGACCGTACAATATACAATGAACAAACACGATTCACAAATCTTCAGAATCTTCACAAAGAGGATCAAGAGAGGATCCTGTTGGAGAGCAAATGAAGACCGGCACTGAAAAAGTCCAGTTCAAAGTCAAGGTCGCGGTGGTTGGACAAATATTGGGAGGGCGTCACTGTTAAAGTCCCACATCGGTGGTGGGAAAGAAAACCAAGGGGTTTAAATATGATTACCCCTCTCTAACTAACACTGAGGCCTTTTGTGGTAAAACCCCACACCTGACGGATTGGGCAGGTAGTTAAGTTGGGGGCAGTATCGGTGTCGTTAGAGTGGGACGGGCCCGGCGATCCAAAAATTCCAACATGGTATCAGAGCCCACGGTTGCGGGCCCATGCAAGCCAACGAGCTTGTGCGTGCAAGTCAATGAGCTTGTCACCACCCAGAAGGAAACAAGTCTGAGCTCTTAATATAGAGACGACCGCTGAGTTCCAATTGAAAACAAGTGGGCCCAAAGTGAGCCGACCTCTGAGTTTCAATTACCGATGTGGATCTCCACGTGTGAACCACTAAATGAGGTTACACGTGAGAGGGAGTGTTAAAGTCCCACATCGGTGGTGGGAAAGAAAACCAAGGGGTTTAAATATGATTACCCCTCTCTAACTAACACTGAGGCCTTTTGTGGTAAAACCCCACACCTGACGGATTGGGCAGGTAGTTAAGTTGGGGACAATATCGGTGTCGTTAGAGTGGGACGGGCCCGGCGATCCAAAAATTCCAACAGTCACGTCATGATTGCTCAGTAATTTGGGTTAGAGCAAACGAATTTGGATCTTTTTCGGATCTTCTTTGCCGGTCTTCATTTGCTCTCCAACAGGATCCTCTCTGAAGTTAAGTATCTAAAATATTTATTATACATTTATACAACAACGTATTTATATGAAAGAGTGGGAGAATAAATTAATTTTGAACTTGTTTACAAGAAGAATACCATTAAATTTAGACGTATTTTGACCGTCAAATTGTTTGATTTGGACAAAGGGGATATATGGTTATTTAAGGGAACTTTAACGAAAAGCTTCCGATACTGTTTACTTTAACAAAAAACCACATTTTTACACTAAAATATCAATCATGATAATATTCACTTTACCTTTTATTTTGTTCTTGTCGTTAAAACTTAAAGTTTTCAATCTCTTTTCATTAGTTTTCCTTTATTTTTTAAATCAAATTAGTTACTTCAATGTTGATTTATTTTAGTAAATGTCATATATATAGTACCATAAATTAATCAAGATTAGATTTATAGTATCATATGTGAATACCATTTTTTTCCTCTGCTCAGAAATGAAGGAAATACTCATCTCCTTTTGCATATTGTTGGTAGCTTTCTCCAAAGTGCTTGGGGAAACTCAGAATGGCTGCAAAGAATTGAAGTGCGGGGATCAAGGCCCGCCTGTCCGTTTCCCTTTCATCCTCAAAGATAGACATCCAGATCACTGTGGCTATCCTGGGTTTGTCGTGTCATGCAATGAGAAACAAGAGACCGTTCTCGAGCTTCCAATTCTGGCCAAATTCTCTGTCAAAACCATTATTTATAAGCATCAAGAAGTCCATCTATACGACTCAGATAATTGCTTGCTCGTACAAGTTTCAGAAATCCTCAACCTTTCAATCTCCCCTTTCCACTTCTCAAAAGAGTTTCAGGACAACCTTGCCTTGTTCAAATGTTCTCCAGATCTTGAAAGACGACAGCACGTTCACGTTTTAAATGGCCCCTGCCTTACCAGCCCCGGCCATCACGTTTATGCCGTTGATCTCGACTACAAAATTGATAACCTGCAGTCTTGTACAAAGATACGTAATGTTTTATCAGTTCCATCTTCGGGTGTTCTGAAATGGTCTAAACCACACTGCACAGAATGTGAAGCGGGGGGAAAGAGGTGTACGATGAAGAACAAGAGGAACAAAAGCGAAATTGAATGTGTTAACCTGACAAAAGCAAGTAAGATTAACACTACATGTTCTGCTTCACATATATTCTGTTCAAAAGCAAAAGCATTTTTAAAATAATGAATATTACTCCCTGCTGGGGAACAGGATGAACTGAACCACTAGTATTAATTATGTACCAATATTTTCACAATTTCATGACTAACAACATGCTTTTTCAAATTATCCTCTGCAGGTGAAGCAACAAAACTAGTGGCTATCAGTGAGTCACCTAACTGATCTTCTGATTTGTAACATTTCATGTCTAACACATTGAGGATAGATACTTAGCTTTCGGGATTTCTTGTAGGTGCAACCTTGGGTTCATTCACCTTCTTGCTACTAGTCGTTGCAGTCTATCAGGTCCATAGCCATGATACAAAGGAAAAAGAAAATCAGTTTAAGATTAGAAGATTTTTACAAGATTACAAAGCTCACAAACCAAGCAGGTATTCCTACGCAGATATTAAGAGGATCACAAACCAATTCCAGGACAAGTTAGGCCAAGGAGCCTATGGAACTGTTTTTAAAGGAAAGCTTTCTTCTGAATGCTTTGTTGCTGTAAAAGTTCTCAACAGTTCCGATGGAAATGGGGAAGATTTCGTAAATGAAGTTGGAACGATGGGACGCATCCACCATGTCAATGTGGTTCGCTTGGTTGGTTTCTGTGCTGATGGATTTAACAGAGCTCTTGTTTATGAGTTCTTCGCCAATGGTTCACTGCATGATTTCATTTCTTCGGCAGACAATAACAATCGTTTTCTCGGTTGGGACAAGTTGCAAGATATTGCTCTAGCTGTAGCCAAGGGAGTTCAATATCTTCATCAGGGATGTGATCAACGAATCCTCCATTTCGACATCAAACCTCATAATGTATTGTTAGACGATAATTTCACTCCAAAAATTTCTGATTTTGGTTTGGCCAAGTTGTGTTCTAAGGATCAAAGCATAGTGTCCATGACCACAGCTAGAGGGACAATGGGATACATTGCACCTGAAGTGTTCTCCAGGAACTTTGGAAATGTGTCCTTTAAGTCGGACGTCTATAGTTTTGGAATGCTGCTCCTTGAGATGGTAGGGGGAAGGAAGAACATTGATTCAACCTCCGAAAACACAAATGAAATTTACTATCCAGAATGGATCTATAATCTTCTAGAAGAAGGAGACGACCTACGAATCCATCTCAGGGAGGAAGGAGATAGTAAAGCTCCACAGAAACTTGCAATTGTAGGGCTCTGGTGCATCCAGTGGCACCCAGCGGGTCGTCCTTCAATGAACGAGGTTGTTCAGATGTTGGAAGGAGGACAAAACTTAACCATGCCTCCCAATCCTTTCGCTTCTACAGGTCCTGCACGAACAAATGCAACTGCGCCTGCGAGAAATCTAAACATTCATTTAGAAGCTATTGCTGAATTAGAGTAACATATCTACTTAGATATATAGATAGATATGTGCGCAAACACTTATGTATGTAACTAAGAACTCATGAGAAGTGTAACCATTGTACACCTAATTAAATTACATTCAAGGTGTGTGTGTGTGACTATGTAAGTACATTCAAGGTGTGTTGGATTGCTTAGTTTTTCACTTGAAACCAATGGCTGGCCAAAATGCATCACTTTTCTACAAAACTTCGATGCAAAAATCATTACTCAAGTTTTTACTCCACAGTGCTTAACTAGCTTCCATAGACATATTGTTGCCAAGCTTGCTTAGTTATGATCCTTGAAAGTTTATAGGTTCTCAGATCCAATTCAAACGCCAAAGTTTTCTTTATTTAATATTTTTAAATGTTGAGAGAGCGATAATTGCACGACATGGTGGATTTGGAATGATGAAATATCCGCGGCAATTCGTATTTTTTTTTTACGCAATAATTCACTTTAGAATGAGTTATATGTATTACCAACTAGAGATTAGTCTAGTTACATCTCTTAACGTTGAAATAAATCTCAAGTTTAATACCTACTTCCACCAAAATGTTGGTTACACATTAATTTTATGAGGAAATAAATAAACTACTAGAAAGGAAATTATTGGCAAGTGTGAGTGGTTTTATCTATAACATGTTTTGTGAGGTTGAATTCTGTAACACTATATTTTTTACCTGGAAACTATATATACGTATCACTTATCTTGTTGTAATGCATGTCATCCCCACCCAAGTTTTTCTCTTCACATTTACCAAAACTTGCCTAACAAAGCCAATTCATAAGCAAAACTAATTATTCGGCCAAACTTTACTTCGAATGTTAGTCAGATGAAACAATATGAATCATAAACTAAACACAATAGTTTGGGATGTAGTTGGACGTGCGTGGGTGCTTGGTGAATCATGAAACTTCATGGATCTGGGATACCCAACAGTCAACTCAACACACACACAAAGATAAGGATGAGGATGAGGATGAGGTGAATCATGAAACTTCGTGAATCATGAAACTTCATGGATCTGGGATACCCAAGAATGAAGACTTTCATACAAATTTCCAAAGATAAGGATGAGGTGTAAAAGTTGAACTAATCAAATTTCAACAAGTTTGAAAAATCAACTATTTATATATATAAGAGGATCTTGATTGATGTGTTACATTGATTTGAAGTTATGTTTATTTAAAATTAGCAAAAAAATGTAACAATTAGAAGAAGGGTTGTTAAATGGTGGGCTAGACATTGACACATGACCTAAAATAGAGGCAAAATCATACAGTTTACTTTTTAAGTCTTTAAGGAACAAGAGTGGAAAGTTCCAAGTTGGAATAATGCAAATTTCACACAATTTTTCCTCTATTTTAGGTCATGTGTCAATGAGTACCCCACCATTTAGACAACCCTTTTTCTAATTGTTACATTTTTTTGCTAATTTTAAATGAATGTCTCACTCCATAACTTCAAGACCGTTCTTCAAATCAACATAACACATCAATCAGGATCCTCATATATATAAATAGTTGATTTTTCAAACTTGTTGAAATTTGATTGGTTCAACTTTCTCATCTTTGGAAATTTCTATGGAATAATAATCCTCCGGATGCCCAAAAATCTCTTGGTATAGCCAACTGATACAACAGTTTTCATTCCTAACTTATATTGTATGCGTGTTGACCATTGGGTATCCCAGATCCAAGAAGTTTCTTGATTCACTGAGCATCCACGCACGTCCAACTACATCCCAAACTATTGTGTTTAGTTTATGATTCATATTGTTTCATCTGACTAACATTCGAAGTATTATATGAGCTCATACATAACAGTTTTATCTCATATACAGAAATATATTAGAGAAACCTCATTATAGCATGGCTCATACATAAAAGTAACCGTAAATGATATTTCATGCATACATCTCTATTTTTAAAAACAAATGCATTCTACTCTAGCGTTTGCAGTTAAAATTTCGTGATAGATGCAACAACAAAATATTCTACCACATCAAGTGAAAAGGACATGTGCTGCAATTTGTTAGTATTCAAGCAGAATCGCTAGGCCATCAAACAGGCCACATAGGTTTATGCAAAGGGCTGATTCCCAAGGATACTCTACACTTCGTAAGAAAACAAATGATCTAGTTTTCAAAAAAATGCAGACTTTTCACTATAAACCTATGTTCCCTTTTTACCCTTGAGGTCATCTGTAAGATTAACAAAGAACCCAAGAGCCAGCAATTCTCTCTCATTCATCTAGAAGAAGCAACCAATTTGAAGTTATCGAAAGCGCTTGTTGAAGGAGCTGCAATCTATCTTTCTTTTTACTATTCTTTTTTTGGTGATTGAACCCATTCATAAATAAGCAACTAGATGCAGAGAAAAAAGTAGCTTTCCCTAATAGACGCCATGTACCTCAATAATGACATTTTAAGATCAGATTGCAGGAAACATCGATGATAAGTATAGACGTTCTCACTAGTAAGCCTAAGTCTCAAAGTTGGTTAAGAAAAACAGATTAACAAAACTGTGATGTGAAGGCTAATTAAGCAGGTAAAATGTAGGTCATGGTCATCCGTGCCAACAGGCCAAGGAGACCAAAAATAAGACAACATTGAAAAGCTTGATAAGCTAGTCAGTCTATTCTAGACAACCAGTTTATTCAATTAAACCTCAAGCCGGCATAAATGTCAATTTGGGGTTTAATTTTCTGATATAATTCTTCTCACCAAGGAGGAAAAAATATAATGTACTAGAGGATTTACAAGGAAAGAAATATCAATTACAATCTGATTACAAGGACCTAGAAAAGGTAACTAAATAACCTAGAAAAGGTAACTAAATAATCACAAGAAGTCAACTCTCCAACACTCCCCCTCAAGTTGGTGCGTAAATGTCGTTCATGCCCAACTTGACAAGAGAGTTGTAGAACGCTTGACTTGCAACAGCTTTAGTTAAGATATCCGCCAATTGATCCTCTGACTTTACGAACGGGAATTGAATAATATTCCCATCCAACTTCTCCTTAATGAAGTGTCTGTCAACTTCCACATGTTTTGTGCGATCATGTTGAATTGGGTTGTGTGAGATATCTATAGCTGCTTTATTATCACAAAATAAATTCGAGGCCGAATTCGACGGATACCCGAGTTCACCGAGCAGCCTCTGAAGCCATAATAGTTCGCATACTCCTTTTGCCATACCCCTGTACTCGGCCTCGGCACTTGATAAAGCAACCACTTTCTGTTTCTTACTTCGCCAAGTGACTAAGTTTCCTCCCACAAATGTAAAGTAACCAGATGTGGACCGACGATCAGTAACGTTGCATGCCCAATCTGCATCGGTGTAACCTTCTATTCGGCAATGATCATTCTTAGAAAACATAATGCCTCGACCTGGTGAGGACTTCAAGTATCGTAGGATGCGTTCGACTGCACCCATATGTGCCTCACTCGGCGAATGCATAAATTGACTAACAACACTTACCGCGTATGCAATATCAGGCCTGGTGTGAGATAAATAAATTAATCTCCCAACTAACCTTTGATAACGATCTCTGTTAGTGAGAACTTGATCAGGGTGCACGGAAAGATGGTGATTTTGGACTATGGGAGTGTCGGCCGGTTTACAATCGAGCATTCCAGTTTCAGCTAATAAGTCTAGAACATATTTTCTTTGAGACAGAAATATACCCTGTTTAGATCGAGCTACTTCTATCCCCAAGAAATATTTCAAACCACCGAGATCTTTCATCTCGAACTCGGTTGCTAGGTAATCTCTGAGCCTTGAGATTTCCTCTTTGTCATCACCTGTAACAATCATATCGTCCACATAGATGATAAGTGCCGTCAATTTCCCCATTCGGCGTTTCAAGAAAAGTGTATGATCGGAATTGCTCTGCCTGAACCCATATTTCCTCATAGCCGTCCGGAACCTACCAAACCATGCTCGAGGTGATTGTTTTAACCCATACAACGCTTTATTCAGCTTGCAGACTACTCCAGGTTGTAATGCCGATGCATAACCAGGTGGAATGTCCATATATACTTCTTCGTCGAGATTACCATGTAAGAAAGCATTCTTCACATCAAATTGCTGTAATGGCCAATCTAAGTTGGCCGCCAATGAAAGCAATACTCTTACCGTATTAATCTTTGCTACCGGGGCAAATGTCTCTGTATAATCAACACCATACGTTGGAGTGTATCCCTTGGCCACTAATCGTGCTTTGTATCGTTCGACGGACCCATCAGCTTTGTACTTGGTGGTGTACACCCATCGACACCCAACTCTCTTCTTTCCTCGGGGAAGTGGAACTAAATCCCACGTTTGATTTTTCTGGAGTGCAGCCATTTCTTCCTCCATTACCTTGGTCCATCGATCATCAGATAGTGCCTCTTTCAATGAACTTGGTGTGCTATCATTGGATATTTGTTGTACAAAAGCTTTGTCGAGTTCTGATAACTTCTGTGATGATACATAGTTGGCAATGGGGTATTTAGAGTCTTTCGTTGTGTCCGGTGAATATCGATTAGGTGGCTGTCCTCGATTGTGCCTGAAAGGTAATTGATAATTCGGAACAACGGTATTATCAACAGGGATAGTCGAGCGTACCTCAGGAATATTCTCAGAAGTATGGTCTGGTGGTACTATATTTGGAGACGAGGGGGGAGTAGTCTCGGCACGGGTAGCTGGCCGAATCTCGGCAGAGGTAGCTGGTCGATTCTCGGCAAAGACAACTGGTCGAGTCTCGACGAGGGTAGCTGACCGAATCTCGGCAGAGGTGGCTGGTCGAGTTTCGACGAGGGTAGCTGGCCGAATCTCTGCAGAGGTAACTGGCCGAATCTCTGTAGAGGTAGCTGGCCGAATCTCGGCAAAGGCACTTGGATTTCCCTCGACGGTAGTTGGCCGATTACAGGCAAGCCGAGTCTCGGCAATGGTGCAATCCTTCTCGGCATACCGTGTCTCCCCCTGAGGAGGAGGATTGGAAGAAGCCGAGGGGTAATACATTTCAGACTCAGAAAACGTAACATCCATAGTAACATACATTCGACGGGAATGAGGGTGATAGCAACGGTACCCTTTCTGATGGAAGCCATACCCCATAAAAATACATCGAAGAGCACACGGGTCAAGTTTCGTCCGTTGATTTTTATGAAGATGAACAAATGCAACACATCCAAAAATCCGAGGTGGGAGTACTAAAACCGACGGTAGATGCACGAAGGTAGCAAGGACTTGTAAGGGAGTACGAAAATCCAAGACTTTGGATGGCAGACGGTTGATAAGATAAGTGGCGGTCTGAAGAGCAACATCCCAAGAAGAGCGGGGAACAGACGCCCCAATCAAGAGTGACCGAGCCGTTTCTAAGAGATGACGATTCTTGCGCTCGGCCACCCCGTTCTGTTGAGGAGTCTGAGGACAGGTAGTTTCATGAAGAATTCCCGAATGCGTTAAATAATGGGAAAATTCACTATTAACATATTCACCACCATTATCAGAACGTAAAATCCGTATGTCAGTAGAAAACTATGTCTGAACCATGGTGTGGAAGGTCTTAAAAACCGAAAACACATCACTTTTATGCTTAAGAAGATATAACCATGTCATCCGGGTACAATCATCTATGAACGTTACAAACCATCTAATACCAGATGAAGTAGTAGTCGGAGATGGTCCCCAAACATCCGAATGAACAAGACCACAAGGAACAATACTTTTATTAGAATTCAACGGATAAGACACACAGTGACTCTTGGCGAGTATGCAAGTGTCACATTTAAAGTCTGAAACTGAACAACCAACAAATAAATCCGGAAACATATGCTGCAAATAACTGAAAGATGGATGACCCAAACGGTGATGCCATAACCATATCTGACGTCTCTTGTAATCAACAGCTCCTTGGGCGAGATTGACCCGTCCTGTACTGACATCGTCCACAAAATAGAGATCCCCCCTCTTAGTACCACGACCAATTATCTCCTTCGTGAGAATATCCTGTATTAGACAAAACTTTGGATACATTAGCACACAACAGTTCAATTGTTCAGTAGTTTGGCCAGGAGACATCAATTTATGCTTGAGTGAAGGTACAAGTAATGTATGAGGCAAAGAGAGAGTGGACGTGAGGTGCACGGTGCCAGCACCAGTTACCGGTGAGGTGACTCCATTAGCATTAGTAATATTACGTCGAAGTGGAACAGTATCACAAGCTAAATCAGTGGGATCATAAGTCATATGGTCTGTGGCACCGGAGTCAATGATCCATCCAGATGGAGTAGCATCATGATTCATATTAAAAACATAACCACAGTTACCTGAGGACTCCGGAGACATGTCGGAAGAACTCGAAGCCAGAGAATCATCTTGAGATATCAAAGATAATTGAGCCATAGAGGTGGCAAGATTGGCTTGCCCAAGCTTAGCTTGATCGTCTCGTTCTTGTTGTTTCTGAAGCTTCAACGGTTCCCACCAGTCAGGATAGCCATGCAATTGGAAGCAATTATCACGGCCATGCTTCTCACTACCGCAGTAAGTACAACCACCGGCCAGGACAGGTGGTTTAGGTCGAGGAGGACGAAGACCCATTGTGGGCCGTGAGACTGTCCTAGCAGCAAAGAGCGAGCCCTGTGCCGAGCTCGGCGCAGGAGCCTGGGGTTGCAGTCCTGGGCTCGGTGTAGGTAACTTATCAGGGGCTCGGGGACGAGATGAAGCTACTGCTCGTGTGGCAGGCCGAGTTGTCATGGCAGGTCGAGCCACCATGGCCGCCCCACTCGGCAGCTGTCCTCCGGTACTCATCATAGCTTGTCGCATTCCCTCTCGGCGAACATAGGCAAAAGTTTGTTTGACGGAGGGAAGGGGCTCAGTTCGTAGAATATCACTACGAATTTTATCAAACATCTCATCCAATCCTGCAAGCAAAGTGTACACACGATCCGTTTGAACAATTTTATTAAAAATTTCAATATGAGTACCGCACTTCATCAGATTAGGTCGACGATAATCAATCTCCTGCCACAAAGATTGAAGATCACTATAGTATGTCTCCACCGGTCATCCATCTTGCCTCATGCGAGAAGCCTTGCAGGTAAGATCATAAACTTGAGATATATCTGAGCCATCATAATACGTGCGAGCAACCGCGTCCCACACTTCCTTTGCCGTTGGTAGTCGAAGAAAGTACCCAATCAAATTGGGTTCCATAGAGTTGATGAGCCAACCTTTTACAATGGCATTCTCCGTACGCCACTTGGTGAAGGCCGGATCGTCGATAGATGGTTGGGAATTACTCCCAAACAAGTAGCCCAACTTGTCTTTTCCGGCAACAAACATCTCAACAATCTGAGACCAAACTCCATAATTGGCACCATTAAGTTTGATGCCAATCGAAGCAGTAGATGAATCGTGATGAACAATCTGTGTAACAACTTGCGGAATAGGTGGGATAGGGTTCATGGTAGGATCGGTCAGGGTAGTAGTGTTTAGGGTTGTAGTGTTTAGGATAGGAGTAAAATCAGTTAGGATGGGGTTGTGTTCACTGTGGAGTGGTGGTAGGTTCTCCATGGGAGGGCCGAGTTTTCTTGAGGGAACGGGCAGAGCAGAAACCCTAGGATCTCTGCTCTGATACCATGTCAATTTGGGGTTTAATTTTCTGATATAATTCTTCTCACCAAGGAGGAAAAAATATAATGTACAAGAGGATTTACAAGGAAAGAAATATTAATTACAATCTGATTACAAGGACCTAGAAAAGGTAACTAAATAACCTAGAAAAGGTAACTAAATAATCACAAGAAGTCAACTCTCCAACAATAAATTAATACCAATCCTCCAATCCCAACCTCATCATTTTGATCACTCAGACGGAATTCTCTCTTATTATGCATTTAGTCAATACCGTGTCCTTTCCGCCAGTAATTTCTGAGTACATTATATTATAACGCTAACTCAAGTGATCAAACATCGCGAAGCTACGCCTCACTTTCTGCAATTGAACACTTTCCGTTCTTGCTTACTAAAATGCACAATTCACTACGACATACAGCAACAACTGTCTTCAACTATCTCGTAATTACGCAGACACCGCAAGAAATCACAGATCTCTGTAAATTTGTACCAGTCTCATTCGGGACAGTGCAAAATCCACACACAGACACAGAAACACACATATCCTCAATAAAGAATTAATCCGTACCTTATCAGCATTTTCTTTCGCTTTCTCGGCCTTTTCCTTCTCAGCCTTCTTCTTCTCCAATCTCTCCCTCTCCTTTCTCTTCACAAATTAAAAAAAAAAAAAAAAAAGAACAAGTTGATTCGATTACAGAAATTCAAAAAACTCAAAATATCATTTTTGATCGGACAAAACATAATAATAAAATAAGCACAGATTCAAATCTGATTGAAAAATTAGTATTATAAAACAAAGTTTAAAAAAAAATTAAAAGAGAGGAGAGAGAGCTCGGGGTTGCGTACCTGGATGTAGACATTCTCGGCGGCGCGCCCTTCCTCGCTGAGGACTTTGTCTTTGCCTCCATTCAAGTAGCGAGTGGCTCCCCGAGACGACTCCATGGAGCAAGTGATCAACGCTCGAGTTAGCACCGCCAGGCTCTGACCGGATCTCATTGCCGCCATCGCTTTTGGCTTTCTAGTTCGTTTGTTTGTTTGTTTCTACTTTCTACTGCTAATAGTAATTTTAGAGCATTTTATATTGGTTTATAACATTTTACTGTTAGAAACCAATCAAATGTTTAAAATACGATATACAAAATAACTTATATAATGTAATTCGAAATAACTTTTTCACAGATACAAAATAGCAAACACAAGCAATTAATGAAATTGTATATAGAACACTGACTTGAAGAACGATGATAGAGGCTTGCGGATGCAATCTCCTAAGACAGAAATACGTCCCTACACTTGTGCAGCAGATCAACGGACGTCTATCTTGCAGGATACAACTATCTAATCCAAGTTCTTGCACTCGAACTCGGATTCTTGGCGAACTGATTTGTGTTTTCTCTGTGGAAACTTTTGAATAATTGTTTTATCTTGTTTCTGATCCAAATGCCATATTTATAATGGCGAAAATAAGATGCAGTTAAAATCCGTTCTGATCTAAGAACGGTTGCATCCGTTCAACTGATCAGTTTTATCCTTTCGGAAAAACTGAATGCAACTGAATGCAAAACTCAAAAACCCAAGGTCATCTTTGACATTTAATATATACACCCAAACCCTCCAAGTCTAAGGCTCAAAGTCCATGGCCTTAGCCCAATTCTTTTCAAACTATAAGTGAGTGAACTCACTTATAAAGAATCTTTTTATGTTTTGTTTGGGCGATGTGGGACAAAGTCCCCAACACAAGTTCCAACATTTACTAGTCAATGCCATTGTTCGGCCTTGTCTTCACATTATAAAATAGTTGACTCTGGTTTTGTTTTCCCTGTGTACCATCATATGCTCGACCGGTCGAGATTTTTGTTGTATGATTACGTAAGTGCATTCGAAGTATGTTAGACTGCCTCACTCGAAAGTTCGAAACCAATGGCTGGCTATATGCATCAATTATGCAAAAATATTTACTCGAAGTGTTTACAAGATAGTTCATAACTAGCTTCGTTATGATCTTTGAATAAATAATAAGGAAAACTAATAAAAAAAAAGTTTGAAAACTTTAAGTTTTAACGATAATGACAAAATAAAGAGTAAAGTGAATAGTACCATGATTGATATTTTAGTGTAAAATGTGGTTTTTCGTTAAAATGAATAGTACCGGAAGTTTTTCGTTAAAGTTCCCTTAATAATAAATGAAGCAATTGAATTTATAAATATAAAATTTTAAGATTACTGTCAAAGAGATGTTTTCAAGTGGCACTCTTGGAACAAACAAACAAAAAAAAACGAAGGATTTAACCTTGTTGATTTTAGTGAATAAACCTCATTTTTGTTGAGAGTGACCTTGCAAGTTGGTTGAGTTGGGATGATGAATATTTAATGAATTTCTAGAAAGGGGAATAATTCACCTTGATATCATGAGTTAAATTACAAATTAGCTACCGGTTTGGTGACAAGGCAAATAATAGAGTCACTTACCTAAGAGCATCTTTAAACGACTAAGCAAATGCCTAAGCAAATTAAATTTGATGAGTCACAGAAGCAAACTAGGCTATAAAGAACACGACACATGCATATTTTCTAGTTATTTTATCAAGAGTGACGCTATCCACATACTTTTATGAATCAGATGGAAGAGAGAAGTCGGAGGAGGGACTGGGTGGAGAGAAGGTAGAAGGGTGATGGGTGTGTAGGAGGGGAAGGGGATTTGGGTGTGGGTTTGGGTTTTTTTTTTTTTTTTTTTTGGGTGTGGGATCTGGGTGTGGGCTTGGTTTTTTTGGTTTCTTCAGTGGGGTGGTGAAGATGGAGGAAAAGAGGCGGCGGCGGGGTGGCGAAGGAAGGTTGGGTATGGAGGGACTAGGGGAGGGATGGGTCGGGTTGGGAGGTGGTGGTGAGGGAAGGACGAGTGCGAGTGGGGAGAGGGACTAAGGAGAGAGATCGCATCCCAGAGAAAGAAGAGAGAGAGAGAGAGAGAGAGAGGTGGTGGAGGAAGGTTGGGGGGATGAGGAAGGGTTTGGTGGCTGTCGAAGAGAAGAAGAAAAAGGGTTGGTGCAGGTGGAAGGGAAGGCCGGATCCCTTAGGCCATTTTTCAATTTTTCAATTTTTAAATTTTTGAATATTTAATTATTAAAAAAAAAATATATATATATATATATATTTTAATCCAATTGGATTAGTGAGTGGGTACTGTCTCTGGCCAAGTCAGCATTTAACAAAAAAAATAACAGAAAAACTGACGGAGGTTTGACATTGACACAAATTCGTAAGATGAGGTATGACATTATTATTTTTAAAAGATGAGGTATGAAAGTGTCATCAGACCAATAATTAAGATAGTTTTTTGTAATTTACCCTTAATTTATTAATGTATTCTTTATTGTCTTAGATACTGTACATTGTATTCAATTTTTCGTTTTGGGAACCAAAAATTTTATGCATTTGTTTAGTGTGAAAAATTTACGAACTTATTTATTTTGGGATGTATAACCATACATTTTTCTTTTTTATTTTTTACAGATCTCTTGTTAATTTTTGTCCTTTGATCTTCTTCAGTTCAATTGCTTCGATGACTGCAAATTAAAAGGGTGTGTATGAAGTAAACATGAGTTTGTGGATAGCACACCCCACTTATTTTTTGCTAAAACTCGATTGTACATTGTTCAATGAAGTACATAATTCTATTTTATAAACATTTAACCAATCAAAAGCTCTATTTAGATAAACAAAGACTATAGTAACATGAAATTATTTTTATATATTACGTGAGACTTATATGACTATCTAAAAATATTAGGGTTAATCTCTGTTTACTAGCCTAAAGTTTTGTGGTTTTCAACATTTAGTACATCAAGTTTTTTTTGTCCCAAAGTCATACCTAAAGTGTTAATTTTGGGACAGTCTCATACATTCGTTAGTCAAACTGTTAATTCTCCTGTTAAGTAATGACGTGGCACTCATGTGGACAATGAATAGGCGCCATGTGTAATTAAAAATATTAAAATAATTAATTAAATAAAAGTTAAGATTTTTTTTTTTTTTTTGCGTTTTTTCTTCTCTTCTTCTTCTTCTTCCTTCTTCTTCTGGGTTGCCCAGATTTCCTTTTTTTTTTTTGCTTTTTCTTTTTCTTCTCTTCTTCTTCCTTCTTCTTCTTCTTCTTCCTTCTTCTACCTTCTTCCTTCTTCCTTCTTCCTTCTTCCTCTGGGTTGCCCAGACTCCCCCCCTTTTTTTTTTCTTTTTTTTTTCTTCTCTTCTTCTTCCTTCTTCTTCTTCTTCCTTTTTCTTCTTTCTTCCTTCTTCCTCCTTCCTCCTTCTTCTGGGTTGCCCAGATTCGCACTTTTTTTTTTCTTCTTCTTCTCTTCTTCCTCCTTCTTCTTCTTCTTCTGGTTTGCCCAGATTCGCCTTTTTTTTTTTCTTCTCTTCTTCTTCCTTCTTCCTTCTTCCTTCTTCTTCTGGGTTGCCCAGATTCGCCTCTTTTTTTTTTCTTTTTTTCTTCTCTTCTTCTTCCTTCTTCTTCTTCTTCTTCCTTCTTCCTCCTTCTTTTGGGTTGCCTGGATTCGCCTTTTTTTTTCCTTTTCTTCCTTCTTCCTTCTTCTTCGTTCTTCTTCCTTCTTCCTTCTTCCTTCTTCTTCTTCCTCTTCTTCCTCCTTCTTCTGGGTTGCCCAGATTAGTTTTTTTTTCCTTTTTTTTTCTTTTTCTTTTTCTTCTCTTCTTCTTCCTTCTTCTTCTTCTTCTTCTTCCTTCTTCTACCTTCTTCCTTCTTCTACCTTCTTCCTTCTTCCTTCTTCCTTCTTCCTCTGGGTTGCCCAGACTCCCCCCTTTTTTTTTCTTTTTTTTTTCTTCTCTTCTTCTTCCTTCTTCTTCTTCTTCTTCCTTTTTCTTCTTTCTTCCTTCTTCCTCCTTCCTCCTTCTTCTGGGTTGCCCAGATTCGCGCTTTTTTTCTTCTTCTTCTTCTCTTCTTCTTCCTTCTTCTTCCTCCTTCTTCTTCTTCTGGGTTGCCCAAATTCGCCTTTTTTTTTTCTTCTCTTCTTCTTCCTTCTTCCTTCTTCCTTCTTCCTTCTTCTTCTGGGTTGCCCAGATTCGCCTCTTCTTCTTTTTTTCTTTTTTTCTTCTCTTCTTCTTCCTTCTTCTTCTTCTTCTTCCTTCTTCCTCCTTCTTTTGGGTTGCCCAGATTCGCCTTTTTTTTTCCTTTTCTTTTTCTTCTCTTCTTCTTCGTTCTTCTTCCTTCTTCCTTCTTCTTCTTCCTCTTCTTCCTCTTCTTCCTCCTTCTTCTTCTTCTTCTTCTTCTTCTTCTTCTTCTTCTTCTTCTTCCAATGTTGCAGATTTTGTTTTTTTTTTTGTTTTTTTTTAACTTTTATTTAATTAATTATTTTAATATTTTTAATGACACGTGACTCATATTCATTGTCCACATGGCGCCACATCATCATTTAACGGGAGAATTAACAGTTTGACTAACGGATGTATGAGACTGTCCCAAAATTAACACTTTAGGTATGACTCTGGGACGAAAAAAACTTGATGTACTAAATGTTAAAAATCACGAAACTTCAGAGTAGTAAACAGAGATTAACCCAAAATATTATTTAACCGAGATTATTAATTTGTCAAAGTTCTACTGTAGTTGGTTTATGGATGTTACGTTATCAAACTTGACATTAACGTGAATGGAAACTGAATGTAGGTGGCATATATTGTCGAAATGTTTTATGTATGGGTAGTTAATGTAATTCTATTAGTTTGGACGATAAATGTATAAAGGGTGAATTGTCAATTTTAATGTTCTAAGAATCATTAAGCGGTTGGCGGATAGTGAGGAGAGGCCTAACGTCTAGAATCTAGAGGCCTAAAAGCATTTTTAAAGAAGATGTCAAAAATGTCACGTAGGCATATAACAGTAAAAAATTGCAGCAAACTCTCTCCAACTGAACCTTCAATTTCTTACGTGGTGCTGAGTCATTTGAAGGCAAAGCCTTTTGCTGTCAAATTTGAATGCAGATGTCAAATTCATTAAATGATTTTTTAATAAATTAATATAATATATAATAAATGTTGTTATGTTTTTGAAATATTTGATTAGTTGCCTTAATCATTGGACTCCACAAAAAAAGATAAAAAATTTATTAAATGACATTATTATTTAACATATCAGGTGAAGCAAAATATTGTACAAAATGTCAAATTACCACATAAGCTATCAACTATCATTTTGATGTTTAAAATTTGACATATCTTTTAGAGATGCTTTAAGTGGTTTCTTTAATATTACATGTGTAAATATTAGAGCATTTTATATTGCTTATAACAATTTAAAAGTCAATACCATTATTCGGCCTTGTTTTCACATTTTAAAAAAGCTGGCTGTGGTTTTGTTTTCCCTGTGTATCATCATGTGCTCGACAGCTCGAGGTTTTTATTGTATGATTACGAGAGTGCATTCGAAATATTTTAGACTGCCTCACTTGAAAGTTTGAAACCTATGGCTGGCTATATGCATGTTGGAGTGAAATTTCTCACAAGAAGAAATACCTCCACAGATTTGTTGACCGTGACCCTCACGTTGCCGAATCCTACGTCGTAAGTGTCTCCGAACGACCTTCCTGCGTAGCTTCCCGGGTGAGCACCTGCAAGAGATACTCCGACGCTCAAGTTAGAATTGATTTTTTCTCTGGATTGTTTTCGATCCTTCTTTTTTTCTGGCTGTTCGGCCTCTTTCCCATTTATAGGATTGCATGCTTGGGGATCAAGTATCACGATCAGTCATTCTTCCCACTTCCTTAGTGGTCGTCCCACACGCGACTGCATGCTTTGGGAACAAATATCTCGTCCTCCTCTCCCACTTTCCCTCCGTAGTGGCCTCCGTAGTGGGGTAGGTTTCTAGACACACGTTCCCCTTGCATCTGTAGGAGAAGTTATCTGGACCCCATTTCCCTTACGTCCGTATATTTCTTGTGGGCCTTTTGTTTTACATAACATTTTCTCTTTGGATCATCGGCGTTGGCCCATGAGTCGGAACTGGATTTTATCCTCCCACAATGCCCCCTTTTTCCCTTTTTTACGTATGTAAAATAGGGGAAAACTGAATTCTTCAATCTCGTGAGGCCTCGACAGCTCAAACTTTAAGTACTTCACGCTAAGGCCAAATTTGTGCCTTATTTTATTTTCGCATAATTTATGGAAGAAGATTTGCGAAAGAGGATTTAGAGCTTACTTGCGAATGAGGACTGACGAAAGAGGAATTACTTACGAAAGAAGACTGACTAGCGAGGAGGAATTACTTACGAAAGAAGACTGACACGAAAGATATGGGGATGAAAATTTACGAAAGAGAGATTACGAAGGAGGACTTACGAAAGAGGAACTACTTGCGGAAGAGGACCGACGAACGAGGACTTACTTACGAAAGAGGACTGACTGAGGAACTACTTGCGGAAGAGGACTGACGAACGAGGACCTTCTTACGAAAGAGGACTGACGGAGGAACTACTTGCGGAAGAGGACTGACGAACGAGGACTTACTTACGAAAGGGGACTGACAGAGGAACTACTTGCGGAAGAGGACTGACGAACGAGGACCTACTTACGAAAGAGGACTGAAGTTACGAAAGTTGACTGACATTACGAAAGTTGACTGACAAAATTTGGCTGGGTAAACTGTCATACACATATGAGCCATTGTCTCATCTTTCTGAACTGACGAAAGCAATTGCTGCAGCACAGTAGCCTAAAAGCATGTCCCAGCACACCTAGTCTGCACCTTCTGTTTTTATGCGGGCACACATGCGTACCCATATTCTAACTGTGACATTCACCGACACTTCCTTTTCTATATCTATATATATATATGTCTTCCATCCTTGACTAACTATTATTTATATAGATTTGTTTCTGTCGCCTCCCATCAATCCCATTCTTGACAATTATATATATATATATATATATATATATATATATATATATATATATATATATATATATATATATATATATATATATATACCTTTTCCTGACGGTTTCCACCAAACCTGACTTGACAATGAAATATATATATATATATATATATATACATATATATATATATATATACACTTTCCTGACGGTTTCCACCAAACCTAACTTGACAATGAAATATATATATATATATATATATATATATATATATATACGTGGTCACCTTTGCAGACATCACGTACTTGCTAGACCTGCACTTCGGGCTATCTATCTAACTGTACATGCACACACGCAACATCTACATGCATATCTCTGCGTACTGACATGCAAATCTCCGCACTTGCTTTTCATATATTTGCATACATTCCTACGCATATACGTGTATATATTTACATGTCATTACCTTGAGTTTCTTCGTCTTCATTTTCCTTCACTTCCTTTGCTTAGTTTCCTTTACCAAGCCTGTGATCTCTTGTTTCAGAGTAGCTTCTTCGCTTACAGGTAATTTTCCACTTCAAACCCTTCCAGTGAGAATATTTCAAACGTTTACAGGCACAAGTTCCTCCTTTTGTCTTCTCTAATCAATTTCGGCCAGTAAGTCTCCCACCGTGTTTCTCATGTCGGGACGTACTCCTTGGTCCAAATATGGTGGTACTCCACCACCCTTTGAAGTTGTCAAGGCTCGTGACCAAGGTCATGTTCCGGATGACGTACACCTCTGCCCACTTCCTGTCGGAGCCGACATGTATTCGGGCTCCGGTATTCCAACCGGGTCTACCGTTTTGTCTCCGGACCACCTAGGGGCGCTTAGTTTCCCGCTCCACCCCATGATTCATCTCATCTTATTCTTTACAAATACCCACCCTATGCAATTGAACCCGAACTCTTATTTGATGATGTCGAACTTTTTGGCTTTGGGTTTGAAGCTTGGTGTCTCTTTAGGTTTTAGAGATTTCCTCTATCTCTTCGATTTGACTACCATCAAGAACGAAACCAGGTTCTTTAGCTTTACACCTAGATATCGCAAGAAATTCTTGTCATTGGGCCCTTCGAGAGCTAGAGACTGGAAAAACCGCCCTCTTTTAGTTTCGGGGAACTGGATGGCTCCCGAGCTGTCTCAACTATCTATTCCCTCAACTTTTGGTCCTAAAGCTGGTATATAAATTTGCTCCTGCTATTAATTTTCCACAAATACGCGAGCGTTACTTACCTTGAGCTTTTTTTTTTTTTTTTTTTGCAGCTTTGTCGAACGGTCCCGAACGAATAATTTCTAAAGACCGAAAATGTTGGTTGAAGAGGTTCGTGACGGCAAAGATATGGGACTCTAGAGACGTTGCCGACACCCTTACCCAAATAACTTCTCCCCGCAACTCCGTCATTTACTTCCCTTTTTGTTTGGTCGACCAGTCGTTGCCCCCAGACCCTTTGCTTAAATCTATCTTTGCTTTCGATCTTGACCTTCAGTTTAGTGCAGGGTCTTCCGTACTTGTGACCGACTCCCGAACGGAGGACTCGGAAGGAGAAAGTGAAGGAGAAGAAAGCGAGGGGTCAGGGCGTTCTGACACGGATTCCGACTTGAACTACTCTCCTACGATGGCCTCTCCTTCTTCCGACATTCCACCGCCCCGTTGCATTACATCACCTCCTCGTGATCTCCCTGTTCCCAGGATTGCAAGCAGGTCGGGTAAACAACCTCTGGGGGATAGGCCTAAAAAACCTAAGCGTGATTCGTCGTCTACCTTCGGCATCACCCCTAGACCCATGCAATGGCAATCGGCTCCTCCCACCTTCAGCTCAGTTGGTAGCAAGGATTCTGGTAACTCGTCTCAAGCTTGGAGACCTGAGTTCAAAAAAAGAGACGGGAGCTTCGTCGCCCTTGGGGATGATTTGTGGGGCAATGCTAACGCCGCCGCTGCTGTTGCGAGAGGCTTAATTCACCCTAATGATGCCGGCCGCTTTGAGACAATGCCTGATGACGATGTCGACTCCTATGAGTCGCATTGTCTTATGAAGGTATTCTCTTACTCTCTCGTGTTTCGTCATTTCTGTAAGCTTTAACCCTACCGTTGTTTCCAGATGGCTTTGCTTCAAAAGGAAAAGTCGAATAGACTAGCTGCCAGGATGGAATCTCTCAGCCTTAATCAACAGCAGGTCATGGAGTGTCAGGCTAAGCTTCTCGGATATGAGGGAGAAATCTCAAGTTTGAAAGAGGCTCGCGACGCTGCGACGTCCGAAGTGCGCCGCACGCAGAAGGAGCTGACCGAGGCCAAGCAAGCGAGGGTCACTGAGCGGGAGATGAACACGCGGCAGATACGAAAGGAAATGGCCTCCAGCTTCAGATTTGGTTGGGTGCAAAGCCAGCAACGTCCGGAACATCGCTTCGTAGCTGACCCTGACGTGTATGATCGTCATATGGGGATTGAGCCCGGCGGGTATGAGTGGTATGAGGGGATGGATCCTAAAGATCAGAGGCCTTCAGACCGACCTACCTCTTCTGACCCTATCCCAGGCAGCGGGTTCATCACTACTTCCGGACCCATCTCGGGTTTAGGCTTTGGAGGCTTCCCATCCGGCTCTCATTTCGACGACGTTTAGTAGGTCATTGTGATTTGTTCTTATGGGTTACGAACCTCATTTGTGTTTGTATTTTCTGCATCTTACTTATTGTCTTTGTTGTGTCTTCATGTAATTGTCGCTAGCGAGTTGGGCCTTCGCCCTTCCCTTGCCTGACCCTACTTAACCGCTCTTTTAATTTTTAGTTTTAACTGTGTGCGTTCAAAATATTTTATCCTTAACTTTGAATTTTCAAACCAAAGTTTTATCTCAATAAGACGCGATCACCTCAGATTTTGAATTTTTGTTTCCATCAACCTCAAACTGATTCTATATAAAGGGGCGTTTGAGGGCAAGCAAGCAATACCTGGATCTCATGGCTAACCACCGAAGACTGAAGCTTAACTTGCGACTTTATGCCGATGTTCCCAAGAAAGGAATCTCCCGGAGGGCGTCCAGGGGTTCCGGGAATGTTATCGAGCTACGTTCCGACTCCTCCTCACGCTTGCGTTCGCCGATGGGGGCTTCTCGATCTTCTGAAGTCCCTAACACTTTTCGTGAATCCACCTACCGGTCTCGAACAAGGTCGGGTGGAAGACGAGCTTTAGACTCCATCGTCGGTGAAGGGGTCTCTCCAAGGCTAGATTATGCCACTCGAGCTCCCAACTCTGTTGCTGATAGAATGGTCTCTCCAGGAGGGAGTTACGCAACTCGGGCACCTAACTCCATCGCTCATTCTCTTAACCCTTCTGCGAGAGACGATGCGGGTCCTTCTCGCGCACCTTCCCGTCGCCACCCACGTTGTCCCCAATGCTTCGACTACTCCCTGTTATTGAACGAACGTGAAACTTTGAAGGAATACTTGCAACGTGCTGAGCATCAGGTGGATCGTCTCAGGGGGGAATTAATGGCTGCCGATCGTGCTGTGTCCGCTGCTCACTCAGATGGCATACACGATGGTTTTAAACAAGGCATCCACTATTTCCGCTCCAAGGCGAAAGCGGCTTTTCCTTCCGTAGACTGGGATAGTATCCCCACCCCGTTAGACTAGATGTCATTTTGCTTATAATAAGTTGGGCCTTTAGGTTCCACCACTATTAGGGTGTCTAGCAATGGTGTCGTCCTTGTTTTCCCTTTCTACTAGTAGGTTTAGTTTTCCATTCACTCTTGTCTTTTATCGCACTATGTATCGGATATCCAAGAGGTTTTCTCTTTTTAACTTAAAAGATAACGAGAACAGTGTTCTATTGCCCGAGCTTTTACTTTTGCACACGTAAGGCCTCATTTTTGTTTGGGACCATTCGACGTGTTTCGAGGAGGACGGTTAAACTTATTAAATTCGCCCTTTCGTTACCGATCTTAGGGGCCGTTCAACCTTGAATCAATTTTTCTACCTATTCAGTATTAGGTTTTCGATCTTGGATGGGTCTTCGCCCGTTCGATCTGGGGTGTTCGATCTAGGTTGGGTCTTTGCCCATTCGATCTTGGGTTTTTATTCTCACTCGATCTTAGTTTTTCGATCCTGGTTGGGTCTTTGCCCATTCGATCTTGGGTTTCTATTCCCACTCGATCTTAGTTTTTCGATCCTGGTTGGGTCTTTGCCCATTCGATCTTGGGTTTCTATTCCCACTCGATCTTAGTTTTTCGATCCTGGTTCGATCCTTATTCCTTGGTTCATACTCTTCCGCTTTAGACTTTAGTCTGAGACTCGAATAAAACGCAACTTTATTTATCAAACCATACGGAGATGTCAACAGACATCTAGGGATTCACCCTTCGACATGCAAGGAAGACAAAAAGGGATTTACCCTTCGACATTGCTTGAAACGGAAATTTAAATACGGAAAACATGAACATGAAAAGCTAAATGTGGTACTTTCTCAAATGAATTGCGTTCCATGGGCGCGGCACATACTGACCTGTTTCAACGTGCCTGAGTTTATAAGCTCCCTTTCCGAAGGCTTCGGTCACCTCATACGGTCCTTCCCATATACGTCCAAGCTTCCCTGCATTCAAATCTTTTGTGTTTTCCATGACCTTTCTCAATACCCACTCTCCTACCTTGAACCTTTTCGATTTAACCCGCCTGTTGAAGTAGGCAGCGACTTGATTCTGGTAGTTCGCTAGTCGCAGTGCAGCAATTTCTCTTTGTTCTTCGACTAAGTCGAGGTTATGAGCTAGTTGTTGATCATTCCTGCCCTTTTCCGCAACCAATGTTCTGATAGTAGGTAGACTGACTTCCGTAGGGATAACCGCTTCAGTGCCATAGGCGAGAGAGAATGGGCTTTCACCCGTGGGTTTTCGCTTTGTGGTACGATAGGCCCACAGTACATTGGGGAGTTCCTCATGCCACTTTCCTTTGCGTTGTTCCAACTTCTTCTTTAAGCAATCAAAAATCGTTCGGTTTGTCTTCTCCGCTTGGCCATTGCCCTGGGGATAACTTCGGGAGGAGAACTGCAAAGTGATCCCTTTACCCGTGCAATAACCTCTGAATCTTCGATTATCGAACTGAGTCCCATTATCGGTCACAATCGCCTTTGGTATGCCAAATCGACATATAATGTTTCGCCACACGAATCTTACAACGTCTTCTTGGGTGATGGAAACGTACGCTTCTGCTTCTACCCACTTAGTGAAGTAGTCTGTGGCGAGAAGGACGAACTTATTGTTCCCGGGAGCCCTCGGCAGCGGCCCCACAATATCCATGCCCCATTTTGCGAATGGCCAGGGTCCTACGACTGGATTGAGCTCTTCTGCGGGTTGCCTAACAACCGGGGCATATTTCTGGCATTTGTCACACCTCCTCGCATATCGCTCTGCATCCCGAGACATGTAAGGCCAGAAGTAGCCTTGAGTTAATGCTCGATGCGCTAGGCTTCTTCCTCCAGAATGATTCCCACACGTTCCTTCATGTAATTCTCTTAGGACCCATTCGGATTGCCTTGGATTTAAGCACCTGAGGTAAGGTCCTGAGAATGACCTTCTATAGAGTGTGTCGTTAAAGATCGCATATCTTACTGCCTTCATTCGGAGCTTCCTCGCTTCTACATGATCTTTCGGTTGGATTCCTTTGGTTAAGTAGTCCACGATTGGCTTCATCCAACAATCATCGTCTTCAACCTGAGCCTGCTCTAGTAACGGGTTATCAAGCCTCATCCCGTCTATCTGCATCACATCTGATTTTACTGCTTCGATACTCGGAGAGTACAAATGTTCTACCCTGGTCACCCGTAGGTTCTCTTGCGCAGCTGACGCTGCGCATGCTAATTGGTCCGCTCTTTCGTTCATCTCTCTAGGTATTTGCTTTAGCTCGAAATATTTGAATTCATTCGCCAGCCCTATAACCAGTTGTTGGTACGCCTCCATCCTCACATCCTTAGCTGTGTATTCTTTAGTCGCCTGGCCGACGATGAGTTGTGAATCACTATGTACGATAAGATAGCTTATCTTCAATTGTTTCGCAAGTTCGAGGCCCAGTATCAGGGCTTCGTATTCTGCCACATTGTTTGATGCGGGAAACTCCAACCGGATTGAACACTCTAAGTCTACACCTTCAGGGGAAATTAGAATGACCCCTGCCCCCGCTCCTGCTTGATTGGAAGACCCATCCACATACAGCTCCCACCTAGCTTCATTAGGGTCTGCTTCCACGATCCCTTCACATTCGTCCTGCAAATTGTTACGGGGATAGCATTCTACAAGAAAATCCGCAATTACCTGACCTTTAGCTGCACTCCGAGGCCGGTACTTTATGTCAAAGGAGCTAAGTTCGATGGCCCACTTCGTAATTCTTCCCGATAAGTCTGGTTTAGATAAGATAGCCCTGATCGGTCGATTAGTTAACACCACGATGGTGTGTGCCTCGAAGTATTGACGGAGCTTCTTCTTTGCTGTTACTAAGGCTAACACCAACTTCTCAGTGGGCGAATATCTTTTCTCTGCATCAATGAAACTTTTGCTCACGTAAAATATGGGTTGCTGAACCGTACCTTCCTCTCTGAACAACGCAGCACTCACTGCCCCCTCGCTTACGGCCAGGTACATGTACAACGGCTCTCCTGGCTTGGGAATGGTTAACAACAATGGGCTTGTTAGATACTTCTTCAGTTGTTCGAAAGCTTCCCTTTGCTCATGCCCCCACACATTTCCTTTCTTGTTTCGTATGACTTGAAAGAAAGGTTTGCATCGATCGGACGATCGTGAAATGAAACGACTAAGGGCAGCAATTCGTCCGGTCAACACTTGAATGTCTCTAGGTGTTACTGGATCCGGCATGTTACACAAGGCTTCAACTTTCGCTGGGTTTGGTTCAATACCTCGTTTGTTCACTATGTGCCCTAAGAACTGCCCAGATGACACGCCGAATGCACATTTTGCTGGATTTAGGCGCATGTGATACCTTCTCAATATGTCAAAAGTGTCGTGCAGATGATCGATGTGTCGGGACCTTTCTCGGCTTTTGACAACCATATCGTCGATGTAGACTTCCATCGTACTTCCGATTTGATTCTTAAACATCTTGTTCACTAATCTTTGATAAGTCGAGCCGGCATTCTTGAGTCCGAAAGGCATAACGGTGTAACAATACAACCCACGCTCGGTAATAAAAGCCGTTTTCTCTTGATCTTCAATAGCCATGGGAATTTGATTATAACCGGAATAAGCATCTAAGAAAGATAACAGTGCGTACCCGGCCGTAGCATCCACCGTTTGGTCAATTTTTGGAATTGGAAAACAGTCTTTCTGACACGCTCTGTTCAGGTTGGTATAATCCACACACACGCGCCACTTTCCTTTTTCTTTCTTGCCTACCACCACGACGTTCGAAACCCAAGTCGGGCACCAAACATCCCGAATGAATCCAACTTCGAGGAGTCTATCGACTTCTGCACTAATAATCTGATTCCGTTCTGGCGCAAATCTCCTCTGCTTTTGTCGGTGTGGAGGACAACTCGGATCAACGTTCAGTTGATGACATGCCACTTCCGGATCAATTCCTGGCATGTCTCTATGAGACCATGCAAAAACGTCAGCGTTGCTCCTCAGAAATTTCAACAACTCTGCAACTTCCACCTCAGATAGGAGGGAGCCCACCCATATTCGTTTCTCAGGATAGGCTGGATCCAAAACCTCTTCCCTCAATGGTTCTATAGTCGGGGGTTCTTGATCGTCATTTTCCTGATCCTGCTGTGGTGGGGCCTCCGTTAATTGCTATAATGGTTTATTCTCATGCAAGTCCAAGCCCTGTTGCTCTTCCCTTGCTGTCTTGATATCTGTCGCCATGTTGTAGCACTTCCTAGCCTCCACTTGATCCCCTTTAATGTCGATTGTTGTTTGGCCATCCGTCGACAAACACCTCATTACCTGACACCTGGTTGACGCTTCCCCCTCCATCCGATGGATCCAATCCCTTCCCATGATGGCATTGTACGCGCTCGGTGCGTCGATGATAACAAAGGTGACGAAAAGAGTCTTACCTGCTGCAGTGACAGGAAGAGTAACATCTCCAATGGGCCGGGCCCTAGTTCCTTCAAATGCGTAGAGGGGAGCTGGATTTGGCCTTATCTCTTTCTCGTCCAGTTTCATTCTTTTGAACGTGCTCCAAAACAGAACGTCTGTGCTGCTTCCCCCATCAATCATTATCCTTTTCACTCTCGAATTGGCAACACGTAGCGTCACGATCAGTGCGTCGTTGTGAGGGAATTGGATTCCTTCGAGATCTTTTTGGCTAAAGGAAATGACTCCAAGGTTTCCTAATGCTCTGGACGCTTCCGGGGCTGACGTTATGTTGTGCACGCGTCTGGACTTCTCAACTTCCCGTCTTTGCGACCGAAAGCGTGCTTCGCGTCCCTCAGGGGGTTGGGGTCCACCATGTATGGCATTGATATCCAACAATCTCTCATCCGCTCCAATGTTTCCCGTTACTGCTTTAAGTCCTCCATCATTCTTGCGTTCGCCTCTTGATTCTACGCGGTATTGCGACAACATCCCTTTCTTAAGCATAGCTTCCACTTGGTTCCTCAGGCTCCGACAGTCATTAGTGGTATGGCCAAAGTCGTTATGATGAGCACACATCTTATTCCTGTCTCGCTTCTCCAGCGGCGTTCGAATCGGTGCTGGTGCTCGAAAAACTCCCTTTTCCTTGTTCTCATGGAAGATTTTGCCCAGACTCACTGTCAGCTTGGTGTGTGGGCGATCAGGTCTAGCTCTTTCATTAAACCCATCCTTTGGATCACGTGAGAACCCTCCTCCTTGCCTCGGTTGAGTTGTGGGTTTCAAGGTAGGTGTGGTAGCGTCCGTTGAAGATACAGCAATAGCCGCGGTGGTTCGTTTTGATTGGATAAGTTCCTCTTCCTCTAATCTGATGATTCCATCAGCTCGGGCCATCACCTCCCTCATGTCCAGTGGCGGAGTTTCGATCAATGACCTACGCATCTTCGTTCCGGGCAACACCCCCTCTCGGAATGCCAAAGATGCAGTGTGAGAATCGCATTCTTCTAGGGTGGACATCTCTTCCGTGAACCTAGTCATGTAGCTTTTGAGGCTTTCGCCTATATTTTGCTTGGTGCTGAACAGAATCGTAACATCTTTTCTTGGCCTCCTGTTGCAGACATATTGTGATATGAATGCTTCGCAAAGCTCTGTGAAACTTCCGATAGACTTCGGTTTCAGTTGTCTGAACCAGGTTAAAGATGATCCTGAAAGGCTTGAGGGGAACAACTTGCACAAGAGGGCCTCATCATCTCCTTCAAGCGCCATCTGCTGTTGAAAGTGGTAAATGTGTTCGACCGGGTCCGTCATGCCTTCAAACAGCCTAAACTTCGGTTGGGTGAACTTGGCCGGTTTCTTAGCTTTCAGGATGTCCTCTGTGAACGGCGATTTGCGGATCCCTCTGGCCGCTTCCAGGGCGAGTTCGGCCGGGGTCTGTGGCTTGTACCCTTTCACAATCTTCTCAATCTGCTCTCGCAAATCGATATCCTTTGCCTTTTTCGATTCCTTTCCCCTATGATCTCCTTCCCCCTGGTTTTTCGTCACTTCAACACAGTTGCTGGACGGCGCGCTACTAGAGCTACCCTCCTTATCTTCTTCTTCTGCACGTTGTCTCTTGGTGCCGGTCACATCCTCTTCTGGATTTCTTGCCTCAGCCTTCTTCAACGCCCGTTCTGCTGTCTTTCTTGTTTCACGTAATTCCCTCGTTAGCCTTCTAAATTGTTCTATGGCAAGACTGGGTTCACTATTTTGGGATTGAGGCCTCGCCTGCATCGATCGAGTCCCTGCGTCGGAGGGATTCGGTACTTCCTGTGCGGATCCAGTCATGTTGGTAGTTTGATTTTGTATGTGTTCCCACAGACGGCGCCAACTGTTGGAGTGAAATTTCTCACAAGAAGAAATACCTCCACAGATTTGTTGACCGTGACCCTCACGTTGCCGAATCCTACGTCGTAAGTGTCTCCGAACGACCTTCCTGCGTAGCTTCCCGGGTGAGCACCTGCAAGAGATACTCCGACGCTCAAGTTAGAATTGATTTTTTCTCTGGATTGTTTTCGATCCTTCTTTTTTTCTGGCTGTTCGGCCTCTTTCCCATTTATAGGATTGCATGCTTGGGGATCAAGTATCACGATCAGTCATTCTTCCCACTTCCTTAGTGGTCGTCCCACACGCGACTGCATGCTTTGGGAACAAATATCTCGTCCTCCTCTCCCACTTTCCCTCCGTAGTGGCCTCCGTAGTGGGGTAGGTTTCTAGACACACGTTCCCCTTGCATCTGTAGGAGAAGTTATCTGGACCCCATTTCCCTTACGTCCGTATATTTCTTGTGGGCCTTTTGTTTTACATAACATTTTCTCTTTGGATCATCGGCGTTGGCCCATGAGTCGGAACTGGATTTTATCCTCCCACAATGCATCAATTGTGCACAAATATTTACTCGAAGTGTTTATAAGATAATTCATAACTAGCTTCGTTACGATCCTTGAATAAATAATAAAAGGTTTTTATCACAAATAATTCTTGAAATTGACTCTCATCATCAAGATGGTCATTGAAATTGAAAATTAATAAATGTAGTCTCTGAAAATTGATGTCGCAAATCAATCTGGTCTTTACGTCACAATTCTGTTAAAAATTCTATTAAGTGCTAATATGACACATAAATGGGTATCATAAGTCATTTTTCTTACAAATGGTCATTGAAATTGACTCATGACATCAAAATGGTCCATAAAATTGACTCAGACATCAAAATAGTCTCTGAAATTGAAAATCGATCAATATAGTCCAGCAAGTAAGTATCAAATCAATGTAGTCATTCCGTCACAATTCTTTCAAAAATTCTATTATGTGATTATATGACACATAAATGGATCACACAAGTCTAATTAAATTTAAAAAAAAATGACAAATAGGTTTAATAATTTAATAGTTAATAAAGTTATCAATCCAAAAACTCAATCCTGCAATCACCTCTGATCCCAGTCCATATTCTTCTACCTCTCTCTCTCTCTCTCTCTCTCTCTCTCTATATATATATATATATAATAATAATAATAATAATAATAATAATAATAATAAATAAAAAAATAATCTCAATATATCCACATTTACACACTTCAACATCCTTCACCGAATTCAAACTGGATCAAAATCACCTTTGGTGACGGCTTGGCAGATTGGCAACGATTTCTGGGACACTACCGTTAACATTTAAGTGATCAACATCCTTACAACCTTAATCTTAGAGAGCTTGTTTGGCTCTTCCTTGATGGTCTAGTGACTCAATAAAGGGCAAGGTCTGCCTTGAGATAATGAGGTTATAACCAAGATGCGTCTATTGTTGGTTGAAACTATTTCCAAACCCACTCTTAGGCATTGGTTAAGCTTTATGCCTTTGATAATTTATGGAAGAGATTTCTCTTCCGAGTATGTCCTATTATAAGAAGAAGAAAAAAGTTCATTGTTCAAAAAGTTATTTGACAACTTTTTAAATTAATTATTAAACCCACATCAGCACATAACAACAAATTTACAGAATTGTGATAGAAGAATCATATTGATTTGCGACAACTATTTTCAAATACTACATTCATCGATTTTCAATTTTATGGACCATCTTAATGGCGTGGATCAATTTCAGGGACGATCTTAATAGTGTGAGTCAGTTTCAAGGACCATTTATGATAAAAGCCCGTAAATCTTATGGACCCATTTATGTGTCACATCAGCACTTAACAAAATTGTAACGGAATGATCACATTGATTTGCGACACCTATTTTCAGGGACTACATTTATTAATTTTTAATTTCAGGAACCATCTTGATGGTGATAGTCAATTTTAAGAACCATTTTTAATAAAAATCCAATAATAAATGAAGTATTCGGATTTATAAATATAAAATTTTAAGATTACTGTCAAAGAGATGTTTTCAAGTGGCACTCTAGGAACAAGCAAAAAAAAACGAAGGATTTAACCTTGTTGATTTTAGTGAATAGACCTCATTTTTTGTTGAGAGTGACCTTGCAAGTTGGTTGAGTTGGAATGATGGAATTTCAATGAATTTCTAGAAAGAAACAAGAAAAAAAATACTTTTTTTAACTTCCGAAAAAAGAAGAAGCAAAAAGTCACATTGATATCATGAGTTAAATTACAAATTAACTACTTTTTATGCCTAAAAAACCGAGGACTTTCTATGTTGTGGTTGCGTTAAATGAACCCAGATCCTCTCCGGATCTAAAAAAATTGAGCCTAAGGATCAAATGATCCGGCCCATTGGAATATGATTCAACAGCTACAATTATTATAACTTTTAGATGGGCCTCCTGTTTGTAACCGTTAGATCAAATTTCAACGACCCGGATCATTTAATCCTTAGGCTCAATTTATTAGATCCGGAAAGGATCTGGGTTCGTGTTAAACGTACATTAACAACCTTGGGACCATCTAAACATCACATCAAGTAACCAAGTTGAAATTCAAAGTATTGAATAAGGATCATTTTTGTGAGGGTTTTGGAAATCCGTCTATCGTGTTCGTTCATTATACATCATGCGGTCAGAAATCATTTAAATTTTATAATTTAAAATTGAACACAAACGGTATCTGACGAAAATTGACTGCGCGATGAACGAACACAACTCACGAGTCCCTAGAATCCTCATAAATAGAATTCGGATTCCAAAGTACTATCTATATATTGTATCTATTAAGCGTTAATTGAATTATAATTATATATTGTATATATTAAGAGTTAATTGAATTATAATTAGCATAATGATCCAATGTGTTCAACTTATTTGAAACAAGTGCATACAATGAATATTGAATCAAAGCAAACACTATTTTACCTAACAAAAAAACAAGTGCGTACAAATTTACCACGTTGAATGCCTAAGTGGGTGGGTCTCTTGATTTTTTTTCAAAATTTTATTTTTTCTTGTTTGTGGTTTCATGGGTTTCTTTCAAGTTGAAAAATAAAATAAAAAATAACCTAACAAAAGACAACACTATCGAAATATCAAATCCTATGTGACACAACGTAGAATGGCATCAAAGATGGGTGCTGTTAAATTTGACAGTAGCTTCAAGTAATTTGTAATTTATTATTAAATGTTTTTTTATTAATTTTTCATTGAGTTAAAGCATTGACTTTTCATTTCCTTTCGTTACCAATACAATATTTAAATATTTTTATACCTTTTAGTTCATTTCTTCTCATTCCAATGCAAAGAACATAAATATGAATTTACTTATGTTTACAATTTGACATATCAGGTGATGTGCAAAACTTTAAAAGATGTAAAAGTAAACCAATTATGTTTATGATAAACTAGCATATGTCTACACACTTTGTTTGTGAACATGTTTTATTTTTGTTTTTAAAATTGGAATAAGAGAGGGAGAGAGAGAACATGGAGTGGAGAAAGAGATTTTTGCTTTTTGTTTTTTTAATTTTTAATATTAGACATATTAAAAAAATCACCGGTAGGTGAGATGTAAATAAAAAACAGAAAATTTTGATAGTGTGAAATTATATTATTGCCTATCATATTTTGTTGTGATAGAAGACTAAATAGTATTTTTCACCATCTTTTGATTGATAAAGAAAATTTTGTTATTAGGTAATTTAGATAAAAGCAAAAGGTACGTAAAAAAAAACAAGAAAAATGTAAATTTGTTGTAGCAGTTATTATTTGTGCTCACATGAGTGAGATGTGAAAAATGATGTATATATACAACCATCTTTTACACTCCCAGCAGGTGTCCTTCCACACTAATCAGTCTTTTTCATCGACAGAAAGAGGGAAAGACGTAGTTTCATCCAGATCCAGCAGGTGCTCTTCCATGCTCAAATCCTCTTCATCAACATACGAACTAATTACATGCTTTCGGTAAATCGGTGGACACACTACTACATTAAGAGGGTTAGAAATCAATTCAAAGACAAGTTGGGAGAGGGAGCCCATGGAACTGTTTTTAAAGGAAAACTTTCTTCTGACTTCTCTGATGCTGTCAAAGTCCTCAACAATTCTAAGGGAAATGGGGAAGAGTTCATAAATGAAGCGGGAACGATGAGCCATATCCACCACGTTAACGTTGTTCGCTTGGCTGGCTTCTGTGCTAACGGATTTATACGCGCTCGTGTATGAGCTCTTACCTAACGGTTCACTACAGAGTTTCATTTCATCCGCAGACACTAAAGGATGCAACCTCTTTTGGGACAAATTGCAAGACATTGCTCTAGGAATAGTCAAAGGAATTGAATATCTGCACCATGGATGCGATCAGCGAATACTCCATTTTGATAGCAAACCACATAACGTTTTGCTAGACTATAACTTCACTCCAAAACTTTCGGATTTTGGTTTGGCCAAGTTGTGCTCCAAGGATCAAAGCATAGTGTCAATGACTATAGCTAGAGGGACCACGGGCTACATTGCACCGGAAGTGCTCCCGAGGAACTTCGGAAATGTGTCTTATCAGTAAGATGTCTATAGCTTTGGGATGCATTTGCTTGATATGGTATGAGGTAAAAAGGATATTGGTGCAACCATGGAGAACACTGACGGGTCTTACTACCCAGGGACGGTCTATAATCTTCTAGAAGATGGAGAAGACCCAATGGCACCCGGTTGATCATCCTCCTAGGAAGGTGGTGATTCAGATGTTTGGAGGAGAAAACTTAACCATGCCTCCTAATCCTTTTGCTTCTGCAGGAATAAGCGCAACTGTGCCATCAAGAAATTTGAATCTACAGTTAGAAACAATTGCTGAGCTAGAGAGTAATGAGTAATCAGACATTAAAACAAGAGTCCACGTCAGTAATGATCCAAAAGGGCAATCATCCCACATAATGTAGCAACATAGGATTGTCAAGTAAGAGAACATTTCTTGTACTATGTATGTGTATGCGTAACCTTTGAATGATGTGCATATGAATTTAGGTCAACACGGTGCTAGAATTGTGTCGCTCAATACAAGACGTAGATGTGGATGGACAAAATTCCACCTCTCAGGAAAGTACCACAATGTCATATTTTTATTCAAATCTTGACCTATATATGGATTCTAATAGTATAAACAAAACCTTACAATGTTATCTTCCAATAGTATGAACAAAAAATTCTCCGAAGGCACCATTAGCAAGAGGCCACCCTGAATTTTTGAAGCAAAAATGTCGCCTAATCAAATAAAAACCTATCAATCAATAAATACAAGTTGAATGGTTCTTTTATTCTAGTTTTTTCTTTCTTTTTCCTTTTTCTAAGTGCTCGTAAATTATTAGAAACAAGATTATCAACATCCATTTGATAACCTAACAATTAAACCATGACCAAAAATAAAAGAGAAAAACTGTTTTGTTACCTTGTGGCTACTAGATAAGGCAAAAAACAAGTCCACTCATTGACAATGTTGTCCTCAATCCCACCCCACTCGTTGCCATGACCACCTCGACATCCAATCCTTGCTGCCTCATCACTGCTTTAATCTTCACCCGTTTTACCAAAACACCCTCAGCAGCATCCTTCCCAATAATCACTCCAGCAGCACATAATAAACATGATATGCCTCAATGCAGCAGAGAGAAAGTCTGCCTTCAAGAGAAAAATAAATTATAAGTATTACCTTCTTTTTCCCTCGACGGCAACATTATAAGTGTTACTTGAACCGAATAAGTTGAGTTTTCTCCTTTTACCTCATACCCAATAAAGGAGCATAAGTTTCCAAACTAGGAGCATAAGTTTCCAAACTACTATCAAAGTCTCGATTTCTTCTCAAGAGAACAGTCAGAGCTAGTATTCCAAGCCCACCATTGATGCACGTTTTCACTCAGAATACGAGGGTGGAGAACCAACAATTAAGTTGCTCTATATCTGGAGATCTTAACACTAAGAAAACGAATACTGGTCAGTCTCACAACCAAACCCCAACCAAACCCCCCCCCCCACCCCCCACCCCCCTTTTTTTCCTCTCCTTCTCTTTTCTTCTCCCCCTTCTACCAAACAGTAGAGTTAGATCTTAGATCTTCTTTATGGAATTCAAGTATGCTCCTGATACAACCATTCTTAGTTTGTTAAGGAAAGAGTTTTCACAATCACTAGTAGCAGATGTAACAGGCGACACAACAGCAATAAGAATAAAATTTTCCCCATTTCCAACGTCTATTTCATACAACTCATGAAAAACTTCTCTAAACTCACATATCATTGTTGTGTAAAATGACCGATTTGGAGGAATAACATTTATAGCAAAGATGCCATTATCACAAAGAACTGATTTGGCAGCCAAAAGCACATGCTTCCTAACAAACTCGAACGGCGGAGCAATTATACCATCCCCAGCATCACTTGAATCTAAATCAACAAGCACTACATCAAATTTAGTATGAACGTCATTGCCATCGCCCATGTCACAAGACTCACTACCAGCCTCTACCTCATCTGCAAAAACAGAACCGGCAGTCTGTCCATTAATACGGAAAGCAAGTTTCTCTATAAACTTTATTGCATCCCCAACGTGAACACTGATATACTCACCATCTTCCAGTCCGAAATACTTCCTAGCAACCCTGAGAACCTCCCCATCCGACTCCACACCCACAACCTGAAAACCCAAATGGGCACTTAAAAATCCAAGCAAAGCTCCACCACCAACTCCTAAACACAAAGCTTTGGGTCTAAACCCACTTCGAATCTGTTCCTCGACACAAGAAGCAACAAGACTCAGACTTGCCACCATAGGAACCAAATAAGGGTGCACTAAAACACTATTATCCAGCCTAAACTCTATTTCTCCAAATTCCACACGATCAAAACCAAAACCCATCTTTGGAACAAGGCGTACCTCCGTTTGAACCAAATTGGGCATTCTCTTAAACCTCAAACGCCTCCTGAACTCCCTCTTCGAAACCTCGCCAGCGCCACTCTCAATCTCCACATCCTCCACCACCATTTCCCCAACCAGAGACCCAACACACCTCTCCAAAACCATACTAGAAAGCAAATTATCTTCATAACACAAAATGGGTATCTCAGGAATGCGAAATTTGAAGCAACACTTTGGAGATAAAGCAAGCAAAAGAGGTTTCAATTTCAAACTCACCCCGAGTTCCTCATCACACGACGTGTCGTTTTTATCCCGACGGTGGTAGATTGGCGGTGAATGGTGAGCGTCTGCGGATTGGTCGCTACCGATGAGGATTAGGCGGGAGATCCCAGGCGAGCTGAGAAGGAGCTGGAGGTGGCCCGACTCGGTGGAGAATATCCAATCGGACTCGCGGTGGTTGGGGACGAGCATGGCGGCGACTCGGGGTGAGTCAGTGAGTTGAAGAGGTGAGTCGAGGACGGCGACGCGGAGGAGTGAGGAGGAGTTGGAGGGGTTTGGGAAAGTGAAGGTGATGAAACGAGATGGGGTTATGGTTTCGAATGTGTTCTTCTCCAGAGCCATTTTGAATGTGAACAGTTTGGAAAAACAGGGGAATTATGAATTTGACAAGCCTCGGGGATCGAGTATTTTGCATTACTCTATATAGTTTTCTTTTCTGTTTTATAAATTTTAATAGGACTTTTTTTTCTATTTTTTATTTTTTATAAATTGATTTCAATTCAAGATTCGAACGATATTTCACCTATAAGTAAAATACTAAATGATAACAATTCTCAGTTAAATAACTACTTATTAAAAACCAAATAATTTATAGGGTTAATCTATGTTTACTACCCTCATGTTTCGTAGTTTTCAACATTTAGTACATCAATTTTTTTTTGTCCCAGAGTCATACCTAAAGTTTTGGGACAGTCTCCTACATCTGTTAGTCAAACTGTTAAGTCTTCCGTTAACTGATGACGTGACGCCCAAGTGGACAATGACTGGGCACCACGTATCATTAAAATATTAATTTGAAAAAAAAAATATTTTACTTCTTCTTCTTCCTGCGGGTTGCAGTTACTTCTCCTTCTTCCTTCTCCTTCTTCCTTCTCCTCCTTCTTCTTCTTCTTCTTCTTCCCAGATTCTTTTTTTTTTTTTTTGTTCTTCTTCTTCCTGCAGGTTGCAGGGAAGAAGTTTTTTTTTTCTTCTTCTTCTTCTTCCTGCGGGTTGCAGGGAAGAAGGTTTTTTTTTTTTTTTTTTTTTTTCTTTCTTCCTCTTCCTCTTCCTTCCCCTTCCTCTTCTTCCTTCTTCTTCCCAGATTTTTGTTTTCTTCTTCTTCTTCCCAGATTCGTTTTTTTTTTTTTTTTTTTTTCTTCTTCTTCTTCTTCCTGCGGGTTGCAGGGAAGAAGGTTTTTTTTTTTTTTTTTTTTTTTTCTTCCTCTTCTTCTTCCTTCTCCTTCCTCTTCTTCTTCTCTTCTTCTTCTTCCTTCTTCTTCCCAGATTTTTGTTTTCTCCTTCTTCTTCCCAGGTTTTTTTTTCTTCTTCTTCCTTCTTCTTCCTTCCTTCTTCTTCTTCCTCTTCCTTCTTCTTCTGCGTTTGCAGATTTGCTTTTTTTTTAATCAATTATTTTAATATTTTAAATGACACGTGGCGCCCAATCATTATCCACTTGGGCACCACGTCATCACTTAACGGGAGAATTAACAGTTTGACTAACGGATGTATGAGATTGTTCCAAAATTAACACTTTAGGTATGACTCTGGGACGAAAAAAAAATTGATGTACTAAATGTTGAAAATCACGAAACATGAGGGTAGTAAACAGAGATTAACCCTAAATATTATGAGGCTGTATTGTGAAGTGGACCAAAACGAATATTCAATAATATACACACTAATTGATCAAATTTGAGCATTTTTGTAGATTATATGATTGGAAAGCAAGAGCATTACATAAACAACTAAAATTAGTACTAAATTTTGCTGGGAAATACTTGTTAATAAGCAATAAGAAGAACGTAGGTACTTTCCCCACTTGTATTCTCTAACTCGTTTTTCCCACACAATGGATGACATATGGACATTGTGTTTAAAATTTCTTTCTTCTCATTCTACTAGTATCCTGAACTAAATCTCATATGTCAACTAAATTATTAATGTTATCCATCGAAATACGAATGTCAAATATTCGCAATTTTACTTACAAGAACATAAAGCTAGAAAGATACAAAATTAAACAAAAAAAAAGAGACTTAGAAAATTAAACTTGCATAAAAAATAATATTAATAATTAGATTTGTGGTGAATAATATCAATGATTTGGTTGATATATAGGATTTAATTAGGAGTAATGGTGGAAAGAAAAGAAAGAAATTTTAATACAATTATTACATGGATTTAGTAATTGATTGTCCGCATATATTCATTGAGCGAAAAAGAAAAAGGTGGAAAAGGCAAGTGTAAAAGGTATCTAACATTTGTCTTATTATAATAGTGTATGTATGTACGTACGAGTGTGTGTGTGTGTGTAATATGAGAGTAGTATTACTAATTATCTCATGGTGTGTTTGTTTTTCATCACTAATTTTCACTGGACTAGACTAGATTACATATTAGTGTAGGCACGTGATTATGACAGGCAAGACTAAGTTTGATGGTGTGGAGCCAAAAATAATCACAAGGCGACACGTGGACTTTCGGATTAAGAAGACAAGAATGCCCTTGAGGAGCACCAGAAATCCTACGCGCGAGCAGCCGGTAATTATCATCGGTCAAGTCAAAAGCGCCCATAAAAGGTAAACAAATCCGAATTATTTCATCCATCCACATTTAAGACAATTATCCCACATAAATGGAGATAATTGGCAAATTAATGAGGATATTCCTCATTAATTGGCCAATTAACTTAGCCCTAAAATCCAAAAAATACCCTAAATGGCCGGTCCTCCCTTCTCCAAAGGGGGCCGGCCACTTCCCCTTTTTTATTACCCACATTCCTTTCTTTTTTCCTCCCTTTTTAGCCACCAATTCAATTACTCTTTATTATCTTTCTTCATAAATATAAATCTTTTCCCTATTTGATTAATTAGCCAATAAATAGGCTAATTAAACCTAGATCTCACACCAAAAACCCTAGCATGGCCGGCCACCCCCATTTTCCTATAAATACTACCCCATTTTCTCACAAAACCCGATTCCAATCCTTGGGCAAAAACACTCTAAACACTTTTTCTCTAATTCTAACTTTGGCATCGGAGGTTCTTCGGCCAAAGCCCCCCCCATTCATCGTGGGCGCGTGAGGCTTTTGGCCTTAACCTAAGGTGTTTATTATTTTGTAGGTGCAAAATCGTCCAAGATCGAAGAGGAGAAAATTTGCATCCACAGATGGGATAAAGGAGGGCTCGCCTCAATCCCTCACTACAAGGTCTTACCAAGACCTACCAAAAAGCATTGGACTGCTAAACTCGTCTGCTTTGCTTCGCCTCGAACTCATCTTGTTTGCTTGGCACCGTCTTCGTGGCTGTCCAAAAAATAGACAATGAACCAACATCTTCGTCGAGACCCAAATCCCCAAAAGATGGGATCTTCGTGAACCTAATGGTGGGTACATAATGCGACGAGGAGAGCGTAAAGAGGCTTACGAGCCACCTAGTGTGCTTGAAGGAACATGAGGCCAAGAATGCCAGCGATTTCCCATCGAAATCATTCCTTCGTCCATGGAACCGTCGGAAGAGAGTCGATGCAGTGATACGGCTTCGAAAGGAAAATCGTATTGTCAAAAGCACTATGATCAGATAAGAAACAATGCTATGAATAAGAAAATCAAGACGAGAATATCAAATGGAAACAACATTTCCAATAATCTCAAGAAGAATCGTTGATTCAAATAGGTGAAATATCCAAAATTATTATTTTTTCTTCTTAAATATTCTAAATTTTCTTGGAATCAACGGGATTAAGGATTCTGGATAATGTGTTTTGCAAGAAAGATCTGGCAAAAAAAAAAAAAAAAAAAAGGAGAAATGAGAGGTAGAGAATTGGATGGAGAAAAGAAGAAAAATAAAGAGTTTTATAGGAAAAAAAGAAAAGAAAGATTTAATAATAAAATATTATTATATGGATTAAATAATATAATATTAAGGTTGGTTAATTATTCTACTTTTAGTACAACACTATACTAAACGCTTTACTAAGTTAGTCCAACTTAGTTTATTCTAAATCAGTCCAATTTAATCTTTAAAACTAATATAATTTGAGATAGTCCATGCAACAACGCACCCTTAACGAGAGTATTGCTATGCCCTTAGTCCTACTTTTAAGTGAGAATGAGCTAATAAACATGGTTAAAGTATAAAAGTCAAAATATTATTGTCGATTGCTAATAATAGTATGACAGAAGACATTTTTTAATGTGTTAAAAATACAATCTAATACACCAAATATATAATACAATTAGATAAAAAAAAATTATTCAAATTTTTAACCAATTATGTTATTACAGTTGATTAGATGACCCTAGGTCTGAAATAACTCATACAGTGGAGTGTTGTCATCAACTTCATCTTGTGTTACTGGTCAAGACTGGAGTTAAACAACAACACTACATCTATTCACACTAATTTTGTTTCTTTTATTTTTTTATTCATTTTAAATTGACTTTTTAGCCAAAATGGTTCTTGAGATTTACTTAACTTCTCACTTTGGTTTCTGAGATGACTCTAGTTGTGACCGAGTAAAGTTTCCAATAAGAGAAAATTAGGATTAGATGCCTTATTTTAAACATTTTTAGATTAAACATTCATTCCTTTTTAACTTTAGATTTAGGTGCTTTAATGTGACAGCCCGTCCAGATTTATGTACATTTATTATCCTCGAAAATGTGAAAGTACGATTTTACCTTTGAACGTTGTGTTGAATTCTATTTTGGGCTTAAGTAAAGACCCAAATATTTGTTATGTTTGGACCAATCACCTCTTTTCCAATTTAGTGGGAACCTTTAGAGTGTGATTTGAACTTAGGGTTCTAAATAAGTTAGTTTGTAGTACTTAGTTTAGGACCAAATAGAACTACCCCTAGGTTTTGGTACCCAATCAGGCACGGGTACACACGTACACACACAAACTGAAACTCTCTCTCTCTCTATCATCTCGAACACACTCTCTCTCTTTCTCTGCAACTCATACGGACGAGTTGTGTTGACCTTTAAACCTTCACAGATCGAAGATGTTGAGACCACCATTGTGATCCTTGAAGGTCTACGAACACAACCATACCACTGGTTGGTTGTAAAACCTTCAAAAACCCTGAGAACCCGATGGCTCCGTCGAGGGCACAGTACCACCGAGTCGATCGTGGAAGTTTCACGCCCTTTTAAGGCTCAGAAAGGTATCTCCTTTTTCTCCTAAGTGTTTTGGGACGTTTTGGTTGAGTTTTAACGTAAAGAAACCCCGGAAAACTGAACTTCCGAAGTTGGCACTATTCACCAACTTTTAAACGTTTGTTTTTCTGTGAATTCTAGGACCATAGGAAGCTTAAGGACCTTCCCACGATGCTTGGAGTGCATCGTTGAGAAGATTTGGACGTCAGGAAGCCCAGATACGATGTTTCACAGAGGTGGTCGGACCTTCGAGCTTTCTCCTGCGAGATTCTGTGGGTTTTAGGACCCAACTCAGGTATAACGTTGTTCCTCAAGTCCTAAACTTCATTTTGGTACAAATTTCGTAGAAAATGGAACAAAAATGAAGAAGATAGGACATTTAGAAGGTTTTCCAGAAACCGACGATCGTTGCCAGCTACTGGCGACTCGCCGGAGAAGAAAAGGGGTATATTCCGTCAAAGTTGACGGAATATGCTAACGGCTTTAAGTAACGCCGTTAGATTCTGTTAGGGTTTAAGGGAATATTCCTAACGGCGGTTAGGGTTTCCGTCAGGGTTGGCGGCGCGTAGGGCCGTGCCCTTGCCGGCGCATGGGGCCTTGAAAAATAATTCTAAAAATATGGGGATGTTCTTGAAATAATTCTAAAAATAATTCGTTTATGTGCTTTAAAATAACGTTATTATAGTTGTTTCTCACATAGGCGAGACCTATCCGGAGAACGAGCGTAGCCAGGCTAGGCACAGAGGTTACGATCCGTCTACTTACCAGTGAGTGGGCTTTTGGTTTTCCGTATATACTTATATGCTAAGTATTTTTTCCAGAAATGCATTTTAAATGACTTTAGCTATGAATTGCCATGCCAATATATTTATACTATTGAATATGCATTATGAATTGTATATACATGGTTGTTGACGATGCGGGCGCTCAGGTAAGTTCCAGGTAAGTTTATGTGTTGTTAATGAGGAGTTGTGTTATGATGATTATGATGAGATGCATTGAGAGCTCATTAACCTGCAACCCGGTGTTAGTGCTCCCGCCCATGGTTAGGGGCATAGTCTTTCACGTGATGTTCACTTCCCGCACCACACGCTCATCTTGGATCCAAGTTAGGTGCACAGTCCTGTCATATAGACCACTTTCAGTGGGTTCGACTCGTAGGTGACCCGCGATCATTCGCACAGTCTTCACGTGATTGTAGCACTAGAGCGTATTATTTTACACCCAGTCCTGTCGTATAGACCACTATAAGTGGGTTCGACTCGTGTGCGGGCATGATCTATGAGCTAGAGTTCAGATGATGAGATATTGCAGTTATTATTGCATTTGGATTACTTACCTAGTGATTTAGTTTGTATGGCATGGCATATTCATGATTTGTTTACATATTTTGATGTTGATGATATCAGTTGATATTTAGTATATGTATATACTATTTTATGGGAAAATATACAGGTTTTACGATGAGGGGTTATAACTGTTGTTAATGAAATGATTTTCGAAAAGCTTTGTTTTTGCCCACTTACGCTTTCTGTTTTGCGCCCCTCCAGGTTTTAGGTAGCGTTTGTTGGTGACTTACGAGGCTACAACCGAGGTTCTGACAGACCATCACCTATGTAGGACCACCCTTGGGTGTTATTTAAATTAGTACTTCTTATGTTGACTGCACTTAGGCTATTTATGCTCTGATTGTGTATTCACACTTATTTCCGTTCTTGCACCTTGGCTTTTCTAGCACTCCTTGAAGATTGGTTTTTATTCATTCGTAATTCTTTCTTTTTACTGCTTCCGCACTGTGCACATGGCTACGTCACACTCATGTGACGGCCAACATGCCTCGATTTCTGTCGGGGTGTGTCATTTAACTTTTGATTAAACCATCTATTCCACATATATTCCTGATTTAGATGCTTTTTAATTTTATTTTAAATTAATTTCTACACTAGAAATGCCTTCAAATAATATTTATTTAATTTATTATCTTTATCCTTTCCTCAATTTAAAAATTCAATAATATCCAAATAGATAATAACCAAATTAATTGAGGATCGAGAGACTTAAATTATTAAGAATTTTCAATAGGATTATATATATAAATCGTTTCTAACTTGGTACAATCTTTACTAATGTAAGGGTTAATATTCTTTCTTAGTCTCTATTTTCTTTGTTAGAATTCAACTATGATTCTTTTCTTTTCTTTTTTGGTTAAACGAATTCAACTATGATTCAGGTGAAAATAATGTACCATCTTTCTTAACAAAAACATTAAAATGTACCTACACAACATATTTTTAAATTAAAACGTACCTATGCAGAATTGAAAGTCTTCATAAATTAAAATGGACCATTACTAAAACAAATCGCGCGGATCAGAGAAGAACAAATCGCACGGATCGACGCCTTGATCTAGCCAAAGAGCTAGATCAAGCGCGGGAACGGGCAGCGTCCCAGTGGCAACAACAACGTGATGTGGACTATTCTCGCTCTGGTGACCTGAGCTTGCCTTGAGCCTTTACTTGCTTTTGAAGCAACCCCGGTGCTTGATCCGGTCGAGGGACATATAATATAGTTCCATGATGCACATTGACTTGTTTAGCTCTCTTTTGTAACAACAGGGAATTCCCTCGCTTGATTCTTGGAAAATAGACGTTTCTGTCTTCCACCGGCCCATTGTACCTATGTTAAATCGAAATGTACCGATGAATTTCAGGTACATTTTTTTAAGGGAGTTTTAATGAAACACTCTTGATACTGTTCACTTTTTAACGAGAAACCACATTTTTACCTTTCATGGTACTATTCACTTACACATTTATTTGTCATTTTTCATTAAAACTAAAGTTTTTTTGGACTTTTCATTAATTTTTTTTTTATTTTTTTTAATGTACCAATAAGTCTGTTTTAGTAACTTTCTATTTTATTGTTTGTATCTACATTTTATATGTGTGTATTATTTATTTGCCAATTATTTAAAGAAAAAAACTTTTGCAAGTTGTCTTTTAGCTACATTTTATGAGTCAAGATAAAACACTAGTGTTGTATGAATATTAGAAGATTTCAGATTTTCATAATTTTATGAACTAATGAAAATTTTTAAAATTGTAAATGAACGAACGACAACTCCAAAAGTCACACATCCGTCGTCTACCTACCTAATATAAAATGAAATTAATAATCTCCAAATTTATAAGGAATGTTTAATCAAAATTTAAAAGAAACAGATGTTTCTAAGTAATTAAAGAGCAAGGCCTTATCAAAACGTCCCTTTCAATGATGGAGGCAAGGGCAAAAGGCGGCAAAAATTTCAAAGGCAACTTCCGCTAAATCTACGGGTATCGCAATTTCCAAGTTTTAACACAACTCTCTCTCTGTGCTTCGTCTCCAATAAACACAGCAGGTATGTCTCTCTCTCTCTCTCTCTCTCTCTCTCTCTCTCTCTCTCTCTCAATACCCTAATCTCTGCATTTCTTCTTATTTTCTGTTTGGTTGCCGAGAAAACAGAAGGACAATTTAAAGGAGAAGAATTATGATGGCCGCGTTAATCGTATTATCGGTGGTTCTGTGTTTTAATGTATTGAATCCAACATTGATGAATTAATTATTTGTTAAATAACAGGAAGGATTTACAATTGAGATTCATCTTACAAGTATCTTAAATCATATATTTTTCTTCCTTTGTAGATATTATTACATTGTCTTGGATATTTTTTTTCTTCTCTGAATTTTGTTTGTATTATTTTCTATGAAGGTTTTCTTTTTCTTTTTTATCTTATTTTGTAGTGCTGTACCGTCGTATTTGTGTTCCTTTTATGTGTTTGTGCTTAAATGTTGTTGTTGTTGTTGAAACTTATAAGTAATTGCTGCAATCGCAAAGGTTATGAGGTTCATGCTAAAGGATGGTGGGAAATTGAATCTTGATATAATTGAAATTACGAAACGGCAATAAATGGTTGTCATCTTAAACAAGATTTGCTTCTTGCTCGATGAACTGAGGTTGGTAAAACAAATCTAGACGGTAAACATTTGAAACTGTCTAATGTCTACTCAAGTGATCCTAAAAACATTTCTTTATTTCCCATTAAGATGTTTGTTTGATAAATTAATTGAAGATTTCCAGAGATCCTTCTAAATGCTTTCAGACCTTTGTACTGATCGAGGTTTTGTATGATTTGAATATTACCTATAACTTTGTTCATACACTTGACGACCTCAGATCTCTAAGATTTCGTATACAAGCGAAAGATTGGTAGCTTTTTGAGTATTTCGATTGAGAAATGTTATCTAGAATTTTTCTTCTGCGATATGTAAATGACAGGCATTAGGATATGTTTCTGGATTATACATTCTTTATCGCTTCATCTAATCTATTTTTTTTCCATTGCATCCATAAATGTAAAATTTCTTTTTGTTGATTACAACCGCAGAGTATTTTTTTTTATTTTCATTTGGGCAGTGATTATGTTGCATTGTTTTGGAAGGATTGCTCCTTTTTGGGCATTTATTGAAAAAAATAGTAATGTACATACAGACAACGATCTGATCACGAATCTCACATATTGCACATGATACTTGCTATCAGCTGCTGCCTGTCATATAATGAATGCTCATTCTAGTGGAAGAATAATTGAAAGCAATAGAATTTGTTAGTCATTGTTCTTCTCACAGTCAGTAGGCTTCTGTACGTCTGATGAAAATCTTCTTTGCACCGTGGTCAGTGCTGTTTGCTCCCTTCATTTTGTGTCCTGGTCAACTTACTTGCAGGAAAATGCAGTCTGGGCATTAAGGGTCGCGGTGCTCTTGTTTTTCTTTCAAATCCTCTCACACACACATATCCTGCATATAGGTCAATCAGTCAATATGTAAGCTTGTTTGTCACTTTGCACCATCACTGATTTGTCCTTTTCATAAAAAATTACAAATCAGTTAAAAGTTTATCATGTACATTTTTCTTTTTCTTAAACCGTTGGTATGTATACCTTTGTTCTATGACTAGTCCCGAGAAGTTAAATTCATAATCTTGTGTTATATTCTTATTTCTGTACTATGTTCCTATATAGTTATCTGCAAACTAATATGAAGAACTGAAGTGAGTATTACATACCTCTCCAAAAGCAGTATTGAATTCCCTCTGTTGATAGACCTGGTAGACATAAATATTTCAATGTAAGTATACATCTCTAACTGGGATGTGAATGCAGTGACCCTGGTATCTTATTTTCTCTTACCTCTGAATATTGTTGATACAGAAGTTCCAAAGTATACGGTCCGTCTTGGCAGATTCCATATCCACCCCCTTGGAACATCAACTGGGTTGTGACTAGAGTCATGATCTGCGAACATCTGCATTGTGATAGAATTTTGTTTGTAAATCTAGAAATTAATGGCTCTAACATTCTGGCTTACCAAAAGTGGAGGAGTACAGGATAATGGTTAAGTTAATGTGCACAGGCTATACTTGCTGGACTGCTGATAACTTTGTCCAGATTCTGCACACTAGATAAAATTGAAGGAGGAATACCACTTGCCTCATTAACTTGGAAATATGTGCCGTTGAGTGGAAAGCTCCCTCTCATTGCTGTTCTACAAGGTATCTGTGACAAGTTGAATGATATTTCAGTATAAAACTGCATGTTGTTTTGTATTGTCTTGGACATATTACCACAATCAATTTTCCTCACCAGAATCGTCCCTCTGACTGTTTGTGACTTTTCTTCTCTTATACTATTACATGAAAAACATGTCTTCTCATTGCACAATTTGTGTTGGTCTTCGGAGCCACACCTGCTTTCTGGTGGTTGAATTGAATTTGCAGTCTCACCTGGTATAAATAAAATAAATGTATCCCTCAGTAAGATGTACAATAGTTTCAACTTCATACATCCGATGTCAAATTTAGCTAGCGCTACGCCATCCATGCACCTGTATTCTAAGCTCTAACTTTGTATAGTGAATCAAATGCGTTAAGCTTGAATAGTCTCAAGATTCTCAACAGTGTATCCAGTTCTTTTATGTCTGGAGCTTACCTGGTGTCCATATAGAAAGAAGGTAAGGGCTTGGATCATCTGGTTCCCGTCTGTCCATCTGTAAAGTTGAATAGTGATTACATCAACAACAACAAAGCCTTTTCCCACTAAAAGTTGAATAGTGATTAATTGAGAATAATAATGCTTCATGTATTGTTGATATAATATATAATTTTAACCTACCCCTTTTAAGAGTGGATGTGAATCTGGTAGTTCATACCTGCATTATACCAGCACAGAATGTATAAGTGTGTTAGAGAAGTTACACTTATGTCTGTATAGTGTATACACATGCTTGATACGGGTATGTGTGCCAAAACTCGGAACATACTGGCTCCTAGGCAGTGAGTTGTTTAAAATTCAGTGCAAGAATTCTGATGGTGGTGAATTCAAAATTTAGACACCTAAGTTGTTTTCCTAGATTGAATATGCTGTGGTTTCGTTAAAGGTGATCAATCAGAGATATTAGGAAATTTTAGTGCAAACCTTCAAAGTTGACTTTGGCCCTACTATATTTCAGTTTGTGTTCAGTGTTTTGCTCAGAATATGTGGGTTTGTGAGTATGGGATGAAATGTACTTACACTTGGTGCTCTGTTCGTAGTCGACTGACATTCTTTAGCTTGGGTGTAGGAATAAAAGCAGCTTCTGAAGTCAAGGCAACTAAAGCCTTGGACATGTCACCTTCTTGGAGCTCCATCTTCTCTTGCATATAGTTCTGTAATGTCGATGTGAACTGTTCCATGTTGAGTTTGATGGTTGGAATCTCGTCAGGATCCTCATAGAACAAGTCCTCAATGTCACTTTGTGATAGCTCAGTGAACTCTTGTTCTGGTGATGCTGGTTCTTCGATGATCGGTTCACAGTTGTTAATCTCAGCACCTGCTATCTGGAAGATTTCTGGTGGAGGCAGTGACATGGGGGTGACAGCTAATGTAGGGTTTATCTCGGGTGCAATTGGAACACTTGAACTCACAATGCTCTTCTCTTCTGGACCTGGCAGGGCAAGCCTTGCACTGCACCAAACATGGTTGGTATCAATTTGATTAATACATTCTTATTTCTTGAGTTTCATAATAATATAATTGTAATTTTCTTTTACTTATCTTAATTGTTCCCCGTGATTAGTGAAACATAGAGTAATTGATACAATTACGAGTCTCCATGTAACTATCTACTAATTTTTAGTTCCTTAGACTTCTGATTAGTATTTAATTGATCCTGAATCCCGGGTCTCAAGATATCTGGAGATCCTCATGACTTGCTTCAATGTATTTTTTTCCTGCACAGTGGCAGCAATATACATGTAACTATCAGAGTTTTTTGCTCAAACCTTGCAAAAGCACTTGCAAAGTGTCTGCATTCTCCTCTCATTGGACATGCATTGCAATTTGGTTTACTCTTTGTGCAGAAAACCTGCATACAGATCAAAATATGAGGCTTTATTTTATTTTTGATTAATCACATCTAATTTAATATTTCTAACTAATGAAACAGCATGCATACCTTTCCAAATGTAATCATCTGGTAGTGCAGCTCATAACTGTGATTCAATAGTCATTGGGTTATCAGTAAAAGGCTAAAAGCATAAGTCCAAAAATTAAAAAAAAAAATTACATAGAAATTTTGGACATGAAAGTAGTGCTCTGAAATTAATATGAAATGTTTATGGATCTATGAGCTTACAGCGTTCGTTGGTCAAGTTTGCATAATCTTGGCCATAGATACTTTTGAATTGACTCCAGCATTGGGTACCTAGAGAGGTATATGGTTAGCATTTGCAAGTATTGGAAATGTAATCATTCAGTTAGCACAATATCGTTTCTTACATTTCTAGGAGGTGTAACTGAAGCGATTCAGGTAAGGGTTGGAGGGGGACCCATCCAAGTCTTACTGCTATCCTTCCAACATTAGTGTCAACCTATATGGAGTGAATAAGATATATAATTTCATTGATTGTAACATGTTCCCAGACTACTGTAACTAAATTACTAATTAGCAGTCACATAATTGTTACCGGGAAAGCAAGGTGGTGAAGTGTTAAAAGCCGGACGCATTCCACACTTTTCAATCCCAATCCTCGTATGCTTAATAGATAATCCCTGCAGAAAATTCATTTGTGTAACTAGGTATAAACTTGCTGATGCATTGCGTGCATTATTCTTATAATTTCTTGTTATATAATTGTGTGGAATGGCTTACTTTGCTTTATCAGGAGGAACATCTCTTAACCATTCCAGATCGATGCTTCCATGTTCTCTAACCAGTCGGTTTAGGAATTCCTACAAAATTTTTGCAACCAGTCTTATCATGAATGATAGTCTTAACCTATCCACTGTTGCTATTCTGGTGAAAATTTAAGTGCAATTAACAAACATGAAGTATGAGACTGAACACTAGTAGTAGAGCACCTGGATCCGTTCCGCTAGCATGATATTCATCCCTCTTTCCTTGATTGCCTCAGAAATTTCTTTTGCATTAGCATTTTTTAGTGTTTCATAGTCCAATGAGTCTGTTGCATCTTTATTTCTTTCCTTTTTCCTACCATTGGCCTGCACCTGCTTTCTCAGTATGTCCCAGTTAACATCATTCTTTTTCTCACTGTCAGCCTTTCCTTTTCTTCTTTTTGAAGATTTTTTACTTGTCTCTTTTTGTGACCGACCATACGAATATAGTTGCTCCTGTACATTTGAATCAGCTGATTGATTTTTCATGTGTATTTGCCTACCGTCAACGACGTTGAATGATCTTTTACTGAGATCACCGACATTTTCGACATGCTGCATGCTAACACTCTTATTTCTCTGAAGTGATTCAGTATGGCTTTCAGGCTCTCTGACTGTCGTGCTTTCTAATTGGAAGGTTAGGTTCCCCTTTTCGTTGGTGACTGTAGTTGGAAGGATTATGCCCAGTGCTTGGCCTTGTTTCAGAACTGTTTTTCAGGTCTATTGAGTGCTGTCTGAACAATGCATACGGATCCACTGGTGGCATTTCTCGAGATCTCTCAGACCATTCTGTTGCATAGAGGAATTAACAACACTTCCTAACAGTTCTTCATTTCTTAAGTTCTTGTACTTGTCGTGTTCAATATTGAACCTGGAAGCAGTTGAAGGCCAAGAGGATATGCTGTCCTCACTGAAATTTCCAAATCTCCATGGCTCTGGCTCTCCAGAATTTGGGTACATGTGCAATTGATTGTTGCTGGAAGGAACAACTGGTACTTGAATGTATTCGTCGTCAAGATCGATTGGATTTGTGAAAGAACTGCCAGTGAGATGATTGATTTTGTCTAATCGTGTCTTTATCTGTGAACATTCCATGTGCGCATTCTTGGATCCATCATCTAATACTGAGCTTCCATTTACTTGACGGTAAAAGTCCTGAAACATGGTCGCTTTCTCCATTTGTTGATACGTTGAAATGGAAATGGGAATCTTGTTGGGCTGGCATCCAGTGATAGGATCTTCTGTTTCTGAGTTGGACACTGGGTACGATCTGATTCCTACAGCTCCTTGAGTGACTGAGGATTCAATAGAATCTTGAGTCGATACAAATTCTTCCTCAAAACATTGGCTATGTGCCTCATCTAAATTCCTTTCTGTCCATGAGTTCTCTCTGTCTCTCAGATTTTCTGCCGATTCATGGAGTGTCGTAGAAATCTGGCAGTAGATTGGTTGACTTGATATATCTTTATGCCATTTGGTGGCATCATCTGGACTTGTCATTCGAACTTCTGGTTCTTTAACCAAGATGTTTGTTCCAACCTTGTGTGGAGCTTGGTGATTGCTTGACTGAAGCGGAAACCGTGCTGCCAATGACATGAAGGCAGAGCTACAAAAGACAAAAAGGAGCAAAAGAAAAATTGTTCACCATAAGACATTCATATATGGGCTACCTGGTTGATCTTCAAGCCAAAATTGTGAATGTACCTTGATAGATGGTCTGAAACATTCTGGGTAAGGAAAACTCCAATCACCGAGTCAACAACTGATCCCTTCCATTTTGAAAAACGTCTGTCTCCTGTTCATTATAATTTTTTATCAAGTGTTGATGTGCATGATATCTAATACCTACGTATCCATAATTGAAGAAAATTATAATGAATTTATGTTTTTCTGGTATACATGAGAAGCAAAAAGTAACTTGTACCCCTGTTGTCTAATTATGCAATCTTTCACAACGAAAAACTTAACAAAAATGGTACTGTCCTGGTTTTTTACATGTTTTGTATGTAGTCAAGTTCGAGTTTTCTTGGTTGACTTTACGTCTTGTATTGACTTTCAAGTTGAATACTTTAGATTTTTTCGTGCTGAACTGGAAATGCATGTTGCGCTGCAGATTTCTATAAAATTAGCCAGAAATTGGTGCTGAAGGAGAAAACGAAAAAGAAAAAAGGTCAGGCTAGCAAGTTTTCTGCAGTTAACATGTTCATAATTTTGTTAACCATATCATTATTTTTTGCATTTATCATCAGTGTTGAAGTGTTTGATTTGATTTGATGCTAGTAGAACCTCATTACGTGGTTCCCTGTTTTTAGACTTGAATTAGAAACATTCTGTGTTTGCCAGCATAATCAGGCTAATACATGTAATTATTGTTCTTTCATTAATTTTTTTCTTCCTTATCAGTAGTTGTTTATGTGATGAGAAGGCTTGTGTATAAATCGTGTGTATGACATAGGCAACAATTCGTGACAATCCAAATTAGGAATGAAGTAGAAGGTAATTTACCTTGAACAAGGTGCATGCGTGCGATGAATGAGTCAACTCGTCCTTGGAAAACCTTTCTTTCGTCTTCCCAATTCTTCTCCTTCTCGTTATCAGTTCTTTCAACACCTTCGCTTCCCTCCTTGCCCATCAATAGATTCCATATCCTATTTGTTTCTGGGTCAAGCTCTACTCTTGGCCGTGACTTACGTTTCTTAATAATACCTTTAAAGGGAACAATTGCACCATCTCCTTTGTAAGGAACAAGTGCATTCTCCTGCTCTAGAATTTCGCTGCAGCTTCCATTGAGGTTGAGACCTTTAAATTGATGTATGATATCATCTATTGGTATTGTACTTTTTGTTCTTATTGGAAACCCTGCATTAGAATCAAGAGTGTCATGTTTTAAGTGAGTTGAAAGTAGTTACAGAGATGAATTCAGAGGTTCCTTATGATGGAAAGTATACCAATTGCTATTGCAGAAGGTTGCTGATAATCATATGAGGCATCCTTCTCTTGCCGGACTTTATCTGTACCTGATGAAATTTTCGATGCAGTAGTTCCCCCAGCCTGCTTCTTTGCTGACATATTATCGTGAGATACGAGCTTGGTTCCTAGCTGTAAGGATTTTTTAGGAGGTGATGAGGCTAGTTGGTTACATGTTTGACTTGTTGAATGGGTGGAAAAGCTAAGAACTTGAGTGGAACCTTGGCATGAATTTGATTTGGATGTGATTTGCCGATGTAGAAAACCATTCCCAGAAGTGATGGAGTTAGCGTACCTGTTAGTCGTAAACTTGCTGATCCCTTTGTTCTCCCTGTCAATCATTTTGTTATTTTCAAAGTAAGAACTCAGTATTGTATGGTTCTTCGATGCAAATCTATTTGAATTGACATTATTTTCCCCTGCTTCTATCAACTTTTCCCAGACACTTTTCAACTGCTGTAACTTTACTAGGCATATTACTGATGCTCAAGTGTCCATTCTCAACTTTCTTCTTCTTACGACTTCCTGACAATCTTTGCTGGGAGTGCCACTGTTTTTCTGAATTCTATCCAATTGAAGTATCTCTTGGAATGACAGTGAACTTGGTGGATTGTTGGTAGAACGACAAGGGTGCTCAGCAGTTCGAAAAAATTCCCTCTTGGATCCCCTTCCTTCTCTTGGAAGGGAGAGAATTTTTAGCAAAGAATCACCCTGGTTGACATTTTCTGTTAGTCTTCTGAAGGTTTTCACGGTTAATCTTTGCTCGATTGATATGTTGGCCTATTCCTTCAGCATGGCTATGTTGCTGCACAGGAGTGTCTTCATCTCTGCATCTACTCTGGCATAGATCAGAATTTGCAGTCTCTGTACGTCTCCTCATGACATGCGAGTTTTTCAGATGCATGTCCTTTGCTGTAGCAAGCAGGGATGCAGATGCTTGGCTTTCTGGCAGGAACGTATAGTTATTTGGCATAAGACTAATGGAAGGGATAGGGTTCCTCTTAGTGCTTGGTATCTGCTTATCTACCATCAATTCATTCAGTAGGACACTTCGCTCAGCTGCCTCTGCAGTCAAAATCTGGTTCGTTTCAGTGCCCGCATGTGTCCCTTGAGAGTCAAAATTCAAATCAAAAGTCCTCTTGTTCATTTGCTGACCAATTTCTGTGCATAGGTTTTCATCCACGGTCTTTTCCAAGTCAAAACGCAAAACTCTTCTGCATGATTTTGCACTTTTTCCAGCAGTAGGGCCTGCTGTCTCCTGTGTTACCTCTGCCAATTGACTTGGGGATTCCTTTTGGACATTCTTTCTTGCATACTTCCTCTTTTCCAGTCGGGTCTCCTTAGACTCTCTATTCTTTGGAGTTGCACGTTTTGGCGTCCTTTTGGGCTTACCCTCAACGATTACCTTGGGCCTGTGTTTTCTTCGCTTGGGTGGTTTCTGTTGGGGCGTCTTATTCAGATCAATCCCTCTGTCGCCTCCCCTGCCAGACTCTTTGTTTTTGTTGTACGGTGTAGAAATGGCTGCCGATGATGACTCCACAATGTTCTGCAAGCGGCCATCACCATTTTTTTGTGTTGCTTCATCTTCTATAGACAAGACCTGCTTGCCTTTCTCCTTCCTAGCACTTTCGTCCTTCAAGGATTTCAACATTGCAGAAAGCTGGTCGTTCGCCAAATTCTTGGCCTCATTTGTTGTGAATTGGAGTTGGCCGGCAACACCTGAGGCAGTGTCGCCTTCTGTACTTGGCAAGGAGTTTAGATCATAGCTTGGTAGGAAACCATCTGTGCAGAAAAGTAGTTTCTTTGTCAAGTTTATTATTTTTCTGTATTAATTTCTTCTCAGTTTTTCTTGTTCAAAGTTTTTCGTTTCTTTCTATCAAGGAAATCAAATTAGAGCAGAATAAATAAATATCAGAACCGAGTTGAAATACTTACGTTGACTTATCTGGGATGAACTGTCACCATTACTCAACAGGTTTGAGCTCAAACTTGAGCAGTGATTTTGGTTTCCAAATAACCAATGGAATGAGTTGGAATCTCGCCGACTGTTGTCAACTGGGGATGGAAAATCCATAACCAAGGACCTGCTCATCACGTTACTTGAAGGATATGAAATGCTGCAATTTTGGTTGGTCAGCAAGTAACTTCCCAAGTTGTGTCCTTGGTTTCCCAATTGAGGATGCAACTTGGGAATCAGCGGCGTGTTTGCTGCTATGTCCACGCTTCTGCCCAGATTCATGTTTGCGGAGGCAACATAAGCTGCCTTATCATGCAGCAGTTGCGTCATTGGATTGTTGTTCCAACACGAGATGTCACCGCGCAACAACTGTGTGAATGAGCCTGCATTGTAGGAGCCTGCAAAGTGATTGATCATCAGATTTTCCTCAGCCAGACTTCCATCATAACTATATTGCCCTCCATTTCTAAGTAGTCCATTTGGGCTAACATCTTGGTTCATGCCATTGTAGTTGGCACTGACCGATCCATGTTCCCTTGAAATTCCAGTCGGTTGTTTCTGCCAGTTTGCTCCTCGCAGGAGGTTCCCGCGGTGGTCGACTGGTATTGGATGATGCTTTGCCGGAATCAGCTTCTCTGGAGTCATGGGCACCCAAGGATCCATGAATCGTAGATCGTCATCTTGGGGAACCGAAAATCCCCCTCCAAACTTCATCCTTGAGTTCCTTTCCTCTCTTTATATATAACGCTCTGGTGTCTCCCTCTAGCAGATTAAGTTTTGCGGAAAATCGAAAATGTCCGATTTCTCAGCAAACCCCTCTGCTGCCTGAAACACCCGGTGCGAAAACACTCAAATGCAAGTCCTTCCCAGCTAACATGCAGTGCAGAATATAAATACACACATTGAAGAGAATCCTTCCTTGAGAGAGAGGAAAATGCAGAGCAGCATCTCTGTGATTAATGCTCGAAATCACGCAAACGAGATATTTTTACAAGAAGTACGGCCAGCCATGTTTTGTGTCATGGAAAACATGGAAAGCATGAGCGACATAGAAAACGAATTAAAGCAGGAAAATGCAGTGTAACTGAGACATTACATATGTTCTCAATCTGTGTAAATTGACTTATTTAATTGTGGTTTCAATGGCAACAAATGATCGTATCTTGAGAAAATCTTCTTGTGATATGAAATGAAATGGTAAGATGTGTTTCACTGCTGGCGGCTTAGCTCGCCGCCGGTCCGGCCGAGTGTTGGAGCCGGGTGACTTGCGGGTGAGTCAATGGCGGAAAATACAGTCAGTTTGCACAGCAACACAGGAGATGTGTGTGTTTATATATATGAGAGAGAGAGGGATGAAAATTAGTCCGGGCACTTCAGTCAATGGCGGAAACTGCTTTTGGTAGTATGTTTCTTCAATTTAGTATGTTGCCTTGAATGACGATGTGGTAAAGTTCAACGTAAACGGATGCCCAAACGCTGTTACCATAACGATTTACATTTTTTTTTTGGTCAATTGAAAAATAATGACTTTTGACGTTTGACTTTTGCCTTTAGTAGTATGTTTCTTCAATTTAGTACGTTGTCTTGAATGACGATGTGGTAAAGTTCAATGTAAACGGATGCCCAAACGCTGTTACCATAACGATTTACATTTGTTTTTGGTCAATTGAAAAATAATGACTTTTGACTTTTGCCTTGTAAATAGAACTAGAGGACCTCCCAAAACAAAAATTAAAGGGATCCAAAAGTTTTCCAAATTTCAGCTAAACCCAATCATAGATACCGTTATTCTCACCTTAGTGTCTTATTTTCCCACCTACTTTTTAATGAAATATTTATTTACAAATTTTTCTTTTGTAAAATGACAGATAAAGATCTTAAAAGATATATAACAACAACAAAAACAAGAACAACAATAATAATAATAATAAGTTGAACGCGAAAGGTAATAGGAGCCTTAAACTTACACTTCTTGATGGACAATATGTAAGCCAAATTCGTAGAAACGACATAAAGCATGAGGATATAAGAAATTTTGGAACGAAAAAGTGTGGATAAAGGATATGAAGCTAGCAACGGATGATGATTGGGTATTGATAGTAGTTATCGGAGTACATAATCATACAATAACAGAGCATTTGGAGGGTCATTCACTTACTGGTAGATTATTGTCGGCGACTTAGTTGGTGGGGAAATATCATTTCAATTTTTTAGGAATAATAGTGGGGTGGGGAAATAACATTTCATTTATAGCTTCTTATGGTGCGTGAAATTTTAAAGTGGGTGGAGAAATAAGACACTGAAGTGGGTCTAGCAGTTCTCATCATATATTGCTTACTAAACTAAATAAAACTAAAGAGAGAAGTTATAAACAAATAAAAGACTGTCACATCATATACCTCCATCCATTTAATTAGACCTCAGTATTAACTTTTCCATATGTTCAACCTATGGTGATGTCATGTCCAAATGCATTTTTTCATTATCTTTGCCTCATATGATTCATCACATATATAGAAACTATCCTTCTGAAAACAAGGTAATGATTGTCTTGTATGTCTTTTTAGATAGTATAAACCGAAACTCTCGAATGCATATATTTTCTATCCAACGAAAAAAAGTTACCATTTTTAAAGGGTGTATGTTGTCTATATCGACTCTTGTATTAACAAATCTCTAATAAGAATGGTATTTTAGTAGGTGTAACGCGTGAACTGCCTTTACATTTACTTGACTAGAAAATAAGTGCATATTGTGAAAGACCGCTTTGTCATTTGAGAATAGGGTGCTCAAATTGGAAAAAGGGAGTGCATGAATAACAATAAAGTTTTATCTCACTAAATAGAGTAGGCTGTATGAATCCTAGAATACTATTGTGTTTGATTTTGCGCCAAATTTTTCGTTAGCTCCAAGTTTTCCCTGAGCCTCTATCTCATAACTGCATTTTCTTGCCGGAGCATCTATAAGTCTTCGTTTCACATGTTCAAACCACCTTAGCCGGTTTTCTCTCATCTTATCTTTAATCGCGGCGACTCTTACTTTACCTCGGATATCCTCGTTCCTAGTCATGTCATTTTTTGTGTTTTCACATATCCAACAAAGCATTCTCATCTAGCCTTTTCTCGAGTACTTGAATAACTTGGCGTAATAAATTGGCATGCCTAGCAAGTAACATCTTTTGTCATTGTTTCCCAACTTATGAAAAAGTGCGCTTCAGAAACACCTTTTTAAATCAACCCAATTACAACTTATTAAGAGTGTTTAAGAAACAATCTTTTTAAATAAATCAAGTAAATGTGAACTTATTACTTTTGGGATTAAAACGGTCAAAGCAAAATATCAGATTAGTGCATTTCCATATGTATTTATTTGTTTAGGCATAAATGAGTGGTAGCTTAGCTCCTCCATCGCTAACCTTTGGTGAAATGAAACGGCCTTTGACAAAAACTCCAAAACAAAATAAAGGCCATAAGTTTTGTTGTTCCTTTTCTTGGTATACAATGAGGACCATATGTTAGTATGTAACTACAAATCTGCAGGGAGTACTTAGCTTTCATTACATTCTCATTTTGCATTGTCATTTTGTGGAGATCGAGCAATTGGTTGCTTTGCTAAACCTTTACTCCCACATATGTATTTTTTGGGTCACCGATTAGGAGATGAGGCAATGTATTGACACAACCCGACCTTAATATCTACATGGATACCAAAATCGAGGTATGCTGGCCGACATTCAAAGGGTAACGAAGCCATAAAGTGAAGGTGATATGCGAAGAAGCCATATAGTGACCTCTCGCAACCGTATAGTTTCCAAAATCATACTATGTATATGAAAATCAAGGTACCAAAAATAAAAAAAAAAATCTCAAGAATATGGGTACATCGCAAATATCTCAACAATATAATATAATAATATTATGATATAATGTAATGCATATCAAAACATGTAGGCACACTAGTCTATGAAGAAAGTAACTATATGAACAGGCTGGGTGTATAAATTTATGTTCTAGTACAATATACATATAAAGATGGCGCCAAGGGAATCATATATGAGTCTTAGTTGCCTAATGCAAAACTAGTACATATTGGCACCTACAATGAATCCATTGTGAACGTAATGGTGCATGTGAATATACACATGAAGCTGGTCCTAGCCCCGGACAGTGCTATAAACACTATGCAAACATACATGATGAGCAAATAAAGTATATTTATGATCATACCATTGACGGATTAACAAAGCTCATAAAACATAACAATAGTAACGTATAAAAACATTTGGTTTTTTTTACAAGTAAAAGTCATGGCATGATATACGAGTATTCATAAAACAGTTATGGAAATCATATAACATATATATAGTTGAAAACAAAAGCCCATTCACCATGAGGTCGCAGCTGTCTTGCCTTGTTTGTCGCCTGAAGTTCTCATGATAAGTCTCTCCTCTATGAAAAACCACTATACTAATCATTAATCTAATCAACATCGATTTGGGAGTTACACGTGTTTGAAAAAGAACCCACGCGCCATTACACGTCACCACGTGTTGTCACGCACGCATCACCACTCGCCGTCACCCGCCGACATGCACCAGCACTCGCTGACACGAGCCAACATGTGTTGACACGCACGGGAGGTAGAATATTCGGTGGAAGATTTCGGCCACCGGACGAAATGTTTCGTCGGCATAAAGTAATGTTCAGGGGACGAAATACATCTTTAGTTTGATAGAATATGCTGACACCGTTACAGAATATTTTATCAAGTTAACGAATATGCTGACACTGTCACGAAATATTCCATCACTTTGACAGAATATTTCATCGTCTTTTTCCCTCTTGCTGATCGCCGGAGCCGTATTGTACTGTTTTGTTTATGTACTGAAATTTATCTTTTCAAAAAAGAAAAAGAAAAAGGAAGGCTATAACCAGTTCGATTCGATTTCAGTTTTGCATACTAATAACTACAACATAGTATTGTACTGTTTTATTTATGTACTCAAATTTACCTTAACATAATAGTTTCATCTCATATTTTTTGTTGAACAATTAGGTTGACCTCATATTTTTTTTGCAACATCTTTTATGTTTCTTCGGACAACTTATTGTTTTACAAACAAATCAACCATTTCGCCTTTTGTAGTGTTGAGCTTGTTCATTCTACGTAAAAATTTAATCGTAATCTGTATCTCAAAATAGCAAAGTGGAGAAACGGATTACGCTTAAATTAATTCAAGAGGGTGAGTACTAAAATAAAATCACTCAAAATAGTAGTAAGGCCCTAACCCTCTTGAATTAATTTGATCGTAATCCGTTTCTCCACACACCCTCACAACAGGGCTATACTGCTATTTTGAGTGATTTTATTTTAGTACTTGCAAGACTTAAAAGTTATCAGTGCCTATTGAGCAATCAGTGCAAAGTGCAAAGTGCAAAGAATGAAAGATGGTGCCAGTCCACTTAAACAAAGTAAACCTTCATGTGAACCATGTTCAAAATTTTATTCTTGTCACAGTTTCAACAAGTTTGGTATGCTTTGTTGGTGCTTGTTTTTACAGTATAATGCGCTTCCAATACATATCCTCGAATTTTCCTAGACTATCCACAAAGAAATATCTTATTTTGAACCATCGCTTGTCACAAAAGAATGATCCGCCTTAATTAATCTTAAAACACCGAATCTTGATAACGAAAAAATAGTAGTCTGATCTTTTGATGACAATGCCGGAAGGGATGTTGATGAATGAACTCTTGAAACAATTAGGGGCAGTGTATGCGACTATGAGTTGGGGACAAAGGTGCCAACGTAACCAACCCCCGCGATGAAGAATGCAATAGATTGGATGAATAGGAAGATGAAGTAGCCGTTCTTTCCAAAGGCAAGATCATAGCACCCGCAGAAGAAGAGGTAGAATCCAACAATGAGCTCAAGAATATGCAGTCTGTTCATTAGGAACCAGAAGAATGGAAAACGTAAACATCATATTCTCGCTTTCAAAACAGACGGACATATGGTTCTACGAATGATTAATAAAAGAAACGAAATGCAAAGAATCATTATACCTTTCTCCAATCCTCGATCGAGGTCTCCTCGCAGCTTTTCCTCCTGATTTTGTCTTGAGAGCATCTCCCAGTTTCTCCGTGACGACCCATTCATTTACTCTCCCTGCTTCAAATAGACCTATAAATGTTGCCTTGGTACGGTGCAGAGACATGACATTCTCAAAGAGGATCCAGAAAATCATAAGGTGGAGTGATCTGTAAATACGACCCTTGAAAGTATTAGTAATGAATACGTAACTACAAAGGAAAACATCTATCGCATTATCTGTCAATGTAGAGATAGGCTTTAGTTCGTAATAATTCGAAACAACAAAGACCTTGGAGTTCCAACGGCGTTGAGGAGAGTAATGATGGATGGAATGTAAACAGCACCCCAAATGGGAACTTGAACTTCAGGAACCAAAACAGTAGCTGGTAAAATGATACAGTAGAACACAAATGTAACCATATGCGCTACAATTTTGCGAACAAAGAAAAAGCTGTAGATAACGTGAAACTTCTTCATTGGGGACACCTTCTGCAATATATTTAGAGTAACAGTGAGTAGGAAGAAATTAAAGGATCTAGTACTTGTGCCTTCATAAACCGGTTTCATAAATACAACAGAAACGGTGTGGAAATTTACCTTGTTTCTTACAATCTCCATTACCATCTTTCGGAAGAGATTAGCAGGGCCACAAGACCATCGGTGCTGTTGATAACGGTAAGCTTTGAAAGTACTTGGCAATTCATTTTTCACCTGAAATGTACACAATTATTAATATTGGATCAAAAGTGAAATGCTCACATCGAAAAAATCACAGAACAGGATTTCTACTTAAACGGTAAAATTATTCATTTGCACGTAATTTTCGAAACCTCGATACCAGGGGATGCTTAAGGCATGATTAATTCGAACTTGTTGTAAATATAGGTAGCTAAGATTTCTCGATATTTTGACAAGACTGTTATCATTAGCATATTTGGTTACCTTAACGTCAGAAAGATATACAAATTTCCAGCCTCCGAGACTAGCCCGGACAGCTAAATCCATATCCTCCACAGTTGTTCGGTCCTTCCATCCTCCGGCCTCATTGAGTGCTGCAATTCTCCAGACACCAGCCGTGCCTGCATCACATTCTCAGTGTCATGTCATTAATTGGGGAAACCGGAAAGTGCTTTGTACTTCCCTTGGCAATTTTTTCTAAAATGCTTTACCATTGAAACCGAAGAAGGCATGAGTTGCAGACCCCACTTCTTGCTCCACTGTGAAATGGTAATCCAGTGACATCTCTTGCATTCTTGTCATCAAGCACTCATCAGAATTTACTGCAACAGCAGCACCAATAAATTATTATCACACCTTTACCCTTGCGTGTTTTTACAACTCTATTTTCCTCCATTATATTAGATCGTAAAGAGAATCTAAACAAACTCAATCACATATCCACTGAATATTTGAAAAGCCCTGAAATTGTGAAGTGCTCAACTAATCTTGGATTATGGTTTTCATGCATCAAAGTAGAAAAACCTTCATGATGATGTTATGCTAACATATGTATACGAACACTTCTTCTCTTCTTATAGTATCTAAAATTATGCGACACATGTTTACTAACACTTCTTCTCTTCTCATTCATTTATTCGACCGGTACTCTAATTTAGTTTAAACCAAATTACATAAAGAGGGATTCGAACTTGATCTAGAAGATGGAGTACACTGTTATAGCCAACTTAGCTACGCCTGGTCTTATCCTCTTTTTAAGAGACCCAAAGTAACATATTTTAAGAAGCAATCAACTCACATTCCACATAAACTATAGCTATCAATAATTAAACAAGTTTAATTAAGTATATAATAATAATTATATGATAATGATAGTAATTAAGAAGAAATGACAATGATTACCAAATTTCCAGCGAGTTTGGACAAGAGCAACTTCAGGGTTGTGGATGAGAAACGGAATGGTGCGCCAGAGAAAATCAGGCTCAGGTTGGAAGTCAGCATCAAAGATGGCAACATAATCACACTGTTTGACATAACTGTGCTTCATTCCTTCTTTCAGAGCCCCTGCCTTGTACCCATTTCTGTTGCCTCTGATCTCGTACATTATGTTTATTCCTTTGCTTGCCCATCTTTGCACTTCTAGTTCCACCAAATCCTGTTGTTTTTCTAGGTCAAAACCCACATCACAAATTGAAATGTTTGATGATTCAATTGGGCAAGTTTTGGTTTTTTTATATTTTGATTGGAAAATTGCTGCATTGGACTTTTCCCCAGATGGGAAATACTTGCAGAAAAAGGTTATTAATTAGTGGGAATCCGGATCCCCGCCAGATTTTTTTTTTGGTGAGGATTTCGAAGATTCATGAATTGTGTTCGTTCATCGCACCTCGTGCGGTCAGAAATCATTTTAAATATTTTTATTTAAAATTAAACATAAATGGTACCTGACAAAAACTAACTGCGTAATGTAAGATGAACAGATACAATTCACAAATCTCCAAAATCTTGAACCCGGAAAGGATCCTCTTGGAATTATTGGCCTGGCTGCGTTTTGTCTCATGTTTTTTGAACCAGATGGTTTTTTATTTTTAGTCAACACCCAGATTATTAATTTTCTGGAGGAAGTTGATTGAAGAATTTTTTTTTCATTTAAAGTACTCAAAAGGGTAAACCACCTTGAGCAAAAAGTACATAAAACTCATAAAATGCGCAAAAGTTCACGTCTTTGTGTCATTGTCGCTTTCAAAAAAGTCATTCATCTTCTTTCTTATAAAGAGATGAGATGTTACAGTATAAATAGATGAGGATGATTTTTTTTTTGTAATGTTAATACCAATTCTTAGATTTGAATAATCACATATTTTATATACTATGTTGTCATACTGTCAATCTAATTGTCAATCTAAGGTATGGATTAAACAGTCCTTGTCTAAATACCTAATCAGTCTGTCAACTTTGAAATTGCGAAGAAGAAAAACTCATGAAGTTTAAATAATATGCTAGAATAAAGAACCTTGATGGCTGGATCTGTTGAATCATCAAGAACTTGAATGATGATCCTGTCAGATGGCCAGGAAAGCCCACATGCCGCTCCAATTGATAGCTGGTAAACCTGCATCATGCACCACAATATTACACTCGAAATACAAATTCATTTTTTTTTAAATACAACGCTATAATATTTATAAAGTGGGAAAATAAATTGTTATTGAACTCACTGTCTATAAAATTTAAATCTAAAACCTCTTATTTAAAAATGAAGAAAAATATCTTTAAACTGTAGTACGTGACAACTCCAAAACCAAACTTATGCTACCGAAAAAAAACACAAAAAATACCTCTTTTTCATTGTACATTGGAATTTGCACAAGAACCATAGGATAAGCTGAGTTTCCAAGCTCAACATCATCCTTAACGGCCTCCCATTTCCACTTCTTCTCAGGCTTTCTTCTAAACAGCTTAATCAACGTTATGACAATGCCCATGTACACCTTCTCCACAAAAAGCATCACAGACATACCCAAGCACAAAACCACCACCAACTTCAGCAACGGTACGATTAGCGGTGCCTTAGCTTGCTGCAAAACCAACCCAATTTGCCCTCCTTGCATTGCCTCCATTGTCAATAGAAAGAAATGAACACTGAGTTGGCTTTGACAATAAGTGCTTAGTTGGAGGTTTGGGAGTAGAAGTGCTTATAAGGTCCCTCCTGGCTTTGCGAAAAGAACAAGTTTCTTTTTTTGGTCTAGCTTTTGGTTGTATTGGTGTGCACTGATTTTTGCTTCTGCGTTACTTCAACCTAATGCTGGAGAGCTGAATGGAGTTGTGTCAGTGAGTTGGGTTTTATGATCACAAAGGAAAAATTGGAGACTTCACTCAAAGTTCACCAAGAAAAAAAAGAAGCAAACGCAAGCAAGACCTGGATTTTTTTGCACCTGATGAGAGAGAAAGAGAGACTCATAAAATTGTATTTTTTTAGGCCTCTCTTTCTCTTCACCAATGGCTTGCCCTGCTCTGCAATTTAATTTTGAATCCAGAGAAGGGTTAGCTTTTGAGCCTGCAAATTATGTGTGACGTGCAGTGTGTTTATATAGAGAAAAATATTTATTATATGAAAAATAGGAGACAGGTCAAAATGATGGGACAGTGGACCGGAAACAATGTGTCATACTCCGGCAGTGTTTATATTACAATTTACAACTAATTAGAAGAAAAATAGAGTTGTTTCAAATAATTAATTTTATCATTACAGTATAAATTTCCCTTTGGAACTACTATATTTTCTTCATATATAGCATTAAATTTTCATTAACTGTAATTTGCTAGTTTAGATATCATTTTCTTGGAAGGTGAAACGTTGGCTATATCTTGAATTAAGTCTCAATTAATCGGGTTCTCAATTCATTTAGATGGACGATCCTCCAGAACCAGCTAATTATTTCTTCAAAAGTTTAAATTAATTTGAATCATTTATTCAATCATGACTCTGCACGAATATGATTGCGTTCAAATTAATAATTTAACATATGTTTTTATAAAAAAATGTTACTGACACTCTAAATATGTTATTGTACACTCCTTCAATATCAAAATATCAGAAATTGTATTTTCAGTAGTTCATAATGACTTTTTAAGAGTAACAATTCTCTGTAAAATATTTGTAAGAACATTTCTTATCACTGATCGACTAACTACATTTGCGTTTGAAAGACAATTTTGAAACCTTTTTGTCGAATTTTGAAACTATTGAAGTCACAACAATAACTTTACATACATGTTTAAATACATCCTTTTAAAGCGAGCTTCCCCAATTACTAAATTTAATTAAAGCATAGAATATACCTCGGTGGGTTCTATCTTTGTGTTCGTATACCATGGTACTCCAAATGCATTTGAGAGTAAAATTTAGAATTGGCTCTTCAACTTTTATTTTAGGTTACAATGAGTTTTTGAATTGAAATTTTAAAAACTTGTTTGTTTGTTTTTAAGCAACGATGTATTAGCATTACGAGGTGGTGAATAAATTGGTCATGAACTCGTTATTCCGTACGAGATTTGAATCTAATACTTTTCACTTATAAGTGAAGAGCAATGTCACTAGATCGTTGTACTAAATGGATAAAAACTTGTTATTTGATGTCTTTGAATTGAACAAAACATGCACTCAGTAACAATCATTAATGAATTTTTAGTTAAACTTCATAATTTTTTTTATTTTATTTTTTATTATGGAAAAATTAAACTTCAGAATTTAGGACTAAAGTAACATGTTCATTAACCTGAGAACCTCATATGAAAATTCAGGAACTAATTCTAAATTTCAATTTTTTTAGGACTAAAGTACTGTGTACATTTGAGGCCAACTTTTTTTTTTCTTTTTCCTTATGTTAATTAAGCCTGAAAAATACTTGTGATTTTCTATCCACCTGTGGTGGTGTGGTGCACCCTAGCCACTAACCCCCTCCAAAGCTTCTAATGTGTGCATTTGAAATCATCTTTCTAACAAGGTGAGGAAGAATTATTTTACAGTGAATTTTTATGGGTCAAATAATAGCGTCCACGTCGAGGGTGCACCTCATTGTCTAACCAATTGTGTTTGACCAATTTGCACGATACACATGTCATAATAAAAAATATTCATTTTTTCTTAAACCTTATTTAAAAATCATATTTGTAATAAAAATAAAAAATCAAACTGGACGTCTTTCATTTTTATCGAACAAATTCTAACTATTAAAACCCTAATAATGAAACTTAAATTATTTGATGCATATGCATGGACGCTTGATTGTTGATCTCTAAATTGATTGATTCCTTGCAAAGATGGTTTATGAACAATGACTTATAAAAGGATTTCGATTATGATATGTGTATTCTAAAAACTCGATCATAATTACTACGTGGACAAGAAATTGCACCCTTGAAGTAGTGTATTGTGCAATTTTTATGCATTTGTGCTCATTATCCTAAAGTAATAGAGGTGAACATCATCACTATATTGATTGTCGTTAAATGAGTGTGATTTAATCTATTTACTGTCACATCCCGACCCGGGGCGGATCACTTCCCGGGCCCGCTCCACTACCGTAGCACGATATTGTCCGCTTTGGGCCCCGACTACGCCCTCACGGTTTTGTTTCTAGGAACTCACACGAGAACTTCCCAGTGGGTCACCCATCATGGGAGTGCTCTCGCGCGCTACTCGCTTAACTTCGGAGTTCCGATGGAATCCGAAGCCAGTGAGCTCCCAAAAGGCCTCGCTCTAGGTAGGGATGGGAATATACATATAAGGATCACTCCCCTGGGCGATGTGGGATCTCACAATCCACCCCCCTTAGGGGCCCGACGTCCTCGTCGGCACACCACGGCCAGGGTTAGGCTCTGATACCAAATTGTCACATCCCGACCCGGGGCGGATCACTTCCTGGGCCCGCTCCACTACCGTAGCACGATATTGTCCGCTTTGGGCCCCGACTACGCCCTCACGGTTTTGTTTCTGGGAACTCACACGAGAACTTCCCAGTGGGTCACCCATCATGGGAGTGCTCTCGCGCGCTACTCGCTTAACTTCGGAGTTCCGATGGAATCCGAAGCCAGTGAGCTCCCAAAAGGCCTCGCTCTAGGTAGGGATGGGAATATACATATAAGGATCACTCCCCTGGGCGATGTGGGATCTCACAATCCACCCCCCTTAGGGGCCCGACGTCCTCGTCGGCACACCACGGCCAGGGTTAGGCTCTGATACCAAATTGTCACATCCCGACCCGGGGTCGACCACATCCCGGGCCCACTCCACCACCGTAGCACGATATTGTCCGCTTTGGGCCCCGACTACGCCCTCACGGTTTTGTTTCTAGGAACTCACACGAGAACTTCCCAGTGGGTCACCCATCATGGGAGTGCTCTCGCGCGCTACTCGCTTAACTTCGGAGTTCCGATGGAATCCGAAGCCAGTGAGCTCCCAAAAGGCCTCGCTCTAGGTAGGGATGAGAATATACATATAAGGATCACTCCCCTGGGCGATGTGGGATCTCACATTTACTACACATATATTTCTACTTTTAACGTCAATCCATATGGTGTTAGTACTCACCATCACTTATAAGTGGTGAGCAAATATATATCTTTTTTATTTAGGAAATTATACTATTATTATTTATTAGATTTATGTGACTTCAAGTAATCATTATATTAGGCCATTCTTATTGTGTGCGTGCATAATGCATATGTGTAGGGGTGTACTTCTACACATTCTAAGCAAAAATATATGTCAATGTGCTCGTAATTAATTAAGCCCGCATGCATTCGGATCTCTTTGGCTGTTTCTAGATTACCGGTGAAAGGAATTAGGCCTGGAAGGAAACGATTGGGAAGAACCCTCCTCACAATGCGCAGGTCCTCTCTGTGAGAATAATTCTATGGACTATATATATATATATATATATATATATATGTATGTATATATATATATATATATATGTATATATAGGTTTTCAACTTTCATATCTTTTATTTAAAGGCTAAGGGATGAGTAGAGAGGGGGGAAGACTTTAGGCATAAATGGATTCATCAGTTGAGAAAGTAAATCATTACGCAAAGATGTACGTTTTCTACGTAGTAAAGGACCATCCTAACTAGTTCAGCTTCCAGAAACCCTTCGATATGCTCTTGATTGATTGAAATGCCAAAGAATACATTGTTTATTATCTGAAGGTAAAATAGTAAAAATCACATATTGAGAAGGTAAGGACATACTTCACTCACCAACTACAATGCATAGTTCTCCGCAGATTAGTCAGTCTCATATCTCAATTTTTTTTCGATCTAAAAGTATAAGAACCTCAAACTCTATGAAAAATGAGATATTGTGATGCTAGAGAAATTACATTTTGTAAGTTAATGTGAAGAGATATGGTCCATTAATACAAGTCTTACCCTTTATTACAGAGATAATTTAAATGTAATCTACAAAATGTGATATGCCTAGAGAAATTTTCTCTTGTGCCCGTAACACAAGTGGTACACCAAGTGTTATTATATAAATGGTGGAAAATTTATTTTTTATGTTACTGATTTTTTAGCACAAGAATCTCACCACTTGTATAAAAACACGTAGTGTACCATCCCGTGTTCCAAGCACATTGAAAAATTTCTCATCTGGCTAACATTTTTCTTATCAAAGTAATGGTATGGAAAGCGTATTCGTGTCGTGCATGTCTGGAGGCTAATGATACACTAATTTGATTAGCATGCAAATTAGTCATGAGTCAGGACCACCAAAACAGCTATATACGTTTTCACGCAAGCTAATAGATCTATAACTTGTGTCGGTCATGCTCGTTTCTAATTAATTACATTTTTTTCATAGAGGTATGATCTTCACGAGATCCATTTATATACGTAGTCGTTCATGCATGCATGCCCGCTAAACATACGTACGTGACCTCAAATGTTAAGTTACATAAATAAAAGGGCAATGAATTTTGTACATAACAAATATTCACATGAAAGCAGACATCTATTTTCTTTGTGGGCATCCACTTTAAACTCTACCTAACATTTTTATATGTGTCATTGCACCCAGTCAAAGAGTAAAATTGTCCACAGACCTTTACTTTAATCAATAAGGATAAAAAACTTGAATCCATAAGGAACAATTTGTCAGTTATAAACCTGTTGTTAAGGTAGAATAAAATGTCTCTTAAACAAACAAACAAAGCTCAAAAATCATCAACACATGGACACTTAGAGTTAGTCAATTAAAACATTATCAATAGGTAGGAAAATCCTATCTACATCACCTTTGCGATAGGTATCAAAATCTATATTTCCACGTACATTACCTATATATTCCGTATCAAACCCATCCATATTACCTACCCATTTAGTATCAAATTCATCCACTTCTACCCATATATAAGACTCAAATATAATAAATTTTAAATTAAAAATCAATTTGTTCCTCATAACATTAAATAAGAAAAATGATGGCTGACAAAAAAAAATTATGGCGGGTAAAATAGGCATGAAACAAAATGACAAATGAGAACCTTTGTTATTAATTGACCTTATCATCCTACTATGGAAAGTTTTTCAACATCACAAGATTGTCAAAGATGCGTGAATTTTTCCTAAGATATTCCAACGAAATTGGGTCGATATCAATTTTTCTATTTTTTTTTCATGCACAAGTGAGAGATGGTAATACTACAAGCTTACAGGTTACAAACTGGGTAGTGCTATCCGTACATCCATTTTTACCTCTCAAACATCCCTATTAGTTTTTGTTCATTAATCTTCTTCAATTCATTTACTGGTGGAGGAAAGTTGAGAGAGTTGTGGAGCAAAAAATAATCGAGAAAAATATGAAGGCGACACATGGATTCTAAGGTGAAAAGGACAAAATTACCCTCGAGAAACACCAGAACTCCTACGCACGAGCAGTGGACAATCATCCCTCAATCAAGTCAAAAGTGCCCAAAATAGGTATTTATTCAAAACCTATTTCATCCATCATCATCAAATCTTCTCCACAAGGTAACCTCCAAATCATTCATTTTTAATTATATTAATTAGTTAATTAATTGATTTATTATTCAATTAATTTACTAATTAGCTACAAATCATGAATCTTACCCAAAAAACCATCTAAGTGGCCGGTCCCCATCCTTCCAAAGGGGCCGGCCAAACCCCTATATATACCATCTCATTTTCTCCAAAACTCAATTCCAATTCTCTTGCTAAATTCTCAAAAATTCTCCAAACACTTTTCTCTCAAAATTCTGACTTTGGCATCGGAGGTTCTTTGGCCAAAGCCCCCTATTCATCGTGGGAGCGTGAGGCACTTGGCCTTGACCTAAGGTGTTATTTGTTTCATTAAGGACAAGGCCCGCAAGGAGCATCCTCCACCTCACATCGGAGTAGGCAGGACAGCGGACGGAGAGAAGCAGTCACTCAATCTGGCTTAAGTTTAACCAGTAACCTGCGAGTTACCCGCTCGTCTGCTAAGATCATACAACATGCACCGCAGCCGCGGCATAGACGAGCCGAACACATGGAATAGCATCCTAGACCAATAGGTCATGACCGGGGGTAGCCGAGAGCTCCGCTACCCAACAAAGGCAAATTCATTAAAAAGTTGAGAGGCTCCTGACCGAACAATTGCACGATTTCCAACGTAATGAAGCTACTGACGAGACGCTCCGACGAGACATGACCAACATAAGTGGGTCACTTTCATTGACAAGATCGATCAGACAGAACTATCCCACATAGATTGTCGAATACAAAGATTACTTATGTTCCAACAAATGCAGTAGCTCAGCCCAATGGCGCGCCGGGGGCAAACGAGTACTAGAAGGACACACAAGCCCAACTACCAATGTGAGATCCCACATCGCCCAGGGGAGTGATCTTTATATGTATATTCTCATCCCTACCTAGCGCGAGTCCTTTTGAGAGCTCACTGGCTTCGGGTTCCATGGGAACTCCGAAGTTAAGCGAGTAGCGCACGAGAGCACTCCCATGATGGGTGACCCATTGGGAAGTTCTCGTGTGAGTTCCCAGAAACAAAACCGTGAGGGTGTAGTCAGGGCCCAAAGCGGACAACATCGTGCTACGGTGGTGGAGCGGGCCCGGGATGTGGTGGACCCCGAGTCGGGATGTGACAATTTGGTATCAGAGCCTAACCCTGGCCGTGGTGTGCCGACGAGGACGTCGGGCCCCTAAGGGGGTGGATTGTGAGATCCCACATCGCCCAGGGGAGTGATCCTTATATGTATATTCTCATCCCTACCTAGCGCAAGGCCTTTTGAGAGCTCACTGGCTTCGGGTTCTATGGGAACTCCGAAGTTAAGCGAGTAGCGCACGAGAGCACTCCCATGATGGGTGACCCACTGGGAAGTTCTCGTGTGAGTTCCCAGAAACAAAACCGTGAGGGTGTAGTCAGGGCCCAAAGCGGACAATATCGTGCTACGATGGTGGAGCGGGCCCGGGATGTGACAACCAATGACCAGGGGAAACCTCGTTCTCAACACTCCGGACAATTTAATACTAAAGCAGGATATCACCGGTAGCCGAGCATCACGGACCTAGTGGTCAAATTCCTCATGTTGTGCACAACCTAGCCCAAGCCAACCCTAGCTCTGCTCTCACAGCCATGCTTACCTGTTCCACGGCTCTCAGCAGCCATTGATCTATCACCATGGCTTATAACTGTGTCAATCTTACACTATGGCTCCCAGCCGTGCCGATCTTGCCTTGTGGCTCGCGCCAACCAAGCCTCAAAATGGCACACGACAAACACCTAATGATGGCTCAATAATTTAGGGAACAGCTCACTGCGCTTACACCCTTACGTGAGTTCCACAAGCAGTTTGAAGTCTCAAGCAGATAGCCAAACAAGACCTCGCAGGCTAAGGATTATTTCAGTTGTCCAGCAGTCCAGCTTTCCTTAGCTGCACTCACGACAACGACTTTCATGCTCTCCAGTGCGAGAGGGTAATCTAATTCCCCGACAACCATCTGGGTCTGCTCTCTAATGCGAGAGGATAAACCAATTGCTCTCCAGTGCGAGAGGGTAAACTAATTCCCCGACACCCATCTGGGTTTACTCTCCAGTACGAGAGGATAAACTAATTGCTCTTCAGTGCGAGAAGGTAAACCAATTCCCCGACACCCATATGGGTAAGCTCTCCAGTGCGTGAGGGTAAACTAATTGCTCTCCAGTGCGAGAGGGTAAACTAATTCCCTGACACCCATATGGGTAAGATTTCCAGTACGAGAAAGACACATAGCTCAAAAGATCGAATGCTTGAAGACCAACTAGGCAACGAATGGTCAAGGGGCAGCATCCACTTTGCACTCAATAGTTTGCTTATTTGACTCTTCATATTCAGCAACTCCATCCTTGACTGCTCCATCTACGGCAGCTGAGAAATCAAACTTAAGCTGTTTCCTCATTTTTTGCAAGCAGGCCAAACGAAGCAGCCTAAACCATGGCTCATGCCATGCCACTTCCTCGGCCCATACTGAGCCAGTCCTTGGCTTCAGTTGAGCTGAGCATCACAAGCAATGACCCTTGCCACACCACCTCCTTGGTCCCTTCCAGCGGACATGCCGCACCACCCAGATGGCTGCGTCGTGGCAGCACCACCCAAGAAGAAGACAAGGAGAATTAAGTTTTTCTTACATCGGTGCGGGGCAGAGAAGACAAAGAAATCAACTGAAAACGGTTCTTTGCACCGGCAAGAAAAGAAGAGTGCTAGGGGATGGGGAACAAATATCCTCTAGTTTTCTCTCTTTCTTGTAGGGACAAATAATTGCCCTCCGAAGTTGATTTAATCCTCTACTTAAGGTAGGCTTAAATAGGCTTTGGAGGCGATTTATTTCCCTTTCCTAGAAGAATCTAATTCCAAGTCCAAGTGAGAATCTGCATCAAAGTTGGAGATCTCTACACATGCTGCCCTTTCTTGCGAATAGCCCAACAAGTGTGGAATTACCTCGAGGAACACCGAAACTCCTGCGCACGAGCAGTGGACAATCATCCTTCAATCAAATCAAAAATGCCCAAAATAGGTATTTATTCAAAACCTATTTCATCCATCCTCATCAAATCTTCTCCACAAGGTAACCTCCAAATCATTCCTTTTTAATTATATTAATTAACTAATTAAATGATTTATTATTCAATTAATTTACTAATTAGCATGGTCTAAAGTATCCATAATATCCCGATATTTCGATCGAAATTTCCGTGTTTTTGGACTACCGATATTTTTTTGGACTACCGATATTTCCGATATCATCGATATTTTAGACCTTACTAAGTCACTCATGTATCTTACCATGCAAACCTTGATAAGTCACTCATGTATCTTACCATGCAATGTATAAAGTGTAAAATATTGTACTAATTCATTATATATAAATGATTATGGTGTGTTTAAACTTTTTTCATTAATTACTACATATTTTCTACACTCACAATGTTTGCCAGCTCGCTATATAATCAACTTAAATCAGTTAAATCTATCATGCAATGCATTTCATTCCAATTTTTTGTGATAAACTAATAGATAATTGACTAAATAAACATTCTGCAAAGTTTCAATAAAAATTTCCAAGTTTTTCTTACAATTTTCGTGGTTTTTATTCAATTTTTATCGATATCGATAATATCCCGATATTTCCATCGAAATTTCCGTGTTTTTGGACTACCGATATTTCCGATATCATCGATATTTAAGACCTTGCTAATTAGCTACAAATCATAAATCGTACCCGAAAAACCATCTAAGTGGCCGGTCCCCATCCTCCCAAAGGGGCCGGCCACACCCCTATATATACCATCTCATTTTCTCCAAAATTCAAATCCAATTTTCTTGCTAAATTCTCCAAACACTTTTCTCTCAAAATTCTAACTTTGGTATTGGAGGTTCTTCGGCCAAACCACCCCCCCCCCCCCCCCCCCAACACCCACAAATTCATCGTGGGCGCGTAAGACTCTTGGCTTTGACCTAAGGTGTTATTTGTTTTGTAGGTGCAATTTTGTCCAAGAACAAAGAAGAAGAAATTTGCATCCACAAGGGCTGTGTAAGAATTAAAAATGAGTATGTGAATAACACTTCCCTATAATACTATTTGATCAACTACGCATGCTATTAAACCTTTATTTACTAACTTAAATGCACAAACAATAAATTCATCTGTAAGATCGGGAAGCTGGTTATTTGACAATCTTGATTACTTTTGTACATGGGACGGTGACCTTGCTGGCCGCTCATGCATGGCCATTTCTAGACCCACACATAAGTTAATTAAAGCAGCATTTTCCACGTGTTGTGGAAGAACAAGTTAATGTACTGGCCATGTGGGAAAAGAGGAACAAAATGTAAAAAGAACGAAATCTTTTCATGATGATGACTGGATTTTCAAAATGTAAATTCCAGGATTAATATATAGTAAGGTTTATTATAAAACCTTAAACTATATATGTAGGTGAACTTCAATATTTGTAACACAAAGCTCAGAGGAAAACCTGAGTTAATGTCAAGAAAAGCAGAGATTTATATCAGATCAAAACATGTGTCAAAATGTATCCCACAAAAATCTGTGTCAAAATGTGTCTAAAAGCGTGTGTTTCCGAATCCCAACCCTTAAAATTTACATTAGTAATTATAATTTGATCTAGCTATACAGACAATCATGAATTTTTATCGTTAATATCGTTAATAGAGGTCACAAGAGACTATGGGTGCCTCAGTTTTAGAGAATCAAGGTAGGGCAAGAGTTTGACAACTTACTTAAATTAGATTCATACTGAACAGAAAACTGATGATATTCTTCCATTCAAACCTTGGAACTAAAGCTTAAAAAGGTGCGTGGTTAAGGCATCCAACTCAGAGAATGATACTTCATTTGTGGCAGAAACTTGACAAGGAAAATTCGTGTGGATAAAAGTGATGTAGAATAGCACACATAGCTCCAAAAGCTTATTCTCATTCAACTCATGGTCGATGGCACATCATTTTTATGTCGTGACGTGAGGAACTTAGACATCCTACTCTTCTCCCCAACTAATAAAACTTTGAAATTTGTGTTCGAAACTAAACAGATAATATGATTTTATTGATAGCAGTAATTTCATTACAAACTAATCTTCCACACTTTCGGAGACGTTGTGCTGCCCCATAAGCCCATAGCAGAGCTAATTGGTGAGAAAATATAATTACTTGGGTTTTCTTATCAATTCAAGAGATTCAAAGTTGAAACATCTTTTGGCGTAGAATATGCGTATTATATTTGTACGTATGTACTTTTCATAAAAACTTCCGTTTTATGCATACATATTAATGATCCATTAAATTTCATGTTTTTAAAACTCTAACGTAAGATACACATTATTTTCAAGCATGTTATTTTCACACATTTTTTTTAATAATATATAAAAAATTCATGCATTTTAATAGTATTTTAATTTTTTTTTACAAGTGATAACATTAGTGTGTTAACTTTGTAAATGTTAGGGGGAGGGAGATCAATGAGAATTTTAAACTCACACCAAACCAGGGCGCATAAACATTATTACTTTATGCCACTGCGAGTATTTTAACATATTATTGAATAAATAAAAACAAATAAAAATTTAAACAAATAAATTTTAAATTAAAAAATGGCCAAAATTTTCAAAGTATCATTTATCAAAATCGCTGAATATTACACGAACATATTTTTCACATACTACTATATCCATTTGCATTTTCTTACTAACTATGCTTCCAACATAATTAAGAAAAATATCACAAAACTAAGAGCTAATTGGTGAAAAAATAAAGAGAGCCAAACGATTGATAAAGAAGGGAATTTTTCTTAGGGGATTCAGGCAATAGAAGTTAAGGACAAACAATGAGTAGTCTCTCTCTTCAATCATCGACAAGGATTATAACGTATTACAACTAAGACTTGCAAGAAGAAATCAATTGTAAAATGACAACATTTGGCAAAATTGGTGAATCAAAACGGAGACGGAAGAAATCCAAATGCCATTGCTATGAAGACGACATTTTTCTTAGGGCTTCAGGCACTGCCTGCCCACATTGTTCAAGGATCTTAATCAACGGTGCAGCAAGCTTTGCGTCTTCTCTGGTAAAAAAGCTATGCAACACGCCGTTCACAGAGTACCGAGCCATTCTCGTGAGGATTTGAACGTAACTGTCAATTGAGAGAATCAAATCGGGTAGAACTACACATTCGTATTCACTGAAGTCGGTTGCACCAATTTGGTCTATGTCAATCATGGAGACTGCAGGCCTGGTCCTGCCCTTCATTTCCACACTGAACAGATGACAGAGACAAACAATGAGCCATTCTCAGAAAACAGAGTATGAGCATATATTGAGCAGCAGTTTAGTTTATGGGACTGCAAAAAGGAATACAATACTGTTTTTTCATAAGCACACCAGTCGACTACTGCCATGAGAAGCGTTACCGCAGTAACTAACTTCTCCCTGACCAAAGAAAAAACTAACTTCTACCTTTCTGTACATGATACAAGCCCTCAAATTTGTATAGCATGCCTTTAGCTTAAACTAACTCGAATGAACATTCAACCCAAAAAAAACTTGGTTTATTGAACAAGATGCCTTCAGTTTAAACTCCGAATTTGTATAACACAATAAACTCCAAACAAATGCTGCATGACAAAAACGAAATACAAGTCATTGAAGGCATTCATGAATATAATAAAGAGAATAACAACCTGTTCCCAACTTCTGTAAAAACTGAGTCAGATGTGATGGAATAACCCTTGAACTTCAGAGCGGTAGCTAGTTTACGATACTTATCATCTTTCCCTACTATATATAGCACCTTAGAAGCCTGAGGCTGGTGTCGACCACGATAAGCCTGATCAAGAACACCGATAGCCTGCAAAAGTACTTGACAGGTAGGTATAACTGAATTCTGTTTCAAGGATGTATTCCCCAACAATCCAGAGCTAATTAAATGAATAAATAACTACAAGATCAAGCTTTCTCCACTATAACGCAGCATCATTTTCCTTCATATTACTTGTGTAATTACTCTTTCTTTTTCCATAATGCACATTAAAAAATTCAAGAGAGAGAGTTATGTTTACGAAATCCTTCGCAAGTCTAGCTACATCAAGGAATTTTAGAACTTGCACATTTAAGAATTCAATAGCATCCTGTCGCTCTTCAACAAACCAACCCTAAGTCCTCTAACCATCACTACCATCCAATTCCTTAGGTAAAGATACACATTACGTATTGAGGCTTACAGCTACCTCCACATTACAAACTTTTTATCAAGAAATGATTTTTAAATATTAAAAAAGACAACAGTTATAGTGGAAAATTGAAATAATTAAGAAACAGTATTCTTTCCAGAATTACAGTTAACCTTACTGTCAACATCACACATGGAAAGTAGATTTTCTTTCAAAAGTCCACATACCTTTGGCAGTTTTTCTTTCGAAAGACACATGTTTACAGACTGAATGATGCATGCACTTTGACTGGTGAGAGAACCATTTAGAGATAATCTATGAACTGATCCCGTCAGAAGATTTTGCACCACTCGTACGCAGGCATATCTATGGCAATCGTTGAAAACAACTGTATGGGTTTTTCCACTTATAGATTGGCGAATAGAATTTATTTTATCCAAGCAACCTTTGCTATAGAAAGATTCCAGTCCATCAACGACCTGTTCAAGTAACAAAGGAATACATTAAAAAAATTCTTTCTGAAAGTAACGTAAAAGGAACAAAATAAAACATCATTATGGACACTTGGTGGATTGATGAAACATACTTAACTGTTAGCTCTCATTGATCTTAGAGTGAAAATTACTACCCTATGTTTCACAAAGGTCTATGAAAAGCATTGGCTAAAGGTATTGTGCGCTTAGGAGACGGATTATGAATTTATGGTGTGGTTGGATGAGGAATTTCCAGTAAACAGGGATTTAGGCTAAATTAGTTCGAAATGCACCGCAAAATATTAGGCAGAGGGAATGAAAATGCACTTAATGAGCCTTACAAAGCTGTTAAACAAAGGATTTTCAAAAGACTCATTTGAAGTAGTTATGTACAAATCCCTCTCAGTGCATTGCATCGTCATTTCGTATTCATGTTTCATCTTTTGTAGTTCATTTGTTAATGTAGCCAAAATCCTTGGTACTTGGTACTCTCTCATCCAGCACAACATCAGTGTCCATGCACTAAAACACATACAAACCACAGCAAGAAGAAATAAAAAATAAAATAAAAAAACCCATAGGAATCCAATGTGTGGGAGGTAACAGTGATAGTGTAACTATACCTACAGTAAGTCATTACCACTGATTTTGAAAATTCAATGGATTTACAAACGGGCTAAAGAGTAATTAGAAATTTAATAAGTAAGAAAAAATAATGTAAGATTAACAAATGTACACCTGATACTGCACAATAAATAAACAAGTTAAGGAACAAAATACCAGCAAGGAAACCCCAGATAGATCAATGGCCTTCAAGGAAAAAAGCTCCACAAGTCTCTCAGGTGTTGAAATCATAATCTCAGGTTCAGAGCTTTTCAGACTATTTACAAAACCACAACTAATCAGAAACCGTATCACGGAAAAACTGTTTATGAAAGGCTAAGTAGATCCAGCATATACAAGAAAGGCACACAACCAACAACTTAAAGCTTGTGTTTATAATTCTGCATGCATAACTTAATAGACAACGATACAACGCAACTTTACATGTGCATACAAGCACGGAAGAGCAGTCGCATGACAAATGTGCACCCAAGCATACAGGCGTACATGCACACACACCTGCAACCCCGCATATATACACGAACACACACACACACCCCAGTGCGCTAAGCATACTTATTAACTTGATGAGAACGATAAGAGACGTGTTATGCCAAATGTACTCCATTTTGTTTCTTTTTCACATCATTTGCAGTTCATGCTTAAAACAGCAAAGCCATTGCATCATAGACCTTTTTCTTTTTCCCACAAGTTTAAAAATCAGAATCATGTTGTGTAAATGGCCATGTTGTATCACTGGTCTGAACAAGCATGCCACGGAGCTTTTATATGATATATAAATAGATATATACAAGTATGAAAAACTTTAAAACAAAACTAAAAACATCAAACGTTAAGGTTACATTAAAGTCACTAATTAATATGGACATGGTAAATCAAGAATGCCCATGACAAGAATTGCAAAAAGCAAATCAATTATTTTTGCGACAAATGCGCCAAAATGGCATTATCCCAAGGCACCAATTTTGAAATATCAGAATATTTACCCTTCAATCTGGTGATCCAAGGAAGCACCAGGATGTATACTCACTGTATGTATTCCAAGAGCCTTCAATGGTTTGCATACTGAACGTACCTGATCATCATTAAACAAACATTTCATACAACGACATAAATAACTTAACGAGGACAAATGAAACTCTAGAGAGGGTGTATGTGATTCCATAGATACGGAGTCGGAGCAATACATCGTGCTTGAATTAACAATTTAACAGTCTCATGCGCCCTATTTATGTCTCACTTTTATGCAACCTAGATTAAACCTTAAAGTGGTCGGCCACTCAAAGTGAGCTTTAAAATTTTCAACCAATGATTGCTAAACTACTATATCATACAAACCTTTGTGGCTTTCTCCTGGGATGGAACAAGGAACAAAAGAAATGGGCTGGCGACTGATAAACCTTCTTCATCCTTTCTAGAAACTGAATCAGCAGTGCAGGAAACCATCCATGCAATTTGCTCCATCGTAGAAGAGGTTCCACTTGTCTCGAGTATATCCTTCCCAGCTGAATAACATTTCCAAAACTCAACTCCCCAAGTACTCACAAACAAGGGCTTGTCCTCCTCGTTATTGTAGGTACCATCACAGCGAAGTGAATTTTCTATGGCATTCAAGCACTGAATAAGATACTTAGACGGACAATCTAAGTTTTCACAGACCTTTCCCTGATGCCCGTAGATGCCACCATTCCCATCCATCTGAATCTTTGTATTTCCAGGGTCAATTCGGCTTCTATGAGCCATGGTATTAATAGACGCCGGTGATTTCTTTAGCTCATCCTTCAAAACCGTTGCCATCACCTTCTTCTGCGCTGGACCATCCACCATTTCAGTATCGAGAGTTTCTTTACTTTTTTCATTCAAAAACACATTCTCATGCTTATGTGAAACCATGGGTTTCTTGGTTGCTTTCTTCTCAAAATCCTTTGCACCATTCCTGTCGTTGAAGGGATCATCAAGGGTAGGAAGGCTAAAGCACATACCCTGCAATGTCATGATAAATTAGACTCTGCTTAATTACTGGGGGACCGGTATTCAAATCTAAATGCTTCCGTTACGAAAACTGCTGTAAATTACTTGGTCTCACATATCATGTGGAAGGTAGCAACATAAGAACTCAGGAAGCACCACCATTAATTGGTGGCAAAATTCACCACCTCATTGATTCGTCGTACATGATTTTAAATTTCGAGATTTGTGTAGTACATACATTAAATCAAACTCATCTAACGAACAACTATAAAATGGTGAGCATGGTAAGCAAAATGCACTCTAATTAACATATAATCAATTTCTCTTTTTCTACTATTCTATAAAACATATAATCAAAGAAAAGGAACCCCAAAAGTCCGATTGGAGGAAGTACCTGACATTTGCGGCGTTTACCGGAATGGCGGCGCTTCTTGGCAGCAATAATGGAGGCAACGCGGGCAGAGATTGCAGAGGAAGAACGGTCGTTCTTGTTGTGGAGCTTCTTTCTTTTGACCTTGTTCTGCTTCTTCCTCACTGCATCATCACCCTTCGCCATTCCGGAATTCCAGAGATTCAGAGAGACTCAGAGAGAGAAAGAGAGGGGTTGCTCGCTCTTCCTTCCACTTCAACTTAGACCCTGAGAGGTCGCGGCGGTTTATAGTTCGTGCCTTTCGTGGGACTTCTGTAGCAGTTTGGGGTTTAAGGGTACTTTGGTCATTGAAAAAATCTATTGGAGCTTCACATGCGAATGAATAAGAACATTTTTAATACAGTCTGAGACACTAATCATAGTATAATTAGTTGAAAATTTTATTTTAAGTATCAACCAGTTATATTATTATATTTGATGTATTGGACCGTACTTCTAACATATTGAGAAACCTTTTGAAAAACATACTCTCAACCTAGCAAATACGTACAAATAAAAATAAAAAAAACCTAGCAAATATGCACATTTTTTTGGATTAACCCATATTTTATCTTTCTACATGGTATGTTTGGACATCAGATTAAATAAATAGATCCTGGCAATGTGTTTTGGAAGCTCAGGAATTCAACAACCTCATGACCATCTAGTCGAAAATTCAAGTTGTATTCTAATTACTTAGTCTTTGTTATAATTTTATGCCTTACTCTTCGCCCTCTAAATTCACCATGGCCTTATGGGTAGGGTCGAAATTTACTTGAACATGAGATTAGAGATTGTGAGTGTGTCATTACTAGTTACCGCTAGTAGACAGGATTTGAGTGATGGATATTGTGTTATTTAACTTCTAACCAAAAGATTATGTCATTAAGCAAGAGTGGCTCGACTTAGGTTCTTTCTTTGTCTTATATGATAAGGACTTTACTTATGTAAAGAATGCAATAACAATATATAAATGGTGAAGAGAAATAAAAATTGCTCTAAGTGTTTTATATTGAGATGGAGGAATACTAGTAAAGACAACAAAGCTATAATGAACTGATTGAGTGTTTTGACTTTGATTGAAAGAAATGGAAGAGCTTGCAATGAAATGAAAAGAAAGAGCTTTGAAAAGAAAAGAGGCTTTGAAATAAAAATGGTGCAGCTGTAAATAGATTTGTTTGATTGTTTAAGTGTCCCTTCTTCTCTGCCCTGGCTTCAAATATATAGAGAACAAACCATAGTGTGAACATAAAGCCACTTGATGCAGATCCAACCTCCCCCAAATCCACCTTCTTAGGAAATGATATTAAAAGAAGCCACTTGCTGCATTCCACCGTCCAAACCTCAATTACATGAGAAATATCTACAAACATATATCATATAAAAATGGGTGCCACTTGATATCTGTAAGCCAAACATGTGCCACTAGTCTAGCCTAATTTCACAATAACCCCACAAAATGCCATAATTTGGCTTTAGTCCCAAATGAGTGAAAATTTGCCTATTTTAGGCACAAACCTTTACATAAAAATACTCCCTTTTATGTGTACAAGAAGCTTTTGAACAGAAGCAGGCATCCATGTTTGTTGCTTGGGATAGGCTATTTGCCTTGCACAACGCCTTACTGGTGGAATCGTGGTCAATGAAAGCAGTCTTTTTCTATTTCATATGGATGCTTGTCATTTACATGTTAACCAGCACAAAGCAAACTATCCAGCGAGACACTGGCTTTACTTGTGTAAGTATATCATCGAATCATTGTCAGTATTTTTAACTAATGTATGTTTTGTGATTTCTTAACTAAACTGGCACCGGAACGATTTTTCGTCACAGTTCTGTGCCTGGCATTCCTGCTCGAATTCCCGATCCTTAGATTTCCAACAATGGAAGAGAGCAGCGGAGTCGGTGTGTTAGTGGAGTTAGGACGTTTATGTGCTGTATGCTGCACTTCACATATTATATATGCTTGTTGGAAATACAAGTAAATGAAAAGGTACTCATCAGGCATGCATAAAATTATATAGTTGGTTCTTTATGATTTGCATTTAACATGTCTATGTCTTTGAAATTTTCAGGGACCACGAAAGGCGAAACTACCATATGCTACAAAAACCAACGGAGGAGGTTATGATTAAGCTTGCGAAAAAATGCAGAGTTGTCGTGGGAATCATCAGATGATGAATCTGACTGGTCTGCATACGCTGACAAAGACATATCAGATGGCATTGAACACCTGAAGGGTTCCAACTATTTCAGGGAAGAAGTTGGAGATAATGTACATGAAGATATATCCTGGAAGGTTTCTGCAGTTGCAATCGAATATAATTTGATGTAAAATTTTAGGAAAGTGTTATTGGCACTTCAAAAATCTCATTCTTCACTCCTCACAAGCGTATTTTTCTTTTTTAGTATAGAAAGTTTGAAGTATAGAATGAGATTTTTTGGAGTGCTAATAACAATTCCCAAAATTTATTTAGATCATTCAAGACTCAATAGTCCTAATCTATTTGTATTATGTATGTATAAATCATCATTCATCATCAACATATATAATCTTTTTTTTACTAGATATTTAAAGTGGATACTAGAATTATGTGATAAAAAAATCAGAAAAAGGCTAAGAGAGAGTGTATATATACAAACGATGGCACCATTTATACAATTCAATTAGATTGTAGTTGTTGAGCAAAAATTGTACATGATATGTAAACAAATGATTCACTCGACATAATTTCACCCTCGTTCATATTTCTGAAGAGGGTTTTATTAATTCGAGTTCGACCCATTTTAGGCTACGCGCCTATTAATTACAACCCTTCTTTTGGAAGGGAATACCCTTTGATTCTAATTCGAATAAATTGTAACTTGAGGGTTTGGGTGTTTGTTTGATTTTGTGACTGCACCCAGGTCGAACCCTAGATTGCCTACGTACCCTCTTTAGGGATCAAGTCACTCGTAGTTCATGTGTAATTGGTATTTGTCGGAATTTGATGCCTTGTGCAGTTTCAACTCATGTAGGCGAGGACTTTAAGCCATTGGAGCGTTGATGCCTTATGCAGTTTTAGCTCATGCGGGCGAGGACTTTGAACCCTTGGAGCATTGGTGCCTTGTGCAATTTTTAGCTCATGCGGGCGAGGAGCAAGACATGTGGCCTTGTGTCATTTGAGTCTTGTTGTGGCTTCGTGCCGTTTGAGTCTTGTTGTGGCTTCGTGCCATTTGAGTCTTGTTGCGGCTTCGTGCCGTTTTAGTCTTGTTATGGCTTCGTGCCGTTTAAGTCTTGTTGTGGCTTCGTGCCGTTGTGACTCTTGTTGTGGCTTCGTGCCGTTTTGAATCTTGTTGTGGCTTCGTGCCGTTTGATAGCAGCTTTGCTCATTTGATGTTGGACATGGCTTCTATACTTCTTCTCTTCAGAGCCAAAGTTGATAAATTCTCATATGGAAAAAAAGAAAAAGAAAAAAGAAAGAGTCATTGACTTTCTTTCTTATTCGACCTCCATGTGAAGCAATCTTCGTAGACCTTGTGGAAACTCCATAAGCGTGATAAAACTTCAGCAGCACGTCCTTTGCTTTAAAGCAGCAACCATTTTGACTTCGGCAGTAGCATTTGGATGTTTCTTTTTGGTTTGCATCCACCTGTTGTTCGTTTTGCTCTCCACGTGATAATTTTGGTGCTCAGCAGAAACACAAAGGATAAAGAGGGGCCTTGCTTTTCGGTGCATTTAAATTAAAGAGGAAGGTTTTTTTATTTGAACTCTTTTATTTAAATGCCACGTAAGTGGCTTCCCTCATGGTGATGACGATCATGATTTGCCATGTTTTACCATTTTCTAATAATATTTTGTCCCTTTTTCTAGAGAATCACATGCGTGGCCAGTGTTCTTTGTTCTTGCTACGAACTCGATAGGAAAACAGGGAGCTCTTTGCGCAGTAGATTTTTGGGAGCCTCCTTTTGACCTTTAAACAGACTTTTCGAACCCTATGCTATATTGGTTTCCTCTGCAAGTAATTTTCTTTTCCGTCGACGTCTCGAAACACGGATGCGCCTTCTGCTTCAGTAGCCAATGGTCTTCTTTTCTGCGGAGGAGATGCACCATTTTGGTTGAACTTTGCGTTGTCCTGAACTTGGCAGCGGAGACATATTGCTTGTAGCCTTTGTTCAAAATTGTCCTTGTTTCGTCGGGAAGCTTTCGGGATCATAGCTGGGCACGGTGGGTTCTTCTTCTCCACTTGTTCAAACGTGCAGAGTGATAGTTTCTTCTTCGTTAGTGACCTGAGAGCAATCTTCATTCCTGCTGGTGCTTGAAGTTAGCGTCATTCTGGCACCCTTTGTAACGCAGGAAGACTTCGGCTGATTTCGTTGCAGCTGGTCCATACTTCTTGTTGCTTTTTCCACGTTCGTGTCTGTTGCTGCAGTGACGTCTTCAACTTTGAGAAGACAGAGCACGGCGTTGAGACTCTCACGGAGCTTTCAAGTTTGATTGAGACTTCACGGAGCTTTCAAATTTAGACCACCCCGAAGAAATTCATGGGACTAACACAGCTGCACTAACTGCTCCTTTTTCTTCTTGGCATGAACGAACTTGCTGGGCAGAGATCACGGCATGGTTGCTGCTAGTATGTCCATCTTCGCGTTTGTTGGCGAGCCTCGGAATCATCGTTGGGCACGGTGGGTTGACGACGAAAGAAACAGTTTCGAAAACTCTTTAGACACCCAAAGAGGTTACAGGAGGTTGTGGGGCGCTGATGACGGCGAAGACGCAGCGACGGTGTTGCTCTTCTTTGTTGATGCTGCTGCTGTCTGGTACTAGGCTTGGCGAAGGCTTGCAGAGAAGTTGAAGGTGTCGACAACGTGGCGGCGGCGGGTGTTGATCCCTTCCTTCATTGACGCGACTTCCTTCGGGTTCTTTTGGTTTTATGCAACACGGCATTACCAAACCCATCTTCTTCAAACCGCATCCTCCATTGACGCGACTTCCTTCGGGTTCTTCTGGTTTTATGCAACACGGCATTACCAAAAAACCCTCATTCTCCTTCAAGCCGCACGGACTCCTTCTAGGAGTAACACTGCATCATCAAATCCGGCTCCTTCAAGTCGCAGAATGCATAGGCTCGTTCTGGAAGACCATCGGAGGTGATAACTGGAGCCATGGCTTTGTCACTGCCTTCGTTTGGGCCTCCGTCTGCCGTCGGCGGTTAATGCATCATTGCCTTCTTTAGCTATTTCACACTGAACACCGCTGCCATCTGCTTGTTCAAGTCTCTGGACTGCATCGTCTGGCTCATCATCTTTGGATCACGGATCGCACTACCATTTGGTCTTCTTCGGAGACGACGTTTGAAGAATCGTGGTGTTGCTTCCTTCATGCAAGTCGTACTTCCAAACTTCTTTAGGCACCCATGCGACTGGTTCTTCTTTTTGAGATTGGGTTGAATCCAATCAGCATGTTTTGCTGAAATCTCCATTGTATGTCGCCGCGGCGGTAGAGAGATATGGTGGTTTTGTTGTGATTCATTGGGCTGCAACTTGGGATGACGTTGGGAAATGGGGGAGGTTGGAGAAGCAAGTTGCTTCATTGTTTCCTGCGAAAACCGAAGGAAGAACCAACCAAAAAAAGATTAAAAGAGTGAAATGGCTATACCTTTGAATGCTTTGCCGTGTGTCCGTTGATCTCTTCTTCTTCTTCTCTTTCTTGTTTCTCTTGTGCTTTTGCTCTTTCGCTTTTGATCCTTCGCTTTTGCTCCTCTTCTGTTGTTTCCGCTGTGCTCTTCTGTCTCCCCCCTCTTCTTTCTTTTTTTTTTTGTTCCTCCTTCCCGCTGCAGCTGATGCCTATTTATAGGCGTTTTAGGAAGGCTCTAGAGCTCTTACGTGGGAGAGTGGAGGCCATTATTTTCCTTTATCTTCTCCCACAACCTTCCACTACTGTGCAACCTCTCCACGTTTGCAGAAAACGGGGACTGTAACCTTCCATGTTTTGTAGAAAGTGGGGAGTTTTGCTCCACGTTTTTTCTCTTTTGTAGGAAGATATGTGTGTTTTTTTCTATTATTATTATTATTTTTTTTTTGCTCCCGTCTTTGTTGACTTGGGTTTTCCAAGTCTGAGACGTGGTCCCTTTCCTTTGTCTTTTGAGAAGTTTGTTTGTTTGCAAACTTCTCTCTTTTTTATTATTATTTTATTTAGGGTTTTATCCCATACTAGTTAACAGAGAAGATAATTCGAATTCTCTTATTTTGGTGGTTTCAGATATTGTCCTTCTAAGCCCTTTTTGAGTTTCTCTTGATCAAATCTTCCCCGCAAACTCCACATTTTTGCTGTTTGTTTGTGTTGTTTTTTTTTTTTGAAGGAAAGAACGTCTACGGTTAGTAAGGCTCCCTTTTTCCTTTTTTTTTGTTTTGAATGGACATTCTGTAACTCCACTCTTGATTTGTTGCAGGTATTTTTTTTTTTGGTGATCTTGTTGCTTTGGAAGCTTGCCTGAAGGTGAGATTTTCTTCTTGCTCAGCGGCTTTGATTACCGAAAAATGGTTAAAGGGGTAGTGGAAAATTTGGCCTTAATCTTGTCAGAGAGTTTGACAATGGTGATGCTTGGTTGCAGGGTGCCTTGTTTGATTACCCGAGCTGGTATTTCCAATGTGGAATGGAGCTTGGAAGAAATGAGTGTTGGTGTAATGCAAACAAAGAAAATTTTGTACCTTTTGTTTTGAGGAGTCAACCTCTTTTTAATTTGTTTCCTTCCTTTGAAGTGTTTTGTCTTTGTGACTGAAAGATATTTTGTTTCTTCTCACTTTTACTCTGCAAACCCTCTTGAATTCTGAGCAGCCCATTATGCTTCGTCCTCTGTTACTCTCCCTGCTCTCTTTTTTGTTTGACGTGCAATTTTTTTATTATATTTTTTGTTCAACAGTAGTATTAGGTGATTGTTAAATGGAGTACTTCAAAAAAGTTATCACATCCTCCAAACAAAAAGTATATGCGAAAAAATACGTTTGATGAAGAAGTTAAGGCCCTCTTGCCATCAATGTCGGATTCATTTTCAACACGTAAATTTTCAAGCCTTGTACGTGGACAATACAAATAGGGTAATGTGGACTACGTGTGGCCGCTGACCTTCACACATTGGCAACCTGCTCTGATACCATAAAGAAATTGTGATTTCACTATAAAATCAATTGACAATATAGAGAGTAGAGCAATTACTTGTACACACATGTAAGGTCCCTTCTCCCATCACCGTGAGATTGATTCACAACATTTACAAGATAGCAAAATGATAGTTTCAAGGGCCAATAACATTTCGCTTTAATTATTGTGGGATCCTAATTAAATTTAAATCCAATGCCTTCTTTGTCAAATCAGTTTTTCCTAATTTCTTTTTCTTTGCTAAAAGACGACAGTGGATTACAAACAAGTCAAAGTGTTTCTTGCTTTGTCTATATCTTCACAAAAAAACAAAACCAGTTCCTTTTCCAATTTTCTGTGAAGGGGAGGAATATGTGGTTGTCAATTATATGAAGTTCATGTGGCAGCAATATTGTCAATCCAAACGCAGACCAAAATATTCTGATAGCTAGTGAGTTATGGAGTCAGTTCTTCCCAGTTCAAATACTGATTTATCAGCAGAAAATAAGGAAGATGAAGAAGTCAACATTTCAAAGGAGCTTGATGCTGGAGCTTTATTTGTGCTCAAATCCAGAGGTATTGATTCTCTCTTTGTGTCATATGAAGGACTTAAGATCTGTAGTGATGTTAGACTGGTTTATTCTCTCTCTCTCTCTCTCTCTCTCTCTCTCTCTGGAAGTGAATTGGAATGAAGGAAATGGTTTGACTGCAAACTTATCTATAGACAATGAGAGGGTACCATAAAACGAGACCCCTGTTGAATGGTTGTAACCTTTAAAAGAGGTGCAACCCTTGATCCAAGGGGTGTACCTTATCATACACTCATTGTATTTGGTTCACACTTTACATGTGAAGCAACGTATATCTCTTCACTAGAACCGAAGCCCCTTTTCCTAGAGTCATGCCTCTTGGCCGATAGGCGTGTCTTTCCATGTGAAAGCCCCATCACATGGATCACTTATTCGTTCATCATAGGCTTTCGTTAGGCAGTCAGCTAAGGCAGTACTGTGTCCACCACCTTGCACCCAAGTTCGAATCAACTTTTCCCTAGATTGAGTAGTTCATATATCATTTAGTCAAAAAATGAAATTAAAGTGTGTCAAGAATCAAGATAAGTGAGCTTTAGTCTGTTGTTAAATTGAAGAGTTTAATTGATGATGATGACAATGATGATGATGATGACGACGATGATGATATGTATGTAGGGTCATGGTTGCATTGTGGATATCACCTGACAACTTCAATTGTAGCTCCTGCCCTTCTAAGTCTTCCCTATGCACTTTCCTTGATGGGTTGGTTTGCTGGGGCTTTATGCCTCACCATTTCAGCTCTTGTAACGTTCTACTCCTACAACCTTCTGTCCTTGGTTTTAGAACACCATGACCAGCTTGGCATGCGCCAGCTTCGATTCCGCGACATGGCCAGAGATATTTTGGGTGAGTACTATTAATAGCTGCCCTCTTCCCCTTGAGATTCTTCTTAAATGTAAATTGTCCTGTGATTTGAGGCAAAATTATTAACATTGCGAAAAAGAAAAATGATATGAGTATGCATGGTCTAATTTTACAGGACCAGGGTGGGGAAGATACTTTGTTGGTCCAATTCAATTCGGCTTGTGCTATGGTGCGGAAGATACTTTGTTGATCATCGGTTTAATATTTCTGTCAAAATTTCCCCTACCCCGCATTCTTTTCGAACTTTTGTTTTGTGATCTTTTACGAGAACACTGAATTATGAACTTAAAATTTATCAAGTTTAATTTATCTTTAATTTCCTTGAAGTCTGGAAATTATGTCAAGCAACAGTAGCTTGCCAAACAATTAAAGTAGTACTTTGTTTGCAGATTATTTGGGATGTTTACTGAATTTTAATTTTCTTTTGTTTTTCCCACATATAATTCTTCTTCTCCAAGTATATATATTTGCTTTCTAGTTCCAGACCAGAAGCCATGCAACTCTACCAATTTGTTATTATTTTTGGTGTCCTGATGCTGGTGTTGGCACAAATTCCATCCTTCCACTCCTTGAGGCATATCAACCTTGTCTCTCTAATCCTTTGTCTTGCATATAGCATCTGTGCCACAGCTGGTTCCGTATATATCGGTAAGAAATCACAAATCAATTTCTTTACACTATTAGGAATGTACAACTTGTGATCAGTTTAATTAATTAACTTCCTTGCTCATAGGAAATTCGACAAATGCTCCTAGGAAGGACTACTCTTTAAACGGAAGTGAACAGAATCGTGTTTTTGGATCCTTCAGCGCTATTTCAATCATCGCAACCACGTATGGAAATGGCATTATTCCAGAAATACAGGTTTTCCAAGTGCCTTATTACTTGAGGGAAAAAAGGAAAAGAAAAAAAAAAGACAACGGAATCCTATTATTTCGAATTTATTGTTTGCTTTTGATCTTATGCAGTGATAAAAGATAGAGGTCAAACATTGTTCAGCAGAATCAGTAAATTCTCACTTAATGGGGCAATTTATATGTTTGCAGGCAACAATAGCACCTCCAGTTAAAGGAAAAATGTTCAAAGGACTATGCGTATGCTATTCTGTTGTACTTTCGACATTTTTCAGTGTTGGTATCTCAGGTTATTGGGCGTTTGGAAATCAGGCCAAAGGAACAATTCTGCTCAATTTTTTAGTTGATGGAAAGCCTCTGTTGCCAACTTGGGTTCTATTGATGACCAATGTTTTCACCTTCTTGCAAGTATCAGCTGTTAGTGTGGTAAGTCTTCTAATCCGCTTCACAACACCAAGAATGAATCGTAAAGACTACAATCAGTGGATGACATAAAACTTGATCGGTTCTGCAGGTTTACTTACAACCAACAAATGAAGTACTTGAACGCAAGTTTGCGAATGCAAAGGTTGATCAATTCTCTGTTCGCAATGTTGTGCCAAGGTTGGTCTATCGATCTCTGTCTGTGGTCATAGCCACCACTGTTGCAGCTATGTTTCCATTCTTTGGCGATATCAACGCTCTGATTGGAGCATTTGGATGCATTCCTCTGGACTTCATTTTGCCAATGGTGTTCTACAATGTTGTGTTCAAGCCCTCCAAGTACAGCTTACTTTTCTGGGGAAACACAATCATTGCCTCAACATTTTCTGCACTAGGACTGTTGGGTGCAATATCTTCGATCCGACAGATTGTTATTGATTCTAACACGTACAGTTTTTTTGCTAACATATAAACTATAATGTAGGACTGCTTCAAAATCTTGTCGCAAGTTTGTAAACGGCATTTTGAACTGTTTATCTGCTTTTTTTTTTTCTCATGATTTAAGCAACTATGCATTGCTTATTATTTATCGTTGATCAGATGTTTCTCTGTGAACAATGTGAATCAAAGTTTAATTAGGTTTGAAGAAGGGGGTACTTGAAAATTAATCAACTGAAGGCGATCACAGAAGATAATATACAACCTAAATAGTCAAACTAATTAAGCTAGCTAGCTGAAACAAAGTCTTCCATGGAAATTTTTATTACTTGCAAGTTGGTTGATCAGTTCATGATACATTCCTTATAGAGCCAGAGGACATGATGCGGCATAGTTAATGACCAAGACTAAAAATGAGATACTCTAACAGGCCGTTTGATAACTATTGTTTATCAATTTTTATTTTTTTAAACTGAAAATGAAATAGTCATGAGTGAACTAGACATATAGAGATGGATTGCCACTTTATTCGGGATAAGATACAAGATGGTTCAGTTGTCTCAAAATTTGTTCTCTTCACTCCAACTTACAGATGTATTCATGAAAGCATTGGTGAAGGAAACTTTCTCAAGGATTATACACAAGTTGGGAGTTTTGGACATTCACTCTCCAACTTCAGGGAGAGTGTTGAGAAGTCAATGATATCATTCGGCTTCACACGTGGAACAACTTGCTCTGATACCATGAAGAAAGTTGAGGCTCCACTATAAAACCAATTGGCAATAGAGGAGTAGCTCAACTTACTTACACGTCCATGCAAGGTCCTTCCTCCCTCCCATTAATGTGGAATTCATTCTCAACAAAGAGTTCCTCTTTGTATAAAAATCTTTGTATCAATAGAAGAAAATTACTTCTGCAAAACATGTTCCCTTCGTTATTTTACACATATTATATGCTTGTTAGAAATACAAGTGAAAATGTACTGTCTGATATTTTCAGGGTCTACGAAAGGCTAAACTACGATATGCTACAAAAACTAACGGAGGAGGTTAATGCTTGCGAAAAAAAAAATGCAGAGTTGTCGTGAGAATCATCAGATGATGAATCTGACTTGTCTGCATACGTTGACAAAGATATCGCAGATGGCATTGAACACCTGAAGAGTTCCAACTATTTCAAGGAAGAAGTTGGAGATAATCTACATGCAGATTATCCTGTATGGTCTCTGCAGTCGCAATCCAATATAATTTGACCTAAAAATCTGTTTGGATCATTCAGGACTCAATAATCCTAATGTATTTGTAACTGTATTTATAAATAATTATCCATCATCAACATATGTAATCTTTTCTTTAACAAGATATCTAAAGTGGATACTAGAATTATGTGATCAAAAAATCAGAAAAAGGCTAAGAGAGAGTGTATATATATCGAACTCGCCTTTCATGAAATTCAATTAGACGTGGTTGTTAAATGAAGCCCAGCTGTTATCATACTCAGTACTTCAAAAAGTCATCACGTCCTCGAAAGTTCGAAACAAAAAAATACATGGGAAAAAATGCATTTGGATGATAGGAAAATGATTGTTTAAATCTACCATTGATTATTGCGGGATCCTAGTCAAATCCATTGCCTTCTTTGTCAAATCTGAGACTAGAGTGAAGCCGCCTTTGGTTGAACTGTAGTCATCAAATAGCTAAACAAATATGTAAATGTTCAGTTTTTCAACTGTAATATATTTTCTTTGCTAAAAGATGACAGTGACTTATAAACAAGCAAAGGGGGAAAGGGGGGAAACATTGGTTGTCAATTATATTAAGATCGTGTTGCAGCAATATTGTTAATCGAAAGGCAGACCAAAATAACGTGATAGCTAGAGAGCTATGGAGTCAATTCTTCCCAGTTCAAATACTGATTTATCAGCAGAAAATAAGGAAGATGAAGAAGCCAACATTTCAAAGGAGCTTGATGCTGGAGCTTTGTTTGTGCTCAAATCCAGAGGTATTGATTCTCTCTTTGTGTCATATGAAGGTATTAAGATCTCTAGTTGATTCTATCTCTCTCTCTCTCTCTCTCTCTCTCTCTCTCTCTCTATGGAAGTGAATTGGAGTGAATGAAATGGTTCGACTGCAAACCAGTTTATAATTTTATAGATGACGAGAGGGTACCATTGAATAAGACCCTTGTTGAATGGTTGTAGCCCTTATAAGAGGTGTAACTCTTGGTCAATAGGTGTATCTTTCCATGTGAAAGCCGCATCACATGGATCACTTATTCGTACATCATAGGCTTCAGTTAGGCCATTCTACCAAGTTCGAATCATCTTCCCCTAGATTGAGTAGTTTAGAATATCATTTAGTAAAAAATGAAATTCAATGTGTGTGTCAAGAATCAAGATCAGTGAGTTTTAGTCTGTTGTTAAATCGAAGAGTTTTAACTCATGATGATGAAGATATGTATGTAGGATCATGGTTGCATTGTGAATATCACCTGACAACTACTATTGTAGCTCCAGCACTTTTAAGTCTTCCCTATGCACTTTCCATGATGGGTTGGTTTGCTGGGGTTTTATGCCTCACCATTTCAGCTCTTGTGACGTTCTACTCCTACAACCTTCTGTCCTTGGTTTTAGAGCACCATGAACTGCTTGGCATGCGCCAGCTTCGATTCCGTGACATGGCCACAGATATTTTGGGTGAGTACTGTACTGTGTATAGCTGCCCTCTTCCCCTTGAGATTCCACTTAAATTTAAATTTTCCTGTGATCTGAGGCAAAATTATTATTGACATTGAAAAAAAGAAATATGATATGAGCATGCATGGTCTAATTTTACAGGACCAGGGTGGGGAAGATACTTTGTTGGTCCAATTCAATTTGGCTTGTGCTATTGTGCAGTTATAGCTTGCATTCTTGTGGGAGGGCAGAGCCTTAAGGTGATCATCAGTCTAATATTTCCGTCGACATTTCCCCTAACCCGCATTCTTTTCGAACTTTTGTTTTGTGATCTTTTACTAGAACGCTGAATTATAAAACTTAAAGAATTATCAAGTTGGTTTGCTGATTATTGGGGATGTTTACTGAATTTTGTTTTTTCTTTTGTTTTTCCCACATATAATTCTTCTTCTGCAAGTATATATATTTGCTTTCTAATTCAAGACCAGAAGCCATGCAACTCTACCAATTTGTTATTATTTTTGGCGTCCTGATGCTGGTGTTGGCACAAATTCCATACTTCCACTCCTTGAGGCATATCAACCTTATCTCTCTAAGCCTTTGTCTTGCATACAGCATCTGTGCCACAGCTGGTTCCGTATACGTTGGTAAGATATCACGAAACTAATTTCTTTACATTATTATGAATGTGTATTTTGTGACTAGTTTAATTAATTAACTTCCATGCTCATAGGAAATTCGGCGAATGCTCCTAGGAAGGACTACTCTTTAAATGGAAGTGGACAGAATCGTGTTTTTGGATCCTTCAACGCTATTTCAAGCATTGCTACCTCGAATGGAAATGGCATTATTCCTGAAATACAGGTTTTCCAATTGCCTTAACTTGAGGGGGAAAAAAGAAGATAAAGGAGACAGCGGAATCCTATTATTTCGAATTTATTGTTTGCTTTTCATCTTATGCAGTGATAAAAGATAGCCGTTAAACATTGTTCAGCTGAATCAGTAGATTATCCCTTAATGGGGTAATTTATATGCTTGCAGGCAACAATAGCTCCTCCAGTTAAAGGAAAAATGTTCAAAGGACTATGCTTATGCTATGCTGTTGTAATTTCGACATTTTTCAGTGTTGGTATCTCGGGTTATTGGGCGTTCGGAAATCAGGCCGAAGGAACAGTTCTGCTCAATTTTTTAGTTGACGGAAAGCCTTTGTTGCCAACTTGGGTTCTCTTGATGACCAATGTTTTCACCTTCTTGCAAGTATCAGCTGTTAGTGTGGTAAGTCTTCTAATCCGCTTCACAACGCCAAGAAATGAATCCTAACGAATACATTCAGTGGATGACACAAAACTTTATCGGTTCTGGTATTTAATTTACAAGTAATAAATGAAGTACTTGAACGCAAGTTTGTGAACGCAAAGGATGATCAATTCTCAGTTCGCAATGTTCTGCAGGTTAATTTACAAGTAACAAATGAAGTACTTGAACGCAAGTTTGTGAACGCAAAGGTTGATCAATTCTCTGTTCGCAATGTAGCGCCAAGGTTGGTTTATCGATCTCTGTCCGTGGTCATAGCCACAACTGTTGCAGCTATGTTTCCATTCTTTGGCGACATCAACGCTTTGATTGGAGCATTTGGATGCATTCCTCTGGACTTCGTTTTGCCAACGGTGTTCTACAATGTTGTATTCAAGCCCTCCAAGCACAGCTTACTTTTCTGGGGAAACACAATCATTGCCTTAACATTTTCTGCGCTAGGACTGCTGGGTGCAATATCTTCGATCCGACAGATCGTTCTTGATTCTAGCACATACAGTTTTTTTGCGAACATATAAATTATAATGTAGGACTGCTTTAAAATCTTGTTGCAAGTTTCTAAACGGCGTCTTGAACTGTTTATCTGGTTCTTTTTTTTCTCTCGTGATTTAAGCAATTACGCAATGCTTATTATTTATCGTTGATCAGATCTTTCTCTATAAGCAATATGAATCAAAGTTTAATTAAGTTTGGCTGAGGGGGTACTTGAAAATTAATCAACTGACAGCGATCACAGAAGCTAATCTGCAACCTAGAAGTCAAACTAATTAAGCTAGCTAGCTGAAACAAATTCTTCCATGGCAGTTTTTATTACTTGCAAGGTGGTTGAATAATTCATGATACATTCCTTATCACTCACAGCCACAAGACTTGTTGCTGCATGGTTAATGACCTAGACAAAAAATGACACTCTAACACGCCGTTTGATAACTATTTTTTTTTTTTTTAACTACAAACGAAATAGTCAAGAGCAACCCTAAAATAACATCGATTTGGACTAATATTTCAGCATCACCATATCTAAAAGAAACTAATATAGCTGAAAAAGCAATACTAAAGCATATAATATAATACAATAAATCTTCCGGCTGGGTGCCGTTGGTAGACCGTTTTCTTCATACTACCCGATATTCTACTCTGTCGCTGCATACATGATGAGTCGATATTATACTTTATATTTTATTTTTATCTTGGTATTAATTTATTGGTTATTTTGGTATAATTTTGATACATTGTTATATATTTTCAATGTAGGACATTCGACTTCATCTGGAGCAAAAAGTGATCAAACAGATGAATTTTGGAGTGATTCTAATTGGAAAATGTTTGTGAGTCTTTCAAGATGATTGTATCAAATTTTCAGATTTTTCTACCAAGCCGTTTGACTGTGGCAATGAAATAAAGACCCAACGCGCAGCTCTCCCAGATTGACATTTCTGAACGTTTTGGGCATTTTGGAGGTCAAGATGACATATTTTGAGGAAGATTCCTTCTGAGGATTTGTAGGGGACGTCTCAAGATTTCTAAAGAGACATTTTAGGACCAAATCGTTTTCTGAGAAGTCCGAATTTCAGTTTGAATAGGAAACCTTTTATTTCCTAGTTATTTTATTTTGTAGTAGTATAAATAAGGTTTTTTTAGCCATTAGGAACGTGGGCATCAATTTGGAGGATTTAGCTAGACTTTGACGTTTTGTATTTTAAGGTGTTTTCTATCCTTTTTTCTATTTGAATAAAATTCATTTTGTTTTATGGTTGTTCGTAACTAATTTCCGTTTGCTAAGGCGATGCCTTGAGCCGTAGCATGAATATGTAGTTTTTATTTAATTGCTTATGATATTATGCATGCATACTTTAAATTATTAATCACTGTGGTTTAAACTGTCTCTATATCTTAATGCTTAGCTACCATCAGGATGTTTAAATAAGTAATCGGATGCAATTCGGCCGGAATTACACTGGAGGATTGAGTATTGCTTCTTGTGATTGATAGTTGTAAGTTCACCTAGGACGAATGCCACGTCTTAGGAGTTGCATGGTTTTTCAAAGGGTTTTCACAAAGCGTAATGAGTCATGCATGTTTATATTTGATCTGAATGTCATAGACGGATTGCATGTTTGATATACGTTCTAGCTTGAATGCCACAAGTAGAATATGCATAAGAAAAACCTAACCTTCAAAGTTGCATGGGTAATTAATAAGTAATTGGTAAATCTACATATGATTGTTAAGGGGACGGCAGAACCCTAGTGCTCAAATTTATTTCCAAAACTATTTTCTTTTGTTTCTTTACTTTCTCAATTTATTTAATTGTTTTTAATTAAATTCGTTTTTAATATTTTAGGTCATAAAATCACCTTTTTCCAAACTTTGTTTTCAATTAATTAATTAAGATTTGGTTTTAACATAAATTATTCATCCAATCCATGTGGAGAACGACCTTACTTGAGCACCTATACTACGATAACCTTGTACTCTTGCAAGTGTTTTTATCCCTACTTTTGCAGGTGGTAAAATCCATAACAATACACATTCCGGAGCGACACAGAGGGAATGTCCAGAGCTAATAGTACATTAGCAACTTACATGAAACAAAGTCATCACAATGTTGCATCTAGAAACAAAAGTACATTGCCAAGTGAAGAAAAACTTGTACATTTCAATGCATTATTGAATAGGCGACATCATGTGACAGTGAATCCATTTCATGTAAGCTCTCCTAATTAAGATATATTTCTCAATGTTTAAGATATACAAATATTTTTTTTTTTATCTATTAAAATGTTTTTGGGTTGAATAAATTGTGGTAGGGTCATGGTTGCACAGTGCTTACGACATCCATAGTAGCTCCAGGTATTCTAAGTCTTCCTTTGCGGTGGCCTTGCTAGGCTGGGTTGGGGGACTCATATGCCTCACCCTGGCAGTTTTTTTCCTACAATTGGTTCTGGAACACCATGAAAAGCTTGGACATCGCCAGCTTTGGTTTCGAGACATGGCCTGAGATATTTTTGTTGAGAATGAATCACACATTGATGAGAGGAGGGATTTTGCATGTGTTTATAATAGTTATTTTTTTTTTTTTTTGGGTCGAGAATGAAGCTTCATTAATGAAAGGGAAATACAATTTGTGCTTAGAATGACCTAAACCTAAACAGAGCACAAAGTCCTACACAACAAAGCAAACATAAAAAAGAAAACAAGCCCAAAAAATGGAGCTACAACCCTAGCCATAAAGGGAGGCCCACACAAATTTAGGCATGTAGGCTACAAAATAAGCATTGAACAGTAAAACTCTAAGCTCCAGGAGCCAAAAACCAGTCACCACCACCACAGCCGTTACTACATCCGCGAAGGAAGACATCACACCAAACTAAAAAATGCACCCGAAACAAAAACTAGATCTGAGAGTATTGCGCAGAGTCAATCCACCAAGAGCCAAAGCCTCCATAGCCACACATGCAAGAAAAGTCACCAAAAGTAACAAGAGGATGGGAGGGCAAATGGGGTGTGTAAAACACCCTTGTTCCGACATGAATCATTCCACACTTTGCCCAATTTTTTCGGGAAGCCGGATCGACAGTGAGCTTTGAAGGTTGGGCCTTGTGTTAAGATAGAGCCCAACACTTCGAGATCAAATTTATGGTTATGAGTTGGAAAAGATGAAAGCCAGGAAAAAGGAGGTAGGAGAAAAGGGTGTGATGGGGAGGGAGGAAGGGGATGGCGGTAAGTGATAGTTGATTGAGGAGAGGGTACAAAACTGAGACAAAAGCTCAAATAGATGAGGTAGAGCTCATAAAAAAGCATAGATAAAGAAAAGGAAGATAAGAAGGAAAAGTAGAAAAAAGCAAGAGATATTGAGGACTGGCACCGACCCAAAAGCCAAAGGCTAGGGCCGGCGGCAAGGTTTTCTTTTGGAGCTTTTTCAGAGAGAGAGAGAGAACGTTGTTAAGGACATATAGTTACTTGCCCGTTTATAGTAGTTGGGTACTCCCTATATTTAACAACCCATTTGAAGTTATACATTTTAATTAGTTAAATTACGAAAATACTCCTAACAACAAAAGCATTGGCTTTCGTTGACTCTCGTGTCGTGACATGTAATAATTATTCTTTTAATTTATTCACATAGCACTCGTCGATATGAACATGTAGGTGCGAATGGATTGGAATTCGGAGCTAAAACAAAGTTTCTACGAAATTTTGAACGTCAAGGGCATTTAGGAGATATTTCTCCATCTTGGACCACTCATGGGGTGACACGTGGCAGGTTCTCCCCCATTCTCTGGGGTGTTCTTCCCTGCCCCGTGATCTCTCTCCCTCTCTTTATTCTCTTATTCCTTTTCATCATCACTCACATCCCACTCATCTCTCACTCTTTCTCTTCCTCTCTTGGCCGAACAACACCCACACACCCACCCACATTTAGATCACCACCATCAAAGGTACCTTAACACTTCAGCAAGCTCTGGAAGGGGGACAAAACCACAACCAATCCTTCGCTTTCCTTTGCACAGTAGCCTTCATTGTGCAACACCTTTCTTCGGCGAATTCTCGCTGTTTCCGGCGAAGGTAAGCCTCGAACTTGGTCCATATCGTTGTAGATCGTGTCTAGGTTCACGATTAGTAAGTTTTTGGGTGGTTTTGGTGATGTAGGAACACGAATAACCATCAGGGAACTCACTGTTCATTTCTAGAAATTCAAAACCGTGGTCGTTTGGCCACCTTCTAGCCAATTTTTCGGCCAACTCCAATCTACGTTGGGCTTTCTAAGGGTATGAATCTCTTTTCCACATTTATGAACCTCTTCCCTACATTCCTAACTACATTTTGGCTTTTGAATCACTCAATTTGGACTTGTATCGAGCTCGGAATGAGCTCTTGAATTTGGAGGAAAAATCTGGAAAAATTCCAGAAATAGTGGGGTGGCGAGTACAAGTGTACTCACGGCACATAAAGCTGCGCGTGGGGTTGTGATGGCCGGCGCATGGAGTGCACGTGCCTCCGCACGGAGGCATTGTGCTCTGCCACCGTGAACGACGGCGCGTCGAATTTTTCAACGATCCATCTCGGTGCATGGTGACCCGGGCCCCCGCCTCGTGGCAGCATGTGGGGGAAACTGAGGTACCTCTTTAGGTTTTTCGATGTGTCGAATCTGAATCCGCTGTCCATTTTTTCAAATTCGATCGTTTTAGTAGAGTTTTAATAAATGGTCCCTGTTTGTGTTTAGGTGTGCTGCTTGGAAGTGATCTCGTCCTCCTTAGTTCGATCGACTCCCTGGTAACGGAATATTTGTGAGCGGACCCCTTCTCAAATTACATATTTTTATAAAATATTAGGCTTGCATTCACTCTACATTTCCTGAGTTAATTGCGTTTTATAATATGTTTTTACGGATTTCTAGGTTTATAATTTATGGAGAATTTATGAGTTATCTAAATTGCTTTTATGAAATATTTATAATTTATTAGTTTAAAGTTTATGAGATTTATATTCGTGGAAATCACGTTTATGGAATTGTTTATGATTTCGGATGATGAGATTTTGAATCCTAAGCTTGGTATGAGTTTTTGAGATACGTTTTATGTGCTTATCTAGTGGGTAATCATACAACATATACACACAACCTGAGTATGTATACGTCTATTGCCATAGGACACAGTGGAGGAGCAGTGAGATATTTATGACATACTTCTAGCTTTACTGGCGAAACCAACGTTGGACAGCTTCACTAGCCACGGCTATGTATATATTTCTTCTCTAGTGTAACCCAGAGTCGTACAGCTTCACCTTTGGGTGATGGGACCTACCATATTTCTTCACTTGCGTAACCCAGTGTCATACAGCTTCACCTTCGAGTGATGGTTATGCCTTTGGGGGACTATGATACCCCTAGTTGAGTACATATTATTGTTTTTATTTACGAGATTCTTTGGATTTGCCTTCAGGCGCTTTCGATATCACTTTTAAAGATGATTTTATTATATACAAACATTTTTGGCATGTTAGAGTTTTTAGAAAAACCTATATGTAGTATTATATGTGTTTTCAAAAAAGGGGGTTAGTATGTTCAGAAAAAAAATCGATTTTCTTATTAGTACTATTATTATAACTATAGTCCACCCACCTCTTGTTTTTGCGCCCCCTTCAAGACATAGTGACAAGGACTACGACCCGAACTTCAAGGTATTTCCCTACCCGTGATCTTTTTCCTCTTACCAGCATATGACTTCTTATGTGTAATTGTAATTTAATGTCTTTCATTTCCCTTAGCACTCTCGACTAGTAGTATGCTCTGAACATATTCTTGCATCTTTTCTTTCGGAATTGTGATTGTTGGACATCCTTTTTATTTTATAACCTTCTTTCTATTATTATTATTTCTTTATCGGTTGTATGTCTTTTTAATTGTCGTTTCTTGCATGACTTGTTGATTATATGTTTCATTATGTTCATGCATTTTCACATGATTATGGCTTTCGTCACTTTTAAGTGTCGGCCAGCACGTGCCATTCAGGTGTCATTTGAATATCTGGGTTGGAACGTGTCACCATATTGCCAATTAGTTTTATGATGGAACCTCAACTTCTTCAATTTTAAGAAAACCGGCATTTTTTTGCCTTTTGTTTTTAGATTAACTGTTGAGAACTAATCCCACTTCTTCAATTTTAAGAAAATTGGCATTTTTTGCCTCTATTTTTAGATTATCTGTTGAGAACTAATCCCACAATGATGAGACAAAAGATCTTGCATGGTCTTATAAGTAAGTTGGATTACTCCTCTAAATTGATTTTATAGTGAAACCTCAATTTTCTTCGTGATCATTGCTTATTTGTTTTTGTTTTTTTAATTTATCAAGGAATGTTGGGGTGTGTTAGTAAACTTTTTGGATGATGGGTGTACTGATCACATACTTGTGTGCCTTTAGAAGCCGCGTGTGCATTATTTGATAAGAGGTCTATCTATCTACAGGTTTACTTGCAACCAACCAACAAATGAAGTATTTGAGAAGAAATTTGCAGATCCAAAATATGCATCAATTTTCCGTCCGTAACGTTGTATCGAGACTGATTGTCCGGTCACTGTCCGTTATCGTAGCTACAACATTTGTTGCAATGCTACCTTTCTTTGGAGATATCATGGCATTGTTTAGCGCATTTGGATACATTCCTCTAGCTTACATTTTGCCAATGATTTTGTGCCATGTAACTTTCAAGCCTGCCAAGCAAAGCCTTATATTTTGGGTTAACACATCGACAGCAGGAGTCTTCTTGTGGGATCTCAGCTGTATTAGTCTATTAGATAGGCTTCAACAAATGTGTCAGTTTTATTTCTTCAAGTAGCACGGCTCAAAAGAAAAACAAGGCACTCTTTACGCAAAGAGCGTCTATCTTCATGTTCAACTAGTCGCCTTCTTCTCTTTCGACTTAGTCTTCTTTGCCTTCTCTCTTCTCTTTTGTTCTTTCTTGCTTGTTCTTCGCATTTGTTTCTCAGTCTTTCTCTCTCACTTTCCTCCCTTCTTCATTGCATTTGTTTCTCTGTCTTTCTCCGTCACTTTCCTTTAAGAGAAATATTCACAAGTGAAAAAGAAATTATACCTTGACGATAATAGCAAGTCGTATGCCCTCCTGATGGCATCATCTTTCAATTCTCAAAAGTGAAAAAGAAATTATACCTTCATAATAACAAGTAGTATGCCCCCTGATGAGGGCATCATCTTTCAATTCTCAAATTTATTGTTTATGCAAAAATACATACAAGCCAAAAATACACATCACATAATTAATATATAGTATTTAAATTTAATAAATTAATAGATTTTCGTTCTTTTTTGGATTATTATATTAACACCCTACATATTGTGAATACTATGGCAAACCGTCTCTAGTTCTACGATTTTATAAATTTTTAAAATGTGAATTGATGAAAATACCCCTTTAGGTGAAGGTGTTGACTTTCGTTGACCTACATATTAGGAAACGTATGAAACATTCTTTTAGCGTATCCTCGTAATGCTCGTCACTACTATTGCGAAGTTGCAAGCAGAATCAAGATTGGAATTGCGATGAAGATTTTACGGAACTACGAATCCGAGAAATACTTTTGTGAAAAATTACTAATTTATATTTTATACATTTGTTTTGAAATCATTATCTTATTATTTTATTATTAGTTGAGAGAAAACAGTGGGAGTATTGGCCAATCGGAAAGATAAGGAGAAGAGAAAGAAGGGAGGGCATTGGCTGCCCAATCAAAGAAAAAAGGGGACGGATTAATCAGGAGAAAAGGGAGGAGAGTCTGACCAATGAGAAGAGAAGAAAGGAGGTGAAAAGATGAAGGAAAGAATGAGAGGAACCGGCCAGGGTTCCCTCAGCAACCCAGTTTCGGCTCTAAGGGTTTTCTGGTGATTCTTATCCATTTTTTCGACGAATTCTACCCAACCCTAACCTCCATTCTCTCATTTCCACTAAAAATCTGAGGGTTTTGGCCTCGATTTCGCGAGGAATGAAGCTGACGGCTTCGAGGACACCCAGCGACAATTCACCGTTTTCTACAACCCTTCCCGTCGATCTCCACCATCAAAGAACTTCCCTTGAGCTCAGGAACAATGCCCAATCAATGGTTGGAGCGTCAGAGTTAATTTGAGGACGAATCAAGAACGCCCAAATTCTAGGGTTCTGGCGGGCTCGTGGCGATTTGAAGCTTTTCCCGGCCAAATTGGACTTGGCCACAGGTATACAACTTTCTTGACTAGTTGATATCTTCATTCCTGTAAAATTTGAGAATTTTTGGAAATAGTTGAATTTTTCCGACGAGCCAAGGCTGACGGCCGTCGTGTGCGGCGACTCGTGAGCCGAGTCCCCACCTGACCATCCTAGGCTAAATTGATACCCCAATTCCATATTTGACATCCATTTAGTGAAATCCTGATGTTTTACTATAGTTTCATAGTGGATCGCCTAGTTGGCCGCCACTTGGTTATTATATGAATGGACGATCCGACCGTTGGATCGGCATCAAACTTTAATACGTGATAGTACATAATTTTTTAGGACATTAGGAACTTATGGATCGGGAATCCGACATACAAATCTTCTCGAATTGGATTTGTAAGTTCGTAAAATCAAATGTTGGCCGCCACTTGAATTTGCAATTGTTTGAGATCCAACCGTTGGATCGTAATGAAATTTTAGTATATTTTTCTAGAAGTATAATGTGGATCTTTGGAAGTTTCGGATTGGAAATCCAAAGTTCATATCGGAAATCCAAGGTTAGGATCGGAAATCCGAGGTGCAGATTTTCCGGATCGAGTTATGTAGGGTTGTGGACCCTACCGTCGACCTTTGACCGACGGTTGACTTTTGGTCGATGGGTTTCAAATCATTCTAGAATATCCTTGGCTATGTGTTTTATGTAAGTTACGTGTTCTATCGATAAGAATTTTGAGACGTGACTTGACATTTGTTATAGGCGACGATCATTCGTGGCACCTCGATATTCGTGCTAGGGAGTTGTAGCGCAGAATTCAGGTGAGTAGGTCTTTTCCTTTTTATAGTGTATACATATATGATTGATAGTTTCCATTTATGCATTTGAAAAAGAATTTCTTACGACGCCTGAATTAGACTAAAATTTATAAGAATTAGCGAAATGACGGAATTTATGAAATATCGTAATCCTACGAGATGCGCAGGTAAGTTTATTATGTTGATTAGAATTATTGAATTGTTATGGCATGCTTATTTATGTTGTCTGCTCATCATTGCTACACCCCGGTGTTAGTGCTCGCCCAGGGTTAGGGCCAGTCTTTCACGTGTATGTTCACCTCTGCACCGCACGCTCGCCTTGGATCCAAGAAGGTGCCAGTCCTGTCGTACAGGTTGCATTAGGCAACTTCGAATCGTAGGTGACCGCGAATAGTGCCAGTCTTCACGTGATTGTAGCACTAGAGCGTATATTATGATTACACCCAGTCATGTCATACAGGTCGCATTAGGCGACTCCAACTCGTGTGTTAGCATAGATTGATGAGCATCAGTTCAGTCGTACATGTCGCATTAAGTGGCTTTGACTTGTGTGCTAGGATGAGCACCTGATTTTACTTATATTATTATTGAGATTTTGTTGTTTTGGATGTCCTGCCCTTAGTTACGAGAGTTTGTGCCGTAATGAATTCTTGAGATTTTGTAGGCTACGGTATGTATTTTTATACTATACGTAGCAAGTATATTTTGGAAACTATACTTGTTTTACGACGAGGGGTTACAATGTTTTCAAAAAGGTTTTTATAAAACTTTATTTTCAGGCCCACTCATCCTTGTTTTTTGCCCCTCCAGGTTTTAGTAGCTAAGCTTTCGTATCGACGAAGACTCTTGGCAAATCTCAATATAAGTGGTTATCTCCGAGGGTATAATTCTCAATCCACTCTACTTTACTTTACTTATGCTCTAACATCACGTGTGAAATGAGTTCATTCCAGCTCACCAGCGCACTCTTATATTTAGGCACTTTTAGGCTTAAATTTATTCACATTTGCCACTACACTACACTTTATGGCTTCGTCACCTTCCAGCTGTCGGCCATCACAACTTGATTCAGAGTCCAAGTGGGCATTCCGGGTCGGGTGTGTCAAATACACCTCACATATTTAATACACTCCACATTTGATTTTTCAATTAAAAATTGTCTTAATACACCCCACTTACTTCCCCATAATCCCCTTACACCCCACATTATCAACATACACCGTATATTTTTTACATACACCACACATTTTCTATACATCTCAAGATCAAAATTATTTAAAATCGTTGATTAGCAGCAGTAATGGCAACATCCAGGAAGAGAGAGAATTATACACCTCAAAGTCAAAATTATTCAAAAAAATTTATTAGTAACAGCAGTGGCAAAATCATTTAATGTCTAGCAAACTGATATTATAAAACTTTATAGTTTAATAACATAGAAAAAGGGAAAGGGGTTGGGTAACAAGGGATGGGCATATACGATAGTGCAGGGGAGGTTTTTAAAGGTGGGGGAGTCTTCCTAAAAATATAAGGCCTCGTTTGGCAGCCCGTATAAGGGACTGGATAGGATAAATAATACGGACCAGAGTGTTTGGCACAGCTCCGTACTAAATAGCACCCGGATTAATTGTACTGACCCCACATGTTTTATACGGCACTCACCTGCTAATTTATCCACCCCAAAACCTAAGGATTATTAGTCGGGTATGAGACAACTCTCGCTCTCTCGCTCTTTCTGTCCCTCAGTCGTCACATTCCTCTCTCTCGCATCGTTCGCAAGACTCATTCATGTTCTCGTCGTTTAGCCGTCGTTCTTCTTCTTCTTCTCTCTGTTTTATAAAATTCTATGAAGTTAATTAGGGTTGGACGATGAAGCTTCCTGGCTAAATTCATACAGATTCTTGGCTCAATTTGCGACGACCCACCACTATGGAAATCCAATTAATCGATTTCCTTGAAAGGATCTTAAACCTGATGATCTGTAGCTGCCCCTTCGCCGGAATCTGGAGCAGAATCTGAACGATTCCCAGAAAATTTCAAGAGCCATAAGCTCTGTCAATCCTCGCCGACGTGGTTGGATCGTCGTCTGTGCTTGAAAGCCACACCTTCACAGTGCCTCGATTTGCCGTGAAAACACACCCATAACTGATCATTGTAGTCTACAGAAGATAAACAAAATAGGTTTTTGTGCAGAAGATGAACGACAAATTAAGGGCAGAGCCCTTTGTGCATTATTCTATCATTATTTTTCCATTTTTTAAATTATTTTATTAACAAATTTTTTCTTAAAACTAAAATGGATATTTTTTTTTTATAAAAAAATATTAGCAGTACTACTTAGTCTGTAGGTACCAAACACAGTACTAATAGTCGATCTTTAATCTGATACTGCACCAAACGACCGATTAATTTAGTCAGTACTATACGACGACTATTTATCCTATCCGACTGAAATAGTCAGTACAGTCCGAGCTGCCAAACGAGGCAAGGAAAACTAATGAAAAGTCCAAAAAAACTTCCCTTTTAACGAAAAGTCCTTTTTAAAGGTATAGTGAATAGTGTCAGTTAAAGGTAAAAAAGTGATTTTTCGTTAAAAGTGAACAGTACCGGGACCTTTTCATTAAACCTCCCTTTTAAAGTCTTATCTCATGTTAAGCTTCCGAAACATCGATTTCGTGTTCCATTCCTTTTTACAATTTCATACATTCCATTAGTTTGTCTGTCAATTCTTCCGTTAAATAATGACGTGGCTTTATACGGAGTCCACTCTCTATTAAAAAATTAATTAAATGTTAAAAACTAAAACAATAAAATCATTTAATTTTTTTTTTTTTTTGCACTGGGGACCTACCCTTATCCCCCTCACCTTTCTTCCCCGCTCTCGTCTTCCCCTAACCCAAAACCAGAACCACCCAACCTAGATCCCACCCGCCTTCGCCTCCTCCACTTCCAGCTTCTCGTCTGTTTCTGCCTTCGCCTCCTCCACTTCCAGCTTTTCCTCCCGCTCCTCCACCTTCTTCAACCGCGCCGCTTCCCCCCACCCCCCCCCCCCCCCCCCCCGGCGCCTTAACATCGCGACTACGGCCCCCTTCACCCAGTCCGTACGATTCTCCTTCAACAGCCCGACCTCCCTTAGTCGATCCTTTTCCGTCTCGTCGTGCAGCACCGGCGGCCGCCACCACCACCACACCGCCGTCAAGAGCGGTCTGAATATCAGTCATCTGAAGCTGTCAGTGATAACAGTAGGAGGTAAGGGCTCATCTCTGTCGTCCTCATACGTTTACACCATAGCTGAAAGCCTCACATCGACTCGTTGGTGCTCAATCGATTTGCCTCCTCCTCGTCGACTCTCAACACCCACAACCACATCTCTTTCTTCCCCTCCCTCCCAACCGTTATAGAATCCAGGGGTCTTGCGTTGGAGGAACTCAAGTTATCATATGCTATGTGCACGATATGTGCGCTTCTGGACCACCAGTCCACCACTTTGTCTACTTTTTCTGATGCAGTGGCGGCGATTTCTTGTGAGGCTTTGAAGGTCGACATAACGACATTTAATTCGATGGATTCAGGGGATGGGTATGCCTCGAATGAGGTGATTGCGATGGCCAGTGATTTGAAGGTGTTGCTCAATGGGTCTAAGTTAGTGGGTAAGCTTAAAATTGGAGCGGTGTTAGGAATTCCCCAAAGGTGGGATCTGGCTTGGGTGGTTCTGGTTTTGGGTTGGGGGAAGACGGAAGCGGGGAAGAAGGGGGAGGAGGATAAGGGGTGGGTCCCCCATGCAAAAAAAAATATTAAATGATTTTTATTTTTTTAGTTTTTAATATTTAATTAATTTTTTAATAGAGAGTGGGCCCCGTCTCAATCCACGTCACTATTTAACGGAAGAATTGACAGACAAACTGACAGAAGGTATGAAATTGTAACAAATTCGTAAGATGAGGTTTGACATTGACATTTTTTAAAGATCGGGTATGAAACTGTGACTGACCCAATAGTTGAGGTAGTAGTTTTATGTAATTTACCCTAAATAATACATTAAAAATGATTTTGGGTGTTTAGAATTAAAAAAAAAAAAACACATAGATGATACTTTTAATACTTAATTTTATATTAAGACAACACTTTTAAAACATTTCTAGGAGAGACAAAATTAATACATGTGGAAGATGACATCATTGACTTCTTTTTCTCTGGAGTTTAAGTTACGAATATACCCTTATAGTGGTAAAGGCTTTTCATACTATGCTCTCTTCTCTCTCTTTCTCTTTTCACACTTCAACCTCCTTCACCAGATTTGGTTGGCTGAACAAATGAAAGATTAGGCTGAGAAACAAGATTTTATCTTGGGAGATCAGAAGAAAGCTGGGCAGCCACAAGCAAGAGATCTCTGCTGAGCCTGCAACAGAAGTAAGGAATGCTTTGAAACATAACTTCTAGGGTTCCCAAAATTCCACGCACCTAGTTTTCTTATCTGTATACAAAGTTTTCCATTTTTGCTCAAATGTATGTCAACCCATATATAGAGACAAAAAATTTCACTATATTTCAAGGAACTCCACTAGTTTTTAAACATGTCAATGAAAGACAAAAACATAAAAACAATAAAAGCCCATCCCAAAAACATAGAAACAATGTTTTAAAATACCAATGATGTCCCTAAGGCTTTAAGGTTGTTAATAGAACACGACCCTCACAACTCTAACAAAATTAAAATATGCCTTAAGATCAACCCATCCTCAATTATTTCAGCAGAATCAGTTTTGAAACTACATGCATAATCAATTTGTATCCTTTATTAGAAGAATCAGTTCAATCCGTACTCGACCATTTTTGCAGAATCGGTTCAACCTGTCCTCGACTATTTTTGCAGAACTAGTTCAACCCGTCATCGACCATTTTTGCATAATTAGTTCAATCAGTTATCGACCGTTTTTGCAGAATCAGTTCAACCCGTCTTCGACTATTTTTGCAAGATCAATTCAACCCGTCCTCGACCATTTTTGCAGAATGAGTTCAACCCGTCCTCGGACATTTTTGCAGAATCAGTTCAACCTGTCCTCAACCATTTTTGCAGAATCAGTTCAACCCGTCATCGATATTTTTGCAGAATCAGTTCAAACCGTCCTTGACCATTTTTGCATAATCAGTTCAACCCGTAACTATAAACTCATGTGAATGGTTCAATTTACCCGTTATTAGAGCAAGTGATTACGTTGTTTTTTTTTTTCCTACTAAGTCTCTTTAACCACTTCAGGTGCTTTATAAAGAAGGAATTGACTTCAACCTATGTATGCATGTATAATTCCTTCCACATAAAAAAATAACGATTTCTCTATTACGAAATGAAGATGTGAAGAACCTATACATCAAATTTTAAAATTCAATCAATTCAACCTCCAAAAAAGAAAAATTTGGAGATCCTTAGAATTGATGGAGTGATTGCTTACATAATGTGGAGAGTAGGAGCTCTTCTTATTCTCTTCGAATGAGGATGTCCATGGCTTTTCTTTTATTCTCTGCTTGTTTGCGTCTTGTGCTCTAAAAAATGGAGCTATCTTTTTGTTCTGGGTCGTAACCAAAACAAAGCACCTTCACCATTTCTAATTCTCTGCATTTTTTAATGTGAGCCTAAAGGCATAAATTGCATTTCACCTATTTTTTGTCTGCCACCGAAAGCAATAAATAGGCTCTTGAATTTGGCGCCAAATTCAACAATTAGACAAACAAACGGACAAATTCATATATACATGCATACAAAAGATTACTGAGGAACAATGAAGCAGTAGAAAGAATTGAGAAGGAAGAGGAAGGCGGCTCCAGCCTCCAGGCTCTGATCATGTCTGCGAATTGAAAGTGAATGAAAAAGAGAAAATTTTAATGCTAACCAATATCTTCCCTTTTTCTTGTCACGAATCAAATCCCTTGCGGCTTGCTTTTTGTTGAATACACTGCACAAAATCAAGAACAAGGAACAAGATTACCAAAGAGGTTGAAGAACCAACAGAAGCACAAAATTATCTTGGGTTGAGTCACGGACAATGTCGTTTTCTTTAAGACGTTTTGCGGCTCTGCCCAAGGTGTGCAAGTAGTCACAAATGCCACGTCGTCCCCAGGATAAAACAGCCCAGAATCACCACTGACTGGACCTTTCTTGCACTGAGAAAGATCCCAAGCTTTCACTCACTCTTGTACTCAATGTTCTCTAGATTATTGTTTCGGTTTTTTCAGTGTGTTTTCCAGAAACTAGAACCCTAGCTTAAATACTACTTAGAGACATTAACGTTGGAATGGTTGAGAAGAAAATGCCCATCAAATCCGGCCATAAAATCAGGGAGCCATATCAGATAGTTGAGATAAAACAGGTTTTTTTAAAAAAACTTTTTGTTGAGGGAAGATTCTCCACAAAACTAGGAAACCAATGTTTAACCTAGTTGGCTAGTTCCAAGTTCCAGATTTTAAATAAACATGCAAACCCTAACAATCCCTCACTTGGTTATTTAAACTCGAACATTGAGTAAATGAAAGTAGAGTTGTGCATTAGTGATGGTGTTTTTTCAACTTGAACCGAGACATAGCGACAGTGCTTCAGAATAACATGAGTAACACATAGTTTTGAACTCAATCTCTGACAACAAAGCACACACAACTCCTCTTGAGTGAAGCTCAAGGCCAGCACATTTCGGCCATGTGCATGCATCTCAGTTTAGTGATAGTGCTAGAAGTTAGCCCTGGAAACTTCATAGTAGGCGGCCTCACCTTCACTATCACAAAGGTGAAACTATCAAGGATACTCTTATAGCTTGATATCCTACTCATTTAGAGTATAGTTTTCATTAAGAGTTTCATAACTCATCCTTTATTTGCGCTACAAGATTTCATGCCATTGCAGACAACTTCTACAAAAAAAAAAAAAAAAACATGTGTGTGGCATGAGTCCATATCACTTCATGACTTGTTATTACCTGTTGAACCAATATCTTGGGATCTCCAGTCCAATGGTTAGGTTACCATCATAAGTGACTGAACTTATCAAGGGCTTTAACCCCATTCCACTAGAGGTTTTCCAAACTTTTTCTCTTGCTAATCCTTTCGTCAAAGGGTCAGCAAGATTATCTTCAGACCTAATATGATCTATTCTGACAGTCCATGTGGAAAGAAACCCAGCAATCGTGCTATTTTTCGATGAATTTGTCGTCTCTTTCCATTATAATATCGATTTGTTACTTTTGCAATGGCTGCTGTGCTATCACAGTGAATAAGCACAACAGGAACTGGTTTCTCCCACAATGGAATGTCAGATAGAAGGTCTCTCAACCATCATGCTTCTTCATTAGCTGTTGCTAGGGAAATCATCTTAGACTCTATAGTTGATTGTGCAAGTATGGTCTGTTTCTTAGATTTCCATGAGACTGCAGCTCTAGCTATATTAAAAATATAACCACTCGTAGCTTTAGAGTCTTCTGTGAGTGTATTCCAATCAGCATCGCTGTATCCTTTAAGAACAGCAGGAAACTTCTCATAACATAGACCAAAATTGATGGTCCTCTTGAGGTATCTCATTACCTTTTCAATTGCATACCAGTGTTCCATACTGGGACTACTGGTGTATCTACATAGAACCCCTACTGCATAGGCTATATCTGGCCTAGTACAATCGGTAGTGTATCGAAGGCTACCAATGATGCTCGCATACTCAACCTGTCTAACACTTTCGCCATTGTTCTTAAACAACTTAACACTAGGATCATAAGGTGTACAAGAAGGCTTACAGTCAAAATATTTGTACTTCTTTAGGATTTGTTCTAAGTAATGTGACTGACTTAGTGAAAAACCATTCTCAGTTTTAATAACTTTTATTCCGAGAATTAAGTTTGCCTCACCTAAGTCCTTCATATCAAAGTTCTGGCAAAGCAAGGTTTTAACTTCATTTACCAGGTGAATATTAGAGCCAAAAATAAGCATGTCATCAACATACAAGCATATTATAACACACAAATTACTCTTAGTGTTAATATACATGCACTTATCACTTTCATTTACTTTGAAGCCATTGTCAAGAAGTAGACAGTCAACTCTAGCATGACATTGTTTAGGTGCTTGTTTCAAACCGTAAAGTGACTTTTAATTTACAAACTTTATGCTCTTGTCCAGGTACTACGAAACCATCAGGTTGATCCATGTATATTTCTTCCTCTAGTTCTCCATTTAAAAAGGCAGTTTTAACGTCCATTTGATGCACAACAAGATTGTGTAGTGAAGCTAATGCAAACATAACTCTAATGGATGTAATTCTAGAAACTGGAGAGTAAGTGTCAAAGAAATCGACATTCTCTCTTTGTCTAAAACCTTTAGCTACTAACCTGGCTTTAAACTTGTTTATTGAGCCATCAAATTTAAGCTTCTTCCTCAACACCCATTTACAGCCAATGGTTTTGCATCCTGGAGGTAGCTCTACCAAGTGCCAAGTTCTATTTGATTCCTGTGAGTCTATCTCATCATTTATGGCCTCTTGCCATGAATCTGCGTCCACAGAAGACAAAGCCTCTTGGATCGTTGAAGGGACTTCTTCCAGTGCATATGTATGGAAGTCTCCCCCAAAATCCTTGGTGACTTTGGTTCTCTTGCTTTTTCTTGGTTCGAAACTAGTTTCGACCGAATCATTTTGAGCATTACTGCTCGTTCCATCCTTCTTTAGACTAGTTGTGGTTAAACCCCCACTATTCCTTGACATAAAAGGAAATTTGTTCTCAAAGAAATCAGCATCATTAGATTCAATTATAACATGGTTCTTTAAATCATAAAATCTATATACTTTGTTGTGTAGTGCATAACCAATAAAAACACACTCAAGAGCCCTACTCTCTAGTTTTGACCTTTTTGGATCAGGTTTTCGTAAATAGGCTAAGCAGCCCCAGGTTCTCAAGTAGGACACATTAGGCTTCCTATTTTTCCAGGTTTCATACGGTGCATATTTAGTTTTTGAGGAGGGAACCCTATTGAGAACATAACAAACAGTTAAAATAATTTCACCCCACCAGTATGAAGCACAACCAGATTTAAGAAGCACAACAACTGTTAATTCACAAAGAGTCCTATTTTTTCTTTCTGCTTTGCCATTCATTTATGGGGAGTAAGGTGAAGTTGTCTCATGTATTATAGATTTTTACAATAACCATTGAAAGCAGCAGATTCATATTCAAGACCCCCATCACTTCAAAGCCTTCTAATTTTTCGATTAAATTGATTCTCTACTTCAGTTAAGAAAAGTTTAAACATGTCAAGTGCTTCACTCTTGTTTTTCATTAGGTAAACAAAGCAATAGTTTGAACAGTCATCGATAAAGGTGATGAAGTAATGTTTTCCATTTCTTGTGACTACACCATCAACTCACATATATCAGAGTGGATTAGGTCAAGTAATTCAGCTTCTCTAAGTACTGACTTGTGTGGTTTTTTCGTGATTTTTGCCTGACTACAGTATTCACATTTATCAAAATCTTTTATTGAGATTTCAGGAATTAGTCCTAAACTACTCATCTGATTTACTAGTTTCTTATTCACATGACATAATCCAGCATGCAACATATTGAAAGAAGATAGCATGTAAGCAGAAACAGTAGTTTTATTCATATCATCAACATTAAGTTTGAACATTCCATCAGTGGCATACCCATTTCCCACAAAGACACCATTCTTTGTGAGAGTATACAAGTCAGCCCCAATGGTTTGTGTGAAACCAGCTTTATTAATAAGATAACTTGAAACCAAATTCTTTCTGATCTCTGGGACATGCAGCACCTCCTTCAAGATTATAGTATTCCCTGAAGTAAACTTAAGCTCCACTTCTCCAACTCCAGCAACATGTGTTGAGTGAGAGTCACCCAATATCACCCTTCTGTCTTTCGAGTCAGTGTAGAACTTAAAAAGTTCACGGTCATAGCAGACATGGCGTGATGCCTTAGTGTCGACCCACCACCCCTCGGATCCGTCAACTAAGTTGATCTCAGACACCATTGCAACTAGCTGATCCTCTGTGAGATTGGCTTGAGGAGCATTTCTCCGTTTGTTGCGACAGTTACGAGCCAGGTGACCATGCTTATCACAATTATAGCACAGAAACGGCTCAATTGTTTCATCTCTTGAGGGAGGTATTTTCCTGTTGTTAGTGCGATAGGTATTTTGTACCTTCATTGGGTTCTTGTTACTGGAGCGAGTCTTGACGACATTCTTCAGATTCTTGCCATTAGGTTTGAGAACAATAGCAGCATGGTTCTTGGAGTAAGGCTTCTTGTTGGAATTTGTGATGACGAGAACCTCTTCTCGCATATCTTGTTTCCTGGCTTCTTCCTCGATTCGAAGACGAGTAATTAGGCTTTCAAGAGAAAACTCTTTTGTCTTGTGTCGCATGTCCTTCTTGAACTCCTTCCAGCTTGGTGGCAACTTGTCAATGATCACAGCAACCTGGAACTGTTCATCCAGGTTCATGACTTCAGATATTATCTCATGAGCGATCTTCTGCAACTTATGGGATTGAGCCTCCACTGATTTGTCATCCGGCATTTGGAACTTGAGGTAGCGACTGACTGCAAATTTCTTGGCTCCCGCTTCTTCAGTGTCATACTTCTTTTGGAGTGCATCCCAGAGTTCCTTAGCAGTTTTACAGGAAGAATAGTAGTCATAAAGATCATCACATAAACCATTTAAGATATAGTTTTTTTTTGCAAAGAAAGTCATTTTCATTCCATGTTTGAAACAGTTTGAATTGTTCAGCAGTTGGATGATCAGGTAGGGGTGGCAACTCAAAAGTGCAGTTTGAAGCAATTTTCTTGGTGGTTAAGAAAAACAACATATTTTCTCTCCAGTGTTTAAAGTGAAGCCCTTCAAACTTGACAGGTTTGTTCAAGTCAGTGACGAAGGGAGTGATTTCAGTGTTCGTGGCAGAAAGTAAACGTCTTAAAATTGTTGAATACACTGCACAAAATCAAGAACAAGGAACGAGATTACCAAAAAGGTTGAAGAACCAACAGAAGCACAAAATTATCTTGGGTTGAGTCTCGGACAATGTCGTTTTCTTTAAGACGTTTCGCGGCTCTGCCCAAGGTGTGCAAGCAGTCACAAATGCCACGCCGTCCCCAGGATAAAACAGCTCAGAATCACCACTAACTGGACCTTTCTTGCACCGAGAAAGATCTCAAGCTTTCACTCATTCTTGTACTCAATGTTCTCTAGAATATTGTTTCGATTTTTTCAGTGTGTTTTCCAGAAACTAGAACCCTAGCTTAAATACTACTTAGAGACATTAACGTTGGAATGGTTGAGAAGAAAATGCCCATCAAATTCGGCCATAAAATCAGGGAGCCATATCAGATAGTTGAGATAAAATAGGTTTTTAAAAAAAAAACTTTATGTGGAGGGAAGATTCTCCACAAAACTAGGAAACCAACGTTTAACCTAGTTGACTAGTTCCAAGTTCCAGATTTTAAATAAACATGCAAACCCTAACACTTTTCGACTTCGATTACAGCTTCAAGTTGGGCAAGGTGGGATACAAGTGAACTCGATCAATACCCTTCGGAGAATTGTAGGCGTTTGGGTATTTTTATAATTTACACTCCATAAAAAAAAAATGCCAATGATTTATTAACTTTTGTTTCTGCTTGAAATGTTTAAAAAATGTTGTCTCAATAAAAAAATTAAATATTAAAAGTATCATCTATGTGGGATGCTAATAAAAAAAAACCCTATTTTTTCTCCTCCTATGTCACATCCCGGCTCGGGCCCCCACCACAACCCGGGCTCGACTCCGCCGTAGCACGATATTGTCCGCTTTGGTCCCCAACCACACCCTCACAGTTTTGTTTCTGGGAACTCACGCGAGTAGAACTTCCCAGTGGGTCACCCATCCTGGGAATTCTCTCGCCCAAACTCGCTTAACTTCAGAGTTCCGATGGAATCCGAAGTCAGTGAGCTCCCAAAAGGCCTCGTGCTAGGTAGAGATGAGAATATACATATAAGGCTTACAGGATCCACACCCCTGGGCGATGTGGGATCTTACAATCCACCCCCCCTTAGGGGCTCGACGTCCTCGTCGACACACTTCGGCCAGGGATTGGCTCTGATACCAAATTATCACATCCCGGCCTGGGCCCCCACCACAACCCGGGCTCGACTCCGCCGTAGCACGATATTGTTCGCTTTGGGCCCCAACCACACCTTCACAGTTTTGTTTCTGGGAACTCACACGAGTATAACTTCCTAGTGGGTCACCCATCTTGGGAATGCTCTCGTCCAAACTCGCTTAACTTCGGAGTTCCGATAGAATCTGAAGCCAGTGAGTTCCCAAAAGGCCTCGTGCTAGGTAGAGATGGGAATATACATATAACGCTTACAGGATCCACACCCCTGAGCGATGTGGGATCTTACATCCTACATTCTTGATTTATAGTATTTGAATTAAATAAATTAATAGATGCAAATAAATAAACAAATGAAGAAAGAGAAATCGGAAAGAAATTTCAGAAAATCTCTCCTTGTAGAGAGTTGTGGGTGAGGGTTTCTGTCATATTACTCATGCAATGGTTGCTTGAGTTGATCTCTAGTATTTATGAGTTATCTCTCTTGTTTCGAGTGTTATTTGACTTTCAGAATAATACTTGGGTGTATCGAGATGAGCATCGGTTGTTCTTGGGAGAGTCTCGCATAATGAGAATTAGAAAAAGGGTAGTGTTATTCATACACTCATTTTTACTCTTCACACACCTTTCTCTCAATTTCTGGCCATTAGGTCGAAGAATTGAAAAAAATCAATGTTCAAAAATTAACAAGGGTGTGGAGAAGTAGGGTGCAAATCAGGTGGGTTAGATGGTCAACCCAACCCAACCCTAACTCAACATTCCTAATTCGGTTGGGTTGGGTTCGGTTTGGTTCATATGGGTTTATTCGAGTTCGGGTTATATAGCTTATATAATATGAAGTGTGACTGGTAATCTGTGCATGAGCAATCCAACTAGAAATCGAGTTGGGTTTGGGTTGACATGGACGAGAAAAGCATAAACCTAACTCAACACCGTAAATAATTGAATTGAGATCAAGTTGGATTTCGGTGAAATTTTACTTCATTCTAACTCACTCGGTCAGGTTTAAAATCAAATTTTGCATGGACAGATTTAGTTTGAGCCAACTCAAATTACATCCCTAATGAAAAGTAATACGGGTGTGTGAAACCATTATTCTTAATAAAAAAAAAAAATAAAAATAAAAAAGAAACAGAGTTCGAATGCAATACGATCAATTCAGCCTTTTCACACTATGAAAAGGACAAAGTTCTAGAAAACAAAGAAAATACCGCCATTAATTTGGCATATTATACACATTTGTTCAGTCAAAAGTTAACACCTAATTAGGTTGTGTTCACACACTAACGATCCAAACAAAGGTGACCAAAATTGACAATCCATTCGAAAAATAAACAAAAAGAAAGCTGCAGCTTAATTAGGGTTTTGGATAAGGGATTTGGATCCGTTCAGGATCTCAGTGTTCAAATTATAAGGATCAAATTATTTGGGCCACACAAATTAAATTCATCGGTTCGCGGTTTGCATTAACTTTTTTGTTGGTCCACCTTACACAAACCAACAACTTTGCTTTCTTTTCTACACAAATATCCGACCCCAATTGCTTGATCTTTAGGTTCCAGACACTAAAACTAAGAGTGGATCCAATTCCTTAGATAGGAAGATAATATCGTCTCCTAGTGATTAGTGAGTTGGTGTGCTAGAAAACCTTGGGCTACGCTTCCCAGTGACGTCGACTTTCTTGATTCGCAGATCCTTGTTCGGATCGATTTGGCGGCTTTTGACGCATTTGGAGTCTTGGACTTTGCAATTTGCTTTGCTTTGCATGTCGGCCCCTCCCCTGGAACAGTGTGACCCGACCCGTTTGGCATATAAACCACAAAAGGCTTCGGGTAAGAGGGTAAAGTGGACTGTTTCCGCGCGGTCGCCATTAATGATTGTGATGGATCTCTCACTATCAGGGTCTTGCATTTCAGTCCTTGGTCTTCCTTGTATTTATAGTTTGTCATTTAATTGCTACCTTTTTTTTAAGGATCTGTGAAGTCCTTTTTTATATGAGGATTGATCTTTCTTGTGTTTTGGGTGTAAGGATTACTTAAATTAATAGCTTTAATCTATCGTAATATTAATTTGAGAGCTCATATAAAAAAGGGTAAATTACATAAAATTACCTTAATTATTGGGTCATTAACAGTTTCATACATCGTCTTTAAAAAGTTTCAATGTCATACATTATATGAAACTGTTAATGACCCAATAGTTGAGGTAGTTTTATGTAATTTATCCTATAAAAAACGACGTAACAGGTCCTCAAATGAGGACCTTAGGAGAGTAGGGAAAGAAATCACAAAAAATGGTATGTTGTTGCCGTTTTGAAACGATTTAAAGATCACCAAAGTAACGTCTAACCTTAACCAAAAAAAAAAAAGTAACGTCTAACCCAATGTGTGACGACCCGTCCCTAATTTTCCTATGTAATTTCTCCTCGATTACATGAAATGACTATTATGCCCTTATCGGCGAATGAAGTGTACCTCGTTCACACTTTCGTATTTAATTTATACACGTCGTTACGGGTACACGTGAGTTTTTATCAGTAGGAAATCACTATTTCGGATAGTGTTAGATTTCCTCTTCTGTAAGAAATCTAAAAAGTGAAACAAAAACCCTATCTCTACCTTCTATATAGCCAACCCGTGCACCCCTTTATCAGTCACTCCCTCACATCTCACCAACCAATCCCTTTCAGTCCTACACCTTAGCACCCAATAAGAAAATCCCATTTTCTCTCTCCTCTCTCTTCTCTCTCTCCCGTATACTCTCTATCTCTGCAACCTCCATAAACGACCTCAAAACTTCACAGATCGAGCTCGAAAAACCACTCCATTATACTCCTCTCATCCTCACGAACACAACCATACCCTCAGAATTCGAAATGGACGAGTTTCGACTAGTTAACTCGGAAGGTCTGAACTCAGTCAAGTTGAGTTCGACGTGATTTTGAACGAGTTAGGGAGTTTTGAAGCTTGAGGGAGCTTCTACACAACTTCTAGAGGCTCATACAACAATTTGGAAGAAGTTTGGAGGTGAAAAAACTCGGGTTCGACGAGTTCACTTTTGGCCGGATCTTTCGAGGCTTTTTCTGGCCACCTCCGCCCACTTTTTGGACCCCAAACAGGTGTAACGCGATTCTACTCTTCATAAGCTTCAAATCCATATAAAGTACGTCAAAAATGGTTGAGAAATGAAGGAGAATAGTGAATTTGAAAATTTTCCAGAAAACCGGCGAAAATCGAGTTGCAGACGGCGGCGGACGGTAGCGATGGCGAGGCTCACCAGAGAAGGAGACGGAATATTCCGTCAGAGTTGACAGAATATTCTAACGACATCCGGCAACGCCGTTAACTTCTGTTAAGGTTTTAACAGAATATTCCGTGGAATATTCTTGACGGCGTCAGGCTAGCTGACGGCACTGGCCTATGCGTGGAGGCGCGTTTGGCCGTGCACTTGCCGGCGCGTGGGGGCGCGTGCGGTGTCCAAAAATTATTTTAAAAATTTGGGGATGTTTGTGACATCGAGTAGATCGATTTCATGTATTTAAACCCTAGGTTTGAGCAAACTATGGGGGTTTTATTTAGGTTTCCATATATGTCCTTTAATTAATTATATTTTAGTTATTTCGCATATAGGGGAAACATATCCCGAGGACGTACGGGGCCAAGCTAGGCTCGAGGGCTACGACCCAGCGACGTACTTGTGAGTGGGCAGTTTATTTCTATATATATATATATATATATATGGTTTATAGTTTCTACAAAATGCATTTAAATGATTTATGCTTATTACGCCAAATATAGTTCAATTTGGTAAATGTGTTTGATAGAATTACATAATGGCTATGGCATGTTTATACATATATTCACCTGCTTATAATTATGGTACTGTGATAGAATATTAAAATGATTATACAGGACGCACAGGCGAATTCAGGTGAGTTTAGTCTATTGATTTGAAATGTGTAGCCTACATGTGTTCATATAGTTAGCTTAGCATTACTACACCTAGGTGTTAGTGCTCTCGCCCGGGGCCAGGGCCAGCCTTCACATGCATGTTCACCTCCCGCACCATATGCTCGTCTTGGATCCAAGTTAGGTGCTAGCCTGTCGTACTTGTCACATTAGGTGACTCCAACTTGTAGGCGACTGCGCTTAGCGCAAGCTTCATGTGATTGTAGCACTAGAGTGTATATTATTACACCTAGCTTGTCGTACATGTCACTTTAGGTGACTTCGACTCGTGTGTTAGTACAGATTGATGTTAGTATTTACTTGCATGTTAGTATATTGTCAATAACATGCCTTCTTTCCATCGTGACTGAATTATTCATGTTATGGCACATCTCTTATATATATTTATATGTTGTTGACATGCACCTGATTTTTCATACTTATATTGTAGTATGTTTGGTTTTTTTAAGGAAACTATACTTGTTTTACGACGAGGGGTTAGTACTTTCGAAAGCAAAGATTTTTCTTATAAGCATTGTTTTGCTAACCCACTCAACTTTATTTTTCGCTCCCTCCAGGACCTAGAAAGCTATACTCTTGTGGCATTCGAGGAATTCCGGCAGTTCCTGACATTCTCTTCTGTATTAGACGTATGAACTTATCATAACTACGTAATAAGTGTACTTTAGTTCTTTGACTACTCTATTGTAGTCTTACTGTCTTAACGCTCTGAATATTTGTAGTGGGTTACTCCCACGATTGCGCACTCTATCACTACTTAGTATTATTAGTTCTATTAGTTTTAGTTTAAATTTACTCACTTTTCACATCACATATCCTTATGGTTACGTCACCTTTCGGCGATGGCCAGCATGCTTCAACCTTCCCAGGTCGGGGTGTGTCACAATGATTCAAGGCAAAGATAAAGATCTTGGAACAAGGAAATACTGCTTTCAATTGTCTCAAGTACACCATAAACTGATAAATAAAAATAATAATCTATTAATTGATATCCAACCAAAAAAATTCATTTTGGTACGCCATTTAATTTATCTTTTGTTTTTTCACAAGCAATATTTTATACTAACGAGAGAAGAGAGAGTTTGAACCTGGAACTTAGTGGGTTAAAGATGAAGGTTCTAACCACTAAGGCAATCTGCTACTTGCAATCACTTTTTTGTTATAAAAGAGGGTTTTAACATTCGTTTTTTTAAGAAAGGTTAAGAAATCACATAGGACATGCAAGTCGAACGTCGTCCTACATATCTTACCAACAAAAAACCACGCGGGCAATCCGTATGGTATGAACAAGAGGCCACACATGCCAATAGAAACAGCACATAAATCAATAGGAAAAATAACACTCACAAGGTTTGAACCTTGCTGGCTAGACAACTACTGTAATAAGCGCCACGAGAAAAAGACCGCACACACTTTGATGATCTTACAGTTACTAGCAAAGGAATTACAAAGGATAACACTTGCAACGCTCCATTGGGGAATGCACATATTCCGTGCCTTGTAAATAATAATTATTCTAGTAACGTTCTAAGATTTCTTTGGTGTATGATAGGTGCCAATTGCTTTTACAAAGATTTTCATATTGTTCCCAACTCGCATAACCATCTCTCCTTTGCACAGTGTTCTGCTTTTCACTAATCCCTGCAAGGAATTGTAGACATGTTAACTAGCACCTGAATCAATATCCAGGCTGAAGAGATAATTGTGAAAGCACTGTATATGATTAAAACTGTCCCTCCAAAAGTTATGTTCATCATGCTCGCAAGACGCACTTTGTATTTCCTCCTTCCAATAGTCATTCTTTCCGCAATGAAAGCATGTCCCACTATGTATTTCCTCTTCCAATATCTGCAATGAAAGCATGTCCGTTTGGAGTGTCTTGCCTTTTTCTTGACAACCTTTTCCTTACAATCGCAATCTTGCTCGCACTGTTTATTTTGAAACCTTGTTCAAAATCCACACATATGTTAACCAACTTAGGGAGAGTATGGTTGTATCTATTCACCTTGTGGTTTACTACAAATTTGGTGAAGCATCTGAGAGATGCGAGGAAAAAGTCCTGGGCCAATTTTTCATTGATCGGAGTTCCTAAACTCTTAAGATTTCGAAAGATCTCGATCATCTTAAATCCATGTTGTTGAACTGATGCCCCTTTAGACATTTTGGTCTTTAATAGACTACAGACATTTGAGAAACGTAGGTTACTAAGCTTTGCTTCCGGCAATTTATGCAAGTTATCAACCATGGCATCGAACCCTAAGGTCAACCGTACGTGACCTTTCAGTCTCAAGTCATCTGACCAAGATACTGCTCGAAGAAAAACAACCGCCTAGTAAAACTATACATCTCATGACAACCAAAACACATGCAGATTTACAATGTGCAACATTGTTTCTTACATAATACCCCAAAGAAAAATACAAAAATTATATTGAGACACTTACATCGATTCCAAAGCAAAGCTTGCACCAACGTCCTGTCACACACTAGTACACTGTCTCTAAGATCTTCCTCGAGTAATTTGGAAATACCCTATCATTTCACGACGTTTTCGATCGATAAAAATTTGACGTATGTCATGGATAAATTAGAAAAACTAAAATAGTTGACAATGACTACCTTTGCGGCTTGATCATGAATCATGATATTTGACTTGTTTCATTGGATTCTGTTGAATATTAGTGGGAAATTTACCTCGATGATGACTTGCGAATCAAGATAAAGAAATCTCCACTGGAACGAGACTCGGTCTCTGAGTTCCATATTGGATTTTGTAAAAGATAAGGGTCAAATTTAGCAAGACACAAGAAGTTGTGGGTAGGTAGGTGAAAAGGAAGAAGAGTAGAGGGGTAGAAATGCAAAATAGGCAGAAAATTAGTGATGACCAAGACCGAACAGAAGATATAATATGTAGCCTTTCATATCACTCGTTTTCGCTCTTTCTACATTTTCAGCTTCTCTTCCAGTCCATGTGGGCTGCGGCTCAAATTCTTCTCACTGCAGCTTCCCCGCTACTTCCTCTTTCTCTTTCTTAACTTCTTCTTCTTATTTTCTCTCTCTCTCTCTCTCTCTCAGTTATAATTTCTAATATCTATAATTTTTGGTTAGAAAGATTCGTTGGTTAGTCTTTCATCTTCGTATAATTGGTGAGTTCTAATACATATTTTAATTATTTTGTTTAATTTTGTGTGTGCATATGGTCATACCCTTTTTCTTGTTTTAATTTTATTAAAATGTTGAGCTCAGAATTTGGGAAATATAATTGTCTGAATCTGGGTTTTAGTTTTTTTTTTATACTTTGCAGTCAGTGTGAATTTGCAGAATTATACAAGAAGACTGTTAAATTAAATCAGCAAATCTGGCTTTAATTTTTGTTGTTTGAATTTTCTATTTATGCAAGTAGAAATAGTAATAATAATCTTGTTCATATTGCTAAGAAATTTTGTGGGGTTTTAATAAATGGATCTTGAAATTTTGTACTCATTGGTGTATTGGGTTTTTAGGTTTTCTGCGATTTGCATGTGTAGCCTTGGGGAATATTCTTCTGAATATTTTTGGTAAAAGATTTATTTTAATTTTTGGTTTGTTATGTGAATAATTCTGAGATTAGTAGTTGAGAGAAGACTTCGGGTTTTTCATTCATGCATCAGCTGAGCAGATTTTATTCTTATGAAATCTGATTGAACCGGTTTTGCTGAGTAGAGTAGTTTTATCCTTTTGACTTGTGAATTTTGGATGTATGAAATTCTTGAAATCCTATTTTTCGGTCGAAGTTCCAAGCAGTCTAGGAGAGTATTATGGTAATTTTCTTTATGGTAGGTTGTTGATTCAAGTTTATGTCATGAAGTGGGGTAAGTCTTCAATAGTCGGGACTACCCAGTAGTACGGCTTTAAATCCATTAGATTTGCAAGTAAGCAAAAATAGCATTTCTTCGATTCAATCCTGACTGTTCATGCCACTTAGTACTACGGTCTAGCGGTATTCCTCTTCACTTTTGCTTGGAAGTGAGAGGTCTTAGGTTCGATTGTCGCCAAAGGCGAATTTGAACCACATTATTGCTAGTCAACTCTGAGGCTAAGCTGACCCCTCCCTCTTAGTGTAGATAATATCATTTGTTCAAAAAAAAAAAAAAAAAAAAAAAAAACCTGACCGTTTGAAGAAAAATTGCATGCAGTTTAGTATGTGTACTTTTTTACTTTATGTAGTTGACCGTAGTTTGGTTATTTTATACAGGATCAAGAAACATGATTCCGGGTTTGGCTTAGAGATCATATATCAAAATCTTTTTCCAGGTGGAAGAGATGGTTGCAGAATCATGGTTTCGCAGTCTGTGGAAGACTAAAAAGAAGCATGAGGCTGGTTCTGAGAAAGCAGTGATTGGAGTTTTGGCCTTTGAAGTCGCAAGCTTGATGTCTAAGCTGGTCCATCTATGGCAATTTCTAAGCGATAAACAGGTTGCTAGGCTTAGAGAAGAAATCACAAATTCAGTGGGCATAAAAAAGCTTGTGTCAGAGGATGACGATTTCATTGTAGGGTTAATATGCGCTGAATTGATTGAGAATATGGTCCATGTGGCAAAATCTGTCGCTAGGCTTGCGAAGAATTGTACAGATCCTGCTTTGAAGAGTTTCGAGAATGCGTTTACTGAGTGGATAAATCATGATGTTGACCCTTATGGATGGGAATTTTCTTTCAAGCGGATGCAACGGAAAGCTAAGAAGATGGAGAAGTTCGTTTCAATAAATGCAAATTTACATGAAGAATTGGAAGTGCTTACAGAGCTTGAACAAACTTTGAGCAGAATGAAAGGAACTGATGATTTAGATGGGTTAAATTTGCTTGAGTTTCAGAAGAAGGTAGTGTGGAAGCAGCAAATAGTGAAGAATTTGAAAGGTATCTCTATGTGGAACAGGACTTATGATTACATAGTCCTCCTTTTGGCAAGAGCACTCTTCACAATGTTCAGTAGGATCAAGCATGTCTTTGGAATTCAACAAATGGCAGACGCTGGTCATACCAAGGATTCTGGAATTATTAATTCTGATCACATTAATCGTAGCAATTCAGTATCTGCACTAGTGCCATCTTCAGCACGTCCATCTGAGAATGGTCGTCCAAGATTTGCTTCAGGGCCTCTTGGAAGGTTTCGTAACATATCAGGGCCAATTTCGGAAACAAAGAAAATGAACAATTTCTATTCCGGTCCCCTTGGTGGTTCAACTGCAAAGTCCGGTCCTATTTCAGGAAAGAATAGAGATGTCAACTTTAACTCGGGCCCTCTTGGAAGGTCAACAACAAAATCAGGCCCAATTGCTGCAACAAATCGAACCATCAGGAAGTTGTGGAAGTCTCATGATCATTCACTCCCTAATCATGGGAAGAAACCACATACAAAGTCGAATAGGTTGACTCAAGTTGGACCTTTCAGAGGATGCATTATAGGAGCAAACAATTCACCTGTCGCCAACGGCTACTCGAATTCAGATGGTATTCGTTCATCAATTCTCAATGTAGCCAGAGATAACAACGGCGACGTTCTAGCCTCTGGCAACAAAATTAATCCTGGCTCATCAATCTTTAGTTCCAAGGGCAGGTTGTTGGAGGCTCCACCTGAAACCCTTGGTGCTGCTGCCTTAGCACTGCACTATGCAAATGTTATTATCGTTATTGAGAAGTTAGTCGCATCTCCTCACTTGATTGGTCTTGATGCAAGAGATGACCTGTACAATATGTTGCCTGCAAGCGTCAGAGCTACATTAAGGGCCAGGCTAAAGCCTTACAGTAAGAGCTTGAGTTCATCCGTTTATGATACAGTTCTTGCAGGAGAGTGGAATGAGGCAATGGCAGGAATATTAGAGTGGTTGGCACCTCTTGCTCATAATATGATTAGATGGCAATCCGAGAGGAGCTTTGAACAGCACAACTTGGTTTCCAGGACACATGTGCTTCTGGTACAAACCCTTTACTTTGCAAATCAGCAAAAGATCGAAGCAACAATTACAGAGCTGCTTGTTGGGTTGAATTATGTCTGGAGGTTTGGCAGAGAAGTCAATGCAAAAGTTCTATTAGAGAGTGCAAGCAGTACGATGTATGATGAATTTTTGGATGTTGATGGGTAGTATGATTTCCAGATCATGGAAACTACCACGTTGATTCTGCGACTAACCATGTTAAGCAAATGCTTTTACCTGGCTAGTCAATGAGATTCCGGATTGCTGTTTGGACAGATTGATCAATGCACGGTCCTGGAGAGACGGCCACTACTTTCAATATAGATTGTATTAGAATGCATCCTTGGTACGATAAAAGGTAGAGACAGAGCTTGCAAATATTCGTTCTTTTGGTGAGATTTCTAGCCAGTGGAATATGGCTCCTCTATTCTTTTTGCTTCACACAGAATGGTTTCCCATGTTTAATTAAGCTGTGTATCGTGCATATTTATCAGCTATACGTTTTTTTTTCTTTTTCTTTTTTAAATAATGTTTGTATATCTTGCATAAAGGGTTATCTCCATGTTCCTTTTTTAGCGAATGTATTGTGTTACCAGGTCCTCACATCTTCAGTAAGCTTTACCTTGTTTTGGTCAGATTTCCGAGGGTGTTTCGACAAGTGGTTTAGTTAGTATGTAACATGTTTTACAAGCGGGTTTTGGCAGGGTGGGAAGGTTAGTGTTAAACCATTGCAAATGTTTGAGCACTTTTATCTGTTCTTACTAGCAGCGCTCTGTGTGCCTGCAAATTAGGTTTCAAAAGATTTGCAGGCTAAGTTACTGCAGACATGCACTTGGTGTGCTTGACTCGTAAAGCTCATGGCCATCACGTATTTTTCATGAGACAGCTTGAACTTGATTCTATACAGTTGATGAGAGAATGAAATCCTTTGTCCAGTCTAATTCGTGTCGATCGCTCAACAAATACGTTTAGGTGGAAATTGATTTGGCTTTTGCTCCTCATCAGTGACCTGTTTTTTGCCTTTTTTAGCAAGCAAGCAATATAGTTGCTTTCTTCTTAATGAAAATCTGAAACCTCCAAAAGCAATAAATATTCAATTTCATGGCCAAATAATTTACGACTTACACAAAACGGGTTTTTCGAAAAATACTTTCATAAAACAAGTTTATTGTCAAGTGACGTTCTAGTCCAATAATTTAATGTCTATTGTAACCTATTTTATCTGACAAGAAGGAGATGGCCTGGAGCAAGGGTAGAAAGAGATGAGAGGTGTGTTTGTTTGAAGAATCGAAGGGGAATTGTGTATTGAGGACGTGTTATCTTCCCTACGTAATGCCTTTATTTATAGTAGTAAAAGGAGAGAAGAAATTCTTCATCCCCAAGGAATACAAGTCCATATAGGAAAGAATAACTAGAATTAAATCTAATCTAGGATTTACACAATCACACTTAAACTAGGAAAGTTCACAACACTCCTCCTTGAGTATGTAAATACTCAAGGTAGATCCAGCATCATGTAGAAGTTGAGGAAGTCGACTCGTCGGCATTAATTCTAAGGAACAACGCTTATTCTCAATTAGGTAGGAACTTGCATAAAGTAGTAAGTCTCACTAAAAAACCCTAAGGCTATGGCAAAAACCCGAGTAGGGACAAAATCCATAGTCTAAGGAAAAATGCGTGAGAAATGTAAAGTCAAAAGAAAAGTCTACAAGATGTCATCAGGGATATGATCAACCCAAGGTGGGTGCCTCGTTAAAACCTAGTTAGGTAGCAAAAACCCAGTGGGAAAAATGCTCCTAATCATAGGGAAAAAGAGTACACTAAGATCAAGCAAGTATACTTTAGGATACTCCCCTTAAGTTTGACAATTCCAAAGAGAAATAGCAATGTTACAACTCAGAAAGTTTACGCATACCAATTCCTTGAACAAGCTTCTGAAACGTCACCTTCGGTAGTGATTTGGTGAAAAGGTCGGCCATATTATCTTGTGAACGGATTTGCGTGACTTCAACCTTTTGATGCTCTTGTTGTTGATGTGAAAAGAAGAACTTCGACGCAATGTGCTTGGTATTTTCTCCTTTAATGTAACCCTTCTTGAGCTGTTCGATGCATGCTACGTTGTCTTGAAAGATCGTCATAGGGACATCTACGGCGGGGTAGAGATCGTAGTACTTCGAATATGGCCCACTACTGCTCTCAACCAATGTTCTAAAAATCGGCCTAGGTGGGCCTAGGCGGCACCTAGGTGGTCCTAGGAGGTTTTTTTTATATTTTTTTTTTATTAATTGTGTGCTTTTTTCTTTTTTGGTTTCATGGTGGTATACTTATGGAAATTGTGTACCCAATTTGCAAATGATGGATTTACTACAAGTTCATCCAATACTTATGGAAATGGTGTACCTAATTTTCATTTTATCATTATTTTATTATCCATACAAGTATAGTTTGTTTTAGGTGTAAATAGGCACTTATTTACAAGATATATAATAAATTTACATAAATCCGCCTAGGCCCCTGCCCGCTGCCCGACCAGTACATAGTGATTTTTAGAACTTTGCTTTCAACCAAAAGCATTTTTGAGTTACTTCATGTAAGGCAAGAATTTCAGCATGGTTAGACGAAATGGCAACTAAGGTCTGCTTAGTTGACTTCCAAGAGATTACGATGCCTCCAATGGTAAAGACATAACCCGTTTGAGAACGCGCCTTGTGCGGATTAGACAAGTATCCTGCGTCAACATAACTAACAAGGTGAGAATCGACTCGAGAAGTAGAGGGTGTGGCATCACTCGAGGATTTGTAGGGATAGAACAAGCCCAAATCTGTAATGCCCTTAAGGTAACGGAAGATGTCTTTCACGCCAGTCCAGTGTCTGCGTGTTGGTGCATTACTGTATCTTGCTAAAAGATTAACAACGAAGGAGATGTTGGGTCTAGTGCATTGAGCTAAGTACAATAACGCACTTAGATAAGGAACTACAGGTTCCAAAATCTCTTCATCATAATTTTTCGGACATAAGGGATCTCGTTTTGCATCTAGCGATTAAACGACCATAGGAGTACTCGAAGCATTCGCTTTATCCTCGTTAAAACGACGCAACACCTTCTGGGTGTCGTTCGTTTGGCGTACTAAGAGTCCATCTGAACGGTGCTCTATCTCGAGACAGAGACAGTATCGAGTCTTACCTAAATCTTTCATCTCAAATTTCGACTTCAGGTGCCCGGCAGTTCTCGCGAGCTCTTCAGGAGTTCCGATAAGGTTCATGTCATCGACATATACTGCAACTATCGCAAAATCGGAATATGACTTCTTAATGAACACACAAGGGCATAGTTCATTGTTCACATATCCCTGACTAGTCAAATACTCACTAAGACAATTATACCATTCTTCTGGATTGATTTAAACCATAAAGTGAACGCCTCAGCCGAATTAAGAGCGTGTTCCGAGGTTTGGAAATATTTGATCCAGTCAATATAAGTCATTCAGGAACTTTCATATAGATTTCCGTCTCAAGATCCTCATAAAGATACACAGTTACCACGTCCATCAGCTGCATACTCAGTTTTTCAAAAACTACCAAACTAATAAGGTAGCAAAAAGTAATCACATCCATAACGGGTGAATAAGTTTCGTCATAGTCAATCATGGGGCGTTGTGAGAAGCCTTGTGCAACAAGACGAGCTTTGTAACGTACAATTTCATTCTTCTCATTACGCTTCCGAACGAAAACCCACTTGTAGCCAATGGGCTTCACATGTGGATGAGTAGAAGCTACATGTCCAAACACCTTACGTTTCTCAAGCGAATCAAGTTTGACTTGGATTGCTTGTTTCTAGTTTAACCAATCGGTTCTACATCGACATTCATCAACGGAACGCGGTTCAATGTCATCACTCAACATGATCTCAGTAGCTACTACATATGCTAATGCATCGTCGACGATCATCTCATTTCTACACCATACATCATCTAAGCTAGCATGATAGATCAAAATCTCACGATTCTCAAGATGAGGATTTATCACTTCAAGGACGCTTCCGTAATCTAGAATTTCCTCATGAGTTGGATTAAATGAGTAAGCGACCGTCAGATTCACAGTAGGCTCTTCAGGTGTTTGTGCCGTGGGTTTCCTCTTCCTGGGGTGTGAATCATTCGAACCAAGATATCTACCATGCTTTTGTGTAGGGGCAAATGATTGGCTAGCCGCTAATGTATGTGGATCACCAAGATTGGCGTCTCAGGCCTTTAGGAGGGAAGTCCGTCGTACATTTGGTACATCTTTTGCAGGCGCATTCGCAGCTGGAACATGTAATCTTGTCACGCGCGCTAGATCAGTGAAAACATCTGGCATGCTTTGAGCTATGCTTTGGAGATCTAATATGCGTTGCACTTCAGTTTCAAACTGAGCGGTATGGGGATCTAAATGAGACAAAGTGTGAGTCATCCATGATAATTCGTGTTGTTCTTCAAGAATGTTGACGTTCTTATCTCCCCTTAACGACAGAAAAGTTGTCTCATAGAAGTGACAATCCGCGAAACGAGTGGTAAACAGATCGATTGTCAAAGGTTCTAAGTAACGAATAATCGAAGGAGAATCATATCCGACATAGATTCACATCCTTCGCTGAGGTCCCATTTTTGTACGTAAGGGCGGCGAAATTGGCACATAAACCGCACAACCAAAAACGAGTAGATACGATATGTTGGGTTTGTATTAGGTAACCAAATGAATGACGCTATATGGTTGGGTCGCAACAGGCCTTAGGAGGACCAACATGGCTGCGTGCAATTTTGCATGGCCCCAAGCAGCGATCGGGAGCTTGGTACGTATAACCAACGATCGAGCAATTATTTGTAAGTGCTTAATGAATGCCTCTGCCAAGCCGTTCTGGGTGTGAACATGGGGTACTGGATGTTCAACTTCAACCCCAACCGACATGCAATACTCATAAAAAATTTTAGATGTGAATTCTCCAGCATTAGCCAATCAAATAAACTTCATCGAATAATCAGGGTGGTGAGCCCTGAGCTTGATAATCTGGGCCAACAGTTTGATGAATACAACATTCCTTATGGACAACAAGCACACGTGTGACCAATGTGTGGAAGCGTCAACCAAAACCATAAAATATATAAATGGTTCGCATAGAGGGTGAATCAGTCCACAAATGTCCCCCTAAATTCGTTGTAGAAAAATGGGAGGATTCGAACGAATCCTGTCATAAGAAGGCTTAGTAATAAGCTTTTCCATAGAACATCTTTGACATGCGATTCCTTGAATTGAGCCTAAACTTCGGGTTAGTTGATGCCCGTGTGATGATTTGAGGATACGGCGCATCGCTATTTATCTAGGATGCCCCAAACGATCATGCCAAAGTGTAATTCCGTGCATGGTCCCAAAGGTAAGGCTGGCCATATAATGGCATCCTATGGGACGTATGGTCGTAGTATACAGACCACTCAGGATACGCTCCATCTTTTCTAGAATAACTTCTGGCCATATTCGTAGAAAGTTATGCACAGAAATTTAACTCTGTTTTCAACGTGGGTTTCAGCGTGGTAATTGTTATCTGTAATGTCCTTAAAGCCCAACAACGTTCTTCCGGAATGTGGAGAATAAAGAGCCTCATCAATGGTCAAGATTGTACCATTGGACAACATTGTATGTGCCTTACCGTATCCTTCAATCAGGTTGGATGGGCTTGAGAGGGTTGTTAGAGGTGCATTCTTAGGTATAAAGTTAGTGAAATAGATGCGTTCACGTAAAACGGTGTGTATGGTTGCACTATCGGCCAGACAACTAACTTCTCCACTAGTCATACCTAGAATGAAAAATTAATTTGAATCGGTCACATGCATAAAAGTTCTAAAAACAAATATCCATTCAAAATAATTTTAAGTATTCAAGGACGAAAATTAATTAAAACTTAATATCCAAAAAACAAATCACCAACAAATAATCCAAACATAAAGGAAAATTGTTCAAAATTTAACCAAAAAACAAGGGGGGTTCGGCCACTACTGTGGAATTCGGCCCCATGGTCTTATTTCAACTAAAAAATAAGTCTATGTCTAAGATTCTAATCTTCCATAGGTGTGATAGGTTCCTGAAAGTCAGAAACCTCCATGTTTGTACTCTCTGGATCGTCCACTTGCACAAAGTTTGATTCAAACTTCTTACCACAAGAATGACATTCAACTACAACTTCTGGGGAGCTCGGCAAATGCGAGACCAATGGTCCTTTGAACCACAACGATAACACATGTTCGCATCCATGGTTTCAGGTGCTTTGCCCTTATTCTTGAAGTTTGGGGCCTTAGGAGCGAGGTTTGGGTGCTTCTAGGATTTGTTTCCTCCCTTGGATGGGCCTTGGCTCTGTTGACCTTGGTGGGATGGCTTATGGTCTCCCTTACCACGCCTCTTTTGGTGTTTTGGGCATTGGTTTATGATATAATGTGCTTCAGGCACAACAGTCGCCCAAATAGGTTGAGCTTGATGATTCTTCATCAACAACTGGTTTTGCTTTTCAGCGAGAAGTGAAACAGAGATCAAATCCGAGAACTTAGTGAACTTCTGAGCTCTGTATTGTTGCATCAAATAGGTCTTCTCCAGGAAATCCTCTTTGGTTAAAGTTTCATTACAAAACTTGATAAGTGATCAGATTCGACAAACTTCATAATTATATTCATTCACAGACTTAAAGTCTTGAAAGCACAAATGCTGCCAATCATGTCTTGCTTCAGGCAAGAAGATATCCTTTCGGTGATCAAAACAATCAGTTAAAGCGACCTATAGTGCTCGTGGATATGTCTTCAGATAAAGATCATAGAGGTGGCCTTCTCAGCTTCGTCAACAGGATTGTTTGTCTCATCTTTAATGACGGGACGCAAATTCTTTGCAGTGAGATGGAGCTTCACATCTTGGATCCACTTGACGTAGTTCCTTTTAGAGACCTCCAAAGCAGTGAAGTCGAGTTTGTTCAAATTCAACATGTTCCTATCACAAAATAAAGGACAAGATGTGATTAGTGCAATGGAGAAAAAAAATCAATCCATTCACGTAGGAGTAGAACATTCATGTTCTAATAGACATGTATTGGTTAATATTCGCATGAAAAAAACTTCAGGTTTTCATGGGTGATGTTTTTTTAAGTGAAAAACTTCAAGTTTTCAAACAAGGCATGTTTATAGAAACTTCAAGTTTCGAAATAATTATGAACTTCAGGTTCATATGTTCCTGCAGACAAACGCAAATATATACACAGAAATGCAACAAGAAAATATGCAAATAGAACTTCAAGTCTAAAATTATAATTGAATTAATTAGGCCAAATTTAAAGTGTGGGTGAAAAAAATTATAAAACCCATTGGGCCTAAAAATAATTAGGCAATTAAATTCAGGTCCCAAAATAAGGCCTAAATCCACGGGTGGGCTGAGTGATGTGAATATGCGGCCCAGGCCCAAAAATTAGGCTTGAGTGGGCATGGGCTAATCAGGCCCAAATATTCATAGTGGGCTGCAGGCCCAATATAGTTAACCTGCTGCACAAAAGGAGCCAGGCCCAAAAGGATGGCCCAGATGGGGGCTGGATCATGTGGGACGCAACACGGAGGAAGACAGATACGTCAGTGGGACTGGGATCTGGTGCGGCACATATCGCCAGGACACCATGGCCCTTCGGGCCGGTGTTGGGTCGAGCCAGGTATTAGGCCGCATCTGTGAGCCCGTTTTAGAAGGAAAAAAATTATTCTTTCTCTGCGGGCCGAGAAGGCCAGCCCAAATATTGGGCTTAGGGTTTCAACCAAGAACACCCTAGCCGGAGATGGGTGCAGTCACCGGGGACGAAGGCCGGCGCCGTTGTTGCAAGCGTTCGTGTTTTGGAAGAAATTTCTCGGTGCAAGGTCATGGGTTCAACGGCGAGCAAGTTCCTAGGGATAGAGGGAGTACCTCGACATCAGGGAAAAAGGAAACCTAAGAAATTCAAACTGGAATTTCACCCAAATTCAATGAAATTCGTTAGGAATTTCAATGATATTGGATCAAAAACCATGACACCATGTCAGATTAGGCAGAAAATTACACGGCAAGTATGTGGTCTCACTTCAGGCGATGTGGGTTTTTTGAGTTTGGACGCCATAAGTGTCGGGTTCCAAAGGAGCTTGATGCTTCATGCTTGCTCAGGGTCATGGGTTTGAAGAACCCAGATGGCGATTTCAATGTTTTTTTTTTTTTTTTTTCAATTCAATTCATAGCATATTCAATTTAATAATTTTAATGCATGTACATATATTTGATGCCATTCATGGCAAATATCAATTCACATAATTCAACAATTATGAATATAATGCATACACAATTTATGTAGAATCTAAAATTCGAAAAACGTAAAGTTGGGTCATGCATTACGGTGAATGTTCATACTATTAGGGCTGCAAAAATATCAAGATAAAAACCGTTGTTTTGAAAGAACCTGATTGCATGATGATATGGATGAACTGGTTTAATGCAGAAAAATCTTCAACGTCAGATTTCTAAGCGCAACGGTAGGAGCTTGCTGATAACGTGTTGTATCCTATTTTATGTGACAAGAAGGAGAGGTAGAGGGTCGGCGGCAAGGGTAGAAAAAGAGGAGAGATGTGCTTGTAGAATCGTAGGGGAATTGTGTATTGAGGATGTGTTATCCCCTCCATAATGCCTTTATTTATAGTAGTAAAAGGAGAGAATAAATCATTCATCCCCAAGGAATACAAGTCCATATAAGAAAGAATAACTAAAATCAAATCTAATCTAGGATTTACACAATCACACTTAAACTAGAAAAGTTAACATCAATGTCCAAATTATTTTTATTTTACTATTTAACCTTTATGAATAAAATGGTCCCCTAGAATATGTACCAACCCAAACCCAGGGCCACCACTGCGAAAGCGGATTTATTTTTCAAGCTTCCACTAATTGCATTATTACTGGGCCATGACACACTGAAGAATTTCTTCACCACCACAATTGCTCGCAGTCCCATATGATCCCAATTACTCTCGGAGAAGCCATTCACAAAGATGCACGAAGCATGAACATTTCCAAATCACCAAATATTTTCTTGAAATCGACCTGAGGTTATATTTTCCCAAAAGGATTTGGTTATACGATAATGCAATTCTCTGGCTTTATACAATAGTAACAAAATACATAGAGACACGCGCAAGCATGCGAGCACACCCGCACACTAAGGCTGTAGACTCATTTTTTGACTTGTCGGTGGTTGAGTTTGGGGTTGTGGTTGAAGAAGAAGCTATTGATGGACATGACGTGCATACTTTTCGAGTTTTATTTGTAGCTTAGTTGTTGAAGCAGCGTGTTTGTTTGTGTGTTTTCCTCCTGTAGCCTTTGCGTTTTGGCTCTTCTTTTTGTTGCTGTTTTCCCGGATTTTTTTCCTTGTACGTAACTTTGGCGTCTCTTTTCGCCCCCTGTATAATGAATTTTCCAGTTTATCAAAACAGGATCGCCACCGATTCATCTTTTTAATTACTAACTATTTAACTCATTAATATTACGACTTTACTTTAAAAAAAGTTAATGAATATTTTAAATACCATCGATTCTCTGGAAATGGATTCTCTTCGGATCTCTTCTACCAAAACCACCAAGTCCACTCATTCAGACTTTTGAAATTTAAACCAACGGCTACAAACAGAGACCCCTTAAAAGTTATAATAATTTTAAGTATTTGATCAAATTTTAAGAGTCCGAATGAGTGAAGTTGATGGATTTGATGGAAAAAATCCGGAGATGATCTCTTCCCCGATTCTCCTCCTCTCGAATGAATTTTCCAGTTTATCATATGCTTGTTGCTTTTTGTATTGTTGTTTGGGCTCACCGGCCTTGGTAAAGTAAAATTCGTGGAAGGGGTGGTCCGTACACGAAAATAATAAAATAAAATAAATTTTTTAATAAAATAGATCGCGTGCGAACCGCCTATTCCTTTGAAAGGCAGGTAAAGCCCTCTCCCCTCCCTTCCCTGCCGATTCATTCACCAACAACAAACAAACAAACAACCAACAAAGCAACCACGACAAAACCTCACCCCTCTCTCTCTCTCTCTCCCCTATTATCTTGTCAAAAGTCGGACAGACGGCGTCGTTTCGCGGCATGGCAGCACCGAAGCACAGTTCAGGTCGATCGACGTCTTTAAGGGAGTCGACGACTTTCAGGGACTCTTCCGAGAAGATGGAGGCCACCGGCAGCTGGGACGCCCTCGACTGGACCTTTGAGGTCGTCTCTTCTACCTCCACTCCTAGGGTTCTGTATCTTTAAGTTTTCAATTTTTATTCCAATTTTGTTCCTCCTTCACTTTGGCCTTTGCTCTTAGTCTTCAATTTCTGTTCAAATTTTGTTTTGCAGCCGGTTTCGCGGTCCGTTTCTCGGCCCGTTTCGCATGTGAAATTGGAGTGCTTGCTTGAAGCCGAGCAAGTCCAAGTTGAGGTACATTGAATTCTTGAATAATAAGCAGAAATAGTGATTTTTCTTATACTAATAGTTTAATTACAATGTAATTCTTTTGTTCTTGTATTTTCGAATTCTCGGTTAATTATGCTTAGCTGTGGAGGATTTTCTTTGTAATTAACGACAACTACGAACAAATCAAAGATTGATGTAATGTGGCGTTTTCTGTATTAACTAATGGCATGCTTGCAAAGTTTTCTGATATTCGAAGTTTGCTTTTAGGGGTATGGAGTTGTTCTTGTTAATACGGATGAGGCGGGCACCTTGATAGTGACCAATTTTCGTCTTCTATTCCTGGTATGTGAAGATGTGCTGTGAATTTCATTCTAAAGTTTCATTCTGTTCGTTTTATGCATGGCCCGAGTAAAGTTCATGTTTGAAGAGGAGTAATTTTGGTAACAGTGTAGTTCATGTTAGTAATGTGGCAATCTAGAGTGACTTTGAAACAGATGGGGTTGGGGGAGCTTAAAATTAGATATGACGGTGCAGACACTGTTATATATAAGGTCTGGAATATACACTTTGGGGAGACTTGGGTGAGTATCTGTGCAATTGGTGCATACGATGAGATGGAAGAAGGTGATGGTAGAATTGAAAAACAAAACAATGGAGGAGAAAAACCTTCAAGATTTGTTAATAAAAGATAAAGAAAATGTCTCGCAGTGGACATTGCATTTGTTAGATTTTCTGCTTGTTTCTGGTACTGCTACTGAAATTTTTAGATCGTAAATTGTTTGCGGTTTGAGGAATGTAAAATATATAATAACATATTTAATCATCTGTAATTTGATGATGGTGATGGTGTTGGTGTTGTGTGTGTTCCATATTTATCCCCAGAATAGCTAATTTGATATCCTTACTTTTGTTTTTCAAGAGTGAAGGAACTAGGAATGTTATTGCACTTGGCACTATACCGTTGGCAACAATTGAGAAGTTCACCAAAATTGTAAGCTCTAATCTCCATGTATACACTTTTATTGTTGACAAACAATTCTTGTGATAAACTCGTTTGTGGTGCTCGAATCTCAAATACATTTGTATCTATAATCTTTCTACGAGTCTTGCATCTTTGAAAGATGTAGAGATGAAATTAATTGAGGAGAGTTTACCGAGATGCCTGGTCACATACTTTTATCGTGAGTAGAGTGTTTTCATATTTATTATTACAAAGAACTGTGGTCGTTGTTACTTACATGGAAAAATCATTCCGGTTCTTGACTTTCATGCATTTACTAAACATGGGTATTGGAATTATTCAAATTATGAATTCCAGGAGTTCAATAACTCTTATGAAATTAAAAGAAAAAAAAAATGTAGGTTTCACATTAAAATTTGTTAAATACCAGAAAAATCAGGAAGCATATCAACTAGGGGGCCTAGTTGATCCCATACTCATTCCTTCTTTCCCTTCCTCTTCATGACTTCCCCCATTCCAAGTAAATAAACATAACATGTGTCGGCATGAAGTATTTGATTACAATTTTAAAATAGCTCTCCTCGTTCAAGTCCTTTTCATGTCCATCAGGTCATATCCTTCATGCTTTCCCAATTCGTTGTTCCACTTCTCAGGTGATCTACCAACAATACATCAGTGATCTGCCCATTTTGGTGCATGGTCTTTTTCTTTTTGCACCATTTATCTCTGTACTCCTCTTCACATTTTTGTTGAGAGAATAAATTCACTCTTTGCCAAGTTTTGAGAGATGACAGAGCTTTAAGACAAATTAAGTTTCCTTGGTTTGCTTCTCTCAAGTCTAATCTAGATGATTGAATGGACCCAACAAGAATGACAAATTTATAAATGTCTGCTAGTATTAATTTTTCAATATTGTTTTTCCCCAGATAGTGTTTTTTTTTTTTTTGTTGGATGTGGAAATCGCCAGTTCATTGTATTTAGTTGACTATGTAGGTTGTAAAGAACCAGCCAACCCCTCGTCAATCTGAAAAGACTCCATCAAGACGACTTCTTCAGGTCATTGGTAAGACTTGTATGAAGTACTTATGTAAATGAATATGAATTCTTTTCTTTATCATGTGAGATTCGGTATCATTCGACGATTGTTTTAGGAAGAGACGTGTTGATACTATGTTAGATCTTAACTAATTCAGTCCAGTTGCGATTTCAATAGTAGTTTAAAGATTCTTGGAAATGTTTGCTACTAAAGCATGGGACGTCGTTGCAATAACATGGTTATCTGGCTTAGTGCTGCTAAATATTGATGGTTTTATACAGGCTAAAATTTTCCCCATTGTCTGCTTTGATTTTCTCAAACAGTTCTTGTTCACACTTCCATCCAAATATGTATACTTTGCAGGTAAAGACATGAGGACCATTGTCTTTGGGTTTCGTCCTAAAACAAGGCAGGTAAATTATTATTGTGAATACTTCTCGATACTTTTGCATTGTGGTTCACTCCAGTTTATATTTTATAAAGGTTTTGTATCCTTAAAATTACGATGAAAGGCTATCTATAGTTCTGCAAATGTTGTGACAAAACTGAACATCGGTCTCAAAAACCAATTTCGTCAATTTATGACCACACTTTTCTTTTTTAGGACAAATTGCACTTCATAATATCCCTTGAATGGGCTTCATTATATTGAATGTTTAACTGATTGTATTCTAGTCATCATAAATAAAGAACACCTGCAGTTTATTATAGGTGAAACCAATCTTAAAATTATGGTTAAAAGTGAATGCCAATGGTTGACAGGGGGGGTGGACTATCCTTCCACCATGTCTTGAAAAGTGAGGCTTTAGCTTCAACACTAACAAAACAGGGCAGAAGTCGAGTTGTATGTTGGGCAGTTTCATCAATACTACGATGGAAATAATGCAGCTAAAGCTGCAACCACAACAGCTAAACAAAATTCATTATTGTTATTAGCAGCTGCACAGGGGGAGCAGCACGTCTGGACCACGTGTAGAATAAAGTATTATGTATATAGTACTATACAATAATAACTTGAGAGAATAAGTGATTTATATACTTGCTTTCTTGTGCCTATACCTTATGCCTATAACCTTGACGAATCTCGCTGGTGTGTCTCGAAGCATAAAAGGTTTTCAATATCATGGTGAATTCACTTTGTTGCTTCTTGCATTTAAAGTTGTGAACAGCTGTCTAACATGGGTATTTAAAACAAAACAAAAAACTTGTAGAGACGTGCAATATTTGATGCATTATCAAGGTGTACAAAGCCAACAAGTCTCTGGGATCTTTATGCTTTTGTTTCTGGACCTTCCAAATTTAGTAACACCAACCCAAAGGTGCGGTTACTAAATGAGTATCTTCGGCTTCTTGGGAAAGGGTCCTCACGTGCATCTATGAATATGATTGAAGATGGGTCATTCACATTTTCTAATGATTTGTGGAGGATAAGTAGTATAAATTCCAGCTATATCATGTGCCAGAGTTATCCATTTGCCTTGATGGTTCCAAAATCCATAACGTAAGAGTTTAAGATCCATCATTTCATACTTCTGCCTTATGTTTTTCAGGTTTAATGAGTCTTACTTCATTGACTTAGAACTATGCAACTAATAATTATTTCATGGTTGCTGATGCTAGTGATGAAGAAGTGCTTCAAGCTTCCAACTTTCGAGCAAGAGGTCGCTTGCCTGTAGTTACATGGTGTCATCCAAGTATGCAATAAGTCTCTTTGTTGCCATCATATCAAATCCATTTTCTCTTTTTCACCAAAAATAAGTCCTTTTGCAGCTCCTTTTGTTATACTACTCATACTTGTGTTCTAATAACTTAGACAACTTACAGAAACGGGAGCAGTTCTTGCACGGTCATCCCAACCCTTAGTTGGTCTCATGATGAATATGAGGAGGTAATAGAATCCATCTTTTGAAAATGAAATCTCCTCTCATATTGCACGCACACAGAGAGTAGATATACATGACTGTCAAGAGGACACCCTGAAAAGGAAATGATATCATACATATTATGTTAGTTTACTTTTAATTCTTGGAATTTAGAGCACCTTTATATTATCATATATTTTTGCATGATTTGTTATGCAATTGGTGATGATCCACATATCCACTTGCGTTCATTTGTCTGCAGTAACACAGATGAAAAGATTGTTGCTGCACTTTGCACTCAACTTGCTGGTACAAGAGTTAAACAGAGGTAAGTGATGGTTTTGTTCAACTTGTTGCTTTGTACTTTTATCTGTGTTATTTTTTCACGTTCGGTATTTTTGTTGCATCTATTTATTAATGACCTAGTAGTGCTAATGGGTCAATGTTGCAATACAACAAGCATTAAGAAGTGTTAATAATAAGGGCTAATTACATTTCACACCCTCCATGTTTGGGGTGATTTTCAAAATGGGCCACAATGTTTCAATTTTCTCACATTGCCCCGTAAGGTTTTGAAATTGTATCAATTTACACCTTTTGTCTAATGAATTATTTGAATCATAAACTGATGGCATGGTGAACATGAAACCCGTAATTGCTATGACATGTAAGCCACATTTGCACCACATTGACTAAAAAACACATCAACTTAATGGATATTTAGACGTTCAAATATCCAAAGAGGTGTAAATTGATACAATTTCAAAACCTAAGGGGGCAATGTGAGAAAATTGAAACCTAACAGTCCATTTTAAAAATCATCTCAAACCTTGAGGGTGTAAAATGTAGTTAACCCTAATAATAATCATAATAACAGTAAAAAAAAAGAATATTCCCTTTAATAGGTGCTTAAACAGTCTATGTCCTTGATGCTCACTCTTGTCATTTATTTGTTTTCTTATTCCACAATTTTTTTATGCTTATGGTAGTTTACGGTTCAACAAGTGGAGGTTGTGTTAATCATTTTTCTGATAATTTAGTTAGGTTGTATCATTCCAGAACATTTATATCTTCTGAAATGATTGATTTCCAGGAAGTTATATATAGCCGATGCAAGGCCTCGAAAAAATGCTCTAGCTAATGGTGCTATGGGAGGTGGCTCTGAGTCATCTTCAAATTATTCTCAATCTGAGGTATCTCTAACTTTTGGATTTTTTATTTATGCATCTTTGGCTGTGTAATATCATAATTATATAACTTCCTATTTCTTTTCTTTTGGGGTGTATCAGATAGTTTTCTTTGGGATAGACAACATACATGCAATGAGAGAGAGCTTTGCTAGACTCAGAGACTATTTAGACACTCATGGTGCAGCTTCATCGGATGGAATGTCATCTTTCTTGGTTAGTCTAGCTATCTTATGAATATCTAGGCTCTTTATCCGTGTTAAATTGTGGTTCTAAGTTTTTTTAAATTTTTTTTTTATTCTGATGGCTATAAAGTATGCTGTATTTATTGATAATAGCTGCATGTTTTGTTTGTTCAAAGATAAAAGTTACTCTTAGTGGTTGGTAGAGTCAGGTTGTGAGAGCGCAATATGTGTGTGTAGTACTAGAAAAATACTTCCATGAATAAAAGTGAACATTAGTACACAGGGCACATGTTGTGTACGCGGAAACAGAGCAAAATCGGTCTGACATTGCATGAATGAAAACTAAAAGACGCCACTCTGATCTATAAAGTCTCAGGTCTACAAGTGAAGGCTATATATTTATTCCCTAGAAGTAAGATTTTTAAACTCTGCAACGTGTATGGTTTTTAGTTTTTACCTAAGGGGAGTTATTTATATACAAAGGTTTCAATTCCAAAAGTAGATGGATTATTTCTGAAAGTGAATGGAAGTTTGGGGATCTCAAAGGTTGTGAACCTGTGGCCCCATGTGTCCAAAGTGTCTTTGTTAACTGATCTCGAGGCTTGCTAAGAGGCATGGTTAAAATGTGATATTTGTCTTTTGAGAAGAAAAATATTTAATTAAATATTAATATTGTTGAAAGTATTTACAGTGAAAAAAAAAAAAAAAAAAAAAAAAAGGAGGAAAAGAGGAAGGGAAGATCAAGTTTGTTATGGCTTTTTTTTCTCAATTTAATAAATGAAAAATGTTGTGTTTGATGTGGGAGAGAAGAATACATGTTTTACACTTGTTAATATTGACAGAGACATGGTGGATGGACGTGGGGTGGAGGTAACCTAAGCAGTATGTCTGCTTCAGTGTCAACACTGGGGGACAGTGGTTGGTTAAATCATGTTCAAAGTGTCTTGGCTGGTTCTGCTTGGATTGCTGCTCGTGTTGCTTTGGAGTCAGCATCAGTGCTTGTACATTGTAGGTAAGGGCTACTATACCTGTACTTCATCAAACTGGCATGATGGTTCGGTTTTTTTCCATTTTTGGTGTTTTAACCTCTAATTTGCAATTCTTTTGTTAAGTGATGGATGGGACAGAACCACTCAGCTGATTTCACTTGCCAATTTGTTGCTTGATCCATACTATCGGACTTTAACTGGGTTTCAGGTATTTGCTGGACATGCTTGGAAAGATGCCCTGATTTATGATGCTAGTTTTTCTTAGATTTCATGGGTAAAAACCCGTATAAGATAAAACTCATTTATGTTAAAAGGAGTGCATTCCTTCTTTTGTTCTGTGGGCCGTTCTTCTGCAGTTTTGACGCTGGAGTGTCTATTGCATTTCTTCTTTTGTTCTGTGGGTCGTCGTCAGAGTTTGCATTTTTATTTTGAAGTCACTATAAAATTTAATTATGTGCTTTGATACAGGCACTAGTTGAGAAAGATTGGTTAGCATTTGGTCACCCATTTGCAGATCGAATTGGCATGCCAGCTGTAACGGGAAGTGGCAACATGCCTTCTGAATTGACGAGGCAGGCCTCTGCTCCGGTTCTCCAGTCATCACCCAGTCGCCATTCATCAGCGTCTCAAGCACCTACTTCTCATGCACAGAATTCGAATGACTATTCTCCCATATTTCTGCAGGTACACATTGTTATATTGGTACATTATTACTGCGTTAAATTTCAACTCGCTATTCTTATACTTGTAGAATCTAAACCCAAAAGGAACTCATTCATAACATATATCAATTGATCCACAAAAGTAGAACACAATAAAATTAAGGATATATGGTCAAGTCTCATGTTGGCATCATCATCTCCATCTTCCTCAATCACAAATCTTTATTTGTCGAACCAGGGACAGGGAGAGCGTTTTGGTTGTTTAAACTTTTTTTTTTTTTGAAAATTCCATTTGTTGAGAATATCGCGTTTAAGAATGGGAAAAACAAGAACAAACTTTGGAAATCGAAAAACAAATAACCAAAATAAATAACACCAAGAATTTACGTGGTTCGGCAATATGTGCCTACGTCCACTGGACAGCAACAACAATCTTTCACTATATCAATAATGAGTACAACCAATAATCTTGCCAAATCTCTAGAACTAGGACTTGACGAAAAACCTGAAAGAACAAGAACAGGAAATACACTCTCTTTTCTTTTCTCTCGCACACACTTTGCCCTTAATTCAAAACTAGTACAATAATCCCTTTATATAGACGTAATAAAGGTGTTCTTCAATAAGGAATACTAATCCTAATTGGAATCTAATTATGAATCCTTCTCCAATTGAGAAACTAACTCCAATTGGGAAAACAATTTAATCCTCTAAGACTATTAATTCCCAATAGACTTAGGACAACTTATCATGGGCTGGAAAAACCCAACACCATTGCCCTGACCTTTTTGAAATACAAATGTCAAAATAGGTTATTGTGGTTTAAGCAATTTTAGTTAAATGTTCAACTTTCATCATTTTGTGTAACTTGGAAACCACATGTGGGTCATGTATATGGGCATTATAGTATTTTTATATCCAATCCCACATAATCATCTGGAATCACGATAGTTTCACTCCACATAAACCCAAAAAAATCTTTGTTTCAAGTCTCTAGTTTACCGAAAAAGTTGTTTCAGATACCAACTTATCAAGTGAGATTGTATACAGAAAAATTATAATGCTCTTGCACGTGAACGTGAAGTTATACGAATTGACAAAAACTGAACAATTGACCAAAATTGGTTTTTTAATAAATCATAAGGGAAAAGTTGACACAATTGGAACCAAGGTAGTTAAAGTAACAGTTACCATAAACACAAGGAGCATTTGTGACTTTTGGCCTTTTAAAAAATAGTCAATCTTTCTGATCCCATATTTTAAAGGAAGTTGCAAAAAGATCCGAATTGTATTCTTGACTGTATCCAGTCAACTTCCAATTTTCTGTCAAGTTTCATTACTTCTCTGTTGAATTCGACTTCGGCAGCGGTTCACTCTAGTCAACTTCCAATTTTCTGTCAAGTTTGTCCTTTCCACCAGAAATGATGCCAAGTGTTTAATTTTGAGGAATGGTCTGAGATTGCAATTGAAAGCAATTGCACCAGAACTGTTTTTTTTTTTTTCTTCCATTGTGTAAGTCACTAATCCTAGGCTTTTCTGATGCAGTGGGTTGATTGTGTTTCACAATTGTTACGGATGTATCCTTTTGCTTTTGAGTTTTCTTCGGTATGTATCCTTCTTTCATAAGTGCACGATTTCTCTTTTTTATGAAACTACTCACAAATGCAGTTCAATTAGTCACCGAACAACTTTATTTGTTTTTCTAATGTTTCTTTGTGATCAGGTAACAATAGTTCATTAAATTTTCCACTATTTTGTGATCTAGGCATTTCTGGTGGATCTATTGGACTGTGTTCTATCGTGTCGCTTTGGAAACTTCTTATGTAATAGGTAAGAAATTTGATATAGTATGTTTCACATCTCCTCTCGAAAAACAAGTGGCTCATGGAAAATTGTGCTCGATTTGATCGAATAGTTGACCCAGAAAATTTGATGTAAACTATTATTCAATACTTCTTCCTGATTGCTCATGTATTTCAGTGAAAGGGAGAGACAGCAATGTGGTGTACCCGATGCTTGTGGATGCATGTGGGCATATTTTGCTGATTTACGTGCTTCGCAGGGAAGTTCTCATGTGCACTATAACTACTTTTATGATCCCGTGAAACACGATGGTCCACTGTTACCTCCAGCAGCAGCTTTAGCACCAACTCTTTGGCCTCAATTCCATCTTCGTTGGGCTTGTCCCTCAGAGGCTCAAGTTGGAGGGGTTGAAGCTCAATTTAGGCAAATGGATGTTAAGTTCTCTGAACTACAAAAGGTAATAATACTTCTGGCTCCTAAATCTTTCCTCTGAATAGTCTTTCTAGCTTTTTTCTTTTTAACCTATTTTTTTCAAGAGGGCGAGTTCTTGATCTTGCTCTACAGCTCGCAGTAGGTTGTTATTTATTGCTTGGATTGTAGTTCAATTATTTGGTAAATAAACCTGAGTATAATATTTACTTGTGTCAAGCAGGTCCTTTTAAAGGCGAACCAAAAGAAAACAACTGTTTGTTTCTGTTTTTAGTTGCAAGTTGTATCACCACCTCTAATTCACGCTGACCCCATTAAATAAGGATACAACGAGGGGTTGGTGTATTCGATAAATTTTTGCTTATTGACAGGCTTAATATGTTTGTGGAAGATGTTGATTTATGTTTCTTACCATCTCCGATCGTTTGTTTCTCAAAACTTCATTGGCATGTTACATTTGCCTATGACGTGAATAACATTTTATGTTGGTTATGTCGAAAACTCCTTACAGGAAAAAGAAATGGCAGAAAGGAAAGCTAAAGAAATCGCCACCTTAATGGAATCGTTAACCGCAGAATTGCAAAATGAGAAGCAAGTTAGCAGCTCAGCTAAGCAGATGGCCAGGAGGGCAAATAGGGAAAGTGACGCCATAAAGCGAGCTGTACAGTCACTGGGATGCAAGGTCCACTTTTCAAACAGTGGAGATTGCGCCGTTGACATTGAAAGTAGCCAATTTGCATCTTCGCAGAAATTACCTTATTATTTAAAAAGAGAAGCGGATGGCACAATGCAGCGTGATGAGAAATCAGACCTCTCTCTTTCAATCACAGTTATGGCAGATGACGATGCTTCCAGCAACCCAATTGGCCGAGTATGTGAAACGTTATGCCCGTTAGGCATGCGAGATGGGGGCTGCCGGTGGCCAGATGCTGGTTGTGCTCAGTTGGGTAGCCAATTCCTCGGACTCAAGGCTAACTACGAGGCATTTGATAAACTTTCTATTTATGACAGCTATTTCCAGCCGAAATAATGCTATATAAATTTGGAGCTTTCTTGGAGGTACCAAACCAAACTCACTACTCCCGCAACGTTATCCCTGTGGAAATTCCCATATAGAGTTCAAAGTTTCTTTTAGCATAGTTCCAAGATTTTTTGTAGCATGCCAAAAAGTAAACACGAAGAACGACGAAGGACGGACCCGATAATTGAAGATGGGTCTGGAGATGTATTGTACAGAGGATGTACAGTTAGCTGAGGACCATTTCTATCATATAGACAGATCTAAAGGAAAAACCAGAATGGTGGAAGATCAGGCGTATATACGGTCAGTTCGTCTACTTCTCATTACATTTTTGTTTGGTGCTCGTATGGTTAACTGTAAAGGTTGCAATTAATCTCCTAAACGAGGTTAGTTTTCGATGCGATTTATGTAGTGTTACATTGTTTTTGTCCAGTATTCACTCAATTGAGGTTAGCTGAAAACGACCACCTAAACATTATTTTGATTTCGCAATTCCACGACAGAAGAGCAGCTCATGAACTCTGCAACCGTCGGTGATGCACGACAGGTGAGCGTTGCAGAAAGCCGGTTATCTGTAAAACACGAAACTGCTTGAAAACAGGCGATTGCTTGATCCACAGACGAAAACAAACCCATGTTTGGTCATTTACCATAGTAAAATACCTGTAGCAACCAAATTAAGATATCCAATTTATCCTGTTGTAAATAAATAGGCAGGCAATTAAACAGTGAAAGGCAAACGAACACCTAGACCTGGCGTTTTGGACCCTATCCGTTAACCCGACTCGATGCGACCCGTTAATATTAGTATTTGGATGGATGCTTAACGGGTCGGGTCGTTAACGGGTGAATTAATTAACAACCCGTTAGACTCGTTAACACTTATTAATTGAGGATGTTTTAGTAATTTCAGTAGTCTTAACAAAAAATAAAATCAATGCAAAATAATAATAATAATTGTTAACGGGTTGGGTTTGGATGACCCGTTAGCTTAACGAGTCGAGTTCGGGTGATCCGTTAACTCAATGGGTTAGATTGAATTCAACCCAAACCTAATAAACTCGACCCCGTTTACAAGTCTATGAACACCTCATCCGCAACTTCTCAACCATGGACAAGCCACCTTCCGGCAAATCCGACAACGGTGAATCACGACCTGGAAGCACTCTGCTCTCTACGATGGATGTCTTAAATAATTTCGTATCTGAACGATGAAAGAGAGAAATGAGAGTACGTTCGGAATTTTGAAAAATTCATTAATCAACACTGTTCACCCACCTCTTTAAGAAACCGGTTTTTTAAAGTTGTTTTTTGCTGCTTCGGATTTTCAGCTTTTTTTATCACCTAAAACTGAAAAAAATGCTGCTTAAAAGGTGTTTACCAAACACAACTTCCCCAGCTTTTTATGGTCAGTGCCTTTTTTTTAGAGTTAAGCTGTACCAAACTGGTACTTAAATCTAAACCAAACTACGTAGAGAGCAATTCGAGCTTGCATGAAGAGGAATACGTTGCTCTAGTCAACTTGACTAGCCCGCGTCTACCACATTTCTAAAAGATGCTATTGCAGTCAAAACAAAATCTGGAAGTTACTAATAGCATCAACATCAACCTTGTAAATTAAACACACAAACTGCAGATCTTACCATTCCTCACCTACAAAAATTATTTGTGTACGGAGGAAATATCTATTTTCATCCGCTTATAAAACCTGCCAACACTGCAAGGAAAAGTTCCATCTCTTCTTTCATCTCCCTTCATCTCTTTCTCTTGGCACCAGCTCCGGAACCTCGGCCGCCCCTTTTCACGCTGGCAGCAGCAGAACCACCTCTACCCCTGCCAGCTGGTGTCTTCTTTGCACTTGTATTTGGCGCACCCTTCAAATCGAATTGTACTTGCACTCCTGCACGGTATGAGGAACGCATAAATCATGCACTCTGGAACGACATACATTTAAAGAGCCTGAATATGCGAGCTTTCGAATTCAGTCGCATCCATGTAGGATGCTACCAGTTACCTTTTGTGTTCAAACTTTGCAGTTCCTTTTGCAGCTTCTCACCAACCGCTGAACCTTCTGACACAGGAAAAAAAAAAATCACTAAGTGATCACCAATAAGTCAGATGGTACCAACCAGAATTGAGTCCAGAAGCAAACTAGCTCGCATAATTTTTAGTTCCATTTACAACCCTAATGGCATAACTAAAACTTTTTTCTGAGTAAGGTCCTTCCGGCAATATATAAGAGAATTACAGTGTCAGTAACTCTAAAACAAACCATTTCTGGTGATGTCAAGTTTCTTGACAAGAAACAGAGCAAAATCCTAGAACATTATTTCAATATTCTACAGAGATGCACACTCAGAGGCAATAATATACCAACAGGTCACGAAAGAACATTTCTAGAAGCATTCCCTGTAATTCATTTCCTTTACTTTCTGCAATTTGGGAAACCCAGATAGCATGGAACATGCCCTCCATTTCTTATGAAGTACAACACGTTAGCATACACCATTTTTATTTTACAGCATAATAATGATAGAGCTTTCTGTTCCAGAAACATCTTAAGGCAACACCTTTTCACAAATTATACTGCAGAACAAAATGGCCGTTTATGGTTGTGAAAACTTTCCGAAAACTAAAGTAGGCCCAGCAAAAAGAATTATCTATAAAAGAGAAAAGGAGCAGCAAAATGATGAATGAAAAACTTACCCAAGTCCTCTGTATCTGACGAATTTTCATCTTCACTCTGAACCAAAGTATCATCAATGTTCTCTCCAATTGCATCATCAGATGGTTCTAAAAGAGCAGCAATCCGCTTCTTAGGGGCCTTTTTCATTCCAGGAATAGTGACAAAATCTGCAGCTCGTACCATCCTTGTTTTGCTTCCTTCTTTGTATGCTTTTGTCAGAGCTGCTTTTACAGCAGGCACTATGCCATCTAGCGGATTTGGATGCCCCTGATATATAGCATAGCGAAGAGAAAAAATTGAAAATTTTGAAGCAGTATAGCAACAACAACAACCATGCCTGCACCAAGCGTTACCTGATATTTGGATAACTCCACAATAGTATCAAAGTCATCCTGACTAATGGAGTAAGTATTCATGAACTCCACAACTTCCTGCACTGCTTCATCCTGATATTGTGTAACATAGAAGATGGATTTACAACTGATCATCAACACAACTGTTTTACATATTTTGCAATTAATGTATATCTTCATATACTAGAATAGATTATCTCCAACCTTAGGCAGTTCACGGAGAGGCACGGTCAATCGTTTCAGAAGAAGAGAAAGGTATTCAACTCGCACTGTTTCCCTAACCAATTTACAAACGAGAAATTAAGAAGCTTCCAAGGTACACAAAATCAGACAAATAAAATAAAAACAGAGTGGTAGAGAGAGGGAGGGAGGGAGGGAGAGGTAGTGGTCTTGAATGTACACATTCACTAATAAAAACCTTGGCATGACGAACTTTTTATTTCTTTTTTGTCACAACTACATGATAAAATATCAGGAATCCAATTAAATATATCGAACATAATCCAACAATTGGAAATTTCCAAAATTTTCAAGTTAAAATGCAACAGTAGGACTGAAAACAGAAGGAAAAATAAAAGTAACCACTAAACTCCTAAACAAATATAAACAATTGAAGTTTCCTTGGCAAGTATACCATGGCCATGTACACGCAAGAAAATATAAGCTTACAACTTTCCAGATGGATGTAAAGTTCTAGGGCTCCATATAAACACCATTGGTTGTATACTTGTATATTATTTTCAATCCTTATATAAGTCAATAACGTTCGGCATTATGGCCTAGTTTGGTGTCTGGGATTGGATTGCTGAATGAAGAAACGGAAGTCCCTTCCAAAGTTTGTCCAAGTTTAAGGTAGAAGATGGATTTATGAAGGATTGACAAGGATAAGTGTCCTTCATGACTAGTCCATCTTCTACCGTCAACATGGAGACTTTTTGAAAGTTGAATCAATTTCTTGCTTCAACACACTGAATCTAGTGACTTCTCCCATCCAATCCAATCCTTGACGCCACACGAGGCCATATGGTGGCATAACCCATTGCAAAACTCAAATGCATTAGGTTACTGACAAAAAATTCAAACATAGAACAGAAACTACCTCCCCGAACTAGATTCACGAGAAGCAAGAAGATGGACATGCAAATCTTCCAAGAGCCTACGATTCTTTCCTAATGTTGAGTTCTTTCCTAGCCACCCTCCAAATCTATTAAAATTCCTTTCTCCCTGCACAATTAGGTCAACTTGTGACGATAAGCATAAACCTTGATGCATATAACATGCATATTTGAAAACACTAGGAAGATATACAACAACAACCACCAAGCCTTATCCCACTAGGAAGACATATAACCCAACAAAAATATTTATAAAGTGAAGAAATGGATGGTCCAATGACAGCAAAACTTCTTTACAATACCTTTATTTATTTTATTTTTTTTTCAGATTCTTTACAATACCATACACAGGTCAATAAAACAAGATCCTAATATCATGTGCACCCCTCTGTGTAGCTTTATAGGTGTAATGCGATCATAGGAAAGCTGTATAAATAAAATGTGAATAACACAAAGAAAAGATCATTATAGAACCATTTATATGAAGGCTGCAACAATATGTGCATCGCTAGAGCACACAGAATGAACACATTTTCAAGGCCAAAGAGAGGACCAGTTAACGCTCTTTGAATTTATAAACTTGCAAGGAAAAGGAAATAAATTACCTGCTCAAGTGTCTCTCTTTGCCCCCGCAACAATGCAGCACTGGTTATAGATATAAAATAATACCATGAATCAGAAATTATGAATAAATTCATAAAGAAATTATCTCAGCAGATGTGAAGAAACATACGGAATTATAGAGGATGAAAGAGAAGCACTTTGGGAAAGCTGCCATTGCCGATATTTCCTAATCTGTACATTGAAAATATCTCCATTGCCAATAGACTCAGCGGCACGGGCAATCAAGTTCATACGTTTAATCCCACTATCATCTTTAACAGCCGCACTTGGCCTATAGTTGATATAATTTTCCTGCCAGAAATTGAAAAATGGAAGTAATGTATTAGAATATTTAAACTTTTGGCTACAAATATGATCATTTGGAAAATAAAGAATAGGGTGCAGTTTTTAAAATTTGATTAGTGCAGAAGCATAGGTAGATTCAATGTTCAAGTGAATGCAACTTTGCATCCAAGTCCATCAAGAATCAAAGTAACCAAAAGAAAATAAGTAGAATAACATTCTGATTCTAGTCATTTGCATGAGAACAAGCGGCACTAAGATCTTAAATCAACTAACACGATTTGAAAAGTTGTAGGAGACGTGTAGTGAGTAACACTAAGCCTCATGGGAAGAGAGAGGGCGATGAGAGGGAGAATCTGATAACTTTGAAGTCAAATTTTCGATCTTTTCTTCCTACTTAATTGTTATTGTACCAAACTACGAAATATTCAAAATTATATCTCATGATAGACATATTCCTCTTTCTATTTTTCTATTTTATTTTTGGTCAGAGTCAAGATACAAATGTAAAACAAGTTCTTCATATTGATGCAAGTTCAAAAAACATCAAAGAAATTTCAAAAAATTGTATTTCTCAGAAATAATGCTCCTACTAGGTAAGTGTCCCTTCGAAATTCTGGCCCCCATTAATACCATCACCCACTGAAAAGCATTACCAGATAAAGCTTCATAAGGTCATATTTTTACAATAAAAATTCCACTCCTGATGTTACTGTCATATCTTTACAATTAACCTATGTGAAACAAACTAAAGCATTGCACTGTTTGTTATAACATTTTTTATTCAGTATATGCCAACCCAAAAAGCAAGTGTGCTAGCAAAGAAAGAACCTGGATTAGAAGAGGGACTAGGTCAGGATCACTCATACTCAGGTCAACTCGCTCATCCATTCGCAGCTTTCCAGCATTAAAACCAAACAGCCTGCAAGCATAAAAGACAAGTTGGCATCACGCACATGGTAAAGAGAAACAAAAATACCATATCTGGCCATACAATAAATGTCAAAGGTTATATGGGATAAAGTAAGGTTTTGAGCATCGTGACAGTGGAGTTTTGTGGGAAAATGTGACATTTTGTGAATTGTGTGACAGTATAGGTTTTGTGGGATAAATTGAGGTTTGGGACAATCAATTTTTTTTAGAAGAGACAATAAAATTTTATTAAAACAATAACATGAATTACAAAAAAGTGGATAAGAAATCCACCATCTAGTAAAACTAGCTTAAGACCTCTCAAGAAAATATATTTACAAGTAACTAAAGCTAAACCAAATTCATTTTACGGCTGCTAACATATCCCTCGCTATATGAGAAAGAGAATAATGCCTGAACTCATTAGAAACTGATGCCCAGAGGGGCTGCCCAGTATCTTACTCTACCCAAAGTTCTACCCCCACTCCATTATAATCCTCAAAAACTCTTCTACTACACTCCAACCAAATGTTCCAAAAAACTGCCAACACCAAACAGCCCCACAAAGCTTTGGCTTTCCTCCCCTTTCCTAAAGCCTCGAATTTGGTGCTTAGAAGCTCGAAACAACCCTTTGGAATAACCCAACTTGCTCTAACTTCCAGGAACAATTTCCACCAAAACTGTATTAGGTAAGAACAATGGAGAAAGACATGATTAACACTCTCCTCCTCAGTTTTACACAAGCTGCATCAATGGGGAGAAATGCAAATAAAAGGCCTTTGCCTTTGAACTTGATAACAGGTGTTGGCCTTCCCAATATCCAAGACCAAGAACCTTGACGTTCGGAGGAGGTTTTGAATTCCAAATCTGAGAAAAGGGTCGAAAATGTTGCACAGTTCCATTACCCCCCCATCGAGAAATAGAACTGACTAATCCTAAGGCAAAGGGTCGAGAAACTGGCTCTCTTCTGTGTTTACAGAAATACTATATTTTTGGCAGAATGGAGGGCTGTACTTATTTAAACTTATGCAATGTGTTTGTATTCTTTTTGTATGGTCGATGGAAAACTTCGTTTCTCATAAATAATATTATTTTTAAAAAAATAGAGATTTGGTTCAGAGCAGTAAGTTGTTCTGATTTGTGGATGGTAGGTTAGTTTCTCTATTTCTCTCTCAGTAAATAGCTTGTCCATGGCATCCTATTAAAAGAAAAAATATATGTATAATTGAGAGCAAAGCAATGAAGTTAAAAACATGGTTCAAACAACCTCAAGTTATCAATCAAGAAACCAAGTTCAGAAAATGCAATTTTTTTTTTTGAGAAGAAACTGTAATATTAATAAAAAAGGAAATACACAGAAGTGGATAAGAGATCCACCAAGAACATAACCAGAAAATCTCTCAAGAAGATCTGATTGCAAGTAGCAAAACCTCTACCAACTTCACTTTACAGCTGCTAACATATCCCATAAGATGTGAGAAAGAGAGTAATTCTTAAAATCATTTGAAACTGAAGCCCAGAGGGCTGCCCAATATCTTACTCTACCCCAAAGATCTGCTACCCCCACACCAGAATAATCCTCAAAAATTCTTTCGTTACGCTCCAGCCAAATGTTCCAAAAAACTGCCGACACCAGACAACCCCACAAAGTTTTAGCTTTCCTCCCACTTCCTAGAGCCTCAAAGTTCAGAAAATGCAATTGAATAAGAGACAAACATATCAAAGATTCAAAAGACAACAAGATGCAGAGAACCAGAGCCAAAAAGAGATCTTTGCTGCCATACTTGTCAACAGCTGTGAATGGTGAAATATCTTCATCCTTTGAACTGCTTAATAAACGCTGCCGTACATCATCATATTTTATGACAGACATTGAGAGGCTCATATATTGCAATTGGTTAACTGCCATTCGCATGTCTCCATTAACTTTTTCTGCAAGTTCCTCAAGAGCAATCTGAGAATGAATAGAAAATTAATCAACAGGGGGGAAAAAGAATCTTTAGACACATGCCGGAAACCGGAGAAGCGCAATGCCTGATCACATGTAAAACCATAGTAAAAAATGATTATGAAGGTTAGCACTGAAAAAAACCAATACCTAAACTGAGTTCGGTCCTAACAACATCTCATCCCAAGGAAAAAAAAGGACAATTACAAGAAAAATAGCAGGGGAAAAAGAGAAAATGGAAAAACAACTACACTGTCAAGAACCATATAAAACTTTTCTAAACAAAATTAACAGGGGGAGAAAAAAAAATTAAAATTCTACAATATGGTGCGTTACAACAGCAGAATTGTGTCCCACATGATATTTTGGTGAATGGAAGCTTTTGTAGCACTATAGTAAATGAAAACACCAAAAAGTGTACTACCATCACCATGGGAAAAAAAAATGCACTCGGAGTTGTAAAGCATTTACCTCATTAACTTGAAGGCCTTCAGCATTTGCAACTTGCATCAACCTCTTTGCCATCTACAAACCATAAACAAAATTTAATAACAGCACAGTGGCAGCAACCTTATTATTCTTCAAAGGTATGTCAAATATAAGTGTCAAAAAGCCTGAAGTTCCACAATAAAAATCACTTGACAAAATCTCAAATGCAATTTCCTTATCCATGCGAGCATACACACAATCAAAAACAAATTCTTGCAAATGGAAATCAATATTGCAGAGTCTTATAGATGAAAATTAATCTTCCCCTTCCTGCTCAACCAAACTACTATGTCAACCCACTTGTTTAACGATCAAAATTTATATTTGGTAACAAGAAATTTTTATAGCACTCAACATCACAGTGCAACAAACATTATAAGCTTATGCTATAGAAGCATGTTGTAAAATTCTTTAAAAAAATATTAGTCAAGTGAAAGGACATGTGTTAGATGATGAGGTGTATGGTGAGCATACACCATAGTTACGGTGCAACCGCATCATAACCAGCATAAACAATTTCAATTTTCATCACAAATGTCAATTTGTATGTCTGAATGCAGACAAACTTAACATTGCATCAACGTAGCAAACCAAAAGAAAGAAAAGAAAAAAAAGAAGAAAAAAGAACTTCAACAAGAAGGCATGATTAAGAATGAATAACTAAATGTGCACGTGACTAGAAGAAACAATATGAATATTCTTCCAAATACTCAAATATACAGAGGTACAGACAATTTAGGGAGGTGGAAGGAGACCTGTTGCTTGGTAGGTTTGCGAAAACTGAGAAGCAAACAGTAGTTCACAAGACTTTTCAGTTTCTGACTGTAACGATCATTACAAATGCAGATAATAGGAATTTTTGAAATCTTTATGCTAGCAATAAGATCAGCAACTCCTCCCCGATCTCCAGCAGACATCCCATCAACCTCATCCATAATCAGCACAGTTTTTGGATGCTTTGATCTGCAAATTTAACTAAGCATCAACTAGAGAAAATAATTCTGTCAGGCACATCCTATGCGTAAATGCACCCCAAATAATATATACTATAGATTAGGCTTAATTACTGTGTCCCCCCTTGAAAGATGTCTCTAATCCCACTTAACCACGAAATCACAGCCAGGATCCCCCTCTCTCTGCCAAACCCTCATCCAACCCTTCCCCGAATTCCAACAGATTTCGCTGCCAATACCACTCCTCGTACCCCTTCCTCCCTGTGCACCCTCACCCCCGATCTCCCCTACTAGTAACAACCCAAACCCCCATCCCCACCCTCTCTCGTTAATTTTTTTAAATTCCCCTCTTCTTAAGAACCCCACTTGAGCCACATCAGCAGCTACGGAATTTTTTATGAACTTGACGGTGAGGGGAAAAATGGGACTCAAAAAGTGCGATTAGGAAGAAATAATGTAATGAAGCCATTGTTGAGAGAGAGAGAGAGGGAGAGTAAAACCAACCCATCCATGCTCAGGGCCTTGTTACTGACAAGCTCTTTAATTGAATTTGCATTGCTTCCACCAATTCCCTTTTCAATCTTTGAATCAGCTTTCCCACGACTGTCACTAGCATTTACCTAAACAATTCAGCAATATTCAAATTATCTTTTAGTTCTGCAAAATTCAAATTTAGCATGAGAGAGATAACAGAAAATAGCATTTAGTAACATAATTCAGCAATATTCAAATTTTCTCATAGTTCTGCTTATTGGTTAAAGTACGACACCTCAATTGCCTGGAAACCAAGCATTTGACTGACTAACTTTGCAGACGTTGTTTTCCCTATACCGGGTGTTCCACTTAAAAGTACAGCCTTTTTTGCACCAGAATTGGTTGGGTTTTTTCCTTTTTTCTTATCTCCGGTATCAAGAAATTGCTCACTCCAATGTGACAACCAATCATGAAGCTGCTTTACCTGCAGAATAGACAATACATCATCTGTATCGAGCTTTACTTCTGCTTCCCAGAGAGATGCATGTGCAGACAACAATTCAACAGCACATGCAATGGTGGCAAAACAATGACCAACATACCAGGGATTGATTGCCAATAATGTCGTTTGGAACCTTTGGCCTATATTTTTCTGTCCAAGTAAAAGTAGAATGCTCGGTAGTTTTCTTACGCCTAGCAAGGGAGGCATCTGACTGCAACTGTTTGCTAGATGCACTTGATGCCAACGAGCTTCCAGTGCATTCTTCTGGAACAGTCAGCATGCCAATTTTATAAGAAAAATCCAATAATGATGCAACTACTTTTGTTTTTCAAATAAGACGCAACTGCTTAATTAACCTCAAAATCCATATAACAAGAAAAACATTACTTTTGGTCTCCATGTCAAGAGTGCACAATAATTTAAACACTTTTGAAAGTCAAGACAAATAGGAGGGAAAAATAAGCAAAAACATCACATCACAAAACATAAAGTTGATTCTAAAGAATAGATAACAACTAAAACATAAAAATGTAAGTTTTATTCCCAAGTAACACTGAGAGCAGAAAACTTTGGATACATGGTCCCAATTAGCAAATGAAAAAAAATGAAACAGAATATAAGTTAATCATACTGATACCATCTGTAGTTTGGAACACTTCCTACTACCCTATGAACATAGTCTAACAAAGAACAGATAATAACCACTCAAATAGCAGAACAAGATGAAAGCAGTACAGAAAAGATGGATCAGGAGCCATCAGGAAGATTATTAAAAACCAGGTAAATACAAGATAAACTACACAAAACAAAGCAAAAAAAATTAGTCCAAAACAGCAGGGCAATTAATTGTAGCAAACTAATAGAGACATCATTAAAGTTCTGGGAGTCCCAAAGAGAAGCCATAAATGAATTATATCTAAAAGTGTAGCACAACTTTTTTTTTTTCTATCATCAAAAGTTCACGTATTCATTTCTCCCCACACCACCCAAACAGAAGCAAGATGGCACGCTGCCACAAGGTTCCCAAGTTATTTTCCATTTTCCTTCCCAAAAAGCATTCAGACAACAAAGAACCACAGTGCCACAAATCACCGGAATTAACCAAACTAAAGGACCACATCTGCTCACAATTGTGAACAGAAGAAGAGAGCGCAAAATACATGATCAAATTATTCACCACAACAATGAACAGTACCCTATTGCCCTTATATGCTAGCTGTGCAAAAATATGTATAAACACTATGGACACAAGATAATTGAGAAATAAGACACCCTCGACCCTTTTCATATATTTAGATTATAGAGCAAACCCTTGAAGAAAAGTACAAATTCAATCCCTGGAATTGGATTATATTGCATAAGAATTAACCTAATTGGGCACCACAAGCAAGCATGAGAGAGGGTGAGAAGCAACTAAACATCTACATAATTCAATGGCCTAAATGTATAAAGAGGACAATGCAAGAACACAATGAATACATATATTACAAAGTTTAACAGAGAAAAAAGATAAATCAGAATGAAAAGCAAGTTTCCTGCAAGCAACGAACTATTGAGACCCGAGCGATCATGACACACATACACAGAGAGTAAACCCAGCCAAACCAAAAACCAAATAATAAATCTGCAATTAGAACAACACACCCAAATTACTTAATGAACTGGGACATACTCTTCACTGTTACTTTCTTAGGGCTTTTACTGGGTAAAGATGCTGCTGCAGCATCAACCACAGATTTCTTTGCTTCTTGTACAGGTACTTTAGCACCAATAGACGCCCGAATCATACCAAACAATCCATCCTCGGTAAGAAAAGCAGTACTACAGAATACAATTATTATTTAGATAAAAATAAAGCAAGTATAGGAAATATGAAAATTCTAGTTCGGTTTAAGACAGCAACCCAAGTTCTTTGGCTTTGGAGGATTTCCTTCCCTCAATATCTTCATCGCATAAAAGATAGTTCTGTAAATAGACCATGTTAATCAAATGTTAGCAGTCGTATGTAAATCGAAGGGAATACAAGATAGAAACATCAACAAACCGTTTTCTTGCTGACAGATCCAGTAACACGACCGCCGTGACGTTTAATCAAATCCTCTGCTTCTTCTCTTTCCAAACTGTAAGTAGTAAAGTTTAAACTTCAATATTAGAATGAATGGAAAACAAACATTTATTGAAATCTACCAAAGAAAATAGGGAAGAAGAAACTCATGCTGCCAGACAAACATTATACTTGAAACTATAATACCTACACAATCCTGACAAGCATGTGAACGTCATAAATATATTACAATAAATACCTGTCAAGTGTACCACTAATTACAAAAGTCAAGCCAGCTAAACAATTAGGAGCACCTTCAGGAACTTCCTGAGACATGCAAACATGGACTAATAGTTAACATCAAGAATAACACAATAACTTTAATAATCAATTCCACATATTCCAAAACATTAAACCTTTTCTCCTTTGTGTGGAGGATCTTTCCTTTCTCCAAAATTCATAAATCCGCCTCGTCCAGCACCCCTGCCTCTTCCACCAGCTGGTACTGCCGAAGCACCTCTTCCACCACGACCCCTACCAGCCGGCTTGAGGGATGATTCAGCAACCTTTTCATCTTCATCGCCACCTTCATCAATAGCCGTAACCTTCTGTGGGATTCCCGTGCCAGACGTGCTCTTCAATTTCTTACTAGGAGTGGCATCAACTGATTTCTTCTTCGAATTAGGAAAGACAAAATCGTCGTCGTCGTCGTCATCAACTTTGTGAGCTTTTTTTGCAGGTGAGGGTTTAACAGATTCATCAGGATCCTTGTGAGGCTTTCTTTTGGCTGGAACTTCAGTTGTTCCTTTTTCATCTTTTGGCTTATCTGTGGGGAAATACTTGCTAGTTTTCCTCCTGCCAGAATTTTCTTGACCTCCTTGCACCTGGTTTATCACAGACAACAGAATTAAAGAACAAAATGGAAACCTTATTACGATTAATATAGTTTCACAATTCCCCTGTTCTGTGCACTTGCCAACTACGGGTCACTGGCATTTCAGTTTTGGTTCAAGATTCGTCTACTATAGGGCAACCCCAAGCCAACAAGGCTCCCCGATTTGCAAGGTGGGGGGCAACGTCTATCGTACGCAGCCTTACCTTTGCTTTTTACAAAGAGGCTGTTTCCAATACTCAAACCCGTGATCTTTTGGTCACAAAGGAGCAACCTTTCTGTGCACCAAGACTCACCCTCAAAATACACACATTAAGACTAAGAAAATAATCCTCCTTTTCACACAATTTTCTCAGCAAAACCGAGCAGTGGAAAAATCATACTTTCATGTTGTTAAAAAAGAACATTGAAACAAATGTAAAATGCAATGAACCTACTGGTTCTTTAGGCTCAGTCTTCGGTGAAACGGTCGCCTCCGGTTTCTTGGTGTTTCCCTTGTCGTGCGACTTCATAAACCACTTCCTAATATCGGCCTGGGATTTGATTCGTCCAAATAAACAAACGGCAGACAAAAAAAAATAAAGATTTCATCATCAGCTTATGAAGGGCAAGAAGAATAATCAACAGTCAAATCTTTAAACCCTAGAAAATGCGATTTGGAGGAAAATTTAGTAATCTGAAGTTACCATGTCTGAAGCTTTGAGGTAGAATGCAGTATCAAGGACACTATCGGGATCACTGCCTCACAGACAATATCTGCATCTACAGGCAAGGCAACCCTAAATTATCTTAGAAATCAAACCCACACGGAAACTTGAAGAGGGAAACTTGAAGAGGTCTTTGCCTTGGGTTTTTTAGGGTGTGTTGGTGTTTGTGTAAGGGTTTAAAAGGGAGGCTTTTTAGTCTTGACAAAATGGTGGGATTCTTGAAAACCCTCCGCCTCAAGAGGTAGGATTGCGTCGTCCCTCCTTCCTCGTGATTCCTCTCTCTCTCTCTCTCTCTCGCTGCACCGTGCCTCCCTTCACTCTCGCTGCCTGCACTCCCGCTCGCGATCCCGCGCCTGTTACCTCTTGTTTGGTTGCTGAGAAACAAAATCAAGTTAACTGGATTTCAATCGCTGCTTTCGGGGGGTGTATTGAATTGGGATTTTGAGGGATTTTAATTCTTTTAATGAATCTAGGGATATTCAATCAGGATTTTAAGTGATTCTCTGATATTCAAGGTGTATTCAATCAGAATTTTAAGATAGTTTATTAAAATCCTCATAAATCCGGATGTATTCAATTAGGATTTTAAAGAAGTTTATAACATTGCAGGTGTATTCAATTAGAAATTGATTTTAAAGAATTTGAAAAAGTTGAGGAATTTGAGGGAATTTGAGAGATTTCGTAGTGTATTTTAAGCATCCACAAATCTCAGCTCTCTCCATGAGATTTCGAGGGAATTGAATCAAAATTTTATATGAAATCTCTATAAATCAATTAAATTCCACAAAAATTCATGGATTTATAATTCCACTAAAGTCTCTCAAATTCCTGATTGAATACACCCCTTCTTCTTTTCCTGCTGTATTTATTTTATTTTTGGGTTTATTATATTTTCTGTAAATATTTTGTATTTATCATTTTTTTTTTCCCTGAATTATCATTATTAGGACGGTTATATTGTATAAACCCTTTTTCCAGAGCATTTTTTTTACTTTTTCAGTTTTGATTTACTTTTTAGCAAATGGTTTTGAAGTTGACATGTTGGTCTCTAACAAAAATTGATACAAGTGTTTTTCAAGTTTGTCCATTATAAATTATTTTTTATTATTTTATGAAAATCTATCTATATTTTTGTTAAATTATCTGATCACTTTTTTAAAGGTATTTTGATCAAAACCAATTTCTTCACTTAACAAATATATTGACAGATTTTTTATGATAAACAAACTCAAATATCACTTCTATTGATTTTTATTGTCAGATACCAAAAAAATAGAGTCATGTCAATCTAAAAAAAATATTTTAATTTAATCTTTTTTTCTTTTCAAATAACAAACAAATAGAAATTAGATAAGCATATTAAAAATCAAAACCCTCATTGTAAATTCCATCATTAGGCCATCCCACTGGAGGGCTACATGGCCCAATTTAGCCCATTTTGCTCTCAAACCCATCTCCAATGAAGGGCTACATGGAAACTTCAAAAAAAAGTTCAGTAGCCGAATCCTACCCGGCTTGCCATACTTGGCCCTCAAAATAAGAACGGGCCAAAATTGTCCACGGGCCCAGCCCGAGAAAAGTTGCTTGGATAAACTGGGTCGATGCAATCGGGTGTTGCGGGTTGCATGTCTTATAACACACTCGCACCTTTTTATGTATAAAATCAGGCAGCACCCGAGTACATCCAACGGTCCGGAAAGACAGGCTGACGTCAACTAGCTGTTACATGCGCTTTACAAGGTTTACCATCATTGATCCGAAAATAACGTTAAAAGGGACATCATGATTCAACCGTTATTGGGGGAAAGTTTGCTTCATGATTGTACTTTGGTAAAACTTGCTTTCATGATTTTATCGTTGGCATGGAGCGTCACCGTGGTGGTTTGCCGATGCAATCAAAGTCCCAAACGTTTAAATTGTGCTCTCACTTTCATTCACAAGGCAATGCAGAAGTTGTGTGAACGTAAAACCACACCCCAGAAAACAATGAATGGATCTAATAACCAGCGGTAAATCTTATAAGTCGTAACGAAATCAAGACTGGAAAGTGAAAGAGAAAACACTTTCTTTACTAAGCACACTCAAGGAATCCAGAAAGTAACTTGCAGTTTCTATGTTCCACATTTCACGCGTAGTCAACATATGAAAAACCTATTCATCAGCATTAGACCGTCCGTCATCCGAAGACCCGTCCTTTTTATCCCTTCTTTCCTGCCATCTTGCCCAAAGCCACCTCAAAACCAGATACCCTCCAAGTGCAGAAAGCTGAAAGTAGGCAAAGTAACATAATTAAAACACGACGGGAAGTCGCTGGTTCATGAGAAAACAAAATGGACAGAAAGCCAACACCTTTTCTGCCTAATGGATAGTGAGCACCATGCTATCAGAATCTGAACTAAAGTACAAGCTTGTGGAGAAAACAACAAAGTTGTGACTAGGTTTTTGCTAATCCGGATAGTTTTTATTACGAAGACAGAGATTTGTAGCTACCAAGTTCATGCCTCGCCTCAATGGACCAATTATAACAAATTGGAGTCATATCTTCAAACATAAAAGATCAACACTGACACACAGCAAAGTCTCACAAGTGTGTGTAAGTTGTATGTTCATGAACATATAATTGCTCTCTGCTTCTGTGTAAAACAAAATATGAATGGTTTTTCTTGATCAAACAATGAAATATGCATCTTAATCATCGGTGCAAAATTTGAAAAACATTACAACTAGTGGAAGCTTTTAGATGTAAAGATTCAGCAATGCTCACAATTATCAAATCCCTACAAAACTGATGTTTCAAGTCCTACTGCCTTGTAAGCAAAATAATCGACCAGGACTTATTTAACCACGTTTGATAGGACACTGAAATGCCAGTTCAACAATCAACACAACTCAATCATTCAAGATCTTGGTAAAATATCTCAATCCACCAGTCCTATAGAGTTTATGACTGATATTGTTATCTCACCTATTAGCCATCACGTAGATTTAGTCAACCTATATCTGCATCAATTTAAACTGCCCACCAAAATCTCCATGACAACTTTCCCTACTCATATTTTCCAAGTATACCAACAGAATCAAGACACTTTGACCGCTGTCCTGCCCCGGACCCAGTGATTGATTGATAAAGTGGCAAGAGATAACCATCCAATCCGAAAACGTAAAGGCCAAGTTTATTCCTGCAAGTGGTGTCAATTGCATGATAAACACCTTGAAATCCCACTTGCCGCGTCCAGCCGCAAGACTGCTTACAAGCAGCTCATTCATTTCCTAATTATCACTACAGATGGACATAAAACTACCTCAAGCCACGTCTAAGTTATAGCTTCCAATGGTAAGCACTAGAGTGCTTATTATGCACTTCCAGCTAGCACACTCTAAACTAAAGATATAAAAGAATAGGTGGAAAGCAAACTGGTTTCAAATTGGTTTCAAATTGGTTTCAAATTGACTGCGATCTCAGAACCAAACGTCTAGAACTTATAAGATATATATTTGGTAGGATTCACTATGACAATAAAATACCTTATTTTTTGGACTAAAAAAATACAGGGTCTCACAACCACTGAGCTAAAATGATCATTATTCGCTTGGAGATGACTGTGTCGTCACCAATCTTCAAAAGAAAATCCACGTTAATCTTTTGAAATCCTTTTCGGAGTCCCTCAAGATAAAGAACACAAGCTCGAATCAATCCACTGCTATGTAAAAGTATCTCTTCACCTTGCAATAGTAGCCCTCCTTCAAAATGCCACACCCATTCACTAAGCTACATCTGCTTAACCAGTTAAACACATATAAAGACCTCTATCTCACAAGCAAATAGTTGTAATCTCTAGGCCTCACCAGACCATCATGTCAATAATTACTACAAATTTGTGTTTCGAGAAAAAACCGTGAGAACAAACAAACAACAGAATGATTGTAGGCAGTGTACAAACAAAACTAAAAACCCTTCATCAGACTTCCTTTACCCCTTAAAGGGTTGTGAATCGAAAGTTGCATACACCCGAAAAACCCTTTTATGAAGTTAAACTCCTATACTCAGACCCGTTCCTATCCAATTTATGTTTGTGGTAATCAAAAATTCAAACGACCAGCATAAATCAAGACGTATCCATTTTTTTTTCTTCATATTAAATTCAAGTTTCATCACGAAAAATTCCAAGTTCAAATACAAGGATGCAAGAAACCAACTCACATACAATCATGAATGAAAACCCAGATTTCATATACAACAAATTAGCAAAATTTCATGTAAAAAAATCAACAAAATAAAATACACCAGAGTAAAAAAGCCATGCCTGCCAGAGTATAATAGGATTGGAAGTCTTGGTTATGGGCTCTTCGCACTCAACCGCCACAGGCGGAGGAGCCACCACTTGAGCTTTCGGGAAGCTCACAACGACCGGCTTCGGCGTCTTACTTTCAGTTCCTTCTTCTGGTTTCCTTGGCTCCTCTGCAACAACGACGCTTGCCGCTTCTGGTTCTTGCTTCAGGAAGGGGAGTTGAAGCTTGAACTTGGGGAAGAGTGAAAACAAGTTTTTGGGTCCTTTTGGGTCGTCTTCTTTGATTACAATCTCTGTGTTTTCCGCCATTTTTGGGAGAGAGAGGGCGATTCTGAATGTGTGTTTGGAGTGTAAACGGCGGAGAAAGCGAGGAGAATGAGATGTTGAAAACGCCGCTTTGATGATATTTTCTCTCTTTTTCTTATTCCAGAAGGTCCTCCATCCTCGTCTAAATTTAAAAATTAAAAATATAGATGTGGTGTTTTGAGGAAAAAAAAAAAAAAATCCTCTCCTAATTACTTTCCACCTAATCCGGGATCCGGGCCGTTCAAATTTTCATCCAACGGTTACAATTATTATCACTTTAAAGGCCTCTGTTTGTAGCATTTGGATGAAATTTAAACGGCCCGGATTCCGAATTAGGAGGATTAGGTGAAAAAGATTAGGAGATGATCCATTTTCCAAAAAAAAAAAGCAACACTACTTATAATAATAATATTTTTCTCAAATAAATAAAAGTTTAAAACGTATGATTTTGATATTCGTCTATGCATCCATTATCTGGATAATCAAATATAGCAATGTTAATCCAATTGCATTTACTAGTTCTTGTCTGTTACGCTCCGAATCTTGGGTGGGTGAAAAACCCAAATTTAGAACATGAATTATATTAAATAAATAAAAAGATTAAAATAAAGTTGGGAAAAAAATATTTCTATAAAAAAAAATAATAATAAAAAAACACTTATTCTATACAAAGAGGAGATTATATTCACACACCCTAAATTATTTTTCTCCTACAACCTTTTAATTTTTTAATATTTTCTATCAAGTATTTGTGGTGTGTAAAAAATATTAAAAAACCAAAAAAGTGTGGAAGAAGTAATTTAAGATGTGTGAATATAATCTCTTTACAAAGAACATAAAATAAATAAATAAACTTCTAGTCTCATATTTAATTTGATTTCAATAGAAAGCATGTAGTTCATAATCATCTTCATAAAATTCATGACAACTCAATAAACATTGTGGTACAACCATCACTGAGTGCCTGTTGGAGTGAAATTTCCTACAAGAAGAAATACCTCCACAGATTTGTTGACCGCAATCCTCACGTTTGCCGAATCCTACGTTGTAAGTGTCTCCGAACAATCTTCCTGCGTAGTTTGCCCGAGCGAGCACCTGCAAGAGATACTCCGACGCTCAAGTCAGTATTGATTTTTTCTCTGGATTATCTCGGGTTCTTCTCACGTACCTGGCTCTTTGGCTTCTTTCCCTATTTATAGGATTGCATGCTTGAGGATCAAGTACCACGACCATTCTTTCCTTCCCACTTCCGTAGTGGTCGTCTGACATATGACTGCATGCTTTGGGAACAAGTATCACGTCCTCCTCTCCCACTTCTCCTCCGTAGCGGCCTCTCCTGCTTCTCCTTCGTAGTGGGGTAGGTTTCCAAACACGTTCCCCTTGCGTCTATAAGGGAAGTTATCTAGACCCGTTTCCCTTACGTCCGTATATTTCTTGCGGGCTTTTTGTCTTGCTCAACACTTTCTCCTTGGATAATCGGCATTGGCCCATGAGTTGAAACTGGATTTTATCCTCCCACAATGCCCCCTTTTTCCCTTTTTTACGTATGTAAAATAGTGGAAAACTGAATTTTTCGATCTCATGAAGCCTCGAAAGCTTAAAACTTTAGGCATTTCCTGTTAAGGCCAAATTTGTGGCTTATTTTATTTTCGCATAATTTACGAGCGTCGAATAGACATCTTCGTAAAATTTACGAATGAGGGTTGACACCTTCTCATTATGATTTTCGAACGAGGATTTACGAACGAGGAAAGAGGATTTACGGAAGAGGACTTACGAAAGAAGACTTACTTACGAAAAAGGACTGACGAGAAAGGATTGACACAAAAGATTTACGGAAGAAGATTTACGAAAAAGGATTTACGAAAGAGGACTTACGGAAGAGGACTGACGAAAGATGACTTACTTACGAAAGAGGACTGACACAAAAGATTTACGGAAGAAGATTTACGAAAAAGGATTTACGAAAGAGGACTTACGAAAAAGGACTGACGAAAGAGGACTTACTTACGAAAGAGGACTGACACAAAAGATTTACGGAAGAAGATTTACGAAAGAGGACTGACATTACGAAAGTTGACTGACAAAATTTGGCTGGGTAAACTGTCTGACAGGCTATACATATACATATAAGCCACTGTCCTATCTTGCTGAACTGAGGAAAGCAGCTGCTGCAGCACAGAAGCCTAAAAGCGCGTCCCAACACGCCTAGTCTGCACCTACTTCTGTTTTTATGCGGGCACACATGCATACATATATACTGACATTCACCGACACCATCTTCCTTTTCTATATGTGTATATATATATATGCCTTCCGTCCCTGACTAGCTATTCTATATATACATAGGATAATACTTGGGTACTGACTGTTCAGTACCCAACATTTATTGACATCATAATAGACCAATAAAATAAAGATACATGTCCATTTTCAAGTCTCTAACCATACAACCAAACATCCTTTATTCCTTATTCTGCAAACCAAACATTCTTCTTCTCCCTCATCGAACCTGAATGGCGACACACCCACAACCCCTCTCTTCTCCGGTGACCCAATCCCTATTTCTTGCGACCCACCAATTCCTATTTCTTGCGACCCACCAATCCCTTTCTTCTACAGCGACTGCGATCGTCGTCCTCCGTAATGGACGACGGCGATGATTGTGACCTATCATCATCAATTCGGACAGTCCCTTTCCTCATTTGATCGGTGATGTTTGTGCCTTGTGGTGACGAGCAAGATCTTGAAGCCACAATTTCTGCCATTAATTAGTTTAGATCTTCATAATGGTTACAATCAGTGCGTGAAGAAGAACCTCAAGGAAGAGCATGAATCTCTTTTTCATAAAAATAAATCGTATGAGTTCAGTTAGATGGGTGAGAGCTTTTTGTGAAAGAATTTGCAATGTTTTGCTGGTCTGGAATGAACTGTGGGCGGAGAGAAGGAGAAGAGGGATTTGAGATTTGGAGTGTTTGGTTGTGTGATTTGAGATTTGAAAATGGACAGGTGTCTTTGTTTTATTGGAGGTCAGTAAAATTTGGGTACTGAACAGTCAGTACCCAAGTATTATCCATATACATATATATATATATATATATATATATACATACACACATAGGGATGAAAGGCGTCAGAAATGTATATATATATATATATATATATATTTTTCTGACGCCTTCCATCCCTGACTTGACATTCTATATATATATATATATATATATATATATATATATATATACACATTTCTGACGCCTTCCATCCCTGATTTGCCATTCTATATATATATATATATATATATATATATGCACACTTTTGCAGACATCATGTCCTTGCCAGACTTGCACTTCGGCCTATCTATCTAACTGTATATACGCACACGCAACATCTAAATGCATATCTCTGCGTACTGACATGCAAATCTCTACACTTGCTTTTCATATATTTGCATATATTTCTACGCATACACGTGTATATATTTATATGTCATTACCTTGAGTTTCTTCGTCCTCATTTTCCTTCACTTCATCTGCTCAGTTTCTTCACCAAACCTGTGATTTCTCGTTTCAGAGTGGCTTCTTCACTTACAGGTAATTTTCCACTTCAAACCCCTCTTGCGGGAATATTTCAAACGTTTATAGGCACAAGTTCCTCCTTTTGTCTTCTCTAATCAATTTTGGCCAGTAAGTCTCCCACCCCGTTTCTCATGTCCAAACGTACTCTTTGGTCCAAATATAGTGGCACTCCACCACACTTTGAAGTCGTCAAAGCTCGTGACCAAGGTTATGTTCCGGATGATGTACACCTCTGCCCACTTCCTGTCGGAGCTGACATGTATTCGGGCTCCAGTATTCAAACCGGGTCTACCGTTTTGTCTCCGGACCACCTAGGGGCCATTAGTTTCCCGCTCCACCCCATGATTCATCTCATCTTATTCTTTACAAATACCCACCCTATGCAATTGAACCCGAACTCTTATTTGATTATGTCGACCTTTTTGGCTCTGGGTTTGAAGCTAGGTGTCTTCTTAGGTTTTAGAGATTTCCTCTATCTCTTCGATTTGACTACCATCAAGAATGAAGGCAGCTTCTTTAGCTTTACACCTAGATATCGCAAGAAATTTTTGTCATTTGGCCCTTCGAGAGCTAGAGATTGGAAGAACTGCCCTATTCTGGTTTCGGGGAACTGGATGGCTCCCGAGCTGTCTCAACTATCTATCCCCTCAACTTTTGGTCCTAAAGCTGGTATATAAATTTACTCATGTTATTAGTTTTTCCACAAATATTCGAACATTACTTATCGTGAGCTTCTTTTGCAGTTTTGTCGGATGGTCCCGAACGAATAATTTCCAAAGACCGAGAATGTTGGCTAAAGATGTCACATCCCGACCCGGGGTCCACCACATCCCGAGCCCGCTCCACCACCGTAGCACGATATTGTCCGCTTTGGGCCCCGACTACGCCCTCACGGTTTTGTTTCTGGGAACTCACACAAGAACTTCCCAGTGGGTCACCCATCATGAGAGTGCTCTCGCGCGCTACTCGCTTAACTTCGGAGTTCCTACGGAACCCGAAGCCAGTGAGCTCCCAAAAGACCTCGCGCTAGGTAGGGATGGAAATATACATATAAGGATCACTCCCCTGGGCGATGTGGGATCTCACAATCCACCCCCTTAGGGGCCCGACGTCCTCGTCGGCACAATTCCGGCCAAGGATTGGCTCTGATACCAAATTGTCACATCCTGGCCCGGGCTCTACTACATCCCGGGCTCGACTCCGCCGTAGCACGATATTGTCCGCTTTGGGCCCCGGCCACGCCCTCACGGTTTTGTTTCTGGGAACTCACACGAGAACTTCCCAGTGGGTCACCCATCATGGGAGTGCTCTCGCGCGCTACTCGCTTAACTTCGGAGTTCCCATGGAACCCGAAGCCAGTGAACTCCCAAAAGGCCTCGCGCTAGGTAGAGATGGGAATATACATATAAGGCTTACATGATCCACGCCCCTGGGCGATGTGGGATCTTACAAAAGAGGTTTGTGACGGCAAAGATATGGAACTCTAGAGAAGTTGCCGACACCTTTACCCAAATAACTTCTCCCCGCAACTCCATTATTTACTTCCCGTATTGTTTGGTCGATCGGTCGATGCCCCCAGACCATTTGCTTAAATCTATCTTTGCTCTCGATCTTGAGCTTCAGTTCAGTGCAGGGTCTTCCGTACTTGTGACCGACTCCCGAACGGAGGACTCGGAAGAAGAAGAAGAAGGAGAAGAAGACGAGGGGTCAGGGCGTTTCGACACTGATTCCGACTCGAACTACTCTCCTACGATGGCCTCACCACTTTCCGACATTCCACCGCCCCGCTGCATTACATCACCTCCTCGTGATCTCCCTGTGCCCAGGATTGCAAACAAGTCGGGTAAACAACCTCTGGGAGATAGGCCCAAAAAGCCTAGGCGTGGTTCGCCGACTATCTTCGGCATCACCCCTAGACCCATGCAATGGCAATCGGCTCCTCCCACATTCGGCTCAGCTAGTGGCGAGGATTCTGGTTACTCATCTCAAGCCTGAAGGCCTGAGTTCAAAAAAAGAGATGGAAGTTTCGTCACCCTTGGGGATGATCTATGGGGCAATGCAAACACCGCTACTACTGTGGCGAGAGGCTTGATTCACCCTAATGATGCCGGCCACTTTGAGACAATGCTCGATGACGATGTCGACTCCTATGAATCTCATTGTCTTATGAAGGTATTCTCTCACTTTCTCATGTTTCGTCATTTCTGTGAGCTTTAACCCTACCGTTGTTTCCAGATGGCTTTGCTTCAAAAAGAAAAGTCGAATAGACTAGCTGCCAGGATGGAGTCCCTCAGCCTTAATCAGCAGCAGGTCGAGGAGTGTCAGGCTAAGCTTCTCGGATATGAGGGAGAAATCACGGGTTTGAAAGAGGCTCGCGACGTTGCGACGTTTGAAGTACGCCGCACGCAGGAAGAGTTGGCCGAGGTCAAGCGAGCGAAGGCCACTGAGCGGGAGATGAACACGCAACAGATACACAGAGAGATGGCCTCCAGCTTCAGATTGGGTTGGGTGCAAAGCCAGCAACGTCCAGAGCATCGCTTTGTAGCTGACCCTAATGTGTATGATCGCCATATGAGGGTTGAGCCTGGCGGGTATGAGTGGTATGAGATGATGGATCCTAAAGATCGGAGACCCTCAGACCAACCTGCTTCTTTTGACCCTATCCCAGGCAGCGGGTTCGTCACTACTTCCGGACCCATCTCGGGTTTGGGCTTTGGAGGCTTCCAATCCGGCTCTCGTTTCGACGACGCTTAGTAGCTCCTTATGATTTGTTCTTATGGGTTACAAACCCTGTTTGTGTTTGTATTTACTGCATTTTACTTATTATCTTTGTTGTATCTTCACGTAATTGTCGTTCGCGAGTTGGGCCTTCGCCCTTCCCTTGCCCGACCCTACTTAGCCGTTCTTTTAATTTTCAGTTTTAACTGTGTGCGTTCAAAATCCTTTATCCTTAACTTTGAATTTTCAAACCAAAGATTTTTCTCAATAAGATGCGATCACCTAGGATTTTGAATTTTTGTTTCCATCAACCTCGAATTGATTATACATAAAGGGGCGTTTGAGAGTAAGCAAGCAATACCTGGATCTCATGGCTAACCACCGAAGAGTGAAGCTCAACTTGCGACTCTATGCCGATGTCCCCAAAAAAGGAAACTCCCGGAGGGGGTCCAAGGATTCTGGGAATGTTATCAAGCTACGTTCTGACTCCTCTTCTCGTTCGCGTTCGCCAATAGAGGCTTCTCGATCTTCTGAAGTCCCTAACACTTTTCGTGAATCCACCTACCGGTCTCGAAAAAGGTCGGGTGAAAAACGAGCTTTAGACTCCATCGTCGGTGAAGGGATCTCTCTGGGGCTAAATTATGCCACTCGAGCTCCCAACTCTGTTGCTGATAGAATGGTCTCTCCAGAAGGGAGTTACGCAACTCGGGCACCTAACTCCATCGCTCATTCTCTCAACCCTTATGCGAGAGATGATGCGGTTCCTTCTCGTGCACCTTCCCGTCCCCACCCACGCTGTCCTCAGTGCTTCGACTACTTCTTGTTATTGAACAAACGTGAAACTTTGAAGGAATACTTACAACGTGTTGAACACCAGGTTGATCGTCTCAGGGGGAATTAATGGCTGCCGATTGTGTCGTGTCCGCTGCTCACTCAGATGGCATACATGATGGTTTTAAACAAGGCATTCACTATTTCCGCTCCAAGGCGAAAACGGCTTTTCCTTCCGTAAACTGGGATAGTCTCCCCACCCCATTAGACTAGATGTCCTTTTGCTTATAATAAGTTGGGCCATTAGGTCCAATCACTACTAGGATGTCTAGTGGTGATGTCGTCCTTGTTTTCCCTTTCTACTAGTATGTTTACTTCTCTATTCATTCTTGTCTATTATCGCACTATGTATCAAATCATCCAAGAGGTTTTCCTCTTTTAAATAAAAGATATTTTCTTTTGCGACAGGAGAACATCGTCCTACTGCCTAAGTTTTTACTTTTGCACATGTAAAGCCTTATTTTCATCTAGAAACATACGACGTGTTTCGAGGAGGAAGATTAAATTCGCCCTTTCGTTATCGATCTCAAGGACCGTTCAACCTTGAATTGATTTTTCTACCTATTCGATCTAAGATTTTCGATCTTGGATGGGTCTTTGCCCATTCGATCTTGGGTTTCCGATCTTGGTTGGGTCTTTGCCTGTTCGATCTTGGGTTTTCTTTTCCCATTCGATCTTAGATTTTCTATCTTGGTTGGGTCTTTGCCCATTCGATCTTAGATTTTCGGTCTTGGTTGGGTCTTTGCCCATTCGATCTTGGGTTTTTATTCCCGCTCGATCTTAGATTTTTGATCTTAATTCGATCCTTATCCCTTGGTTTATATTCTTCCTCTTTAGACTTTAGTCTAAGATTTGAGTAAAACGCAACTTTATTTATCAAACAATAAGAAGATGTCAACAGACATCTAAGGATTCACCATTCGACATGCAAGGAAGACAAAAAGGGATTTACCCTTCAACTTTGCTGGAAACAGAAATTTAAATACGGAAAACATGAACACGAAAAGCTAAATGTGGTACTTTCTCAAATGAATTGCGTTCCATGGGCGCAGCACATACTGACCTGTTTCAACGTGCCTGAGTTTATAAGCTCCATTTCCGAAGGCTTCGGTCACCTCATATGGTCATTCCCATATGCGTCCAAGCTTCCCTGCATTCAAATCTTTTGTGTTTTCCATGACCTTTCTCAATACCCATTCTCTGACCTTGAACCTTTTTGACTTAACCCGCTTGTTGAAGTAAGCAACAACTTGGTTCTGGTAGTTCGCTAGTCGTAGTGCAGCAATTTCTCTTTGTTCCTCGATTAAGTCAAGGTTATGGGCTAGTTGCTGATCATTCTTGCCATTTTCCACAACTAATGTTCTGATAGTGGGTAGACCGACTTCCGTGGGGATATCCGCTTCAGTGCCATAAGTAAGGGAGAATGGGCTTTCACCCGTTGGCTTTCGCTTTGTGGTACGATAGGCCCACAGTACATTGGGGAGTTCCTCATGCCACATTCCTTTGCGTTGTTCCAACTTCTTCTTTAAGCAATCAAAAATCGTTCGATTTGTCTTCTCCGCTTGGCCATTGCCCTGGGGATAGCTTCTGGAAAAGAACTATAAAGTGATCCCTTTATCCGTGCAATAACTCCTGAATCTTCGATTATCGAACTGAGTCTCATTATCCGTCACAATCGTCTTTGGTATGCCAAACCGACATATAATGTTTTGCCATACGAATCTTACAACGTCATCTTGTGTAATGGAAACGTACGCTTCTGCTTCTACCCACTTAGTGAAGTAGTCTGTGGCGAGAAAGATTAACCTGTTATTCCCGGGAGCCCTCGGCAGCGGGCCTACAATATCCATGCCCCATTTTTCGAATGGCCAGGGTCCTACGATTGGATTGAGCTCTTCGGCGGGTTGTCTAACAACCGGGGCATATTTCTAGCATTTGTCACACCTCCTCGCATATCGCTCTGCGTCTCGAGACATGTAAGGCCAAAAGTAACCTTGAGTTAATGCTCGATGCGCTAAGCTTCTTCCTCCAGAGTGATTCCCACACGTTCCCTCATGTAATTCTCTTAGAACCCATTCAGATTGCCTTGGATTTAAGCACCTAAGGTAAGGTCTTGAGAATGACCTTCTATAGAGTGTGTCGTTGAAGATTGCATATCTTACCGCCTTCATTCGGAGCTTTCTCTCTTCTACATGATCTTCCGGCTGGATTCCTTTGGTTAAGTAGTTTACGATTTGCCTCATCCAACAATCATCGTCTTCAACTTGAGCCTGCTCTAGCAACGGGTCATCAAGTCTCGTCCCGTCTATCTGCATCACATCTGATTTTACTACTTCGATACTCGGAGAGTACAAACGTTCTACTCCGGTTACCCGTAGGTTCTCTTGTGCAGCTGACACTGCACATGCTAATTGGTCCGTTCTTTCGTTCATCTCTCTAGGTATTTTTTTCAGCTCGAAATATTTGAATTCATTCGCCAGCCCTATAATCAGTTGCTGGTACGCCTCCATCCTCGCATATTTAGCTGTGTACTCTTCCGTCGCCTGGCCGACGATGAGTTGTGAATCACTATGCACGGTAAGATAACTTATCTTCAATTGTTTCGCAAGTTCGAGGCCCAGTATCAGGGCTTCGTATTCCGCCACGTTGTTTGATGCAGGAAATTCCAACCAGATTAAACACTCTAAGTCTACACCTTCAGGGGAAATTAAAATGACCCCTGCCCCCGCTCCTGCTTGATTGGAAGACCCATCCACATACAGCTCCCACCTGGCTTCATTAGGGTCGGCTTTTGCGATTCCCTCGCCTTCGTCCTGCAAACTGTTACGAGGATAACATTCTACAAGAAAATCCGCAATTACTTGACCTTTAGCTGCACTCCTAGGCCGGTACTTTATGTCAAATGAGCTTAGTTTGATGGCCCACTTCGTAATTCTTCCCGATAAGTCTGGTTTAGATAAAATAGCCCTGATCGGTCGATTAGTTAACACCACGATGGTGTGTGCCTCGAAGTATTGACATAGCTTTTTCTTTGCGGTTACTAAGGCTAACACCAACTTCTCAGTGGGCGAATACCTTTTCTCTGCCTCGATAAAGCTTTTGCTCACGTAAAATATAGGTTGCTGAACCGTGTCTTCCTCTCTGAATAACGCAGCGCTCACTACCCCTTCGCTTACGGCCAGGTACATGTATAACGGCTCCCCTTGCTTGGGAATGGTTAACAATAATGAGCTTTATAGATACTTCTTCAGTTATTTGAAAGCTTCTTTTTGCTCATGCCCCCACACATTTCCGTTCTTGTTTCGTATGACTTAAAAGAAATGCTTGCATTGATCGGATGATCGTGAGATGAAACGACTAAGGGCAGCGATTCGTCTAGTTAACACTTGAATGTCTCTGGGCATTACTGGATCCGGCATGTTACACAAGGCTTCAACTTTCGCTGGGTTCGGTTCAATACCTCGTTTGTTCACTATGTGCCCTAAGAACTGCCAATATGATACACCGAATGCACATTTTGCTGGGTTTAGGCGCATGCGATATCTTCTTAGTATGTCAAAAGTGTTGTGCAGATGATCGATGTGTTGGGACCTTTCTCGGCTTTTGACGACCATATCGTCAATGTAAACTTCCATCGTACTTCCGATTTGATTTTTAAACATCTTGTTCACTAACCGTTGATAAGTTGAGCCGGCATTCTTGAGTCCGAAAGGCATGACGGTGTAACAATACAACCTACGCTCAGTAATAAAAGCCGTTTTCTCTTGATCTTCAATAGCCATAGGAATTTGGTTATAACCGGAATAAGCATCTAAGAAAGACAACAATGAGTACCCGGCCGTAGCGTCCACCGTCTGGTCAATTTTTGGAATTGGAAAACAGTATTTCCGGCATGCTCTGTTCAGGTTGGTATAATCCACACATATGCGCCATTTTCCTTTTTTTTTCTTGCCTACCACCACGACGTTCGAAACCCAAGTTGGGCACCAGACATCACGAATGAATCCAACTTCGAAGAGTCTATCGACTTCTGCACTAATAATCTGATTCCGTTCTGGCGCAAATCTCCTATGTTTTTGTCTGTGCGGAGGAAAACTCGAATCAACGTTCAGTCGATGACATGCCACTTCCGGATCAATTCCTGGCATGTCCCTATGAGACCATGCAAAAACATCGGCGTTGCTCCTCAGAAATTTCAACAACTCTTCGACTTCCGCATCAGCTAGGAGGGAGCCCACCCATATTCGTTTCTCAGGATCAGTTGGATCCAAAACCTCTTCCCTCAGTGGTTCTATAGTTGGGGGTTCTTGATCGTCGTTTTTCTGGTCTTGCTGTGGTGGGGCCTCCGCTAATTGCTATAATGGTTTATTCTCTTGCAAGTCCAAGCTCTATTGCTCTTCCCTGGCTGTCTTGATATTTGTTGCCATGTTGTAGCACTTTCTGGCCTCCAACTGATCCCCTTTAATGTCGATTGTCGTTTGACCATCCGTCGACAAGCACCTCATTACCTGACATCTGGTTGACGCTTCCTCATTCATCTGATGGATCCAATCCCTTCCCATAATGGCATTGTACGCACTCGGTGCATCGATGATAACAAAAATGACGAAAAGAGTCTTACCTGCTGCAGTGACGGGAAGACTAACGTCTCCAATCGGCCGGGCCTTGGTTCCTTCAAACGTGTAGAGGGGAGCTGGATTTGGCCTTATCTCTTTCTCGTCCAGTTTCATTCTTCTGAATGTGCTCCAAAGTAGAACGTCTGTGCTGCTTCCCCCATCAATCATTATCCTTTTCACCCTCGAATTAGCAACACGTAGCGTCACGACCAGTGCGCCATTGTGAGGGAATTGAATTCCTTCGAGATCTTTTTGGCTAAAGGAGATGACTCCAAGGTTCTATAATGCTTTGGATGCTTCTAGGGCTGACGTTATGTTGTGCACGCGTCTAGACTTCTCGACTTCCCCGTTTTTGCGACCGAAAGCGTGCTTTGCGTCCCTCAGGGGGTTGGGGTCCACCATGTATGGCATTGATATCCAACAATCTCTCATCCACTCCAATGTTTCCTGTTATTGCTTTAAGTTCTCCATCATTTTTACGTTCGTCTCTTGATTCTACGCGGTATTGTGACAACGTCCCCTTCTTCAGCATAGCTTCCACTTGGTTCCTTAGGCTCCGACAGTCATTAGTGGCATGGCCGAAGTCGTTATGATGAGCACACATCTTATTCCTGTCTCGCTTCTCCAGCGGCGTTCGAATCGGTGCTGGTGCCCGAAAAACTCCATTTCCCTTGTTCTCATGGAAAATCTTGCCCAGACTCACTGTCAGCTTGGTGTGTGGGCGATCTGGTCTTGAGCTTTCATTAAACCCATCATTTGGATCACGCGAGAATCTTCCTTCTTACCTCGGTTGAGTCGTGGGTTTCAGGGTAGGCTCGGCAGCATCCGTCGGAGATACAGCAATAGCCGCGGTGGCTCGTTTTGATTGGATGAGTTCCTCCTCCTCTAATCTAATGATTCCATCAGCTCGGGCCATCACCTCCCTCATGTCCAGTGGCGGAGTTTCGATCAATGACCTATGCATCTTCGTTCCGGGCAATACCCCCTCTCGGAATGCCAAAAATGCAGTGTGAGAATCGCATTCTTCTATGGTGGTCATCTCTTCCGTGAACCTAGTCATGTAGCTTTTGAGGCTTTCGCCTACATTTTGCTTGGTGTTGAACAGGATCGTAACATCCTTTCTTGGCCTCCGATTGCAGACATATTGAGTTATGAATGCTTCGCAAAGCTCTATGAAACTTCTGATAGACTTCGGTTTCAGTTGTCTGAACCAGGTTAAAGATGACCCTGAGAGACTTGAGGGGAACAACTTGCACATGAGGGCCTCGTCTTCTCCTTCAAGCGCCATTTGCTGTTGAAAGTGGTAAATATGTTCGACAGAGTCCGTCGTGCCTTCAAACAGCCTAAACTTTGGTTGGGTGAACTTGGCGGGTTTCTTAGCTTTCAGGATGTCCTCTGTGAACGGCGATTTGCGAATCCCTCTGGCCGCTTCTAAGGAAAGTTCGGCCGGGGTCTGTGGCTTGTATCCTTTCACAATCTTCTCAATCTGTTCTCGCAAATCAACATCTTTTACCTTTTTCTATCCTTTTCCTTTGTGATCCTCTTCCCCTTGGCTTTTCGTCACTTCAACACAGTTGCTGGATGGCGTGCTACTTGAGCTACCCTCCTTGCCTTCTTCCTCTGCCCTCTGTCTCTTAGTGCCGGTCACATCTTCCCCTGGATTTCTTGCTTCAGCCTTCTTCAACGCTTGTTTTGCTGTCTTTTTCGTTTCACGTATTTCCCTCGTTAGCCTTCTAAGTTGTTCTATGGCGAGACTGGGTTCACTGTTTTAGGATTGAAGCCTCGCATGCACCGATCGAGTCCCTGCGTCGGAGGGATTCGGAACTTCTTGTGCGGATCCAGTCATGTTGGTAGTTTGATTTTGTTTCGTTTCCCACAGACGACGCCAACTGTTGGAGTGAAATTTCCTACAAGAAGAAATACCTCCACAGATTTGTTGATCGCAATCCTCACGTTTGCCGAATCCTACGTTGTAAGTGTCTCCGAACAATCTTCTTGTGTAGCTTGCCCGAGCGAGCACCTGCAAGAGATACTCCGACGCTCAAGTCAGTATTGATTTTTTCTCTGGATTATCTCGGGTTCTTCTCACGTACCTGGCTCTTTGACTTTTTTCCCTATTTATAGGATTGCATGCTTGAGGATCAAGTACCATGACCAGTCCTTCCTTCCCACTTCCTTAGTGGTCGTCCGACATATGACTGCATGCTTTGGGAACAAGTATCATGTCATCCTCTCCCACTTCTCCTCCGTAGTGGCCTCTCCTACTTCTCCTCCGTAGTGGGTAGGTTTCCAAACACGTTCCCCTTGCGTCTGTAGGGGAAGTTATCTAGACTCGTTTCCCTTACGTCAGTATATTTCTTGCGGGCTTTTTGTCTTGCACAACACTTTCTCCTTGGATAATCGGCATTGGCCCATGAGTCGAAACTGGATTTTATCCTCCCACAGTGCCCTAGTGGTTTGGGACAAATTTCAGACCCGTATTCCACATGGCACGTTGTGGTTGAATTCATAGTGCTGGTGAATTGCACAATGGTGGCTAGAGGAGGCTAAAATGTCTCTGTGAGTCTTCTTGGCTCCTAAAAATGTGGATTGTCCTCACGAAGTCACCAACTGATCATCTTTTAAAAAAATATACACCGTGATCCCACCCATCTAGACCCTCAAGATCCTTCTTCTTTACAGTCAAAGTCAGCATCATAGCTTCCCCGAAGTTGGTGTCGTGGCTTCCTTGGAATCGGCGTCTCAGCTCCTCAGATATGGTAATAGGCAACATCGTAGTCGTCCTGGAGGACAAACTCCGCTCGTCGTTCTGAAAAATAGGGTGGTAAAAGTTCTCAAGAAACAAGCATAAAAAATGAAGAAGAAAAAGAATTGAAGAAGAAGATTGAAGAATGAGAGGAAGCAGAAACAAAATATTATAAAACCCAAAAATTTGTCTGTTACGCTCCTAGGTGGGTGAAGAAGAAGATTGAAGAAGGAGAGGAAGCAGAAACAAGCATACTAGTTCTTGTCTGTTACGCTCCTAGGTGGGTGAAAAACCCAAAAATTTGGAACACGAATTAAATTAAATAAATAAAAAGATTAAAATCAAGTTGGGAAAAAAAATTTCTATAAAAAAAATAAATAATAAAAAAAACATGTATTTTATACAAAGAGGGAGATTATATTCACACAACCCAAATTAATTCTACATCCTTTTAATTTTTTAATATTTTTCTATCAAGTATTGGTTGTGTTTAGAAAATATTATAAAACCTAAAAGGTGTGGAAGAAGTAATTTGAGATGTGTGAATATAATATCTCTACAAAGAACATAAAATAAATAAATAAACTTCTAGTCTCATATTTAATTTGATTTCAATAGAAAGCATGTAGTTCATAATCATCTTCATAGAATTCATGACAACTCAATAAACACCGTGGTACAATCATCACTGAGTGGCCTAGTGGTTTAAGACGAATTTCAGGCCCGTATTCCACATGACATGTCCTAATTGAATTTATGACGCTGGTGAATTGCACAATGGTGTCTAGAGGAGGCTGAAATGCCTATGTGAGTCTTCTCGACTTCTAAAAAGGTGGACTGCCGTCACGAAGTCACCAACTGATCATCTTTAAAAAAAAATAAAAAATAAACATCGTGATACATTATCATGGGTTAGGATCCTCTCTGGATCCCACCCGTATAGACATCCTTCTTCTTTACAGTCAAAGTCAGCATCGTAGCTTCCACGAAGTTGGTGTCATGGCTTCCCCGGAATCGGCGTCGTAGCTTCCTCAGAGCTGGTAATAGGCAACATCGTAGTCGTCCTGGAGGACAAACTCCGCTCGTCGTTCTGAAAAATAGGGTGGTAAAAATTCTCAAGAAACAAGCATAAAAAATGAAGAAGAAAAAGAATTGAAGAAGAAGATTGAAGAAGGAGAGGAAGCAGAAACAAAACTGAAGAGATGAAAGAAGAAGAATGACCAGATAATCCGGAGAGAATCTTATCCCAAATATCATGATTGAGAGTTTCATGTTTTATTAATTAGTTGTATCACAACTAACACGATAAAAACATGAGTAGAACTTATTTAACAATCTACGAAACGAAAGACAACGCTTTCTAACTATCAATTATACTACCCATAAACTAAAGTACCAATCTTTCACATATAAGGAACTGAAAATAATGCAACAAAACAGAATTAACGTTCACCACGAGATTCTATCACCAAAAGATAATATCATATAACCGGTAGCAATCTTACAAACAAGAGACAAAGGCGGGCTTGACAAATGGACCACGGGATGGAGATATTTTTCATATAATCGGTAGCAATCTGACAAACAAGAGACGAAGGCTTGACAAATGGACCACGGGATCAAGAGATTTTTCAATGTGACTGTCACAGAGGTGGTACATCACGTGTTCCTATATAAATGGTGAGATATGTGTTCTAAAAGGTTAATAACTTAAAAATTAAAATTTTACACAATTTACATAAAAATATGTGATGTACTATCCGTGTTCCCGTCACAACTAAAAATTTATCCACGGATCCACATACTTGAGATCCCCTAACGCACTGTCCACTCTGTCCTCCTGTCAAACTGCCGCGTGGGCTCTCTAACCAACAACCTTATTTCATTTTTCACTAATTAACGCCGCAATTAACTAATTACTGCTCATGAACTAGTAAGTACAGTACAGTAGGAAGCTCCGCACAAAAAAATCTAAAGTTAAAATAATAATGTAAAATTAAAACTGAAGATTTCCACAAGCGTACAAAGGAAGCTGATCAAAATCTCACGCTCTCTGATCGCACTTTCTCGACACAACATTTTCCACAAGCAGTTGCAGTTGTTGTTGCTCGTCTTCTTCTTCTTCTTCTTCGTCGGCGGCGAAAATGCATTCGACTCACTTGTTTCTGGAAGAGCCGATCAGGATGGCTTCGATCCTCGAGCCTTCCAAGCCTGTGAGTAATTCCGATCACTCTAACTCTTCCGTTTCTTTGAATTAGTTTGTTAGTTAGTTAATTTTCAGTTACTGATTGAGAAGAGAGAGAGCCAATTATTTGCTTTTGATTCTTCAGCAAGTAACCAAGTTGCAGTGTGTTTGTTTCCCGAGAAAGTGAAGGATTGGATGGAAAACAAACAGTGTCAATTTAGAAACAGAAATAACAGAAATACAGAACTTGAAATACTTATACTTTATTACTCAAAAATACTTGCAATACATAATGATGCACAATAAATACAGAAAATTAAAATGATACTAACTTGAATGAAACCAAAGGTAGAGGCCAGCGCGAAAGCTATGTCCTTCGAACAGTATTTCCGTCCCACTCTTGTGCTTGTGGTTCTACAACGTCTGCTCGACCAGGATACAACTACCTAATTCTACAATCCGCACTAGATTATAGAATTCTAACGAATTGCTTTGTGTGTTTACTCTCTCTCAAAAGTTTGTGCGAAAGGAAGGAGGGAGAAAAGATGATTTCACTTGGATACTGAGATTTGAAATATATAGGTTGGTTCGCACCCTTTCAAATACCTGTTCAGTGTATTTGAAAGTACACAACTCTTTTTAAGAGCTATGTCTTTTAATCAAAACGTTTTAATTAATTCGAAAATTTAAAATTAAAGAATCAGATTAATTTTAAATTCCAAGGCCCCAAGTGTTAATTAATATTAATTGTATTTAGGCTATATTATACAACCCTAATCCACACAACCATAAGGCCCAAGCCTTCAATCCATTTCCAAATGGTCCATGTTCTAATTACTAGAATAAAGCACTAAATCTATATAAAGGTTATTGGGAATCTTGTTTTCCCCAATGTGGGACAAGAGTCTCAAAACTCCCAACATGTACTACTTGTTTGGCTGTTTCTTACAATTAAATTCAACTCTATGTGTTTATGGGTTTTGGATGGAATCTGTGTTTCCTTCTTGCATCGTAATTCTTATCATGTGTTTGGTTTCTGAGAAATCTTTACTTAGCAATCAAACAGGATATTATTGTTTTCGAAATATTCTCTGAATTTCCGTGGGTTATTAGGTGAATATGTGGCCATAGTGATTTGAAAGAACTTGAATGCGTGACTAACTTTGATGAATTATAAACTTACAGACATTCTTTCCGGCAATGACAAGGATCGTGGGAACGCTTGGTCCAAAATCACGATCGGTTGAGACAATCTCTGGTTGCTTGAAGGCAGGAATGTCTGGTATTACTCACCTGCTATGCTTAATTTTCATTATTCATCTGTCTGATTATGAGTTGCCAGCTTCTTATTTTTGCTATCTCCCTTCATCTATAATACTTTAGTAAAAGGATAATAAACACCGTCTGAGAATTATGTACCTCCGTTTTGGCTGTACAATTTCTTCACTGTGAAGATAATACTGTGTGATTGTTTTGCTTCTAGTAAATCCTTTATCTATTTTCCGTCTGTTAAATTTGAATTCCCTTTTTTAATTTTATATGCCGTTGATTTTACTAATTGAAGTATATAATTCCTTTCACACCCTCCATGTATATATAGTGGCACGGTTTGATTTTTCATGGGGCGATGCTCAGTTTCACCAAGAGACATTGGGAAACCTGAAGGTTGCAATGAAGAGTACCAATAAACTGTGTGCAGTAAGCTTGCTATTCTTACGAGCTCTGCATTTTGTCTCTAAATTATTTAACTGTATATAATGATCCTAAAATTCAACTTTTAACTAACTGTGCTTTTGTGTCTGCATTATTTAATTTGTTATGTTCCTTTCACTAAATCACCTTGACTTGCAAAGGCTTGATATAGGTTTACTTACTTTTTGAGTTACCTCCCTTTGGATATGTACACTTACAAGTTGGTTTATTAGTCTTTTTTTTTCTTTTTTTTTATTTATTTTTTCTTCAGGTAATGCTAGACACAGTGGGTCCAGAGTTGCAGGTAGTGAATAAAAGTGAGCATCCCGTATCTCTCCAGGAAGATACCCTGGTTGTCCTAACACCTGATCAAGACAAAGAGGCCACCTCAAATCTACTACCCATAAATTTTAGTGGCCTGGCAAAGGTATGTATGATTGAAAGATGTCATTCCGAATATTTTCTGGCTTATCTCTATGAAAGACATATATCTTGCTATATTAGAATCCTTGGTTCTATTGGATCTACGGCGATAAACTTTGCCGTGCCAATCTATTTCTCTGATTGAAGACGAACTATGAAGTAACTGTTTTTGCACTTGCCAAACTCAGCTAACCTGGAAAGAGACTGACTTATTCTGACATCAATGAGGGACGGGGCTTTTGACGCATTGTTTGTTTTTCCAATGAGCAGTCGTGTTTTTCAGTCTAACCAACCCCCACTCCCACCCACACACATGCATCGCATTCAAGGGTAATTATTCGACAAAATAATCAAATGGGGAATAACTTAACAATTTGATGATTATAACGATAATTTTCTATGTTTAACAAAACACTCTGTGCTTCTACTTATTTGACAAAAATGAAATGACTAAACCATTTCAAACTTATGTGATTTTGTGCTGTTTCTTCTTGAACTTTTGCTGTATTTTAGATGCTTTACTTTTGGTGTAGAATTCTTGTACATATAGACAAAGAAGTTCAAGTCATCCATATCATATCATGTCACGAGATTTTGGAGGAACCAATTCATCTCTTGTAGGTTCAGGAATGGTGTCCTAGAGAAACCAGTTCATATAGTTTGATATTGACTTCCTCCTCTTGATTTTTGGAAGCATGGAAGAACTATATGTAGTTCTGTATATTTATCTTACAACATGTCTCACATTATGTTGGCATTGCTGCAATGAGTTAAGTTAAATTTGGTCTTTGCAGGCAGTGAAGAAGGGAGATACAATTTTTATTGGTCAATACCTCTTTACGGGAAGTGAAACTACTTCTGTGTGGCTGGAGGTAAGGAAATATAAGAGATATGAGTTCCATTATGAAGTTGGTAGTAGTATAGTTGGTTTCAGAATCAAAATTAGGCATGTTAATTTCAACTCCTTGCCTAGTCAGGTATGCATTCCTTGTCACTCAGTTAGAAGTGAAAACAAGGTAATAGCCACTTTATTCGTTACTCTTCTAACTGTTCCAAAGAAATCTTGTAAAAAAGCAAGAGTGGGACCAGATTCTGAGAGATAAGGAATGCTGACATTCAACTTTAAAATTTTAAATTAATAGAACAATTTAGACATACATTGGGAATTAGGTGAAGCTCTGGTAGCAGACTAAAGCTAAAACTGAATGCTATAAATTTGATACAACCTTTGGCAGTGGAACCTGTAGTCTCTCAAGGTCCACTATTGTTTGCAGACATGATATTTATAGGGGATCATCAGAAGTTATCTATTTGATGAGTAACCTGGGTCCTGAAAACTTTAATGTAAATAAAACCTCTAGGAACTCTAAATTTGCTACTTGCAGTATGGTCCCATGGGCCTTATTGTATGTCGATTGCTTCCATTAGATTTATTATGAGCCTCCATCCGTTCGGGTGGCAGATGTCTCTTAAAGAGTACCCTCTTCATTCTTTTTATATAATATTCTCAGGAAAAAGAATGATTCACATGTTGTTGTAACGTTTTCTTTTACAATGCAGGTCACTGAGGTGAATGGTGAAGATGTGGTTTGTCTCATAAAGAATTCTGCTACCTTGGCAGGGTCATTGTATACTTTGCATGTCTCTCAGATTCGTATTGATCTGCCTACACTTAACGATAAAGATAAGGAGGTTAGTTTCTTTTGAAGTCACAGTACTAGATACTAACATAATTAGATCCACCAACCACCCTGAAAATTGAATTGTCTGCTTCTGCATGGATTCATTAACTTCTGGATTGCAATTTGTCCTTCTATCATTAAGTTTAGCATTGCAATTCAGAAGGAAATTCTGAACGCGGTTATCAGATGTGTTTAGAGTGGTGTGGGTTTGTGGATTGTTTGATTGGTAAGAAACACTCGGTTTTCTTCTTCATCTTTGGGGTAGGATTAGTTTTTAACTCTTTTTGGACATTTTTGTCAAAGTATTCTAGAGAGGTAACAGTCAGTATAGAATAGTTAATCTTGACTGAGGTTTCTGTTTCGTTCTGAGGCTGTACCTTGGAGGAGATGGACTTTGTCAATTTTGTTTGTCTTTCTTCATTTTCTGGATTCATTCCTTGAGTGTCTTCACTCATCGTTGCTGAAAGATGGCTTGTGTACCTTCTAATTTTATTGATAGTGAATTAGAAGGTACATGAGGTAATGTTGAATTCATTAAAATGAATTTGGAGGTAATCTTTAACTCATTAAAATCAATTTGGAGGAAACCGTATAAAAAAAATCACTTTTTATAAAAGGAGATCTTATTCTTACGTGAATTGCTTATTCAATGTGTTTTAATATTTTAATAATTTATCAGGTCATAAGCACTTGGGGTGTTCGTAACACCATCGACTTCCTCTCATTATCATATACGCGTCATGCTGAAGATGTTCGCCACGTAAGGACTGTTCATGACAGGATTTCCTGTCTGTTGTGGTGTTATGTGAATTATAATTTTTCTCCCTGATCATCCCTACTGTATGATGTGGTTAACTCGTATTTAGGGCTTAATTCCCTGGGTAATATTATTACGTTTCCCTCTACTTTTGATAATATAAGGAGAAACTAAGTACCCTTTCCCTATTATTCTTTTCTTTTTGAGGAAGTATTATTATTCTATTTTAATCGGCCGTTCTTGTTATGCAGGCCCGTGAGTTTCTTTCAAAGTTAGGCAACCTCAACCAAACTCAGATTTTTGCAAAAATTGAAAATGTAGAGGTGAGTTTCTTTGAAAAGAACAAAAAACAAAATTTACTAATACTGTCACCATCAGCTTGGATCATGGATATGGTTACCACCTTGACATGTGGGCTCCACATTTGTGGAGAGCCCTCAGTAGTCAGTATTTAGGCAGTAATGGCGGTAAGGAATATTATTAGCAGAAAGGATCATGTGTGGCTGACCAGATTTCCAAATGTCATACTTGTGCTTGGATTTGAATTAGCTTACGGGTTCTCTTCTATTTTTGTAGGGGTTAAATCATTTTGATGAAATTTTGCAAGAAGCTGATGGTATTATTCTCTCTCGTGGAAATCTGGGGATAGATCTCCCACCAGAGAAGGTACACTTTGGTAGTCATGTTCTTTTATGTATTTACATCAACTGCACATGGCCACAAAAGTAATGAGTAAGTCATTGTCAAACAGTCTACCTGATATACCATATTGGTATGACTTAAAGTGAGAACCATGTCTTGTATGTGGCGTCATCAGCATATTGTATGTATATCGCATCCATGGTTTGTTATATGTTGGGTATACCTGCACAAGTTATATTCTGTTATGATGTGGACTATTATTTTGGAGGAAGAATTAAATAGTGACTTATCAAATGTCGATTTCCTCGGATGGTGACCTGAAAGCTGGGGGGTACTTACAGTAATGAGGATTGGGAACCAAATGTTCTTTTAGTGTGTGTGTGTGTGTGTGTGTGTGTGTGTGTGTTTCCAATTTCCATGCTTTGATGGATGTGTATCTGTATACTTTTAGTTGGAGGTTATTTTTTATAATGAGGCTTGAATATTCTGGTAAGACACTACTTTGATCTTCCAGGTATTTTTATTTCAAAAGGCTGCTGTTTACAAGTGCAACATGGCTGGAAAGCCAGCAGTGGTGACTCGGGTTGTGGACAGTATGACCGACAACCTAAGACCTACTCGTGCTGAAGCAACGGATGTTGCCAACGCTGTACTGGATGGTAAACTTCTGTCTTTTGACATGCAATATGCTCCTTTCTGTTACCTTTGGCGGGTTCCACCATCTCATTTATTCTTTCATGTCCATGTCGTTGCATGGATTGTTGCTCTGTTAGTGTTAGTAAATATCATTAGTATTGTAATACTCCTGTTGCTTGAGCATTATTAAACAAGTAACAAGTTAATGTTATCATAAGATGTACAAGTACGACCTGTGCACTTATTTACCCACTTTTCAATTCTATTTGTGCAGGAAGTGATGCAATTCTTCTAGGTGCAGAGACCCTGCGCGGTTTGTACCCTGTTGAGACGATCTCCATTGTTGGAAAGATTTGCTCTGAGGTAACTCCATTTCTGTATTGTAATAAAGCTCTCTCTCTCTCTCTTCTGAAAAAGCGAGAAATCTTTCGGCTGTTGCATCCCTGTCTTTTCAGGATGATGGCGGAGTGGGATTCAAATTATAATAAATAAGCCCATTCAATTACTAAAAACCACATGATTCAGATTATTTATACCTATTATGCAATAAATGCATTTGGCACGTGTATTTTAGGATCCTTGGTTTGGAATCTTATATCACATGAGGCATCATGAATATATCTGCTACCATTTAAGTGTTATAATTTGAGTCTTTTCAATGAGTCATGTGCCAATGGTTCTATACATGAGATACTTTGTGAGCTTTAAAAGTTTACGGTGAAAGAGGTTCTTGCGATCTTCTGACTGTGATGCCAAAACTTTTAATGGCATTGTTTTTCCATCCTATTAGTTTTCTCATTTCTGAGGGTGTGTTTGCCATATGTTGATGTGCATTTTAGAAACTCCCATTATTCTTATATGGGACCATTCCTCTATATTTTTTTCAGTCTTCTCTATGAGAATTCTTAATATTTCAGCTTGGGTTTGGTGGTTCTCTGAAGATTCAGAACTGACTTATATTAGCACACTGAGCATTGTTTATGTTCTGTGGTCTTATCGTTTCTGATCTAGAATTTGATGGTTTCTAGCGTAGACGCTACCCATTCCTAAAGCTAAGGGCTAGGAGTATATTTGATGTAGAACCAAATACCAGAATTTAGAATTAGAATTTAGAAGACAAAAAGAGATATGTCGAGGAGAATTTAGAAGAAGATTACTCAGGGAAAAGATTTGTTTAATCAATCATTCAAGTCTGTCTAATTTGAATTACTTACAAAGCACATATTTATAATAACCTAGCCCTACTACAATTAGGAGAGTAATCCCAACCCTGATAGCAACAGGAAAGAAAGAAAACAAGAAAATAAAATAAAACAGGAAATATGATTCTGCATCAACATATTCCAGTGGAATTGTATATAATATTAATAAATTGGAAAATGTTCATGGCTATTCTGTTCACTCCCTCTCATTTGAGCTTCAACTATTCGAAGTGGCTATAGAAATATGTGTTTTGTTAGTCTGGCTATTATTTCAAAACATTGTCTCTTTCTTGATACTTAAAGAGTGATTCATTGGTCTTGGCTATAGTCACACGACTCATATTAGAATGTGCGATCCTTTTGTTTTGTGGTCAGTCAGTTTTGGAGGGTTGGAGTGGGACAATTCTTTGTTCTTATTATTTGGATGCATGTTTCGTAAGAATGGTTTATCAAAAAAATATTATAAATTAAAGTACAATGACAAGGGAAAGTTCTGAGTTCATTTCCACATTTATTATAACAGTTCTTTTATATCTTGTAATAATGGAAATTTTCTTTTATCAAATTACTGTCGACAGGCGGAGAAAGTTTTCAATCAAGATTTGTATTTTAAGAGGGCTGTCAAATATGTTGGAGAACCAATGACCCACTTGGAATCTATTGCTTCTTCTGCGGTAGTTTTGTGCTTTCAGTATTTTCCATTTCGTTTTTTCTCTTTCTTTTTATTGTACCATTGGCCTGTTCCCTGAAGAGATGCTGCTAACAGAAGCATGTATGAAGGGTACCTTTTATTTTGCTACAACAGGAAAATATTATAATATAATTTATCTTATCCTAGGTACGTGCAGCCATCAAGGTGAAGGCCTCTGTAATTATTTGCTTCACTGCATCTGGAAGAGCTGCAAGGTGATTCTCTCTTTATCTCTTCTTCTCTCTTTATGTGTATTTATAAAATCAAATGCTTGGGGCCCGTTTGATTACCATTTTGCTAGTTTTTAGTTCTCATTTTTGTGTTAGAGATAGAGGGGAAATACATGGGACAAATGAGGAATACAGAATGGTTGAGGAAGGATGGTGGAAGAAATGTTTAAGGAAAGGCACACAAAATGTTGAAAACTAAAATTCAAAACCCAAAACCTATTTTAAGTTGATTTCACTTTCAAGATCTTGTTTTCATTTATTCTTTATTTCCTCCCCTTTCCTCCATCACCCTTCTTCATCTTCCCTCCTTTTCCCCCATATATTTTCCTCATATCTCAAGCACAAAAAGTGAAAACAAGAAACTAAAAATGGTTATCAAACTGGCCCGTAGGAAATGGGTAAGGCTAATGTTACTTGGTTTTATGTAAAATTTTAGTTTCCTGATTGAAGTTCAGTTAGATCAAATGTACCTTAATTGTAAAACATAAAAATAAGTTTTTCTTTGATGGTTTACGATGTTAGATACAAATATTTTTGTAATTGTTATGTTCACTTATGTATATACCGGTTCTGATATTTGGGCATTAGTGTAGGTTGATTGCAAAGTACAGACCAACAATGCCTGTGCTTTCTGTTGTCATACCCCGGGTCAAGACAAATCAACTCCGATGGACATTTTCTGGTGCTTTTGAGGTTTGTTACTGAACTGATTATCTTTGTTTTTATGCACTAGCAAGTTTATTTTTCCAAGTTTCTGCTAGATGCTAGAATGTCTCTACTAATGGTTTTATCCAGTTGGGACAAAATGCTGGAGCAATTGCTTTGTTGAATGTTTTATTTCTTCCTTTGTCGCACTCAAACGTGCATGACAGTAGATAATATCTTGAGCCACCCCACTTATTCCCAATTGATTTTGAGTTGGATGCCCTAGTTAAGATGGTATCAGAGCAGATAATGCATCTGCATGAGCCAAACGGCCATGCTCCACGTTACCTAATATTAACTGATCCACATGTTTGACTCCATACGTTTCCAATTGAAAATAGAAATCCTCCATCGGAAGTTCTGTGCCTTGATGACAACACACGCACATCTTGATATCTTGATTCTGTTTATACACCTTATTTTGCTTATTCATCCCTAATTTTGTTCCTGCCGATTGAATAAGAATCAATTACAATCAAATGGAATAAAGTTCTAATGAAACAAAAACGATAAAAAAAAAATAAATATTAAAGAAGATGAGTGGAAAAACTTATTAGGTACCATTGACTCTGGTAAAGTTCTAATTACTTTTGGATTTGAACCAATGACTCCTGCCGTATGAAAACAACTCTAACCACTGAGTTAAGTAGGTAATTAGCATCACAAAGAGAAACAAATGGGGTCTACGCCGGGTGCCAATTGATTTTGGGTTGGATGCTGTAACTTTAATATCTCTCTTATGAACCCAAGATTTGGAATTGAGAATGATTAGCAGACAATCATACTATTTCTTTATGATCTAGAGTCTCCAACTGAATTTGATGCTCACAAGCTCTCTTTTTCTTATGGTGAATATCTGGCAGGCAAGGCAATCACTCATTGTTAGAGGCCTTTTTCCCATGCTAGCAGATCCTCGACATCCAGTAAGATATATCTTGTTGATTGCATTGGAGAAAGCTATGCATAATGCATATAATAATCACATGGTTTCCCAGATCTTTCCTTTCGTTAAAATTGATCGATTTGGGTTTCCCGTTCACCATGAATGCTGCCCTAATGAATATAGTTGGAAGTTTTTCGAAATTCTAGATAAGTAGATCTCTGAAAATGGTAGGAAAGGAGAAGGGGAGGCTACATTTAGGGACCCAAGTCGGTTATAGACGTGGATTAACTTCAGTTCATCACATGAAGCATATTCTTTTGCAAGCTTCACTACCCATTGTATCAGACTGAGACGTTTCTTTTTCTTATCTTCCCTTTCTCCCCCGCAGGCTGAAACTACCGGTGCAACAAATGAGTCGATTCTTAAAATCGCTTTGGACCATGGCAAGGCCATTGGTGTCATAAAATCACATGATCGTGTGGTCATTTGCCAAAAAATTGGCGATACTTCTGTGATCAAGATCATGGAGCTTGAAGATTGATATAAAAATTGCAACTTCTTTTGCGTATAAGTTTACTAGTTTTACTTAAGTTCTCCATGGCCTTTACCGTGCCGTCTTTCTGGAAAATAAGCAAAGGTACGTGTAACTTGTAAGAAACCCAGGATTGAACTTCTGAGTTTGTAGTTGAAGTACCTTAAAACTTTATAAGGGAAATTACTGTAAGTTGTTGCTCCTCCATGTTTCGTACCCAAACCGAGAACTATCTCGTTGTATTTTCTTATAAAGATTTTTTTTTTTTTTGATAAATTACACTTTACTATCTCAGGTTTGAGGTTTATTACAATCTCATACAACATCTTCAAAATATTTCACTTTCATACATCATGTACTATTTTATTTCAATATAATATATCCGTTACATTTTTTATCCATTGATCCGTTAAGAGCTGACGTGGCGGCCACATTTGTGCCATGTGGCAAATTTTTTTTTATTCATTTAAAATATTATAATAATTTATCCTAAAAAAAAGAACCAAATTGAAACCCACCTCCCTCTCCTCCCATCACCACCGCAGCCCTTCCCCATCACCATCGCAGCCCCCAAACCACTCTTCCCTCTTCACCTTCCCGATCCACCTTCTCCTTCCTCCACTCTCTTCATCTTTCCTTCCCTGGTCGAGAGCCATCGCTGAAGACGACGCCAAACCGAAACCCAAATCCTTCTGTCCGAACCATTTAGAGCCTCGCTTCCAACTCCTTCCTCCCCTCAGCCCCCTCCCCCTGCCGCCACTCAACCCCTCGCCTCCCTCTCCTTCGCTATCTCCGACATCTCTCTCTCGTTATTTTGCATTTACTTGCAATTTTTTCATTTTTTTTTTTTGTGATTCTTTCTAATTTGGTTTAGGGTTTGGTGGGTTTGTTTCAGATTTGATGTGAAGGGTTATGTGACGGGGTTTGGGAGTCCCAATTGGGCGCAAACAAGCGGTGAAAAGAGTGGGTCTCTAGGGAGAGAGAATGGAGGGTGGTCGGAGTGGGCCCCGGTTGCGGCTAGTAGGTGGAGGAGGAGTGTGAGGAGGAGAGGGTTGGACATGGTGGCGGTGAAGAGCATCGGAGCTGGAGGGGTTTGGGCTCGGTGAAGGTGAGGGGGGGTTGGGAGAAGATGGGTTTCTGGGTTTTCTAGGTTTTGTTGATTTTTAAAAAAAAAAAAATTAAATAGGGTAAATATTATTATATTTTAAATGCATAAAAAATAAAAAAATTGTCACATGGCACAAATTTGGCAGCCACGTTAGCACAAATGTGGATCCCATACTTGCCACATCATCACTTAACGGTTTACTTAACAGATTTTCCAACGAATGTATGAAATTGAAATAAAATGATAAGTAAATGTATGAAATTGAAATGTTTTAAAGATGTTGTAAGGAAATGAAATTAACCCCAAATCTGAGGGGGTAAAATGTAATTTACCTTTTTTTTCTTTTTTTGGAATAAATGATACTATCTTCAGGGGTGAGGGAGTGAGTTAAGCCTCACAATCTGCTAGCAATAATGTGGTTCAAATTTGTTTTTGGTTAAAATCGAATCTAAGACTTTTTACTTACAAGTGAAGATGAATACTACAAGACCGTAGTACTAAGTAGGGTTTTATAAAACATATTTGAATTAACATTCAATGTCATTTCCATTTCCTTCATTATACACACCTACCATTTATTTTTTTACGCCTAAAAACTGGTTTTTGTAGATGATATATCGATCGAAGTGTGGAAAGTTTTGGGAGAGACGGGTATAGCATGGCTCACAGACATTTTCAATAGGATTTTGAAAACAAAGAAGATGCCAAATGGGTAGCGAAATAGCACTTTGGTGCCTATCTACAAGAATAAGGGCGACATACAAAATTGCATGAACTACAGTGGTATTAAGTTAATAAGTCACATAATGAAGCTCTGGGAGAGAGTAATTGAGCATAGACTGAGGCAAGAGACACAAGTCTCGGACAACAATTCGGGTTCATGCCAAGGCGCTCAACCATGGAGGCAATATATCTCTTACGAAGATTGATGGAAAGATATAGAGATAGGAAAAAAGATTTGCTCATGGTCCTTATAGATTTGGAAAAAGCATATGATAGGGTCCCAAGAGACATTCTTTAAAGGATTTTAGAGAAGAAAGGAGTACGGGTAGCATATATCCAAGCCATAAAAAATATGTATGATGAAGCAAGGACTGCCGTAAGAACTCATGAAGGACAAACTGAAAGCTTCCCCATAACTGTAGAGTTACATCAAGTCTCATCTTTAAGTCCTTACTTTTTTGCATTGGTAATGGATGAGTTAACGGGACATATTCAAGATGATATTCGTTGGTGTATGCTTTTCGCAGACGATATAGTGTTGATAGATGAAACTCAGGAATGGGTAAATGCGAAGCTTAACCTTTGGAGATAAGTGTTGGAATCTAAAGATCTTCGCCTAAGTCGGTCAAAGACAGAGTATATGGAGTGCAAGTTCAGTGCAAACAAAGGCTCAAATGAGTTAGGGGTAAGGATTGGAGATCAGGAAGTACCAAATAGCGTTAGCTTTCGCTACCTAGTATCTATCTTGCAAAAGAACGGAGAGTTGGATAAAGACCTCAACCATAGAATACAGGTTGGATGGATGAAGTGGAAGAGTGCATCCGACGTGTTGTGTGACTGTCATATGCCACTGAAGCTCAATGGAAAATTTTATAGGACGACAATAAGGCCAGCAATGCTTTATGGCACGAAATGTTGGGCGGTAAAGCATCAACACGTACTTCGTTGGATGTGTGGGCACACGAGAAAAGATAAGATTAGGAATGAGGATATCCGAGGTAAAGTAGGAGTAGCCGAAATTGAAGGAAATATGAGTGAAAACTGGTTACGGTGCTTTGGACATGTGAAACGAAGGCCTACTGACACTCAGGTTAGAAGATGCGATTACATGACAGAGGTTCAGGGTCGAAGGGGTAGAGGAAGACCTTGGAAGAGATTATAAGAAAAGACTTAGAGTACTTTGACCTAACGGAAGACGTGACAAAAAACCGAGCACAATGGCGTTCTAGAATTCATATAGCCGACCCTACTTAGTGAGAAAAGACTTTGTTGTTATTGCTCTACACTTAGTTGTTCAACCATGGAGTCAATCTATCTTTTACAACGATGGATGGAAAGATATAGTAATGAAAAAGGATTTGCACATGGTCTTTATAGATTCGGAAAAATCATATGATAGGGTCCCAAGAGACATTCTTTGGAGGATTTTCTATATATTATATTACAACATTCTCCATTTGATGGTTACAAATCTTCAATTGAATAGTTAAAATTACAAATCTTCGATTGAATCGTTGAAATCTTGATTTGTTTTGGATGCTCATCTTGATGAATAACTCCCCCTGATTTCAAATCATTCAGGCTGATGTTTTCCCCCAAGATGATGTATCATTTTAACTTGCCTTTGAATGATTCTTCAAAACATCAATCAACGACTCATCCTTGTTTGGCAGCTTCAGTGTAAAGAGCCAACATCATATCAACTGTTATATTTGTTGAGGAAATTCGTGACCTACAACAGTTGAAGATGAGTACTTGAGTGCAATGCAAGGCAAGTAATCAGGGAAAAAGGGTTCCAGACAATCAATTCCAGATCAGAAGTTTGATTCCAGGTTCCGACTGATTGCTTTCTTTCTCATTGTCTTGCAGGTAAGAACAAGGACAAAGAAAAGGATAGGAAAAAGGCATGATATGAGATAATTTTGACTTTGACCCTGATGATATGAGATACTTTTTTCTCTTGAAGAAAATGGTAGAAGATTTTGATGCTGATGTAAAACTTCTGAATCAAAACTATTTTCTTGTTGAGGAAATGAGTTGAGCATTTTGATGGACTTGGTTGAAGAGGTATTCTTGGAAAAAGGAAAGTAGAGCATTTCAAGATGATTTGTTGAAGATGCATTCTCTGAGAGAAGAAAAAAGATTTAGGCATTCTTGCAGGTCTGTCTTGCCATGGAGGACATAGATCGACTTATATAGGGATTACCCGATAGCAAGTTGTGGTGTTATTCTTTTACCCTTGTCAGCAACAGTAGTGTAATTAGAACAGTGAAATTCACGCGTTTCAACTTTGTTAGAAATCTTCGTCAAAGTTGCCCGTGATATCCAAAAAGCTGAGATTGTCTCTGAAAAGTGACAACGAACTATATTCCATAAAATCCGGCTTTTGAAATTTGAAGAGTGGTGTCACCTCGATCTTCGAACAAGTGGCCACGTTGCTTCTTCTTTACTGTTCCTTTACACTTGTTAGCAACGGTGCAATTGGAATAGTAAAATTCATGCATTTCATCATGGTTAGAAATCTTTGATAAAGTTGTCCGTGATATCCAAAAAGCTGAGATTTCGTCTGAAAAGTGACAACGAACTATATTCCATAAAATCTGGCTTTCGAAATTCGAAGAGCGGTGTCGCATCGATCTTCGAACAAATGACCATGTTGCCTCTTCTTTGCTGTTCCTTTACACTTGTTTGCAATGGTGCAATTGGAACAATAAAATTCATGTATTTCAACTTTGTCAGAAATCTTTGACAAAGTTGCCCGTGATATCCAAAAAGCTGAGATCGTTTCTGAAAAGTGACAACGAACTATATTCCATAAAAATCGGCTTTTGAAATATGAAGATCGGTGTCGCTTCGATCTTCGAACAAGTGGCCACGCTGCCTTTTCTTTGTTGTTCCTTTTCACTTGTTAGCAACAGTGTAATTAGGACAGTAAATTCACGCATTTCAACTTTGTCAGAAATCTTTGACAAGGTTGCCCGTGATATCCAAAAAGCTAAGATTGTGTTTGAAAAGTGAAAACGAACTATATTCCATAAAATCCGGCTCTTGAAATTCGAAGAGCGGTGTCACTTCGATCTTCGAACAAGTGGCCACGTTGCCTTTTCTTTGTTGTTCCTTTACACTTGTTAGCAACGGTGTAATTGGAACAGTAAAATTCACGCGTTTCAACTTTGTCAAGAATTCTTTGACAAAGTTGCCTGTGATATCCAAAAAGCTGACATTTCATCTGAAAAGTGATAGCGAACTATATTCCATAAAATTTGGCTTTTGAAATTCGAAGAGCGGTGTCGCTTCGATCTTCGAACAAGTGGCCATGTTGCCTCTTCTTTGCTTTTCTTTACACTTGTTAGCAACGGTGCAATTGGAACAGTAAAATTCACGCGTTTCAACTTTGTCAGAAATCTTTGACAAAGTTGCCCGTGATATCAAAAAAGTTGAGATTGTGTCTGAAAAAGTGTCAACGAACTATATTCCATAAAATCCGGCTTTTGAAATTCGAAAGAGCGGTGTCGCTTCGATCTTCGAACAAGTGGCCACGTTGCCTCTTCTTTGCTGCTCCTTTACACTTGTTAGCAACGGTGTAATTGGAACAGTAAAATTCACGAGTTTCAACTTTGTCAGAAATCTTTGACAAAGTTGCCCTTGATATCCAAAAACTGAGATTTCGTCTAAAAAGTGACAACGAACTATATTCCATAAAATCCGGCTTTTGAAATTCGAAGAGCGGTGTCGCTTCAATCTTCAAACAAGTGGCCACGTTGCCTCTTCTTTGTTGTTCCTTTATGCTTGTTTGCAATGGTGTAATTGGAACAGTAAAATCCACGCGTTTCAACTTTGTCAGAAATATGTGACAAAGTTTCCCATGATATCCAAAAAGCTGAGATTTCGTATGAAAAGTGACAACAAATTTTATTCTAGAAAATCCGGCTTTTGAAATTCGGATAGCGGTGCCTCTTCGATCTTTGAACAAGTGGCCATGTTGCCCCTTCTTTTTATAGAGACATCAATTATGTTCAAAAGCACACTTAGATAATTGCTGCCAGTAGAAATTTCCCTTTTCCTTCATCATTTCAAAAAATGGCTTGCCCATCTGACCGTCATTTTTTCTTTGAATGTTGTGGAGGATGCAAACATGTCTCCTCAAGACAATATATGGCACCTATCATTCTTATCCGCTAATGGTCCTCTTACAGTTGGGGACTCAGTGATGAGGAATAACATAACCTCTACAGTAGTAGTTAGGAATCTTCTCACTCCTAAGGATAACGGGATACTCTCAAAACGGTCTGATGAATTGGCTGTTCAAGAGTCTCTGATTTTCAGTGTTCAGTGTGCATGCTACGTATCCAATATGGGCCATCGTCTACTTGTTCGAACTCGTCAAGTCGAATCATTGATGACTGATGTGGCTAGTCTTAGACAAGAGATAAGAGAAGTTCGAAAATAGAGAGTTGCACATGTTTGCAAATAATTACTTAACGAGCATGAAAAGAAAGCTTGATCAGCTGCAGGAATCCGAAAGTCGAATTCAAAGTGACCATCAGAAGTTTGTGGCTTTATTCCAAAGGCACCAACTGCCTTCGTCGTCTGGAGTTTTTACCAAGTACTGATGCACCAAAGAATCAACCTCTTCTGCATCTTCTTCCTGAAGTTCTGCCAAGTACTGAGGCGTCACATGATCTATCTTCAGTGCCTCCCTCTTCTGGGGTTCTACTACTGAAGTTTCATATAAGCAACATTTGTGAAGGCTCCATCCTGTTTGTTTGTTTAACTTATGTGTATGCACATGTCTGTAATTTATCGGAGATATCAATAAATAAGCTCTATTTCATTCAGTGTATTGTGCTGAATACAATAAGGCATATACTTCACTAAGATGTGGTACTTCTGGACCAAATATCAATTTATCTTTGCCCTCACGAAGATAAATGATCACTCTTAGTGTCTAAGTCATTTGAGTAATCAATTCATAATCTTTAATCCATATGGATCATAAACTTCATGGATCAAATTCGTGTTGGCATAAAGTTCAATCCATGTGGTACGAGGTTTCACATTATGCTTCGTTGGATGTGTCGGCATACGAGAAATGATAAGATTAGGAATGAGGTTACCCAAGGTACAGTAGGAGTAGCCAAAATTGAAGGAAAGATGAGAGAAAATCGGTTACGGTGGTTTAGACATGTGAAACGAAGGCCTACTGACACTCCAGTTAGAAGATGCGATTACAGGGACATAGGTTCAGGGTCAAAGGGTAGAGGAAGACTTAGAAGGACTTTTGAAGAGACTCTAAGAAAAGACTTAGAGTACTTGGATCTATCGGAAGACGTGACACATAACCGAGCGCAATAGCGTTCTAGGATTCATATAGCCGACCCCACTTAGTGGGAAAATGCTTTGTTGTTGTTGTTGTCAAAGCATCAGTTTTAATAGTCTATCAAGTGCCAAATTGCTTTATTTCATAGACGATTTGCAGTTTTTTATTTTTTTTAAAGTGATTTTTTTTACATTACAGAAAATGTATACTAGGTCATTTGGTGACTAAAGAATATATGCTCAGTTACCTTTGGATTTGATATGGTTGATGACAAAATTAAATTAATCTTGGACCAACTTAAATTCGACAGCAAATCACACAAACTCACAAAAATACAATGATGTATTGTTTCGTGGTTGGGCTATGTCCACATTGGTGTAGTTTTCGTCTCTACTATGTAAATGTAGGTTACATTGTAAAAGACAAGGTGTTTGTTGCCTTGAAAGGGTAAAGTGGTTAGGGTTTGGAAGGATAGGCTCTCTCAAAAGTGAGGGTGATACTTCCTTTTATTAGACAAGAGTTTCCTCTCATCTTACATACCTCATGGGCTAAGTTGTGGCCCAAATTATGGTACACCTAATATTAAGGAAGAAGAATTAATCAATGCGGTTTTAATATTTTAAATATAACGCTTAATATCTAATCTCTGTAGTAAGGATGAATGACCATGAAAAGAGATGAAGGGTGTTGTTATCGGTACTCTAAAAATGTCGTTATGTACTCACTTTAACTATATTTTCTCTTATATTTTTATATGTTTGGAGTGCAAGGTATTTTTTTAGTGTTAATAACAACAACAAAAAAGGAAAATGGGTTTTTTATATTAAACACCTCTTCTAAGAAAAAAAATGTAGACAAAATACCATATTTTTAGTTTAATTACCAACGAAAAAGTCAACCAAATTTCTTTTAGAAATGCTATTATATTTAAAGGTAAATCTCAATTTACTACCCTCAAGTTTCGTGGTTTTCAACATTTAGTACATAATTTTTTTTCGTCTCAGAGTCATACCTTAAGTGTTAATTTTGGGACAGTCTCATACATCCGTTAGTCTGGCTGTTAAGTCTCCCGTTAACTGATGACGTGGTGCCCATATGAACAATGACTGGGCACCACATGTCATTAAGGGGTCCACGTGGAAATTAAAAATTCAAAAAAAAAAAAACCAAAATTTAAAAATTCAAAATTTAGAATGGGAACAGTTAAAAGTGAAAAAGCAAACAACCATCATCGTCAGCCACCATCCAATCCAATCCCATCGCCACCCTTACTCCCATCCAACCCCTTCCTCCCTTATTTCCTTTGCGCCTGCCAAACCCTCTATACCCGTCCCATCTCCCTTTCCTCCACCCTCTTCACCATCCCTTCATTCTCTCTCCTCCACCATTTGCAAAAATCCTAACTCCCAAAATGTTTTTATTTTTCAAAAAAATTGAGCAAACCCAGCATGAAATCCCTAATCCCCAAAATCTTTCCAACCCGTTTGAATTCGACTTCGACTTCGATTTCGTCAAACACAAAATGAAAACACAAAAAGACTTCGAATTCGTAGAGTAGCAGAAACAGGTCATGGTGCCGCTGAGGTAATCGAAGTCGAAGTCTTTTTAGAAGAGAGAATAGAGAATGGAGGAAATCGGCTTCGAACTCACATACCGAAGAAGTCGAAGTCGAAGGGAGGGAGGGTTCGATGCTGAGCAAAACCCATTGATGTTATGGTTCCTTCTTTGAGGACTGAGAGGTTGTAGAGGAGAGAGGTTGAGTGATTCTCAATGTGAAATTCTATTCCCGGATTTCACTTTTTAAAATTACGTATTTTGTATTTTGTATTCTTAGTTTCGACGCTTTTATATTTACAGCGTATTTGATCCCTACGTATTTTTCGATGTATCTTTATATATTTTGATAGTATTCATCGATATGAACGTGTGGGCGCAAACAGAATGTGATTCGGAATTATAACGAAGATTTTATGAGGTTTTGAACGTCGAGGATATTTTGGTAAATTGATAATTAGTTGGACATGTGATACTTTTGTCTAACCATTAGGTGAGTGTCACGTGGGCACCCAAAAAAATTATGGAACTTTCTCTCTCCTCCATTTTCTCTTCGTTCTCTATTTCTCTCTAGAGTTCTCTCACTCTCTTTCGGCTCTCATTTTCTTCCTGTGAAACAAACCAACACCACCACCAAAATTTTGGCTTGTTGAACACAAAAACCACCATTATCTGCATGTCCTCACCACCATAAACTCTGTCGTGATTTTTGTTTCACTGAAAATGAACCCGAAACACGAGTTCGAAGAACAAGGTTTAGGCTGAGACTTCTAGGCTTGATTCAGATAATTTTCAGCCATCTTTTGAACTCAAAACAAGAATAAATCAATTCTTCATGTTGAGTAGATGAATTTTCATGTTTGGATCATCTAATTTGGTGAAGAAATGAGAAAGTTATAACGATTTATAGTTTGCCCAGTTTCCGGTGAACCCGTGACTTTCCAGACCATTTTCCTGCCAAACCACGACAAGTTAGTCGTCGGGAAAGGTACCAATTTGTTCATCTCACTTTGCTCAGAAATTCCGGCGAGTTACCAGTTTTCCCGCCGACGTCTGTCTTTCAGGTCATTTTCCGACCACCTCCAGCCACCCTTTGGACTCCAAGTAGGTATAATCTTGTTCTACACTTCTCTATTTTCGTTTTGGTATATTATTGGTCGAATTTGGGTGAGAAACAAGTGAGATATGGAGTTCTAAGGATTGCCCAGAAAATTTGCAGAATCCGGCAACCGGAGTAGAGGTTGAAGAGGAGGGAATATTCCCTGCATTAACCGTTGACTTTTGTTGATTTTTTTTGGGTTTTGGCAGGACCTATCTTTGGGTAATTCGACGTTTTGAATCCAATTTTGACATCCATTTAGTGAAATTCTAGTGTTTTAACATAGTTTCGTAGTTGATCGGATAATTGACCGCCACTTGAATTTGTGATTGGCAGAGATCCGACCGTCGGATCACGATGAGATTTTAGTATGTTGTTCTTTGAGTATAATGAGGACCTTAGGACATTATGTATTTGAAATCCAACGTACGGATCTTTCAGATTGAATTGCTAGGGTTGTGGGCCCGACGATTGACCTTTGACCGACAGTTGACTTTTGGTCAATGGGTTCCAAATCATTCTAGAACGTCCTTGGAGATGTATTGTATGTAAATTATGTGGTTTATCACTTAGGTTTTGAGACGTGATTTGATATTTGTTCTAGGCGACGATCGGATGTGGACGTCTCGATATTCGTGCAAGGAAGTTGTAGTGCGGGCTCTAGGTGAGTGACTTTAATATATGTGATATTGGTGATTACCTTGTTTTCGTAATTGTTATCATGTGTGGATATACTTGGTTTTATAAATATGTTTTATATTGAATTGTTAATTTTAATACTTAGCCATCGATTTATATTTATGAAATGAGATTTGAAGTGTGTATTTGAAATATGATTTGAATTGTATGATTGCCATGTTGTGATGAAATGTGAGGGCTAGTAGTGGACCATGAACCCATTATCATGGGGTTTGTTGCTTCGACACTTGTTTCACATTTCGTTTCCTTATGTCATTTCTTATTTCATTGAGCCTTTGTAAATTGAGCACTTGATTCATGTCTTGTTTCTTTGAGCCGTTGATATGTTTCTTGGTCCTCCGCTCGGTTCCGTTAAGTGATCCGGAACTGGGTCTCCGCTGGGGTTTCGTTGAGTGGTCTGGTTCCCTGCTCTGTCTGGATTCCTTTGAGAGGTCCAGAATCCTCGTGCTCCGTGATTCCGTTGAGTGGTCTGGAATCGTATCCAGGTTGGATTTTGTTGAGTGGTCTGATATCCATTGTACTCCACGATTCCTTTGAGAGGTCGGAATCGTATCCACTTGGATTCCGTTGAGAGGTCCAAAATCCCTTCTACTCTACGATTCCGTTGAGTGGTCTGGAATCTTATCTTGGTTGGATTCCGTTGAGTGGTCCGAAATCTCTTTTGGTATTATGATTTCGTTGAGAGATCCAGAACCCGATTAATTACTTTGTTGATTCTTCGGATTGAGTTTGGATTGAGATAGCTTTAGAGATGTAGGCTTCGGTCGAACTGTGTCGCTCTAGCCTTACTTTGCATTGTGTTGTATGAGTTTATGGTTGTGAACTTTTGTGACTTCCTTCGGGATTTTTAGTGGTTTATGTATGATATTATTAAGTATGATTTTATATATTTGACATTTATAAACCGAATCGATGGTTGGTTTTTAAATTGTATCACATACTCAGAATTATTGTCACTCACACGAGCTTCGCCGCTTATCCGGGTTGTTGTTTGCCCCGTGCACCATTCCCATGGTGTAGGGGCGTTTGTGCAAGTTTTAGTAGATACATGGAGCTTTGGGGTAGCAAATAGAGTTCATAGAGCTTGGAGTGATTAGGTTACCCCTATACATTTCCTTGTACTTTCTTTGGATTTTCTTTTGGGAACCTACGGACGTGTCTTGGTCTGTGATAAATATTGTTGTTTCCAGTTCAATATTTCAGTTTGTATTTCCTAGCATCCCCTACAGTCTACCGTCACGTGTCGATTTCGGCCGTATCTCAGGATCGGGGCGTGACACTCAGGACCCGATGACGACGGGGAGTTTGATTCAAGTAAATAGGGGTGGCGATGGTGTTGGATTGGAGGGTGGCTGGCGGTGATAGTGGATTGCAGGATTTGTGGATGAGGATTGAAAGGGTGGCTTCAGATTGGAGTGTATTTTTAGGGGTTTTTTTTTTAATATTTAAATATTTTTTATTTTTTTTAATATCCACGTGGGGCTCAGTCATTGTCCACGTGGGCGCTACATCATCAATTAACGGTTGATTTAACAGCAACCTTAATTGATGTATGAAAGTGTCCCAAGATTATGACTTTAGGTACCACTCTGAGATGAAAAAAAACTTCATGTACTAAATGTTGAAAATCATGAAACTTTATGGTAGTAAACTCAGAATAACCCTATATTTAAATTATACATGTTTTCCACTCAACCTTACCAAATTTTCGGGCGACCAACAACTATTCCGAGCAGACTTTTCGGAGACCGATTGGAAAACTTTCTGGCAATTGGTGACCAAGCAACCGACCAATATTCCGGCAACCGGACAACCAGCTCTTTCGGCCACCCCAAAAATGTTTTCAAAATGCCATCAATTGCGTTTGAAACCCAAGACCTAACGACTTGTAACACTACAACAAATCACCACTTAAGGTATGTATTATATTTTTTTATTATTTACTTTAGTTCAAAACTTTAACTTCCACAGCACATGGTACTACTTTATGATATTCTTCTTCATTAGCAAGTTAGAGGTTTTAGTTTCGATTCTCGCTAAAAACAAATTAAACCGTATTATTGCTAGCTCATTGTGAGGCGTATGTCACTCTTCTACCCCTTGAGGGTAGATAATATTGTTTGTTAAAAAAAAAATGCTATGACTTCAACATACGCACACTTATATTATACACTTGGTATACCAAACTGCATTTCGGAACAAAGAAAAGACTGTGCAAGTATACACACTCGTCGAAGCTCTAGCCTGGCAAGGCTTACTAGCATGTGGACCAGATGAAGTTGAGGGTGGGGTCCACGAGGTTGTCTTTCACCAAAGTCCAAAGATAGTGAGCACTGTTCCAAAAAAAAAGATAGTAAGCTTTATCTCCTCATGTCAGGTCGTTGACCGACTGGATAGCTGAACTATTTACCAACGATGATTATTTCTCCATAAAAAAATATAAAAAAAAGTTAAAAAGATTAGGGTTGCGGGAGCGGAAGTAGCTAAAGAAGAAGCGCCCCGAAGACAAAGTCAACAATAATTCCTTTAAATTAAGTTTACTTTATGGTGACAGATGTGACTTGCGTTTGGGGCAAAGCCTACTCATTGGCAGATGAAAATCACCTTCAATTTTTATACCCAAAAACTAAGAAAAATAAGAGTTTAAAAATCAGCACTAATTTATGCTTTTATCTCAAATATATAAAATCAGCAGATGCAGATTTTAAAATATTTAAAATCATTTTTTTCTAATTAAGATTTCAAAGAAAAAAAATATTTAATTTGAAAAGAACAAAATAGCAACTGAACTTCCGCGGTGAACATTGAATTTGGGGTGATTATTTTTATTAGTTTCTTTCAGCTTTTAAAAATAAAAAATAAATTTATAAATAACAAAACTGCAAAATGTTAATAGCACACATGTAGAGTTAGTTTGGAATTGTACTTTTTTTCAAAACTTGTTCATTGTTTTGTGAGAATAAACATATGTGAAAAAATCAGATAAGTATTTGGTAAACTATTTTAAAACTGCTTTTAGCAACAAAAAAAAAAAAAAAAAAAAAAAAAAGAAAGACGGTATAGTATTTGTCGATATGAAAGTTTCATTAAATGTTACTGTTCACCCGCATTCTATGAAAATGATGCTTTTTTTAGAAGCATGATTATATCTACTTTTGTTTCTGCTGTTTTAGACTCATAATCATCAAAAATAAAAAAAAACCACTTTTTCTTCTTTGATCAAACAAAATTTTAGCTTCAACTTTTCTAAGAAGCTGCTTTTATAAAAAAAATTAGCAACCCCAAACTAGCCTATACTGTGTGCAAGGGGCTAGTAATCTTTTATGTAAAAAACACAAAATTACAAGCTGCAGAACAATTTTTTCTTGGGCATGCTCTAAAACAATATATACCATCACAATTATTAAAATGATTAATTTCCAGTATATGATCAATACGCCAATAAGTGTATGGGTAAGTAGTTAATATTTGACTTATTTTTCCTCAATATTGCGTCCGGATGAATTCACAAATTGAATTTAGGGAAAAGTTGTTATAAGTCTATTTTCTAGCCAATATTATAAATAGTCCAATTTATTAAAATAAGTCTACGTTAGTATTATTTTATTATTAATAAGTATTTCTTTTTAATGATAAGATTTATTATAAAAATTAAATTTCTTTCTAGTCATCTCTTTAATTTTTTTTTATTTGTTCTTCTTCCTAATCTAAACTCCATTTATAGATTTTATTTTTAGTTATTATAATTAACCTATATTATAGGTCAATTGTATTTAACTTGTTAGGCCATCTCCAACCGAAGGGGCCAGAGGGCCGAAAATGGCCCTAAAACCGTCTCCAACCGAGGGCTAGGCCAGAGGGCTCTGGAATCTGGGAGGGCCCCACGGAATCGGAGAGGGCTAGAGGGCTGGAGGGCTGGTTGTTTTTTTTTTTTAATGCATTCTATTGCTGTCGGTTTTAACCGACAGCTTTAGGCAGTTTGAATTTTTTTTTAATTAATTAGTATTGCTCTCGGTTACAACCGACAGCATTAGGCAGTTTAAATTTTTGAATTCTAACGGCTAGTGAGTCCACTAGCCGTTGCTTTTTTTTTTTTTTTTTTTCTGTAACTTGCAGGTTACCGTTCTGAATTTTTTTTTTTTTTTTTTTTTTTTTTTTGAAAATTGCAGGTTACCGTTCTTACATTTTTTTTAAAAATTGCAGGAAATTATGCATCAGCGGCAGTTGTTTAACGATGACTATACTCCTACAATGGCGGATGATGAAGATGATGTTAATTATGGATATTAAATTTAAGTTGTTGTAGTTTTTAAATTTAAGTTAATGTTGTTTTTAAATTTAATTTGGAGTTTTTAAATTTAATTTGTCAGTTTTTAAATTTAATTTGTAGTTTTTTAAATTTAAGTTAATGTTGTTTTTAAATTTAAGTTGTTGTAGTTTTTAAATTTAAATAATAAATTATGTTTGGCCCTATGGCCCTCGGTTGGAGACGGTTTTTTGTGACAGGGCTAAAACGAGCCCTCTGGCCCTCTGGCCCTCGGTTGGAGACGGAGGCAAATATGGCCCTGTACTGTTCATTAAAATATTAATATCTTGGAGAATCTTGGAGGGCCAGAGGGCTCGTTTGAGCCCTCTGGCCAGCCCTCGGTTGGAGATGGCCTTAGATCCCACATCATCCAGGGGAGTGGATCTTTTATGCCTTATATGTACATGCCTACCTCCTTTAGCACGAGGCCTTTTGGGAGCTCACTGGCTTCGGGTTTCGTAGAAACTTCGAAGTTAAGCGAGAATGGGCCAGAGCATTCCCAGGATGGGTCCACTGGGAAGTTTTGCTCGCGTGAGTACCTAGAAACAAAACCGTGAGGGTGTGGTCGGGGCCCAAAACGGACAATATCGTGCTACGATGGAGTTGAGCCCTGGTAGGGATGTGACAATTTGGTATCAGAGCCAATCCCTGGCCGAAAGTGTGAAGACGAGGACGTCGGGCCCCTAAGGGGGTGGATTGTTAGATCCCACATCGCCTATGGAAGTGGATCCTCTATGCCTTATATGTACATGCCCACCTTTTTTAGCACGAGGCCTTTTGGGAGCTCACTGGCTTCCGGTTCCGTAGGAACTCCGAAATTAAGCGAGAATGGGTCAGAGCATTCCCAGGATGGGTGACCCACTGGGAAGTTCTGCTCGCGTGAGTTCCATGAAACAAAACCGTAAGTGTGTGGTCGGGGCCCAAAGCGGACAATATCGTGCTAAGGCGGAGTCGAGCCCGGGTCGGGATGTGACAACACCGACCAACGAAGTTCCGATGAAATCAGAAGCAAGTGAGTTCCCAAAAGGCCTCGTGCTAAGCAAGTTTGGGCGAGAGCAATCCCAGGATGGGTGACCCACTGGGAAGTTGCTCGTGAGTTCCCAGAAACAAAACTGTGAGGGAATGGTCAGCCCAAAGCAGACAATATCGTGCTACGGCAGAGCCGAGTCTGGGATGTGACAATTTGGTATCAAAGCCACTCTGCCGTTCGGTGCGAATGTGCCGACGAGGACGTCGAGTGGATTGTTAGATCCCACACCAACAAACGAAGAGGGGTGATGTGCCTTATATATACATGCTCCCCTCCTTATAGCACGAGGCCTTTTGGGAACTCACTGGCTTCAGATTCCATCAAAACTCCGAAGTTAAGCAAGTTCGGACGAGAGCATTCCTAGGATGGGTGACCCACTGGGAAGTTCTCGTGTGAGTTCCCAGAAACAAAACCATGAGGGCATGGCCCAAAGCGGACAATATCGTGCTACGACGAAGCCGGATTGGGATGTGACATAACTACCTACATACAAATTCTTTTTTATAATCGACATGTATCACATATTAATGTGTCTTGATTGTATGTATATTATTTTTTGTCCTTTTTAGTTGGGTTTCATACGTCGCTTATAGGTATAATATACATTCATATATTTGTTACTTGAGTTAGGATCGTATATTCTGCAAATAGATTGGTGGTAGCATATTAGGTTTTTATTATAAGATATTAAATAAATTTAAATTTAAGCATATAGGTATAATATACATTCATATATTTGTTACTTGAGTTAGGATCGTATACTCTGCAAATAGATTGGTGGTAGCCTATCAACCAACACATAAAATGACGTCTCTTCCCCAGAAGAAGCCACACAAAGATTTTAATCTTAGTTGGAAAACAGAGTTTCCAAGCTTTATCGACTTCTCTAAGATCAAGTTCCCACAAGGGTCTCATAAGAATTTCAATTCTTATAAATGGTTGGAGTTGCGGACTTAAGTGTAAACTTACCAGTCAGGTTCAGACCCTAAATAAAGAAGTATTTTCTGGAATTTAAAGGCAAAATGACATTTTTAATAACACCAATAAGCATTGGAGAAACTAGATTCTGAATCTTGGCAATATTCCAGTTACTAACCAATCACATTGTGAACTATAGGGGACCAAGAGACCTTTTTTTAGTACAAACGATATTTTACACAATCTACACTAAGAAGATGGAGGACAATTTGAAATTAAAATGTAGCAGGTTGAAGAGAAAGATCATATCCATCAGAACAATCCACCACTTGAACAGACACCAATCATATGAAAATCGTGATCACTAGGACAAGAAGCTAAGGCCATCTCCAACCGATGGCTGGCCAGAGGGCTCGTTTGAGCCCTCTGGCCCTCCAAGATTCTCCAAGATATTAATATTTTAATGAACAGTACAGGGCCATATTTGCCTCCGTCTCCAACCGAGGGCCAGAGGGCCAGAGGGATCGTTTTAGCCCTGTCACAAAAAACGTCTCCAACCGAGGGTCAAAGGGCCATAGGGCCAAACATAATTTATTAATTTAAAGCTACAACTTAAATTGAAACAAATATTATAGATGAAGGAAATATTGGAAAATATATTGAAGGAAATATTGAGAAATATATTGAAGGAAATATTGAAAAAAATTGAGAAGGAAATATTGAAGAAGGAAATATTGCAAATGAACACAAACAAATATTGAGAAGGAAATATTGAAAAAAATTGAGAAGGAAAAATTGAGAAGGAAATATTGAAGAAGGAAATATTGAAAAAAATGAGAAGGAAATATTGAAGAAAATATTGCAAATGTTTAAATAAAAAAAAATAAAAAAAAAACAAACAAACACAATGGCTAGCTCAGCTAGCGTTATATTAAAAAAAAAATTCAAACTAGTGCTGTCGGTTGTAACCGACAGCAATAGGGAAAATATAAAAAAAATTGGCTTATGCATAACTAGTGCTGTCGGTTGTAACCGACAGCAATAGGGAAATTATAAAATAAAAAAATAGCCAGCCCCGGCCCTTTGGCCCTTTGGCCCTTTGAAATTCCGTGGGGCCCTCCCAGATTCCTGAGCCCTCTGGCCTAGCCCTCGGTTGGAGACGGTTTTAGGGCTATTTTCGACCCTCTGGCCCTCTGGACCCTTCGGTTGGAGATGGCCTAAGGGCTTATCCATGGCCCAGTTAAAAGCTCAAAAACTTATATCGTTGTCATCTCCTACAACCGAACATATACTCCTGATAATGATATCGCGAGAATCCAAAATACCTTTCCAAACAATTCAATGTAAAACTCTTTTTTTAAAATAATAATAATAAATAGTAAAAAAAAACCAAAAGCATCACAGTGATTTTGCAAGGCCAAGGCCTAATTAGGCTCATGGCCCAAAAAAACCCCAAAAAGTTCAAAAAAAAAAAAAGAAAACAAATATTCACTTCAGTGCCTAGACCCAATTAGGGTTGTAATTAATATAAAAAATATGATGGCTTTAATTTGTAGTTGGAAACATGGAAATTCCAAAACCCAATTAGGGTTATTATTATTCTGCAGCTGCATTGACTAAAGTTGGTCAAGCTTTTACTTGCCTTGTAGGTGAAGTAAATCATGATAACGTATGCTTCACTCTATCTTTTTCTATAAATCAATTTTTTTGTACCATTTTTTAATTTTCTGCACCCTTGGAAAATTTAATTAGTAAAATTTTTTTTCTTTCACTTTTACGAAAAAAAATATGGTCATGCTATCCATGCACCAATTCTTACTTTTCACACATTTTGTTCAATTTATGCTCATCGGATCGAATGAATAGAAGAATATCAATGATAAAAAATTAACAAAAGTGTGTAAAAAGTAAAAATAGGTGTGTGAATAACACTATCCATTTTTATGTGTAATATGAAAAATTGGACAATCCAGGTGTTCATTCCAGCTTTGGATTCTGCTATTTAATAAATTCATTGTTTAGAGGATATTTAAATTATTTTTATTTTTGGTAAAATATGTAAATTAATTTGTTAATTAATTAGCATACATGCATCTTTCAGAGCATATCCAGCAACTTTTGACCATTTTCTATTTTGGATTAGTTTCCGTATAAGGATTAAAGTGTTAGATTCCTTACCATAATTTGAGTAAGAATTATTTCTTTTAAGGAAAAAAATATATGTAATTATTTTACGAGGATGATTAAGAACTAATTCTTTGAAAATCTGAAATGGTTTTTTTAACTTTGAATATGTGCACAAGGTCTTGTGCAACTGACACGGATTTCTTTGAAGGTATCTGGTGGCAAATGGACGAGAATCATGGATGATTTTTTTCCCCTTAAAAACGAGACTAGCTAGTGGCGTCACCTTTAAGTTTCAGCTTTTCTTACCCCAATTACATTGCAAAGAAAAATGTCCCAAAAAAATTGAGTTATTCCTTTAAAAAAAAAATAGAAAAAATGAAGGTAATTTAAAATACAGTGACTGCTATTTAGTACTACGATCTAGTAGTATTTATCTTCACTAGTAAGTGAGAAGTCTTAAGTTCGGTTCTCGCTAAAGATAAAGTTGAACCATATTATTTTGGCAAACTTATTATAATGCTTAATGTAGATATTATCATTTGTTAAAATAATAATAATAATAAAGCACAAATTTTTTTAGCTTTTACAATTAAAATTTAAAAATCAATTATAGCATTAAATTTTTATATATAGAAATATTTATTTGGCATCCATATAGATATGAAATAAATTGTTACTAAAATTGTTGTGACACTTAAGTCACATGACATAATTGATTTGTCGAGTTATGCTGACTTTTAAGAGTTTGTGTTGTAGTTTTCTTCTATGACATATATGACATAAAGAAGATAAATATAGAACGATACTTGGCTACTGAGGAATGAGTAAGAATTCTTACTCAAAACTTTTAGTATTTTAATCACATAGTTTTGTGCTCATGATCAGAACCGTTCATACTATGAATCACACTGTAAAGATCATATCCGCAAAAAATAAATTAAAATTAAGGTGTTTAGTCAATCTATTGCAGCAAATACATGAACGGTTTGTAATGCTTTTACCAATACTGTTAATTTGTTTTTAAACAGTTTGATGATTAAACGACCTTAGTTTTAAATGATTTTTTTGCACAGACGATCTTTATAGGGTAATTTATAATATGAACGGTTCTGATTATAAACACGAAGTTCTATAAATTGACAACAAACAATTTTGAGTAGGAGTTCCAACTCATCTTTGAGTAGCCAAGTACTGCTCAAAAATATATGTTGTATTTTTCATATGATTGGGGTCGGTATATATAAATTAAAACTATTTTTTCAAGCATAAACAAGAAATGCGCGAAATTAGCTGTAACTACTATCTCATACGATAGTTTGACATACGCAGCACCTACTGGTAACTACTTTGCTAAACGAAGCTCTTTTGGCGCACCTTGGCCAAGCAGTTCTCGCCTGCACAAGCAAGCAGATTAGCTCCCTCATTCTCTTATTGAGCCGGCAGACTTCGACGAGCGAGGCGAAGTAGGGTTAGATTGGAGGGAGGGGACTGCAAACGTCCGTCCCACAACCATGCATTCCTCCCACTATTATTTGATTTTCGATAATTAAAAACAATTATCTGATTGTAATGGTTTAAACGTCTATTATTAGTGACGTAAAATAGCGTATATTGCACAATACTGATTTTCACTAATACATTAATTTCTAAATAAATCAAAACAAATAATATTATTCTTTCGAATCTCACTAACTCTCACTCGTATGAATGTGTTTGTTTTTGAAATTCTAGTCGTAACCCATTACTGTCACATCCCGACCTGGGGTCCACCACATCCCGGGCCCGTTCCACCACCGTAGCACTATATTGTCCGCTTTGGGCCCCGACTACGCCCTCACGGTTTTGTCACTGGGAAGTTTTTGGGAGCTCACTGGCTTCGGGTTCCGTAAGAACTCTGAAGTTAAGCGAGTTCGCGCTAGAGCACTCCCATGATGGATGACCCACTGGGAAGTTCTCGTGTGAGTTCCCAGAAACAAAACCGTGAGGGCGTAATCAGGGCCCAAAGCGGACAATATCGTGCTACGGTGGTGGAGCGGGCCCGGGATGTGACAATTTGGTATCAGAGCCTAACCCTGGCCGTGGTGTGCCGACGAGAACGTCGGGCCCCTAAGGGGGGTGGATTGTGAGATCCCACATCGCCCAGGGGAGTGATCCTCCCATCCTGCGAACTCGCTTAACTTCGGAATTCTTACGGAACCCGAAGCCAATGAGCTCCCAAAAGGCCTCGCGCTATTTAGGGATGAAAATATACATATAAAGAAGGCCTCGCCCTAGGTAGAGATGAGAATATACATATAAGGATCACTCCGCTGGACGTTGTGGGATCTCACAATTACCCTCACCCTCACTCGGACCACTTGGGCTAACCATAAGAGCTTCGTATGAATCCAATTTAATTTAATATCTAAAAAAAAAAGTAGGCTCAAACATGGAAAAATATCACCAAATTCTTAAAACTTTTCCCCTTCACACTCCAAAACAAAATAAAATAAATGAAAATGAAAAATAATTAAAAAGAGTGGAATAATATTTATATGACTTTTATTATGTTGATATTTCCAAAACAAAATAAAATAAATGAAAATGAAAAATAATTAAAAAGAGTAGAATAATATTTATATGACTTTTATTATGCTGATATTTCCAACCTGGGGTACTTGTGGTATAAGTAGGCTTCATTTCTCCCATTTCGCACTCCACCCAAACCCCCAAGGCAAAAGCATGACACAAATAAAAGGAACAACACCAACACCAACACCAACAGCAACAACAGCAGCAGATCACGATAAAAATTAAATCGAAAAAACAAAACAGTTTCTTGTAATCTAAGGCATTCCCATCATTTCTTCACCGCCAATCAAGCCCCTACCTTTGCTTTTTCCCTCCACCAAATCTCCAGAAGACTCCTTCCTATCATCCACTCAATCTCTCCCTTTCTCTCAGCTTTTCGGACTCATGGGTCGAGAAGCGGACCTTCAGATAATAGCATCAGCCGCCGCCGACGTCGCCGTACCAGCCCCCTTAGTGCCGCCGACACTGCCACCGGCCCCGACTGCCCTCGCTCCCGGCTTCAGGTTCCACCCAACAGACGAGGAACTCGTCATTTACTACCTCAAGCGCAAGGTCTGTCGCAAACCCTTCAAATTTAACGCGATCTCTGAGGTCGACATCTACAAGAGCGAGCCCTGGGACCTCGCTGGTAAATACCCACACCTCCGATTTTCTCGATTTTTCTTCATTTTTCGTGGCTGGGTTTCTTAATTTTTGTGAAAATTTTGTATTTTTGTGGTTTTTTTTTTTCCGTAATGTTTTTGTTTTATAAGGTAACTCGCCGTATGATGTATGTGCCTGATTTTTCGGCTGAGATAACGCTGGATGATTTTGGGCTTTTTTTAGATTAGGGGTTGTAATTTTGTCTAATTGTAAATGGGTCTTTTTAGACAAGTCGAGCTTGAAGAGCAGGGACCAGGAGTACTACTTCTTCAGTGCATTGGATAGGAAGTATGGAAATGGGGCAAGGATGAATAGGGCTACCAACCAAGGGTACTGGAAGGCCACCGGAAATGACAGGGCCGTCAAGCACAACGATATCACCGTGGGGATGAAGAAAACCTTGGTGTTCCATAGCGGCCGAGCTCCAGATGGGAAAAGGACCAATTGGGTTATGCATGAGTACAGACTTGTTGATGAAGTTTTTGAGAAGGCCGGGCTCGGTGCCGTTCAGGTGAGGTTTTGCACTTATGTTTAATGAGCTAATCACTAGGAAATGAGAGAAATGCTGGTTTTGCACTTGTGCTATTTTTTGTTTGATGATTGCGGAAAGTTTTCGCATATGAGCTGAATAGTTGATTTTGGTGAACTGCTTAACTTGGTTATAGTGTGTTACAATAATGTGAAATACTGACATCCTTATCTACATTTTACTAGAGCATCAAACTATTATTTTTATTTAGTGTTGGGTATTGCAATCATCTGGAGACTGATTTATTTTTTGTTTCCCGTTTGCTTTGGGGGCTGGAGGATGCGTTTGTGCTATGTCGAGTATTTCACAAAAGCAATATAGGACCACCAAATGGGCATCGGTATGCGCCTTTTGTTGAGGAGGAGTGGGACGATGATGATAAGTTAACTTTGGTTCCTGGACAAGAGACCCGGACTGTAGCTGTAGTTAGTCGTGATGCATTTGTGGTAGGAAATGGTCATGCTGCATGTAGTGAACAAAAAGATTATTCTGCTGGTAGTGAACAAAAGGTACATGCTGCTCGTAGTGAACAAAATGATTATGCTGCTGGTAGTGAACAAAAGGTACATGCTGCTCGTAGTGAACAAAATGGACTTGCTGCATACATTAGAGGAAATGGACATGCTGCATATACTGGAGGAAATGGACATGCTGCACATATTGGAGGAAATGGTCAAGCTGTATATATTGGAGGAAATGGTCAAGCTGCATATAATGGAAAAAATGGTCATGGAACTTCTGTTGAAGGAAATGGTCATGGAACTTCCATGGAAGGAATTGTTCATGGAACTTCTGTTGAAGGAAATGATCATGGAACTTCCATGGAAGGAATTGTTCATGGAACTTCCGTTGAAGGAACTGGTCATGGAACTTCTGTCAAAGGGAGTGGTCGCAGCACTTCTGTCGAAGGAGGTGGTCGCGACACTTCTGTCGAAAGAAATGGTCACGGCACTTCTGTCGAAGGAAGTGGTCATCGCACTTGCGTCGAAGAAAATGGTCATGGCATTTCTGTCGAAGGAAATGTTGTTGAAGGAATTGGTCATGGCGCTATAATTGTAGTAGATGACAATGGAACTACTAATGAAGGTGACTGTCATGAAACTTGTACTGCAGGAAATGGTCACAGTGTGCCCAGTGCAGAAAATAATATTGAGCAGGTTTGTGCTTTCAGTTTATTTATCTATATTCTTAAATCTATTAAATTTTTGTTCTTTATTATCGTATAGGCTGGATTTGCTCATCCATAATGCAAATAATGGTTTCCCCACTTTCTTATTAGTTAATATCGTGATGACTGTGTCCCATTATACGACTGCATTTTTTAGAATAACCTAATCAAAGGATCCAAGCAAACTAGTGAAGCATGCACCTTAAGGTCCATTATTGAGGCATTTGGGGTAATTCATCATCTCTAGGTATTAACAGATATCTGATTAATAACGAGAAATAATAAAGTAAGGATTCCTCGCATAACATCCAATATGCACCAACGGCAAGTATGTATACTGTATTCTTGGACATGTGAGTTTTCATTGTTTTTGTTTTGTGGACTGAACTCACTGATCACCAACATAACTTTCAATCTTCTGGTGGGTTGGAATTTTCTAATTCAAACCATTTTCTTTTTCTTTCATACACTCTTTCGTTCTTTGGAGAGGTCTGCACAAATTAGTGACTATATATTTTGGATGATAGCATATGACCCTCTCTATCTCTATCATCTGTGTATTACCATTTTATAGGTGTCATCATGATACGCTTATATATAGGTGTCATCATGATATGCTTATAAACTAAAAGTATACATAATTGTTGAAATCAACCTTTGAAAGACAATTTAAGGAGCCTTCCCTATGTGAAAGGAGGTCTGCATTGACTGGTGGATGACGTTATAATGACAAGGTACTTTTGAAAGGATGGTGTGTCTTCTTTGTCCTTGATTTTGGATTAGAACATGTCGTTTCTGAGAACATCTTACAATTATGCAATAGGGGTTTTCTATTATATTGTACGGTCTAATAACCCAGCACTGTTTTAAACTGTTTGACCTTGACATTTTTCCTCTAGGCTATAAATGAATTGTGCTTCAGTGAACATGTGGCTCGGAGAATCATTCTGTTCTATTAACATGTGGCATAAAACTGGCGTCTCTGAGGATACATAGAAAACATGGTGGACCCTCTTGAGGTTGCATAGGATGATTTTTGAGATTAGGGATAAATTACCTTGAGAAAAGGATAACAGATGGTGGAATAGTTGATATCAGTGGCTTATGTGATAAAGAACCTTTCTTTGTTATCAAGGTTTTGTCGTAGATCAGTGGCCCATGTGATAAGGCGCCACATAAAGTACCTGATTCTCAAAGTTTTGATAAGCCATGATGAAGTACCTTGAGAAAGAAGCTAAGTACCTGTTTATTTTGTTGTATTTTATGAGAGTTAGGATAAAGAGCAGTGATGTTGCTTGGTCTGTTGAGAGCATCTGCACAATTGGAAGGTTCATTTGTTGAAGTTTGAGATAAGGTATTCAATTGTAGAAATTTGAGATAAGGTTTTACAAGAAAGTTAAAACTTTTCTTGCTTAAGGTGATAAAAACAATTATAGTGACATGGACTGAAGTATGTTTGAATTGTTTGAAAGACCAGGTGGTGAAGGAGAAGTCTTGAAGCATCCAAATGGTAACAATGATTTAGGTTCAAATGTGACGAAAGTGGATTTTGTTGGTTGTCATGGTATGTTTGAAATTAAAAAGCTACTTGTTCGTAGTGCTACTTTCTGGCACTGGTGCCACAGATGACCCTTTTTGGCCATTTTGTATATTGAAACCATGGATTCAAAAAAACTGAAATATCTCAATTTCTTATTTTCATACTCGAGGTTTTAATTCTGAATATATGCTGAAACTATCCATGGTTGTGCAATTTAGATTTTGATTTACATGCTATTATGATTGTTGTTAAGTTTTGTATGCATACTATCAACCGCATGTCTATTATCATTTTTGCTATGTTTTGTATGCATAATATCAACCACATGTCATGGAACTTATGTAAGTGAATATACACTTAAAGAAGTAGACAGTGACGTGCTACTGTAAACAATCAAAGTTGATATCATGGTATATTGTGAACAACCAACCTGACCTGTTTGAGACATTCCCATTTATATTGTCTTTGTTCATCATGTTCGATACTTTAGTGCCTATCGTAGCTTCTTTCATTTTTTTTTTTTTTTGTATTTTCAATTCTCCTTATATCCATAATTTACTTTATCTTGGTTGCGCATTTCAGGATACTCAGGCAATCAGCAAGGCTATTGTTGTTGTTCCTGAACTTCCAGCAGAGAATCAAACTGTTTTACCACCATGTAAGACAGAGAAAACTGACGATTATCCTATGACATGTGTGGTTAATAGAGAAGAGAGATTAGATGACTATCCGTCACCAGGTCCAGATGATGCGCAACCCCTGCTAACTTTGTTTAATCGACAACCTGGGCAACTACGCCAGTATAAAAGAAGGCGGCATAACGACTCAAATTCTAACCATTCAAATGCTTCTGAGATTTCAAGTGGGATGACACATGACCTTTGCTCGTCTACAACAACAACAGCGTCAACTGAGGCATCGATGACGACTACCAGAAATTTTCTGTCTGCACTGGTGGAGTATCAGCTGTTAGAATCCCTTGAACCCAAAGACACTACCCCAGCACCTCCTCCTGAACTCAATGCTGCTTTGATGGAATCTTCTGTGCCTACCAGCTGCTTGAAATACATAGAGACTTTGCAAACTGAGATCCACAAAATCTCAATCGAGAGGGAGACATTGAAGTTTGAAATGATGAGTGCCCAAGCCATGATCAACATTCTTCAAGCCCGAATTGATCTCCTAAACAAGGAGAACGAGGATTTGAAGAAGAAGGTCTGAGTCGCCTAGTGGATTCATAGTGGTATGTACTCCATAGTGTTCGGTGTATGAGTTATCGGCCCTTTATGGGCCTTGTCGAACTATCTACAGTATGTTTTCTCTATTAGAGTAAGAGCTGTCTCTGTTGTTAATCGAACGATGTTGTAACCGTGTAGGAAGCTTGCTGTACCGGTAGCAAGCTGAACTGTGTTGTACCTGTCATCGAAATCGGCAGTTTTAGACCCTAATTATTATAATTTTCGAGCCTATTGCCTTTGTTACTTAACCAAAGTAATTGCTTGGACAGTGGTTACTTGAATGCTGGGACTGCAATTCCCAGAGGACTAGTGAGCAAATGCATCAGTTTCAGGGAACCACTTTGGTTATCTCCCTTCATTGAAAGTGATTTGGAGAATGATAATTGATTGTAATTGTTGAGTAAGATGGTTTAGGCGCTCTTTTTCCTTCGTTCTTGGAGGTTATTTTACAGACCCCCCATCTAGCTCCCACAAGCTCTTTGTACTCTGTTTTATGCAGCAATGAAAAACTCAATTTCGATGACAAAAAATTACGCATCGGAACCATTTTTAGTAAGAATCATACCAATGTTCGATGTTCCTTAGTTTAAAGGGAGTGGTGTAGTGCGTCAACATTTATATGGACTTTTGTTGAGTTTTTAAATTGACAAACTTTCACAGATATAGTGGATTTTTACGGATTATTATAAACTTCATATAATTCTATAGATTTTTAGTTATGTACTTCAGCAGAAAAGAAAGGAGTTAAATGATACTTTTGCAGAATACTAGACAGTTTCATGCTAGAATTTTTTTAAATTTTATCGATATTCATGAACTTTTTAATCACCAATTTATTAATAAGCATTATTATTTATATGTTTTCATTATTGAAATGGCAATCATGAGTCATAACCAGGACAAAGTGGTCTTATGAAGTGGTGGTAGCAACAATGGTGGTGGAAGTGTCACGAGATAATTGTGGAGGCGGGTGGTGTTGGGGTGGTAAAAGGAGTAAGGATGGGGGAGGTGGTGATGGGGTGGTGATGATGGTGGCAGAGCTGACGGTCATGATGGTGTAGGTGGTGGTGGAGACATGATGGTGAAATGGTGATAATGATGGTGGAAATGGTGATAAATGTAGTCGTTGCATTATAGTAGGTGGTGAAATATCTCACCAAAGAATAGAGAAAGAAAAATAAATTCCATCAGAATCTGATGGGGAGAGGCTTGATTTGCTATGACAAAAAATTAACTATAAAAGCATTCAAAGTTCATCAAAATCCATGACTTTTTAAAATCCTTTAAAATAAGTGAAATTTTGAATACACCTAGATTTTTGTAGACTCACAAAAAATTATAATTGAATACCACAAGATTTTCATAAACTTTTCAGAAGTCATAAAAAGTCTGTATTTAATACATTAAATTTCATTAACTCCTTAAAAATCTATATAGAATACACTTGAATTCGAAAGTCAAGTCAAGTTCAAGCTTCATATACAACACCCCTTAAGAGTTTCTTTTTCTTCTTGTTTTTGGATAGAACTTGTTCAGCAGCCACCCCTGCTGATGACCAATCACAACAGGACACGTGTCCAAGTTGTGATTAAAAAAATCAATTACCTGGATACGTATCCAACTGTGATTGGGTAGTAGCAGGAGTTGCTGTTGAACTTTGAGCAGCCAAGTCCTGTTCCTTGTTTTTAGGTTATGTTACTCTTTGTACATTTCTGTAGAAACTTTTTATAAATATAACGCGCGGATAGCGAGGAACACACCCCAGAAAACAATTGAACATTGATTTTTTATATACATCAAAGAACTAGTAAAGTAACACTTTGTAATAAACACTAGTTCATACACAAATTAAACTAAAAGATAAGGAGCACCTAAGCTCTACTCTACAAGCATATTGCCCTGTTGTCTAAGAGCTCGTTTGAAAATACTATTAAGATAATTGAAAGTTCTTTAGATGAAAATGTTTTAAAAACCAATTCTTAGTAAAAATTCAATTGAGTCCTGGAAAAGCACTCGAAGTGCTTCTTGCAAGAAGCATCTTGCAGTAGCACATATCTGGTGCTTCCTCCAAAAAGTACTTAGAACAAAATTAATTTTACCAGAAACACTTTTAGTCATTTTAAAAGCACCAACGAGCCCTAACATTGTAAATAAGCAGGGTTGAGTAGCAAAATATCAAAGGAAATAAAGGTATCTAATTGTTTATGATTACATTACTCGTTTCATTATCTTTGCATACACACGAGAATATATCTACATACAACGACACACTATAATGCTCTTCTAATAAATTAAGTATATATCTCATGAAACATGTATCACCTTGTACACAACTCGTCTGAACTAAATATTAGACACTTCTATAGTTTAGACCGCACAGTTGTAAATGATGTTAATTTGAAAGTAAAACAACTCAATAAATTATTTCGTCAAACATAATTCTTCAACCTCGGTATATCAAAAAATGGAAGTTAAAGGTGGAGCATCACAAACAATGCGTCATACATTTAATTTGGTGAAATGTTAGAAATGTTAGAAACAACACAATTTGCGTGGAGCATAAAAAACAATGTGTTAAGCATTTCAATATTTGATCACACGATGCACACGTTAAGAATGAGTTAATTGAATGATTTTCAGAAATTATTATGGGGTAAGATTCTACGAAAGGAATTCAACATGTATTTTAAAATTGGTTATACCAAATGTGAATTTATCATCAAGATTGTTTTATAATTTATCTACGTATGTTTACTATTTTTTTAATTAATATATTATATTTTTATTTTTTCACAAGCGATATTATTAGTCTAAACAAGATAAAGGGAAGAGGGGAGGTTGAAGAGGTAGACCATATTAGTATATCTGACATATGTGAGTTAATTCAGTTGACTAAAGTAATGTGTCCGGCCTCTTGCATCTAAGTTTAAATTCTTTCTTTAAAAGAGATGGAATATTATTTTTTTGTTGGCTGACTAGAGTAGTTAACATATATTATTTTTTTGTTGGCTAACTAGAGTAGTTAACATGTCGTATTAATATTTTTGTTGTTGTATAAACTAGAATATTTCTGTCCCACAAAAAAAAAAAAAAAAAAAACTAGAATATTTCTTTCTCCCCACTACCTCCTAAAAAGTTGGTATTTCTTTTCCACCTCCTATTCAATTTTTTCTTCTTCTTTCGAATAAATGATATTATTTGCACTTAAGGGGTGGAGAAGTGTGCTAAGTTTCATAGTAGATTAGTAATAATATGATTCAAATTCATCTTTGATGATAATCGAACCAAGACCTTTACTTACAAGCAAGGTTCTAAAAGACGCTAGACGTTAGTCGGACGGCGAGCTGGGGCCTAGCGCCTAGGCGGATTCAACTAAATTCATTATATTTCATATAAATAAGTGTATGCTTGTAACCGTTGGATCAAATTTCAATGGCTCGGATCCTTGAACTTGATGGATTAGAAAGAAGGGATCTGGAGAGGATCCCTTTCCTAAAGCCATCACCCTAATCTTTATGTATTTTAGTTAGACTTTCATCAACAATTTGAGCCTCTAAATTCAATTTAGGGACCAAAATTAAATGAAAATTCTTTAAGAGGTGAATGGAGAATTAACATTGTTCTAAAAAACGGCCTAGGCGGCCTCCTAGGCGCTAGGTGGGTTGGAACCGAGGCGATTTTGTGCAAAATGGCTCGGGTTGGCTCTAGGCGGCTGGGCGTTTTTAATTTTTAATTATATATATATATATATATATATTTTATAACTTTATACCTTGAAATTTTGTTAATTTTATAGAATAGGTGTGTTGTGTATCAACTTAAATTCCGGGATACTAAAGATAAGTATCTTACATTACTATATTTCCTTATTTTCCTCCTATTTTCCATTTTATATTGTTTTAAATTGTGAACTTGTTGTACATGTGTGATGATACTCCTCACTATGGTTATATGACATATATGCTTAATGTGTTTTTAAATTTTGGACTTGTTGGATACTATTTTTGCATTTTATCATACAAGTATAATTTTTTTATAAGTGTCAATATGCACTTATTTACAAGATATACAAGAAATTTACCTAAATCCGTCTAGGACGCCTAGGCGCTTGCCTAGACCCCGCCTAGCAGCCAGCCTTGAGAATTAAAGAATTTTTCAATTAATTTTTCGTATAGATTTAGAGAAGTATTATTGACACTCCAAAAATCTCATTCTACATTCTTCATAAGTGTATTTTTCTTTCATAATATAGAAAGTTTTGAATGTAGAATGAGATTTTTGGTGGATTAATAACAATTTCCTAGATTTATCTCATATTTATATATCAGAAATTGTTATTTGCACTCCAAAATTCTCATTTTATACTCCAAACTTTCTATACTTAGAAAAAAAAATACACTCGTAAGAAATGCAGAATACAATTTTTAAGATGTCAATAACACTTCATTATATATCTTCATACGTCAATCTGGTGTCGATCCAATTAACTTGACGGAAGCAATTACATCAGCCCATAATCCATATGGAATCAACATCCACGCCACGTGGCACCTGAGCAGCGTCGCCACATGAGTGACCTTGCGATGTCTGTAAAAGCGGCATAAAATTACCCGCCTGTGACCCAAAAAAATCACCCATTTCTTCGCAGAGAAGTTTTCCGTGAGACTAACGACGCTATATATTTACCGAAACGACGAACCGTATCGTACTTGGCACACCTACTCAATGACTTTTCAGCTCTCCTCCTTCGTCCCCAACTATCAACTCTCCGATTTCGTTACAATCCAAACCCTAATCTAACCTAATTTCCAATTCCCGATTCCCAATTCTCAGTTGTTTCGATTCCTTTCTGTTTCGAAGCCCTAACGAAAGATTTTCATTTTTTTTTTTGCTGGATTTGATTAATTCATGGCCCGCGGCAAAGAGAATTCACTCGCTCCTGGGTTCCGATTCCACCCAACCGATGAAGAACTAGTCTGGTACTATCTGAAGCGTAAGGTCTCCGGCAAGAACTTCCGATTTGACCCCATATCGGTCATCGATATCTACAAGACTGAGCCTTGGGACCTCCCTGGTAAAAAATCCTAACCTTTTCTTATGCTTTTCAATACATACATATGTATACATACGTGAATCATTTCGTTGATTGCGGTTATATTTGTGTTTTATTTTTGTTGGGTTTTCGTTTTCTGGTTTATTAGGCAAGTCGAAGCTGAAGACTAGGGACTTGGAGTGGTACTTTTTCAGTTTTCTGGATAAGAAGTATGGAAATTCGTCGAGGACGAATCGGGCTACTGAAAAAGGGTACTGGAAGACTACGGGTAAGGATCGCCCCATTCAACATAATTCCCGGGATGTTGGGATGAAGAAGACGCTGGTTTTCCATAGCGGGCGAGCCCCCACCGGTGCAAGAACCAATTGGGTTATGCATGAGTATCGCCTTTCCAACGAGGAATTGGAAAAAGCTGGAATTCAACAGGTTGGATTTTTGTTGACGTTGCTTTTGTTCTATTTGCATTTTACGATGTTATGAAATTGGGATTGATTGTTGGGTTTGTCGTGGCGGATGGGTTCAGAAGGATCCGTATGTGCTTTGTAGGATATTCCAGAAGAGTGGCACGGGACCGAAGAATGGGGAGAAGTACGGCGCCCCGGTTATGGAGGAGGAATGGGAAGATGATGACGTGACTTGTGTACCTGGTGAGGAGGCGGCTGCTAATGTAATGGCAGTCAGCGAAGAGCCAGATAACGAAGCAAATGATGTCAACAATGGGGCTTATGTTGAAGCATTTGACCTTGATCAGGTTCTTTATTCATTCAGCCTTTTCATTTCATGTTTTGTAGGCGAATTCAAATTGTCTGAAACGGGGATGGGTAGATTTGGCCGGAATTTATTGAATTTAAAGGTAACTCCCCCAGTTGTGGGAAACCCCCGGATGTGCTATGATAAGTCAAAAGTAGATATGTTGACTCTGTCCAGCTATTGGAGTTTAAGTATGGCTGAGGGCTACTAGTTGGTCGGGCAAATGATTTTAACTTAATTTGGCTATCCTGTACATGACTATGCTGAAAGGTTTCTGTTGTAGCTGTACACATATAAGTAACCCAATGTCAGCAAATGGACTTGTTATGCCCTTGCTTTAGGTGCTTAGTGGTTTTTTGTTTTTGTTTTTGTTTTTGTTTTTCATAAAGAAATGATTATAATGAGATGAAAGGAAACAACAAAGAGTATTTGTGTATGTTACTAATATGGGAGTATCTTATTTGAATTTATACATCGGTTCCTGTTAAAAATATTTGAAGCTTTGTACTCCGGGATCACTTAATTAAATTTCACCACTTATGCAGAAGAATAACTAATGCGGCCTCTATAGTTACTCTAATAAGATTTTTGTTCTTATTTTTGCTTATTATGCTGCTCTTCTTTTGTTCTGGATAGCAGTGTGTTCAGAAAAACTACCTCATTAGCTTTCCAATCTTCTTTTTCTTATCAGAATTTTGGTCATCTTTTCTTTTAACTTATGAAAATGGTCTCCTTCAGGTTGAAACTTGGCGAGACTTTATCTAAGTTTTGCCATCTTTGCATTGTTTTTTTTTTAAATTTATTTGCATTCTTAAATTTAGGGAACGGTTATTGGCACTCCAAACTTTCTATAATTAGAAAGAAAAATACACTTGTGAGGAGTGTAGAATGAGATTTTTGGAGTGTTAATAATAGTTCGCTAAATTTATCTGGAGTGCAATTTTCTGCCTTTTCTGTTACAAACAATTTTTTATCTGTTGAACTTGGCTTATGTATTTGTGAAACCATTTATTGCATTTTAAGTACGTATATGAGGAATTCTTTTACTTTTTAATTATTATTCAAAGAGCATCATCAAAGTGTGTAACTGTCTAACCTAGAATACTGAAACAAATAATGTTCACTCAGCAGAACTTTCCATCAAATGAACTATAAATGCTGTATTACAAGTTAATGTTGCATTGAAATCATTTATAATTGCCATACCTTAATGTGTTGGTAATTTTTTACAGTGTACAATTTTCTGAAAGTTGGTAGAATCTTGGTGTCCTTTTAAAATGGATCTGGATGATATTTCTTTGTGTTCTCTCTCTCTGATGCTCTGTCACCCTTTACCTCAACCCTGAATTGTTGCAATCTGACCTTGGGATTTGTTGATATTTGATGCTACCACTACGTCTTCTAACCTATTAGATGTCCCTTGTATTGTAAGTTCAAACTACGCTGTAATTTTTGTTTGTTCTTGTCATGTGATACTGTTAACTAGTTCTTAGATCTGATCTGCTAACGGGGACAAATTCAAATTCGGACCAGATCGTAGAATAAGATAATAGGTATTATTTGATGGATTTCGAAGTATTCTTGGTCCTAGCCGGTGCCACAAGAAGCGTCTTCGGATTGAAGGAACTGAGATGATGCCGTAGTAGAGAGATTGAAAAGATCATTGTGTTCTAGAATAATGCATTATGCAAGATATTTTGATATTAATCTTCACATCTGAACCTTTATGTGACTGGAAATTAGAAATGGAAAACATCTGCATCCTTTTTCCATCTGGTCTAGGGCATCTTAATCATTTTAACTTGGAAAAACTAGTGTAGATAGAAAATTAAGGTTGGGACAGATAGAGTTAAGGTGTGGTAGAGAGAAGATATTGGTGTGACTAAATTACTATATTTATACGTATTATTCAACTATTTAATTTAAAGAGGGCATAATTGACATTTACCCTCCTTGGTTGACAAGAGGGTTTGCATAAATAATAGTATGTAGATTGTTTAGGTATATAAAACAAATATATGAGATGCTAGGGGCCTTCATTTTCCGTCAGTTTCTTCTAGAGTTTTTCACATGATTCAGCTAAGCCATGCTTGGATACTGTTCATTTATAAATACTTTCTTTTCCCAGAATCTTGACACAGGAATTCCATCTGAAAGTGCACCACCTCCTTTGAACTTCTATCATGGGGAGACGAGCAACTACATTGAGCATTATGGGGACTTTGTTGAAGATGATACAAAGGCTGTGATAGGCACTGGGGAAACTTCGGAATACTGCGAACACCAGATGTTCTTTGGATACCCAGATCATTATGAGACGGTTGGGAACCCAGTCAAAAATGAATATATAACCTCACAAAATCCTGAGGACCTGAAGTTTGTTGACTTAGAGCACTATGAGGCTGGTGCAAAACCAGTCGAAGATGAATGCTTTCTTGAACCAAGCGATGGTGCAAATCCATCTGTTGTCAATTATTCACTTAATGAACCATATTTGGATGCTACTGAGAATACGCCATTTAGTGATGGGCTGTTCCTTGAAACTAATGATCTTTCAAATCCAGTCGAGTCAACTGCAGGCTTTGACATGCTTGATGAGTACCTTACATACTTTGACGCCAATGATGACATCTCTCAGTATATTGATTTTGATTCTTGTGGAACGATGGGGGTTGAAAACTATGTTCCTGACCAAGCTCCATCTGACCAGAAGGTACATTCTCAAGTTTGATTTTCCTTTTGTATTTCGGGATTTTAAGTAGCATCTTTCAATTAATAAACTGTTGTATATCAGCTTCTGAATGGTGAAACTGAGCCACAACCAATGGGAGGTGAACATCTTGTACAACCAGAGGATACTGATGATGCATCTTTGTCAAAGAAAATGCCCGAGTGCAAGTTTGAATCAGGTATAGTATCTTAATTTCACCTATTAAAGGCACTATCATACCCTGTTTGGTAACTTATCCTTTAGATTCTCTTAATGTGTACCTATCATTATAAAGAGTACCAGAGGTTTAGGTTTTACATGATATTTAATAATTTTTGTAGTCCATCACTGGTCATGTTTTCCTCACCTTCTGGGTTGTGTGCGATTATTGTGGTGCAGATGATAACTATCCCTTCATCAAAAAGGCGAGTCACATGATGTTGGGCAGCATACCGGCTCCACCTGCATTTGCTTCAGAGTTCCCTGCTAAAGAGGCAATGCTTCGGTTAAATTCTGGTGCATCGTCTTCCAGTTCGGTTCATGTTACTGCAGGCATGATTAGAATTAGAGACATAACTTCAAGTGACAACAGGATGGACTGGTCTTTTGGAAAGGATGGGGTGGTCAACCTTGTGTTTTCTGTTCAGCTGCCGCAGAATCACAGAAACTCTGGCAATCTGGTGCCGGTCGGTGGCTCACTCTCTGGAAAGACAGGATGTGTGGTGATGCGGGGATGGTTTTTGTTCATGTTTCTCTGGGTTCTGTTTCTTTCTATGAGTTTCAAAATCGGGAGCTACATCTGTACCAGGTGATGCTTCGACTGTAATGGTGGTTTCGAGCCTCAGTAATGGTGGTTTCGAGCCTATCTCAGGATCTTGTAGTAAACTTCCCCTAGTGACTAGGGGAAGATGCATGTTCTTGCAAACTCGATATTTTTGTTAATTGTTACACTGACTGCAGAACTGATTATTTACACAAACTGTCTTAAGATAGCGTAAAGCGTGTTATATTTTGAATAGCTATATACTGAATGAATGTAAGGCTGAATTTTTGTTTCAGTACATTATTTCGTTCTATATACAATTTCGTTGTAATTGAAGGCTTGCCAAAGTATAAATGAAGGCTTGCCTTACTGTCAACCTGAAAATTCAGCAGAAATGCTTGCATGGTTTTACCAACTCTAGTATATTTATTGTCGCCCTCCTATATTGTAACGCATGGGTTAGTAACAGCACGTGATCAGTGTAAATCACAATCTCTATAGCCTATAATGTCTTCTTAAGAATTTTAAACGTGTGAGCGGCTTGAAAATGACACAATGAGCCACTTTAGCAGATTTGAAGTTGAATCTTTCTCGTGCCAAACGACGAGTAAATTACTCGTTCAGGGTTGGTAATATTGTACCAGTCAAAACCTGGGATGTTCATATATAATGTCGCACGCAAACATGTTTCACCTAAACTTGGGTAGCTGCCAAATAAATAAGACTTGTCCCGTAACGTTGAAACATGTATATCGTATGTTCTCTGTTGTTACGTATGTTCTCTGTTGTTACTGTGAGGATGCGGAGTGTTGTCTCATGTCGGAAATTTAAGAGAACTTACATTTGTTTTGAGTAGTCAAACAACTCCTCCTGCCAACTGATTTCTGGCCGGAAGCTCAACTTTCTTCAGGGAAGTGTAACTTCGCATGTGACAGATAATGCACATTTTTTAAAATCAGGGAGATAAGAATCAGAGGATTTGAGGTAATCAGAACATTATATCATTTCTGGATTTACGGTTATTTGCAACTCAAACACAAATATACATTTACATAAATGTTCAGGATCTGGGCTTGCACAGCAGAAACCTCAAAATTTAATGACTTTTACATTGCTCCCTCTGGTTTAATTTTATTTTCATGCTCTTACTACATAAATGATGCTCCATTATTTGCCTCATGTGCTCTCTGTGGTATCGTATCCTTTGTAAAAGTTCTCGAGACGTGGAACTTGTATGCTGAGGATTACATCTCTCCAGGAAGCATAGTATCCTCGGGTAAATCACACACAGCGATACCCTGGAAAAGAATGAACACGGAGATTAAGATGCGCGAGTGGTGTCAACAGGTAGCAATAGTGTAAGAATGAAAAACGTACCTGCCCAGTAAGGTGAGCGACACATCTTTTCTCAGCTAGTAACTCAGCTTCGCTCTGAAAGATTATCGCGTCAAATGAGACAATTAGTCCAAAACTACTACAAAGCCCACACTAGTTCAGTCAATGCCTACAATACACTACTAATTTTCGTGCCTGTATAGTACTTCAATTCAGTCAACAATGCATACCTTTTTTATTCGCTTGCGAAGATAGTCATCAAATTGTATGTCCTTTACAAGTTCATAGTCGCCGTCTCCCTGGAGGTTGTCAATAACTTATTAGAAGTGCCTATATCACAAACATAAACACAAGGAAAGGAAAATCTCTTGTATAGACTTACTTTCGATCTGCATGGCATACTGAATACTAAATCCTCTGCTATACCATAGGGATTTCCATTTGTGTAAACCTGCAATGGGATGGTACACAAGGGACGAAGATCAACTCATCATGAACTTTTGTGGCATTGAATCAACGCAGAATAACTTAACATTCGCATTTATGATGTTCAGTTTAATATCGATCTGGGGCGTTTTATATGCATGCAATAATATGCAGAGACTTTCAGTGGCAACCAAAAACTAGAGAAGGAAACACAAAGAAAATTCAACTTAATTCCTTTTGTTTCTCAGAGAGTTGGGCATCAAAGTCAAATGTTTCTCCATCGAAACTAATGGAGTTCTGATCATATGGCTTCTCAAGATGGTCTGGTTGTTACAGAAGACAGACAGTGTATATAGGCTTAAATAATGTGCATCATATCAAACAAACACGAACTTACTGCAGATGAAAACCAATCGCCCTCTGGGGTAGGAGTAACCAAAGACTTTATGGCATCTGCAATTGACATGGCAGTTGATGCAGCTGACGATCTTCCCCATTTCTTGATGAGCACACCTCCTCTCTGCGAATTGGATACGTCTTCAGTAATTAAAAATAAGGAGCAGATATGGTTTTAGAGACAATGTTGAATTATGGAAATATACGTTCCGTCTTACCTTCTGGATAAGTTCGGTAAATTCTTCCTCTAACCATTTGTGATCCTTGATAACCTCTTTGACCGGCAAGCCATTAATTCTAGCATTTAAGAAGTCTGGCACCTGATAAGAATTACGCAATTCTTCTTCAAAACGAGAAGCTAGCGAAAATAATCCACGCTTTTAAAAGAGAATGATTAAATGACCTGGGTGGTTGAGTGGTTTCCCCAGATGGTCACGTTTGACACTTTATCATAGAAGACACCTGCTTTGAGGGCTAGCTGAATAAATCATAAGCCAACTATGTTAAATGATTATTCCTTTTGGTCACGACCTAGTATTGATTATTGTCTATTCTACTAATGTATGCGAGGTATATGTACCTGACATTTTGCTCTATTTTCATCCAGCCGTGTTAAAGCATGAAAATTCTTTGCAGGTATGTTTGGAGCATTTTTCAAACAGATGAGTGCACTGCATCAGGAAGAATATAAGTAAAAGTGACGGGCATATCTCCGCTACCTGTGCATCCTTCCATCCCAAAAAATTGAAAAGACGAGGAAGACAATTACTTACTTTGTGTTACAAGGGTTTCCAACTACTATCACTTTGACATTATGTGATGCAACAGCATTAAGAGCTTTTCCCTGATTTTTGAAACAAAACATATATGATCAGAAACTACCGAGCCAATGTGTGATAGTGATATCATATAAAATCTAACAGAACCTGCTCGACAAAAATCTGCCCATTCAGATCCAACAAATCTGCTCTTTCCATTCCAGGACCTCGAGGCTTTGCTCCTATTAAAAGAGCCCATTCTACATCTTGGAAAACCTCATATGGATCAATGCCAATGCTCACCTCCCGCAACAACGGAAATAGAGAATCCTCCAATTCCATAGCAACTCCTGAAAGCAGAAACTGTTCCCTTAATTAGCCGCATATATACATAACTTAGAAGGGTTCGCTTTTGGTGAACACATTAAGTTATCGAATTCAAAACTTGTGCAACTCCAATAGATACATCATTCACTAACTAACTTTTCTTCCACTGTAATTCTAGCTAACTGCCCTAATAACACTGCAGAAACACAGGCACACCCTCAACTAGAGGTAACATTGTATCTGACAGTGATAAAATATAATCTGCAATGTATCCAGTCCACGATATCTGGATGCTGAACCTTCTTCCTCAAGTGAGACAGACAGACAACTGACATTGTTCAGTTACTCTTTTAAACATATGGTCTTTAGTAGTATTGAAGAAAGTTGAGGTTCCACCATAAAACCAACTGGCAATATGGGGAGTAGCCCAACCACTTATAAGCACATGCAAGGTCCATCCTCTCATCAATGTGGGTTTCATTCTCGACACGCCCCGTCACATGTGGCGAATTTTCAAGCCTAACACGTGGGCAACATAACTCGGGTGACGTGGAGCGTGTGTGGCCATTGAGGTTCCACCATAAAACCAATTGGCAACATGGGGAGTAGCCCAACCACTTATAAGCACATGCAAGGTCCCTCCTCTCATCAATGTTGGATTCATTCTCAACAACTATTAAGAAACCGGGGAATCTCAGATTTAGCGGACCAACTTAACTTAATCCTTCTAGTTATCAGATAATTAGGAAGTCAACAATGCGATTACTTGATTTGTATGAATAAATAACTATTACTGGTAGCAATCAATATTAAGGGTCACAAAGATTTGTTTACTAATTATATTATTTGTGTAGGCGATATGAAAATGCTACTTTGGACTTCACACATATGTAAATCTACACTAAATTATGTCTATGTCAGAACCATACCTTCAAGAGCTTGGAAGGACCTTTCAGATCCCAACAGTTTCAACGCAATAGGTTGGTCTGGCCCAAAAACCTCGCCTGACGCAAGCTGGACAATAAGAAAGCATGTTGAAAATGTTGAACTTGTTAAATTCTAATAACAAAAATGTGATTATATTCTAAAAACTAGAGAGGGTTAGAATATTTTTTTCTCTCTTTTATGCTCGCACACACTAGCATATCAAGTAAAGGCTCCATCCCACAATTGTATGAATTTCTACATGCTAGTTAGTGACTGAATCGAGATACAACCAAACGACGCTCAGCAAATTAAAGCATAATCCAGTTTCTTGTCAGTTGAGAGTACTACATGTCTCTACAAGCTCTATTTTCCAGTTTAACCTGATATGGTTTAGATTGTTGCAGGTTATCGAAAAGACAGTAGTCTGAGACTAAGATAACATGTACGGAGGGACCGGATGGTTGCAGGACCCAATGGGAATAGAACTCCTAATTACAGGTATAGAAATATAATGTTTTGAAAGTATTAACAATTTAACAAGGATTAACTGCAAGCTAAATAGGTAATTGCTAGTCAATAAGTTCCAAAAAGCAAAGCCACCATTAATGAAAAGGACAAAGTGCAAGAGGTTTAGGAAAAGACTTACTTTAAAGAGTAGATGATTAGATATCATCCCAGCTGCACCTGAGACTGCAATATTAATTAATTTCTTCCATGATTTTGTCTCTTCTTCCTGTGAATTTTGGACCTTATTAGATACACTACTTAATTCATTGCAAAGGAAAAGCAACTGCAAGTCAATAATCAGATATGCACTCTCTCTCTCTCTCTCTCTCTCTCTCTCTCTCTCTCTCTCTCAGACACACGCACAAACACACATTACAAGCCCAGTTTGGATACTTTAAAATCGCATGTATCTTCAGCAGAAAGTCATTAACTAGCAACAAACAGAAGAAAAAAAAAAAAAAAAACCCAAAATCGACGATTTTTGTCTGATTCACTATTTATGCAACAAAATTGTAAAACATAGATTACAGTACATAAAAAATGAGTCTTATGCAGTAACTACCAAACAAAACAGAGAAAATTCCACTTTTGGTAATGAAAGTCTAAATATACTAGAACAGCTGGACTAGACAAATTGACAGACACCATATGTGCACTTCTATAACAAGCTGAAGCTCCAGAGTTTTTACTACTAAGATAAGGTGAAAACCCCACAAATATATACCAAAATTCACAGAATCAACATAAACCTAGATAACAAAAGGAAGAAAGGTTACAGCTTTGAGATCATAGGTGAGGCAGAACACGCCGAAGCACTCAGGCTTGTTCTTCGGGTCTTTGGTTTGCGCTGGAGCTGCTGGAGCTTGAACTTGACTGACATCAGGAACAAGAAAATTACTACTACCACAAAACAAAACAAAAACCCAAAAAAAAAAAAAAGAGAAAAAGAAATGGTGGAGATATGTAAAGATATTAAAGCTTACTTGGGCGCAACAGAGCAACAGATTCTGGCATTTCGAGAGTGAGGGAGCGGCCGAAAAGCGAGACGGCGGTGAGAGTGGAGATGGGTCGATAAGGATGAGAGGTGGGATGATTGAAAAAGGTGGGTCTTGGTGTATGAAGGTGTTGATAGCTCAGCTACTGCCATGGTGTTGGCGTGGTAGCAGAGACAAAAGATGAGAGGGAGAGAGATGGGAAAAGGGGTTTTGAAGAGAAGGTCTGTTTGAAGACGGAGACAGAGATTGGTTTGGAGGGAGGGGAAGAGAGGGAGGGAGATGAAGGAAGGAAGAGAGATAGTGTAGGAAAAGATGGATTTTGAAATATTAGTCTAAGGCCATGCAAATGACACTTGTCAATATTCTCTCATCCATAAGAAAATCTCTGTTTTCTTTAGTGATACCAACACGTACTTGGATATGCTGCAATGATATTCGATGAGCATTTATAATGTCACTGTGTATTTGTAAGTACTGTAGCCAGTCCTTAAAGATTTACTTGTAGTTGCTTTTATTAAATTTTGATGGTTGTGTCCATAACTTAGGACAAGCTGCAGTTGGTTTTATTATTCGACACAAATAGAATAGCAAGAATCCCTTTTGCTATTACTTAAGTGATTGAAGCAAAAGTTTAATTTAGGATTGAAATTTGGATTAGTTTGAGTTAAACGCTTAGGTCTTACAAACATTTTCAGGTTTTAATCAACATACTTCGATGGAGATAAACTATGACTTTAACGTATTCTTTCATTGCTAGAGGATATCAAAAGTTTGATGACGGATGTTCGGCTTGTTTGTACTCATCATATTGGTTTCACACAAAACGTGACGAGTATGAACAAGCAAAACCTCCATCATCAAACTTTTGCGATAACTTAGCTTCGTTGGGACATTAGAGATTGAATGCAAGTATTTGGACATTAGTAGCATCCAACAACCAAAGTCCAAGATTTTGGCATCAACTAGTAATATGGCTCCTAGAGTAGCATTGCAATAGCTAGCTAGCCAAGGCAATGAGTGATAGACTTATTTCCTCTGAAGTCTTTATTTTATTGGGCTTGATATTCGAACTTTAGACCTTCACCACAAATAAAGAGGAAAAATCCACGAGATTCTACAGCCATGCATTTCACAAATAAATGGCTAAAAATATTATTATTAGCTTAATAATAATAGTAATAGGAAAAATCCACACATGGTTGGTATGCAAAGAAATTTAAAAAAATTAATTAGTCAGAATTTGGATGACAATCTGACTCCTAATTGGATAGAATGTAATTGACGTCTCAATACTTTCCTTCTAGTTGGAGAGTGAATATAAAAAAACTCCCAATTTTTATAATATAACTGAGAAAGAATCCCTTTCCTATGCTTTTGTGAAAAAATCTGCTAGTTGGTGTGGTTGAACAATGTACTTTGTAACGATCCAACAATTTTTCACTATTTGTAATAAACTAACAATCAATCTCTATATGTCTTGTTTTTTTTTTTATATAGATTTATACTCTTATGAAAACATATATAAATATACACCCCTAATAGTTTTGGTGCCCCCAATTATTTTGGGCCCCGGACGGTCGCTCTGCCCTCACTAGGCCTGGGCCGGCCATGATGACTACTTTGCTTCCAAACCTTGTAAACCTGGAACACCTCTGCAACTCCTCGTCTGGAGTTGGACATGACTACGTGTCAGGGACGCTCATTTTTGACACACATTTTGAGTTAACCCTGTAACTTTTTTTGAATGATTCGAACAATCTATTTTTTAACTATTTCTTTCCATAACCGTATTTGTATATTTTCCTTAATACAAATGAATGTCATGGTGATTTTGGATTTGTTGTTGTTGTTATTTTTATTTTTTTATTTTTTTATAAGGATGATTTATGAATAATGAATTAAAATATAGACGATTCAGATCTTTAGAAAAAGTTATGTTGTATAAATTGTGCGTAAAAAAATGGGTGTTATCCAATCGAAATCGTTCACATTTTAATATATTAGTACTAACTGTTTAGCGCTTGAGCTCTTATATATACAAACGAGCAGTAGATTGCCTTATTGGATGATGTCTTTCTCTTCTTTAACATATTGCTTCTAGAGCTCAAACTTTCTCCACTCGCTATAATTTAGAGTAAATTATCATATTGTTTGTTAAAAAAAAATCATATTGTTTGTTCCCAAAAAAGAAAACAAAGGAATACAAAATATTCATAGTTTAAGTTGGTTACAAAGGTATCATTATCAATTCGCTACGAAAGATTAAACAATTTCTATCTACGAGACTGCAACGACTTTTTAACATCTCCCTTAAATTTCTAATGCCAGCTAAAACCTGAAAACTACTTGGTTATGGATTCAAACTGCAGACGAGATGCCTTGACAATCTGAAAAACCAAATGACCGATATCTTGTTTAGCAGACGAAGTCGTAGCCAAGTTGACTAGAGCAGTGTACTCCTCTCGTTGCACCCAAGTTCGAAATGGCTAGAGCGGCCTACTTTCCCAGCTGCATCTTAAGTTCAAAACTCCCTCATAATTTACGATTCATAACACGGATTATGATCCATCAACCCTTTAAATACCAAGCTTTTTGTTTCTTGTGTACGGCAGGTATATGGAAGCTAATTGGATTTAGTCCATGTCCTACACAACCAAGCATATTACGTATCGTTCAAGGCAAAAGCATAAAACATAAAACATAAATTCAATGAAGATTCCTTTGAATTCTTCTGCCGGCCACTAAGAACATACGAATTTTTGAAGCAATAAACTATAATCCCAACTTTGATTGACGTTTTAAACAATGTTAAGCCTCGATCTTGTCATCATAGCAAAACATTAATTTAACCCTAATTACTTTCCTATTTATTTGCATTATGCTACACCAAACTTTAATGTAACACATTTGCAAACACATCAATTTCAACAGCATAATGTCTCTCGAAGAGTTCTCCGGCGGGGATGGAGTCCACGTTGCCGGAGATACTACAAATGGTTTCGATCCAAAAACCAGAATATATCACTCCTTTCTCAACCTTGGTCACCGTTACAAAGTCCCCACCAGGCATAACCTCGACACGGCCACATTTGTTTTGTCGCAGTTTCCACCCCGTCATCAGGCCGAGACAAGAGTTGCACTCATTGACTCGGCCACCAACGGGCGAGTTACCTATGAACAGCTTCGTCGTTCAGTTCACGCTCTTGCTTCAGGATTGTACCAGGGACTTGGTGTTAGAAAAGGGGATGTGGTTTTTCTCTTGTCCCCCAACTCACTTTTGTACCCAACCATATGCTTGGCAGTGTTGTCAATTGGTGCAATTTTAACAACGGCAAATCCGGTCAACACCGAGTCAGAAATCGGCAAGCAAGTTCGCGATTCGGGCGCCAAGCTTGCTATTTCATCTCCTGAGGAGCTTCACAAATTGGTCCCAACTGGGGTGCCTATAATCTTAACATCGAGGCCGTTGAGCGATGATACCTCACTCACCATTGAAGAGTTGATTGAAGGGTGTGATCCCATTCCGACCGAGTTGATGCAAGCCCGTCCAACCCAGTCGGACACTGCTGCTATTTTGTACTCCTCTGGGACTACTGGGGTAAGTAAAGGTGTAGTTCTAACACATGCAAATTTCATTGCCATTATCGCAATGCTCAGATGGACGGTGGACGAAACATCAGCGCAAGACGATGTATTTTTGTGCTTCATTCCTATGTTCCACATCTACGGGCTCGCTTTCTTTGGCCTTGGATTGTTTTGCGGAGGAACCACCACTGTTTTGATGCAAAGGTTTGAGCTCAACAACATGTTGGATGCTATAAAAACTCACAAAGTGAGCAACATACCAGCTGTGCCTCCAGTGATTCTTGGACTAGTAAAGCACGCGAGCAAAACTGCTTGCGACTTGTCGTCTCTGAGGAGGGTGGGATCAGGGGCTGCACCGTTGAGCAAAGAATTGATTGATGAGTTTAGAAAGCGGTTTCCTTGGGTTGAGATGAGACCAGGCTATGGCCTAACGGAAAGCTGCGGTGCAGCAACTTTTTTCATTTCAGACAAGCAGGCAAAGGCTCACTCCGCCTCCTGTGGGGAGCTGCTGCCGGGTTTTTTGGCTAAGATAGTGGATGCCGAAACTGGGGAGGCCTTGCCGCCGTATAAGGAAGGAGAGCTATGGCTGAAGAGCCCTACTATTATGAAAGAGTACTTGGGGAATGTGGAAGCAACACTTGCAACGATCGACTCAGATGGCTGGCTCAAAACTGGTGATCTTTGTTACTTTGATGAGGAAGGACTTCTTTACATCGTTGATCGGATCAAGGAGCTCATCAAGCATAACGGATACCAGGTTGCTCCGGCGGAATTGGAGGCCATACTATTGAGTCATCCTCAAATTCTGGATGCAGCTGTTATACCGTGGGTTACTTACCTCCCTCTTTCTGTATGCTCATGAGCAGGCTTATCTGTATCCATATCTATATATCTATCTGTGTATATAATATGATTAGAAAAAATGCAGTGTTGAAGACGAAGAAGCAGGACAAATACCGATGGCATATGTGGTGAGAGCAGCTACTCCAGATGGACTCACAGAAGACCAAGTCATCCAATTTGTTGCCGGCCAGGTCAGTCTTAAAGCTTGATTCTGCATGTGTTTTCAGTAGCCATTATTCTTGAGAAACAGTCTTGTAACTTTTGTACTTGAAAATTTCAGGTGGCTCCCTACAAAAAAGTAAGAAGAGTGGACTTTATCTCTGCCATTCCTCGGTCACCAGCAAGTAAAATCTTAAGGAAGGAACTGGTTACTTTACAAAACAAACAGCAAATAGTCTCTAGATTGTAATGCCTTTTTTATCTGCCATTCTGGGATGATCGAGTTATCAAAAAATAAAGTTTCAGGTGGAAAGAGTTGTAGATTACAAAGCACGTAATTGTCGTTAGAATTGTACATTTGTGTTTTTTTCCATTCAAGAACGATCCATGTTCTCCATTCCAAGAACCAACCCATGTTTTTCTAGCATGTATTGCTCACTCGTCATATGTTTTACACCCAACTATGGGAGATTTTAGTCACTTAGTACTGCGGTCTAGTGATATGCCCCGTCTTGCCAGTTAGAGGTTTTGAGTTCGATTCTCGTCAAAGGCGAATTCGAACCAAATTATTATAGCTAGCCCAATGTGTGACTTAGCCTCCACTTTTTATTATAGATAATATCGTTTGTTAAAAAAAATAAAATAAAATAAAAATAAAATAAAAAAACTCTATAGTTTAGCCTTAATGGGCAAGAAATGTGGTTCAAAATCTCCTGTGACAAGAATTGAACCTAATATATCTCACTTACAAATGAAAAAAAATGGCGACCCATCTACGGGAGTTGAAGTAATTTGATGAGAGGTCCTGACGATTAATGACCTGAATGAGCCACTGAATCTGTCACGATATATTGGGCAAGCAAACTTCTAGCCTAACTTCTCTCTCGTCCACAAAAAACAAGGCATTCTTGTAATGTTGTTCGTTGCGAAAATTAGATGACCAAAATTAGTCGTATTAAGTCTCGAATTTTAATGCTCGAAAATATACGAATAAGATGATAGTATAGCAAACAAGCACGGATATCATCCCACCAGAGATCGAATTGATTCTAAAAGTTTTACTAACTAAACTAAAACAAATTACAATCGAGAAGCTTTAATGGAAAGTAGAGAAAATTTTAATTAAATTGAAAGTTTAAATTAAGCTTGAAAAATAAACGCATTGAAATAATGAATTGAAAACATGGAAAACAAGACCTAGGGCATCCGAATTCACCGTAACCAATTCTACTTAATTCCTTTTATTATGTAATCAACAAGTAATTCTTTAATATTGATGATCGATTTCCCTAAATTATTGAATGGACATGACATCTAGTTGCATCAAAAGTATCCTTACATGTTAGCTCTCTATGACATCTAGACGAATTTAAACAAGAATCCATTTAGCTATATGGAAATCGTTTGAAAATCACATAAATCCTAATTGCAAGAAGCTAAAACCCAAGTTAAGTATGACATCTACTCTCAATGGCATCAAATCAACTAAATTAAAACCTAGATGATGATCAAGCATCTAAATAAAAATTAAGCACATTACGGATAGCAAAAGATAGTAAGGAAGAAAAACTTGATAATAACAATGCTAAAAGGAAAGTATTCATGACAGGGCTACATTGTACCCCTAGAAAAGAAAAACCCTGGAAAAGCTCTTCCTCCTCCTTGTGCCAAAGCCCTATGCCCTTGTGAATATGACATGTTTTGGTGACAATGTGGTCTTCACAAGGATAATAAATCTCCTTAATATAAACTCACGGCAAGCTATTAAGTCTCTCCTAATGTCAATTGATAGCATTCACATGTCAATTTGATCTCCAAAATCGATCTAGTTTCATCTTCTTATTGTAATGCATATGTCTTGATGCAGTGAATTAGCCTCTTGCTCCATTGGAATTACTCTAGATACCCGAAAACCGAAAAGCTCGTTTTCCACTTCTTTTTCATCTAACTCCAGTATCGAATGCCTACAAATTGAAACAATAAAATTAGTGCATGTAACCCATTCAGATATGCAAAATCCAAAGGGAATATATGATAAAAATATACAAAAATATGACCACATCATTGTTTTCCCAGCATAGCAAAATGGAGTTATACGTGTAGAACAGATGACAGATCAGTCAGTAAACAGGAGTCAGACAAGTCACAAAGACTAAGCAAGAAACACACAAAGTAAAAACTCATTTCAACAAGATATAGTAAAATATCAAGTCGTCCTCCTAACACCTAGCCCCTCCCCCTAGGATTCATCTGGTCAGCAATAGTCATTAAGCTTTTAAGAAAGATACAAAGGCATCGTCGTCGACTGTTTAAGGCAAGAAGTCTTTTTCGGCATACATGAGGCAATTCTAATATCAAACAATTCATCAATGAACGGATATGAATACAAAGAGAGTTTGCAGTACAAACCTAAAAGTATCAACCACAACATTTTGGACCTCTCTTACCATCTCTTTCCAACCTTTCTGAGAATTAGTTTTTCCAACTATTTAACCAGATGGACAGTTAATCACTTAATGTTAGAAGGAGGAAAAAGGCAACAAAACTCGTCCATAGAGTGAGACCTCCATCCTCTTGTATCAATCGAATTACCAAAAAAGAAAAGAAACCACATCATGTCTTTATTGGTGAATGCAATTATTGAAGAATGTACTTTCAGCATTTGGGTTGTATCTGCTATGTGGAAATGTAATATTTCTACAAAATTAATTGAAGAAATTTCTTCCCCATTCTTAAGGTATTATAAAACGGAAAATTACTAACTCTGAACCTCTTTTCCTCACTCACTATCTTAGTTTGGAATCTGGACCAACATAAATTTCATACGGATCTATGCATAAAGAAAACATGAAAGGACAGGAGTACTTCCCAAGAAAGAAGATACGACTATCCAGCATACAAATAAAGGTTAATATGGCATGTGCAAAGTATTCCAGACTTTCTTAAAGTTCAAGACTAGCTGAGGTTTTCATGTTCTCACATATACAAGTTTCAGCACTAGATAAATTATGAGATGGATGGTCAATATGGTATAAATAATCCTCCAAAAGTTATATTGGTGGTTAGCGAGCCATTACTAGAACAAAATTAAGTATATGAATAAACAATGATGCAGCATTGTAAACTAAATAGTAAAATTTATCAGACCAAGTAGAAGATCCTTTTTTCGAACACAAAAATAATAATATGTTTAAGATCATCTGAGACAAAATAAATATCAACAGATATTTCTTAAGAGGGAAGTGTCATTACCACATCGTCAGCAGGTTGAGTCAGCTAGAGTGGTCTGTTGGGGGCAAGCAGTCTTCATTGAAGGGTTCAACTTAAGTTATTTTGTAGATGACGAATTTAAAAAAATATGGATCATCATCAAAGGGTTAACATTTTCCTTCGCTCAATAATTATATCGATTTCACTAATTTCAAGTCTCATTGTATTTATGAAACCTTGAATTACCAATTTCAACTTCCATTGTCCAAGTTCTCTAACATTGGAATAACCCAGTCACCATCCATTTTGACATCCCCATCTACTTTGAACGCCTTAATTTCCTTTGGAGCTGGCATTCCCCTAGTATTTCGACACCCTAGGAAAACAAGGTCTAAAGTTTTCCTCCGAACATCATATATCGGATTAGACTCAATTAAGCACCCTTTACAATATGCCTCTCTAAGAAAAACGGTTTGAGTATTACGTCTGGTTGATATGTAAAAAATTCCAGGGTGCTTCAAGATAAGCTCCCGCACATTAATGACCATAGCAAAATCTTTCCGAAAATGAGCTAATCTTTCAACCTCAACCATCTTCTCTACTGACAAACTCAAGAACTCATGAAGAATACCAACAGCCCGTTTCTCATACCTCTCTATCCCTCCACAAGTACGAATGCTGACGACCTCTTTCCTGTCATAAGGCTTCACGTAAGGAAGCCTTTGCCAATTCTTCAACTTATCTCTAAATCCTGCCTGGATTTCATACCCTGTTGGGAAATTTATAGGGAATGAATACTTTGTCTCGAACTCACTCAACCACTTCTCTCTAAATTCCTTCTCTCGCCATTTCTCAACTTCAGCAACATCCAAATTCTCATCTCTACTACTCAGTTCTACAACCTCTAAATCAATCAACCTAAAATCCTTTGAATATTTACCAAGGATGGATTCTCTGAAATCCTCAGGCAATCCAAATTCTTTCCTGACCAGCCTCAAAGCATGGACATGAAGAGTGCCACTCACAGACATCATCAACAACTTCTTTACACGATGAACAACTTCGAATTCCCATTGTTTCATAGCCATTGCCTCTTCCTCTATTAAACCCCTCATTTTCTTACTGATCCTGCAACACAAACTGCGCCGCACCGGATGTGTAAACACCTCAAAAATATGTGGGTATTTGCGAACAAAGGCACCAATGCCTACATTAAGCCCCACAAGGTTCCTCCATCGAGACATTAGTTGCAAGGACACAAAGGGTCCACGCTTCCGACTGGACATGAGGTCGTGGAGTTTTAGGATGATATCGAGCTTCTTGAGGTGGGTTGTGAGTTTGTCTAGCTTTGAGTCCCTGGTTCGGTCTTCTAATCGTGTTCGGGCTGAAATTACAGGCTTTAGCCATCTTTTTTGTACAAAGGAATTGAAGGGGCCAAAAGGGGTCACTTGTGAGCTTAATATAGAAGCTCTGAACTTGAAGAGGCTGAGTTTGGAGCTTTCGAATATTCTCATGGGGTCTAATTGGTGGGTTAAGCTTCCAAATTTGTTTAACTTTCTTCAGCTCCAGTCCCACAAGAATCAAACTCTGTGAACCAAAAAAATTTCCTTATCTGTATATTCAGTGATGACCAACTTACACAGCCCTCATCAAAGGTTCTGGTTGGCTTGTACATATGCCGCTGCCTGCTATTCTCGAAGGCACAAAATGCAATGAGTCTATCAGAAACACGCCACATAAATATGTGAGAAATTACAATAATCTGAATAACCAGAACAAACATAAAAGAATCTGAGTAACATATGAAATACATTATAATCCGGGTTGGCCTTCGGTTTTGAAAGAGTTAACTCCACGTTGGCTGATTCCAACCGAAATTACAAAAACTTCATCTATCTTATAAGTTACCATCCCCCTAAAACTATTGCCCGATAATCAAATTAAACCCGAAACCTTCAACTGCATCAATATCCCCCCAAAGATTTGTTACCATGCTTCAATGGCACCCGCCGCTGTAAAGGATAAATTAGACCCTAATAATACAACTTTTCCTCCCCTTTCTCTGCGTTTCTTCTCCTCTTTCTATGTCCCTAAAACCTCCCCATTCTGCAACTTATCGGCCGAGATTTATCGGGTGCCCAGAGATATTATAATTGGCCAAATGCATTCTTGTTTGTTGATGAAATGCAGATAAACTTTCTTCATTAATGCAAAACAAAAACAAAAACAAAAAGGAATCGAAGGGGATGCAATTCATAACCCAATCTTCCAAATACTTCCCTATCACTAATCACTTGGGAGAAATACCGATTACAATTAATTACACCCTTAATTCTACGATACAAAGAGAGCTGTCAAGAGAGAGAGACTGACCGGTTATAGGAGCGTTCATCGTCGTCGTGAGCTTGGAAGACGGACGACGCTTGTGTATTTATGGAGAAGCTCTGCAAATTGATGCATTCATGTTTGAAGTTGCAGTCAAAAGAGGAGCATGAAAACCTCGGCAGTGCAAATACAAGAGAGAAGCTCGCACTTTCCAACCCAATGAAAGAGATCGAAATGTTTTTGTTTTTTTTTTTTTAATATCAGAGATGGCTTAACCTCCCAACGAGCTAGCAATAATGTGATTCAAATTTGTTTTTGATGAAAATCGAACCTAAAACTTGTCACCTTGTAAGAAGTGAAATATCACTAAACTGTAATCCTAATAGAAAGATGAAATGTTTTATTCGTCCCCAACTTCACCTCCTGTTTCATTTTCATCCCAAATTTGTCATTGTGTACAGTCCTTACTCTTGCATGGTATTTTGGTCATTTTCGTGAAGAGTAATGCTAGGTACAAAATCATAGTGTTTTGGTCATTTTCGAATATGGGTTTTGCAGTTTAAGCAAATCTGGTTTTGCAATTCGAGCTAATTTGAGTGAATCTAGGATTAGCAATCCCATACCCTTCGGGGGTCTTGCTAAGCTGACCTAGCAAAGCCCTTAGTCAGAGTAAGTCCGACTTAATCTCATTTAAGTTAGTCCATGATCGCACCAAACACGGACTAGCGGTCTTAGCTAAGGCAATCCATTTCAGTGAAACTAAACAAGGGCAAACACACGCCGAGTCTTAGTACTGGATTTGAGTAAGATCTGCTGTGGAATCGATCTTTTGTCCTTATAGTGTTTGTTGGGGTACAAGTAACTTGTTAGCCAAGAAAATTAAATATCAATCAATTTTTTCCTTAGACCACTAGAACATAAAGATTTTGAACTGTGTCGTACATACAAAATACAAATCCAACGGCTCTATCAATTTAAACATGAATACAAATAGAAAGATGAAAAAAAATGATCAAATGAATGTTCATGAATTTCAAACAAACATGGCCTGTAAAAATCGTATAACTTAAAGACTGTAAATTTTCATCCTTTTACTGGCTATCGTAATAAGAACGCTTTCTGTAGGCCACCACTTCCAGTAGGCCGCTGCTGGGATCTGCCTCACCTTCTTGACGGAGCTAGGACAGATAACCAGGTGTATGAGCTTTCCGTTTAAATGTTTCGTCACTGGCTTCTATCATTTTCTCTTTTTGTCATGTTTTCCTGAACTGACCTTGCGACTCTTTTCAGTCGCCACCACCCCCAGCAATCCACCGCCAAACCCCACCAGAACCTTGTCTCTGAGCAGACGAGGCGAGCTCATCCCGTTCCAATGCAGATTTTTGACCCCGAAGTGCTTGCACCTCATCCTCAATGGACTGCACCAATTCTAATTTCTTTTGCAGTTCACTGATTTGAGCCTAGGAAAACAATGTAAGAACAAAATCAGCTGCTACGTAGAACACATTACATTCGTTACAGGGCATGTCAATAAACAACCCAACCCAACCCAAATAATTTAAAACAAAATATGAAAGAAGAAACCTCCAATTTAAAGCATCTTGATCTCTCAGCTACTAGTTGTCCTTGGACTGAAAGAAGTTCCTGAAAGGGAAGGTTGCAAGGATGAGGAACTCCAAAACACAGTAATCACCTTAGTAACCAGTGTCCCTAAGGAGTATACCTTGGACAACTCAGCATGAGTATTGTTGACTTCTTCAATATTCTGCCCGATCCTGGAATTTTCAGCCCTGACTTCCGCAAGCGACAACTCCAGCACACTTTTCTCCTCTGTAAGGGCCTCTATCTCAACCGTTAAATCTTGTTCATAATGATGGTTTTCAGGTCCCTTGGAGTTCAACTCTGCTGTTTTGGAATCGAAATTTTCTATTTTAGATAAGGCATATGCAGCAGTAACAGACGCTGCCGCTGCAGCTGCTGCTGGTGACTGGAATATCTTGGGTTGTGATGAGTCCCTTGGTTTGGGCATCATTACAAAAACCTGTAAGAAAAGAAAGGCAAAGAACCATGTAAGGGAATGCACGAGATACCTCATTCAACATAGGCTTGTAAATAATGAATATGAAATATATCATTGAATAACATACCTCATTGCTATAGTTCCCATTATACCCACCAAAGGCAACCAAATGCTTCTTTCCATCTATGGTCACCGAGCAGACAGTGAGTCCCTGTTTCCGAATCACATTCATAGCTCAAGTACAAACCAATAAACTAGAATTTTATGTTTACTCATAAAAGGCATGATCCATAAATGATATTCAGTTACACCTGGAGCAAAAAACCTTTTATGGAACAACGTGGTGCACAAGTCAATATAATGACCATACAAGTAGTTTTCTTTTAGTATTTCTATGGAACTGTATGTCAATGGATGCAGTCATCCAAATTTGTTTTGGATTGAAACTTCTCGGAGGAACATATATAATCAAAGAAAGGAACAGACCTCACTAGCAAGTGCATCCCTTTGCTTAACACTGGTTGAAACTGACCACACTAGCTTAGACATATTTAACACCAGAGTTTCGGGGCAGCCTGTAAAATTTTACAGTCTCTGTCATAAAAAGATACAAAAGTATATTTACAGTAGGTAAAAGCCACGGTTCCATATTTAGTGTGCATAGTTTCATTGTAAGATTCAGTAAGCAATAATTATGTATACCATTTTTGTTATCTCCACCGCCAACTATATACCAGTTTTCATCAATGGTTATACCAGCATGACCTGCCCTAGGAGCAACAAGATCACCCTGAATTTGTGGTTGGGACCACTCCATCTGAAAAGTAATGGCAAATTGTGGGCAAGAAACATAAAAAGAGAAAATACAGTAATTAACTGGAAAACTCTGCAGCTTAAAAAGCATGGAATATCATACTATTACTAATGATTCATTTTTTGGTTACAAGTTACAACTAACAGTAATTTTTCATTCAACCTATTCTTATTGTTAGTATAGGATGGCATAATTATCTTTCAAGGTATACGAAAAACTTTCAAAAGTTATGCTCCCAAAACCATAAATGTTTAAGTTCACCAAAAACTCTTTAACATTCCAAGATGGAAAGTGGACCACACATCATAAATTTGATGCATGCAGTCCTCTACTGATTCAAATGAAGTATGAATTTTCTGATCTCAAGACCGAAAGAGAGTATACAAACACAAACAATAAAAGAATTTAAAAATAAAAATAAAACAATTAAAGATGTTCCTAGCTCACTCAATTGAGGCCTCTAGGTATACAGCAGGATAGAAGTAAAAAAACACGAGATACTCATTAATGTACAAAAAGGAGCTCTTACAATGAATAGCACTTTTGGTACAAATATAAAAATGTGAAAGAGGGATCTATTTAATTTTATAAATATAAAATGAAATATGTTCTCAGAAACTCACATTTGTTGATAATTGTTGTTGCCTTCATTACAAAAGAACATATTAATTCCAACTATGTTCTTCTGCGTAAGTTTTCAATAATCACTTCAGTACGCTTCTAACTCAGAAATCATCTTTTAAACAGTAAATTAATAAATTAAATCATTTAAGTAATGCACATCTATGTCGTGTGTATTTGAACAGACTGCAGAATTTGTAGACTAGATCTGATGTAATCAGTAAAGCACTTACTGCTTCCAAGTCAAGTACATGAAGATCATTGAAGAAAGTAGCATGAGAACAACCACCAAAAATTAGAAGGTAGCGTTCGGCATTTACTGCAGCTGCGTGATCGAATCTAGGAGCTGGAGGTGTCTGCCTATCATAACATAAGAAAGTAATGCAGAACTCTTCTAAAAGCATGGCACGAAAGTTTCAAAATAAAAGTGTATGGATACTTACGTTACTTTCATCACATCCCAAGTCATTGTCTCTAGATCAAGAACATTAACATCATTCAACAATCTTCTGGTCCTGTCTTCTCCACCGAACATTATCAATCTAGAACCGACCAATGTCATGGACTGCCCCCCACGAGCTACCTGAAAAATAATTTGCATGCATACCAAACAGGTTAAATAACCACAGAACAATGGATCAAATATATTAGAGTAACAAAATTAGAAAAGGGATATCATATGTGGAAACCCCATTGCAGCGAGTAGGCTAATATCAGTTTTCCATCCTGAAATTACTTGGATGCATGCATACCAACCAGGTTAATTAAACAGTTGAAAGCACAAAGCACAAGGAAAAACAAGGATTCAGCCATCATACCGGTACATTTCCTGAGGTCTCAATGATGGCACAGTGGTGCGTTTCCAAATCGATGAACCAAACTACAAGTCCATTAACATTGCAAAAGGTTTTAAACACCAATTAAAGTGCACTATCATATGTCTCATGATAGATCTACATTGTCCATGAACTGACAAGATGGTTGTTCTAGTAACAAACCTATTATACTATCAGACGATTTCTTCGAATTCCCACCAAGAAGAAGAAGTTTGTCTCCCCACCTAACCTGCCAAGATATAGACAAAAGTGTTCAGCTGGATAATGAAAACCATGTCGAATCATAAATGAAAGGGACGAAAGCCAAGACAACAAGCGAATTGGACATATACAAACAAATAATATGCAAGCATAAACACAAAGATTTACTGGTCTCATGAAATTTTACCATATTGTGAGCAGAAATTCCTGGAAGAACTTCATGTAAGCCGCTGTCTTCAAATTGATCGGAATTAGGTTTCAGTTTAATTTTAGACCACAACAAATTCCTAAAGTCAAAGACCTGCAAGAAGAGTCCAGTACTACATACATTACACAAAAAAGAAGAACCTCAAAGTCAAAAAGTACATGAGCATGTACAATACCTGAACATCAGATAGGTGCCGACCATTACGACTCCCACCAACAATGTATAATTTTTCATCCACTACTACAGCAGCATGCTACAGTTAAAATAGAAATAGCATGGTAAATATTTGGTTAATCAATTTCCTTTTCTTGAAATAATATAATAAAATATTGCTGATAGATAATGAAAGTATTTCATTAAATATAAACAAAAAGTATTTTTCAGCCATTTAGTACCACGTTCTAGTGGTATTCCTCTTCACGTGTAAGTGAGAGGTCTTAGGTTCAATTCTCGCCAAAGGCAAATTTGAACCAAATAATTATGGCTAGCCCATTTTGAGCCTTAGCCCACTCCCCCACCCCTTAGTGTAGATAATATCGTATGTATTCAAAGAAAAAAAAAATATAAACAAGGAGTTTGATTTTGTACTTACTGTAACAAAAAAAAAGACTTTAGGAATCACAAAAGGAGAAAAAATGTGAACTTAACAAGAAATTTCTCTTTGATTTTAATCTAAGCTTATCGAAAATAAAAATATATGCGTACCTTATAGCGAGCTGGTGGTCGTGGACCAGAAACAGGGAGTGCTATCCACTGGTCACATGCCAAATCTGTTTGCCAACTGCTGGTATCAACATTTTTCACTATCCCATCGTTTCCCATAGAAGCTGTCTGCAGGTGAACCAATTGATTTAGCTTTGCTTTAAAATATTAAAAATATTAAATGACCAAAAGAGTAAAGAACTAGCAAAATAAACAGACATTACTTCCACCAACATTCAGGATAAACAGAGTCCCTGTTTGAGAGCATAAACAAAAAAAACATCACCACTATGTATCATTTCAGAAATACTATGATAAAAACCCGCTTAAAGTTGTAGCCTACCGGAAGGAATCAGCTATAATGTAGCTAGCTAGTGAAATAGCAGAGCAATTTGAAAAGTGCAACATAAAAATTACTAGTACTAGATGAAAAAACAAAAAATCCTGCGAAACCCAGAGTACAACTGTGGAAAGAATGACGCAAAGCAATTACAGTGGTTTGTTCATGAACAACAAAGATCTATCACAGTTTGCAGGTTTATTTTTCATTTTCTATTTAAAATCCTTTACTTGCTTGCTATCTTCCCAAGATTAGAGGGCTCCTTTACCAGCCTTCTGATTCGCTTCAGTGCCCACCTTGTCCTCAGTAATATCCTATTGTACTCTTTTCTAAAATTAATCCAATTCCATTTCTCATTAAAAGGATTTACAATAAACAGTATGAAGACCCCAAAGAAGGAAAAGGAACGTGAAACATTTCGAAACACCAAGAAAGAGATTAATGATCCGAGCTAACACTCTGTATCCCAAAAAACTGCTAAGCTGCAACCAATCTTCTTCCTTTCTGTCTTGTTTTTCTCGATTTAGTTAACAGAAACAGCGAACAAATTCGGTTGATACGAAGAATTTATATAACACTGAATTTGAATAATTATTGAATTCAGTTACCATTAAGCATGACATAATCTTTGTTTTTAACCCCAAAGAAAAGGACTAAGACTCAATCCTGTGACAAAATTGCAATTGCCCATTTCACATTTCGGAATTCCAAAACAAATCCATCATAATTCACCTGAGATGAAGATTGAATTTCCAATCTCTCTCTCGAAAACCTCAGCAACCAAACAGAAATGTCCACATTCATCCATAAGTCAACAAACAGACAATTCAATCGATGGGGTAAACTGAGAACCAAATTAATGAAATGAGTTCATATTTTGACATAAAAATGATGGGAAGAGAGGATTATGCACCTTGAAATTGCGAGGGAAATACAATTATCGAGAGGAGATCAGGGAGGAGATGGGCGGCCGGAGAGTTGGATCTGAAGGAAAATGTGGAGGAGATCGGACGGTGGCGATTAAGTGATTCGTAGGGAAGAGTCGAATACCACCGTTAAGATCTGTTTCTGTATCGTCAGGCGATCAGTCGCTCTGTCAGTGTCTCCGTACGGACCGACTGAATCAGTAGAAGATTAAAGTCGACTTTTGGACTTAATGAAGATTTCTTCGAAAAGCAGAACAAAAATTAAAATTAAAAAAATAATATAATATTTGTCCCTTATTTTAGGGTTCCGGCTTCAATGTGCAATTTTCTGAAGATCTAACCGTTTCAAAGATGCGTCAGAGAGGTAATGTTAATTACCTTTGTCCAAAAAAAAAAAAAAAAAAAAAAAAAATGCGTTAGTGAAAAATTATATTTTTATTTTACTGTATGCCCTACATTTAATCTCAGTTTACCGTATGCCCTACATTTATTATTGGGACATAATTTTTTTTTGAAGGCTATTGGGACATAATTTAGCAATAGAATCAAGTTACAATTGTTGTTGGCAATATTTCATTTCATGAAAACGTCGCATAATAGATTCATTATCAATAAAAGAAAAAATATGTCTGAGTCTCTCAGAGCAAGAGTTTCACTGTGCATCAAGTTTTCGTCCGACACAGACGCACACTAATGTATCTAAAACTTAAACATGCAGTAGAACATGCTACATGGATTTCTGTCGGAAAAGGATTCTCTCTGGATCCTCTTTGTGGGGATCCGGGGGATCCATCAATCACGGTTGTTCATCGTACATCGTGCGGTCAATTTTCGTTAGATACTATTTATATTCAATTTTAAATTTTAAATGATTTCTGACCGCATGATGTACGATGAACGGCTGTAATTGATTGATCCCTCGGATCCCCACAAGAGGATCTGGAGAGGATCCTTTTCCGTTTTTGTCATTGCTCAGAGTTGCATCTAGCTTGTAAAGTAGAACTACTCCTTGTTCGATGCGTCTCTATAGACTATAGGCGCAACTTGAAAAATTTTGACCGGACAAAACCTTCTCCTTAGGCAAATGAATTTGTTACATAATGTGGTGTGGATAAAGATATGAAGTGTCCTATAATGATTTACTTATAAATTGTAATAAGCTCGTTGAAACCCCTAAACTATAGGGTCAATTTCAAGTTTGATGCACGATCTTAACTCTCAGGAGGTTTGTGTAAAATAAAATAAGAAATTACAGAAAGAAATTAAAGAGAAAAAGGTAAATTAAACAGGATTTCAGTTAATCGTGATCATTTCTTCTCGAGAAGAAAAACTTGCATGTAGCTGAGATGCCAAGTTGGCAATATATCAAATCAATCGCACTATGCCTTGTGGGCAGATTAAAACATACATATGGCAGAGTACCGATCACGTGTAAGAGTCCCTAACATGACAGATGATTTTACCTCACTGTTATCCTCATGACAGAGAAAGGGCCTGGGGAAGAAAACAATGATACTTCAAATAATGACGACTTATTGGACTGCCCTACAAGTCTAACCACGTAGTGCTCATAATAAAGATTCGATCAATGTTACATTTATGGACATATTCGCATCAAAGAGGATGCATTCGTGAGTAAATATTATGCTAAAACCGGTTCAATAAACTCATATTCAAAAAACAAAAACAGCCTTGTCTTCAAATTCCTTGGCGCAAAGGCTACACCTTATTGTATGTCATCCTAAAGCCAAGAGGACATAAAGTGTCTACAACACGCATAGGCAGCAGTTCAATCCTTTTAAACCATGTCACCAAGAGTTGGTCCTCGAAGTCGAAATTTTCAAAGGTTGCATCTACAATTCCCTCTCCTTGTGTACCAGGGAGCCAAGCAGCAACAAGAGCATTTATCTTTTTCAAGAGCCAAGGTTCTAAAACTAAGGCTATGTCCAACCGATCTGGCCAGAGTGTTACACCCCACCCCTACTTATATGTATAATTTCTTAATTTTCCCCAAAAACTAATGGAATTATCAATTTAGTCCCTAGTTCTTTACCCAATCTGGATCTAAAAGTGGGATTTTCCCTACCCTCAAGCTGCCACGTGGCAGCACCCCAACACTCCCCACTTTTTTCTCTCCCCCACCCTGAGACTTCTCTCTCTCACCTTCACTTTCAACTCTCTTTCTCTGCACTCACACTCTCTCTCGAAACCCTCACTCCCTCTCGCTCCCTGATCTCACACCCACGCACACCCTTCGTGGTACTCCGTCAATGAAATCATCATCACCAACATCATCCCATGTCTCTCTTTCTCTCTCTCTCTCTCTCTCTCTCTCTCTCTCTCTCTCTCTCTCTCTCTCTCTCTCTCTCTCTCTCTCTCTCTCTTCCGTCCCTGCGAGGCACGGCGAAACCCAAAAAATACTCCGGCTAGATTCCTCATCTTTCCGACTAGGTAAGCTTCGGGACACTTGTGAACTCTTCGTTTTCGTCCTTATGGCTTAATTCTAACCTAGAATTTGGTTTTGGATCGTTGTTTTAGCACTGATATAGCATGGGAGAGGGCAAACCCAGGTCAGGAGAGCCCCGTGGGTGTCGTGAGGTTTTCCGACCATCGTTAGCCCTTCCACGGCGAACCACAGGTACCATTCCACTCCTCTCACCTTGTGCTTCCTTTTGGTGCTTAGATCGAAGCCTAGGGTTCACGCTTGTTCTCGACCGGAGGTGGACTCGGCGTCCACCTCCTTCGAGACTAGGCCCTTCAGGCTGTTTCAAAACCCTCGGGCCTTAGGGCCGTTATGAACCTAGCCCAAAACCCTTTCCTTTTTGTTTTTATTTATTTTTCTAAAACTAAGGCCTTTGGGCCTTATCTGTTAAGGCCCTAAGCTTTTAAGCTAAACCCAAAAACCCTTATATCTGGGCCAAGCATTAAGCCTGGGCCCGTGTGTTTAAAACCCAGAGGTTAAGGCCTTAGGGCCAAATAGAACTTGGGCTTCCAGCCCAACCCTAAGCCCACTTCTCTAAACCCATTTCCCTACCCCAAAATCCTAAACCCTAGGGCTCAAAACGGACCCAAACCCAAGCCTTAAACCAGTTGACTCATTGGCTTTGACCCAGACCCGTTGACTTTCTAGTCAACACTGACCGCTGACTTGTCAATAGTCAATGTTGACTTTGACCGTTGACTTTTTGGTTTTTCATCTCAAGCCCCTCTTAAGCTAATTCCAACGTCCTGAACCCGTTTCCGACGTCCATTTTCCCAAATTAAGTCGTTTGAGCAGAGTTTGACCAAGTGTACCCTTTATGTGCTTAGGTGCAATAAATAGCGACGGTCCCGTTATTCCTTTTTGGTACGGCTTTGCACCAACGGTGTACAGTGAGTGGACCCCTTCTAAAATGCATGTTTTAATAGTAGAAATGCATACATGAAAAGCATGATTTACTAATTACGTTTTATGAGATAACATGCTTACTGAGGCTAGTTTGAATTATTACTATTTGTCCTATAACCCGTGTTCTTTATAGAATATCTGATGGATGACGATATAATATTTAGAACATGTTTAGAACACATCTTTATAGTATAGATGATGGATGACTTTATACTATGAAGTTGCCTTTCAAATAAATGTATGTTCAATGGTTTTGTACTTACCTAGTGGTCCCAATTCCATTACGGGGTGAGGGATAGATTCCGTCTCGGGCAACGGTTACGGTGTTGGCATAGGGCCTGAAGGGTTTTTCCTCTGGCAATTAGCATAGGGACGAGGAGCTGGCACGAGGCCTGAAGGTGATTTTCCTCTGGCGATTAGCACAGGGACGAGGAGCTGGCATGGGGCTTGGAAGGATATTGGACATTCACTAGTGATTACGATATATACGAGATATGTTTTGAGACATTGCACGGTATGCTAGGTTTCAGAAAACCTATTTTTATCATGTTATATGTGTTTTCATAAAACCTGGGGGTTAGTATGTTGATAACTGTTTTATTATATCTATATCAACTTGGTCCACTCAAGTTTGTTTTGCGCCCTCTTCAGGACTTAGAATCAAGGCATGCAATCCCGGTGTCAAGGCACTTCTACATCGGCATCTTCGAGTCCTCTCGGTGTAGGACCCAATCCTTGTACATTCAATTTTTATATTAATTCTTTTAGTATTCTAGATTAGACGTGTGCTCTGAACATGTTCCTTAAATGCATATTCATTATTTCTACATTTATAAATCTTATCTATTCCTTGTTTTAAGCATTTGCATTCAATAAATGGCTTTCGTCACCCTCGGGTGTTGGCCAGCACGTGCCTATCCTGGTATTCGGGGAATATCAGGATTGGGGCGTGTCACAGATGGCTATATGGCTAAAAATAGCCCGAAATGACACGAAAAATGTCTCCAACCTAGGGTTAGGCCAAATGGCTTGTAAGCCCCACGGACCAAAAACACCAAATCAGGCCAACCGACTGACCCAAAAGAGCCAGCCAGCCAGCTATCCCCGGGCTGGCCCCTTTTTTGAACCCCAACGGCTACTTAGCGTCAGCATGACGCCAGCTAGCAACGGCTAGCTGACGCCAGGTGACTGTTGGATTTGAATTTTTTTTCCCGGACAAAATTAAAAAAAAAAATTTATTATTATTAAAAAATTCCCATTTTTTCCCTATAAATACCTAAGCCATTCCTACATTATTTCTCACATAATTTTCACCATTCCATACTATCTTACTTCATTTTATTTCAATTCTTCACATTCTATTCTCTTACCCCTTCCAATAATCTTTCCTTCAATTTTTCAATAATTTTCAAATGGTCGCATCTACAATGAAAGGTAGGGCTTGGACCCGAAAAGAAGATGAAGCTCTTTGCAGGGCTTATAGATGGGTCTCGGAAGATAGTGTGAGGGGGAGTTCTCAAACAAGTGAAGGTGTTTGGACTCGTACGTCCAAAAAGTACTATGAATTCTACGAAGGCACCACTCCATCGAATTCCTGAAACCACGAGAGTTGTTCTTCAAGATGAAAAAAACATCTTCATCCAAGTTTGAATAAATGGCATCAAGCAGTGATAAAGGCCGAAAGCAGAGGGATTGTATATGGAGGACAACTCGAAACCCTTTAATCATCATTGTTGTTGGGAAATTTGTAAAGGGTGGGTGTTATTTGAAGATCCACCTCAAGAAAGAGTTGGTCCTATGCCGGTGTTCAGAAATGCATCCTCAAATGAAGTTGGGGATGAACATGGATCTCCTGCCTTTCAAGAAATAAAGGTTGAAAATCCGTCTTCGGGTGAAGGTTCCATACCTAGGGCTATGAGACGAAACAAGGCCTAGAAATTGAAGGACAATGGCAAGAAAAATGATAATTACGTCTTTCAACAGGAAATGGCGTCCTCATTGCGATTAATGGCAGAGCAAAATGCCTTTGTCGTGGAAGAAAGGAACCGTAGGCATGAAGAACAGGCAAAACAAACTCAAGAAGTGATGGATGATATGAACATGCAAAGGAACACTTTGGATTACACTCCAATGAGTAAGGCATATTTTGATAGGAAAAAAAGGGAAATTATAGCCCGACAAGAGTTGTTTACATCCGACTATAATCCTACAATGGCTGATGATGATGATGATAATAGACTTTAAATTTAAGTTATTGTAGTTTTTAAATTTAAGTTGTAGTAGTTTTTAAATTTAAGTTGTTGTAGTCTTTAAATTGAAATAATAAATTATGTTTGGCCTATGGCCCTTTGACCCCCTCGGTTGGAGATGGTTTTTTGTCTTAGGGCTATGTTTGGCCTATGGCCCTTTGGCCTCACGGTTGGAGATGGTAAGAAATATGGCCTGTCATTGTTCATTAAGATATTAATTTCCTGGATGGTTATAGGGCTAAAGGGAGCCATCTGACCCTCATTCGGTTGGAGATGGCCTAATGGTCTTCCGGAAATCAGAATCTCCAAAACGGGAATTCTGTCAGCAACCGAGCATATGACATTAGTTCCATTGAACGAGATCACAAGCTCCAAATTGTCACCCTTGCCTTTTGCGTATGGTGCTTCACCAACAACCACAAATTGCGAAAGAGAGATCTTGACGACCTAAGCCGCTAAAATGTCTCTGAGGGATATTTCTCATAATTTTTTTTTGTACCATCTCCAACTGCCTTCTTAATAACTTCCAAGATGGTTATCCCTAAATATGTACATGATCTAATTAATTAGGGCAATAAAGGCTTTAAAAAGATATCACAATGCTGGTTTACCATCTATTAGTTTAAAGTTTCTAACCAAATTTCCGCACAAGAGTATAATAATCGGTTAGTAAGAGCCAGATTTCTTCAAGCACAAGAAAACATTTATAAAGCCTATTCTAATGGTTTTCGAAAAGTTTGGAGAATTATTGTTCGAACTCTCCCCCTCTATTTAATAATAATAATTGAAAAAAAAAAAAGAGTTCACACTAATGTCCAATCAGTTTATCTACTATAAAAACAATAATGGAAATAGCGATATAATTCCAGACCGATTGTTATCCTACCACTGCAACCATATTTGTAGTTGTCCATCCTCCACACTGATGTCCAAGATCATCAACATGAGTTCCAGCAACAAGTATTCCTTTGACATTTCTTTCTTATTGAAGAAAAGGTTTCGTCGGGTGCTTTCCATTCTTCAAAAGAACTAACAACCTGCAGATTGCTTCACGCGCTAGATCTCTGTGCAGCTGCGCACAAGAATCATTAAAGTAAAAAGTAATTAAGTAGTAATATAACATGATTCGAACTGGTATTGTTATATTTTCATTGATCGTGCACTTTCAATTGATAACATGCAAAGAATGTCAAATTTTGAAAAAGTCGAATGTAAGATGTGCTGAACTCAGAAAACTAACTTGCAACCAACTGCGTCCTGCAAAGATTTATCAGCGAAGTGATGTTCGAAAACATTTGCAACAAACTTCACTCTCAATATTCTTTCAACGACATCATCTATCCAAGACATGGGTATCTCCCCATATTATGAAACATATGAATCCTTTCTAAATTATCGTAGGGTAATATAGCATTCCCCTAATCTACACGTTTATCTGTACCATTTTCTCCAACAAAATGCTTGGCAGTTGCAATAATGTTGACACGCCCCGATCTCGGTGTCCGAAGGACAACAGATGGCCACATGCTGGTTGACACTCGAGGGTGACGCAAGCCATTTCATGAATGCATATGCTGAAAACATGTAAAACATGCATATAAAATTTCACGTGTAACAACGCAATATAGAAATCAAGTACAAACCTTAATAAAATATAATATTCAACTGCCAACAATTTAAGAGTGATAATGCATGACATGTTCAGAGCATACAACTAATTCGAAGTACAAGCGGAAGCTATATTAGAAAGTCATATTACAAGAGATGTCTTACGCAGAGAGGAGGACACAAGTTCACTAATATGGGAATGCCTCGTAGCTTGGGTCGTATGCTTCGTTCCTAGGTCCTAATGAGGCGCAAAACAAAACATGAGTGGACCAAGTTTATATATATGTAATGCTAAAACAGTTATTCTTCAACGTACTAACCCCCAGTTTAGAAAACTCATAAAGCATAATAAGTAATAAGTTTTCCGAAACCCTTAGCATGCTATAAAACCTTTGTAAAACATATATCATATAAAGTGTGCTTAATAGTGGTCTCACAATCACCCAAAGGCACTACATAGCCCGCCCGAAGGTCATATATAAGTATCTTTTGCCAAAAGGCACTACATCGTTCGCCCGAAGGTCATATATAAATATCTTCTGCCCAAAGGCACTACATCGCCCGCCCGAAGGTCATATATAAGTATCTTCTGCCAGAAGGCACTACATCGCCCGTCCAAAGGTCATATATAAGGATCATTCGCACGTAGGCACATAGTATGATAACCACTAAGTAAGAACAGAAAATCATGAACATAATCTTTCCAAAATATATCTCATCGGTTCTCAATAGCTCAAACGTCATATCATAAATCATAATCATAAATATCTCAGTAAACATAAATTCGATAAAGCATGATAATTCATAAAGCGTAAATCCAATGTACTCATAAACGTTTCATAAAACATAGTCATAAAATCATGCTTTTCATGTATGCATTTCTTAAAACATGCATTTTGGAAGGGGTCCACTCACAGATACTCCGTCGCCGAAAAGCCGTTCGAACTAGGGTGGATGGAAACACCACTAACAAATGCACTTAAGCACATAAAGGGACCAATTAATAAAACTTTACTAAAATGATTGAATTTGGGAAAACAAAAGTCGTAAACGGATTCAGGACGTCGAAAAACCTAAAGGGGGACCTCAAGTTCCCCCACGCGACGCCGCACACACTGAGATGGGTTGCCGAAAAATTTGTCGGCACGGTGACGAAGCACAGTACCTCCGATGGAGGCGTGTATGCTCCACGTGTCGACCATGACAGCTCTCCACACACACCCACGCGCCGACCATGGAAACTGGGAATTGGGTATGGGTCGGGTCGAATTTGGGTTTTGGGTTGTTAGGTTGGACTGGGTTATTGGGTTGGGCCTGATTGCTGGGTTGGGCCCGATTTCTTAGGTTGGGCCCGTTTGCTGGGTTGCGGGTCGGGTTGACTCGATTTCAGGTAGGTCGGTCGGAATCTGGGCAGAGATTCTAGAGCTCTGTTTGAGCTCATTTCTTCACCATTTTCAACGTTCTAGCTATAGAAATGAAGCTTAGAGTGAGAAGAAGAGGTTTGTACCAATTTGAAGATGTGTCATGGCCGGAGTTGGCCGGAAAATGGCCTTAGAAATCTTGGGTTCTCGCCAGAAACTGGGGAAGTCTCCTTAAGGTGTCTTCTGTCACAAAACGTCACCCAAAACTCACGTTTAAGCTTAACAACGAGCTAGAAAACAAAACTAAAACAAGACAAAGTGGTGCGAGTCCCTACCTAGTCGGAAAAGTCACAAGGTTGTTGGAGTTCGTCGGGGAAGGAAATGAACAGTAGCCTCTGCCACTGTCCAAGTGCTACGGCCTTGGCCTAGGCTTGAGATCATGACATTCAGGTGGTGGTCGTTGTTGTGTAAGTTGAGCTTGGAGCGAGAAAGGTTACAAAGAAAGGGGGATAGGGAAAAATGAGAGGAAGAGAGAAAAGTGAGAGGGAAGATGAGAGAGAGCTGAGAGATATTTTCAGAAAAGGGAAGGGGGACTCATGGGTAGGGAAAAAGATAAGGGGACAAGAATCCCAAGTGGATCCCATTGGCTTACAAATTAAGGTCACTAAAAATGAAAAAATATTTAGAATTGAGGACTTAGTATTTGAATACAAGAACATGGTAGGCACAAGAGTGAGTGTGTGTCAGAGTGAAGAGGGGAGGTGAGTTGAGCATCCACTATCTCTCGTTCATTTCTTTCAGCTTGTTCCTACACCATAAGAAGAGGGATAGTCAACAACTCATGGTGCAATACACAAAGTGTATTTTTAATGATGAGAAAGAAGGCTCCAGGTCTTATTTCTTATAAAAGTGCTTTTTGAGAGTTCCACCGTGATATATATAGTTTATGATTCTGCCATAGGCCGAAGGGGCACCATTTTTATAGAAAACCTACGTTTTATTTCATAACCTCGGATGGACTACTTTGTTTGAGTGGAGAGGCGCGACTAGAACTTTTGAAATAAAGTATGTGTTCCTGGATCTGGAAAGAACTACCTCTGCTCCTGATAGGAACTTAGTGCTTACTTTCAATCAGAACTCACTTGGGACATGCTATTTTTTAACTATTGCCTAGCGCTGTAAACCCATCATATTTCGACTTTCTCCCCGAGCCTATGGTAAGCGGGTGCTGTCTGGGAGGTCGTGCAAATAGTATCAAGAAGTTGTTACTTGTCTGTAGTTGGCTTTCGATCGAGGCTACACTCTAACATAATAATAAGAAAGTAAACTCTCTATGGTCGAGCAAGTAAACTACCTAACATCTTTTTTTTTCATAAAGCATTGGAATATGGACGGGAGAAGCAAAACGTCAACTTATTATAAAGAGTCTTTCATTGTTGTCGAAAATCGCTAAAAGTGTACTACTATTGGCGAAGCGTCGTGAATCTCAAAGAGTTGATTTGGCGTCTGAGGCCTCTCCAATTTATTTGAGAAGTAGAGATATTAGTAAGATCATTAACACTGATAGACCAGAAATGGTCTTCGCAAGCATACCGCTTTTTGTTCACGATAAGCGTTTATCATCTCTATGCGAATTCTGACCTTAACTTTTCGTCTTTGATTAGTATTAGCGAAAGCTCGCTCGGCTTAATAATAGCTGTATTACTCGATGGATCACGCTATCGAGAAGCTTTCCCTGCAAACAGTAGTACTCCCCTCATCCGGGCAAGTAATCCCACAAATGAGGTTTCTAGGTTAAGCTCTAATTGGATGATCATTGGAGAAGTTGCCCATGGAATAGAAGTTTTCTGGTCCGTCCTTACCCCTCTTCATATCCTAAATATGAAGTACCTAAGGGCCCTTTCCGACAAACCTTTTTTCTAGGTTTCCGGCCACACAGTATAATGCAATAAAATGTTTCATGAAAGAAGCATGCATTGAAAATCATCAATAGATATAACTCATCTCTGCCCTCTCTCCATAAAAGGGTAGCCTTTTGTATGCCCTTGGGGAGGCTGCCCTTGCAAGCCTAAAACGACAGACGTTATCTTGCTTACGGTTTCAGTTTCACTATACCTCTTGTAGCATTTACCCCATCGGGAATCTTTGCATACTTGTCAAAACTCTCAGAATCCATTAAACTGAATTTCTCCACAAACCCATTCAGTTTATGTTCATGCCTCATTGTCATATCTTATGCGTCGATTTAAAATCCTAATTCTAAACTTTTGGATTCCAAAATCTTCAAAGCCTAAGTGCTGCTGAACCAATATTTTGTTCCAAAACAAAAGAGAAAAGGAAATAGATTATTACCCTTGAAGTTCCACTTTGGTTCATGGAGCCTAAGTCATCCAATCATAAAACAACTCGGCGTTCGATGTGCCGAGCTCGGTAATTCGTAATACCTTACTTCGCCGAGAAGGCTGGTGAGATAACCTCTGCCAATAGGGATTCGAAAATCCTTCTCGACCGAGACTTGGATAGGTAACCAACCGGCCTCGACGCAGTGACGCATTTAGTCTGTCAATCAATTTCTGGCGCCAAACCAGAATTTTATCGCTTTTTACCCAAACATTGCGCAATGCATGTGTACCTTCGTCGCGCTAAAACATTTTGCGCGATGGAAAACTTTGTCCCCTTATGGACCGTTGTGCAAAATGTCATTGCATGACGCTTCTTTAATGTTTTCTCCAAAAGTCACCAGAGAGGTGACCTCTAAATCTCTTCACCAAGCTTGATTTGGGATGAAGAATAACTTTGGAAGGAGAGAGAGGAATGCTAGCATCTCTCACCATGGTGGCCAAGTTTTGTAGGGAGAACGAAGAGAATATTGGCTATTCATCACTCTTTGCTCTCTAAAAACTCTTCGGTTAGATAGAGTTATAAAGTGGCTTATATAGGTGACTACATGTGTGATAACATAACCAGCCTTATACTATGGGTAGGCTTTTCGGGATTTCTCACTCACTACAAGTTGGTAATAATCACTAACATTAGTTGTACATAATGAGTTGGTAAAGACTTAAACCTCCTCATTTTGTACAACTAATGTTAGTGATTAGCGTTAACTTTTCTTGTAGTGACTTAAGTTGTCATGCACAATTTGAGTTATAAGCCCAAAGTGTCAAGGCCTAATGGACCTAGGAACCTAAAACTCCCTTTTAAGACCCAGTATGACGTCTTATGTGCGTATAACTAACTAACTAACTAACTTAATTAATTTAAACATGCTCAATTAACTAATTTAATTGATGTCACCATTTTCTCAAAACTTAAGCTTATCAGTCTGCGATCCATTAAGTTCTTAGCGAGAGAGTGAGCGATTTGAACTTTTAGTAATCAATTTATGAATTAAAACCCTCTTTTAATACTCCCTTTAATGAGGATTAATTATTGTTAATCCTCAGGGCTTCCACAAATCCTGAGTGACATCTGTCGAAGCAAATTTCCGCCATCTTCAGTTTGACGAAAATGCACCTGCAAAACAATCAACACCTTTGATCAAAGACCTAAGCCTCAAGCGCCCACAAGGTGGTGATGGGGGAAGGGGGGTTAGGCCAATGGATCTTCGATGCCTAGGTTACTTCTCTGAAAAAGTAAGTGTTTAGGGCTTTTAGGGGTAGCAAAAGCTTAACGAAATTTGGTAGAGATGGAGGTATTTATAGGAGGAGGGGGCTGGCCATAGTGTTAAGGTTTTACACTACACATGGAGGCATCTTATTGGCCAAGGTGTATGGAGAAATATTCTCAAGATATTAAATAGGAAATAATATCTTGAGATAATGGAGCAAATGTCCCTAATTGATTTAAATAAGGATTACTTACGTGAATGAAGTCAATATTCAATGTATTAAAGATAGGATTTGGGTAATTAATTAGTATATTAATGCTTTGACTTTTTCTTGCCAAGGGCAGGTATGAGCAGTCGTATTCAGTTGTATAGATCTTCAGGGGTGTGAGTTGCGCTTGAGAGTATCTAAGGAGCCTGCCCTATTTAATGAGGGCAATCTTGTCTTTCTTGAGCAAAAGTCCACGTGTTGCCTTTAGAATTTTTGGAATTATTTTAGACTCCATAACACCTAGTGGTATGTCATGACTATCCAAGCTAAGTAGAAAAGGCGGAGAACCTGTTTTGTTGGAATTACAATGCAATAAATTATTCTCTAAATCAATACACTCAATCACATTATTAGGGCATGAAATTTATGTCAAGTCCTGTGCATAGATAAGAACCCAATCACAACAAGAACAGGCCTGTAGTGACCAATTTCTTAGTCAGCATATGAAAAAGGTCACTAATGGTATGGATCTAGTGACCATTTTGCTAACAGGTCACTAAGTTCGGTTAGTAACCTTTAATGACCTAAACTTGACTTTTTGAACTATGATTAATGTGACTTTATTTATTTATTTATACATTGAATTTTCTTTTGATTTCGATTTGAGCTCGATTTTGAGTTCGAATATCTACTTCGAACTTTCATTCTATTGAGTTGGATTTCAATCTGGATTGGGGGCTGTGATTTGGGATTTAGGTTACGATTTGGATTTCTGAAAAATCCATATGATTTTGATTCACTGCATTTTTTGTAGTGATCAATTTCTTAGTCAGCATATGAAAAAGGTCACGAATGGTATGGATCTAGTGACCATTTTGCTAACAGATCAGTAAGTTCAGTTAGTAACCTTTAATGACCTAAACTTGGCTTTCTGAACTATGATTAATGTGACTTTATTTATTTATGGGTTTATATCACAAATGGTTCCTGAAATTGACCCCATCAATCATGATGGTCCCTGAAATTGAAAATCGATCAATGTAGTCCCTGAATTTTAACTCGCAAATCAATGTGGTCCTTCTGTTAGTGTTCCGTCCAAATTAACACTAAAAAAAGGTTAGAGAACCAATTTTTCATGGTAAAATGACCAAAAAAAGGTTAGAGAACCACTTTTTTTTGTTTTTATTTTAGTTTTAGCACCAAATCCATGAAAAAATGGAGAGAAAAGTGAAGATGGAAAAAAGAAAAGAGAGGTAGTAAATAAAATTATAAGTAACAGGGTTATTTTTGATAATTTTACCATGAAAAATTGGTTCTCTAACCTTTTTTTAAAGTTAATTTGGACGGAACACTAACAAAAGGACGACATTGATTCGCGAGTTAAAATTCAGGGACTACATTGATCGATTTTCAATTTCAGGGACCATCATGATTGATGGGGTCAATTTCAGGGACCACTTGTGATATAAACCCTTTATTTATTTACACATTGAATTTTCTTTTGATTTCGATTTGAGCTCAATTTTGAGTTTGAATATCTACTTCGAACTTTCATTCTTTTGAGTTGGATTTCAATCTAGATTGGGGGCTGTGATTTGGGATTTAGGTTACGATTTGGATTTGTGAAAAGTCCATATGATTTTGATTCACTGCATTTTCTCTTGAAAACTTATGAGTAAAGAAAGTTTACTGTTAGCCATAGAAGTTGGATCATCGTGCACCGTATACCGTTAATCAATCCATAACCATCTATGAAAGATTGGAGAGAGAGTGAAAAAATTTACTAGAAGAGTTTGTTGCAGGATTTCCATGATTTCTAGGCTGAGGAATAAGTATAATCTTATTTTTATGTAACTTAAAGGGTGATATGTATAACACAACATGCAGAAAGTTGTAGTCAGCACAAATAACTCTAACGTGCATAGATGTCCTGTCATATAATATAACACTTTTTAGCTTTTCTTCCGCCTTCCGTCTCCGGATGTCCGATTGGATTTAGTTGTCCACTGTTTCCTTTTTGATTTGCAGCAGATGATTGTTTCAGGCCATGTTTGCGTAGATACATGTGGACGTGAAAATGTTAATGCCCAGTTGGATAATGGGAGAAGAAATAGATGACTAGATACTTGAATGTATTGGGCTGTGACAACTAGCTAGAAATGATCAACAACTGCGACAACAGTTTTTATGCATGCACTAATTTTCTTCAACTTCTGTCATCCATGCTATCTATGAATACAATTGAGTATTCTAACACTTTTTGGCAGCAACATGTGTTCTCATTTGGGTCTAGATACCGTTTCTTTTTATCATAAATTAGCAACTTTGTTACCCTTTTGTTAAATGGGATTTGATATCAACTATATAAAAGGTCTTAAAACCCACAACACGGCACAGTCATTTTTGCTAGTTAAGTATCTACGTGGAACAGAATATTTGGAATTTAACGATGTGCGGTCAGATTGCAGTTTGAGTTGTGTTGGTGATTTCAATAAGTTAATTTTCGTGTTTAAGACTAATAATTTCAGAGAAAGAGAAATGTAAGTGTTGCATGCATGTAAGGAACACAAGTGTGGAGAGCTTGTAGCTAACTAGTTTTTGTTTTCAGGTCCAAACATATACCCTGTCCAGTCAACCACTCCACTGCCTATGTTCTGGCTTCTGTCACATAAACTAGCTTAGCCAGTGATGAGTCAATTTCATATTATATATTTCACCCTATTTTTAGTATGTTTCGGTAATTATTTTGATAGAATTTTGATACTTTATTTTATATTTTCAATATAGGACATTCGACTTTCTTTAGAGCAAAATGTGATCAAATAGACGAATTTTAGAATGATTCAAATTGGTGGACATTCATGTGTCTCTTGACCTGTTCGTGTCAAAATTTAGGATTTTTCTACCAAGTGGTTATTTTCTGGCAATGGAATAAAGAAGCAGTGCGTGGTGCTGTAAAGTGACGTTTCTGGTCTTAATTGCAATTTTTGGAACCCAAGATGACCTTTGGGTTCGTGGCCTTCTGGAGAAGTGTTCAGAATATTCCAAGCTTTAAATCTAGCTATTTTGGGCTAGTTTTGGAGCAGATATTGGTCTAAATCGTGGGTATGCAGATTTTCAGGCGAATTTTACCATTTAATTTAGGGTTATGTTTCCTATTTTATTTTATTTATTTGGTTTCCTAGTCTTGTTGGAAGACCTTTTATTAGGAGGATTTAATTTAGTAGGTTAAATTAGCTTGGCCGGCCCTATTTTTCTTGGACTTCTTCTCCGTGCGATTTTGAGAGAGGAAATTGGCGTAGCGTAGAGATTTTTCATACTTTTACATTCAAGGTGTTTTCAATCTTTTATTATTTCAATACAATTTATGTTGATTTTAGTTATGAATATGCGTAACTAATTCCCTTTTTGCTAGGGTGAGGCCACGAGTCTTGGCATGAATGATAGTTTCTTTTCAATTTTCTTATGATTATATGCATGCAGGTTTTTGAATTATTAATCACCGGTCTAAACTATCTAAGTGTCTTGATGATTCGCGACCATTAGGATATTTAGAAAAGTAATTTGATGCAATTTTGGTCGGAGGTCGGTCCCTAAAATTGATGAAGGCTTCTTGTGGTTAATATGTGCAAGTTCACTTAGGATGAATACCACGTCTTAAGGGTTGCATGGTTTTTCAAAAGGTTTCACAAAACTTAATGAGTCATGCATGTTTAGATTTGATCTAAATACTACAGACTGATTGCATGTTTGATATACGATCTATATTGGGGGTCCAAGTAGGCATATATTAGGAAAACCTAACCTTTGAAATATGCATGTATAGGTCATAAGTAATGGGAATAACTATATAGGATTGTTAAGGTGACGGCAGATTCCTAGTGCTTTCTCAATTTGATTTCTAAAAACTGTTTCTTTTTCCTCATCTTTAACATTGCAGATTGTTCTAGTCTCTGTTATTAAATTCGTTTTTTTATTTAATTAGGTCATAAAATCAATCATCCTAAATCTTTGCTTTACAATAATTAACTGAAATTGGGTTTGATACGAATTATTTAATAATCTTTGTGGAGAATGACCTTGCTAGCTAGAACTATTTATACTACAATATCCTTATCATTCTTGCAAGTATGATAAGTGTTTTTAATTAACCCTTTTGCACATGTGGTAAAAAGCCTATCAAGAAATTTGCGCGTGTGGTAACCTTCGAAATATGTATTATAGATAGTTTCAGCACTGTTAAAAACAGGTTGCTCTAGTTAGCTAGTCGCAGCATATTCGCCAGAGTATGTTCTTGTTGATGTTGATTTCCACTGCACATCGATCACACAGAAAGATCATTAATTAAGTTACGCACTTATAAATGGTTAGTTAAGTAGTTTAGGATGGTATGTCTGTATGCTTGCACTCGAGTTCAAGTCCTCGTACCTATAAATTAGAGTCGTTATTTAACCAGAATTACAGTTTGAGTGGAATTTAAGCTCCTTGCAATTCATGCCCAAAACGTTTCTAAATGGCAAACTATATTTCTGCATCTGGATTAATGAGAATGTATTAGCATGCCACGTATTTTGATCATCACACTAATGAATCATATGATTGATTGATGATTAGGCGTATAGCACCGAGTAAGGCCTAGCCACGCACGAAGTTTTCCACCGTCTATTTTGCATCCTTCATATGAGTGCACTAACTACATATGTAAGTATAACATTTAGTCATATGTCATAATCATTACATTTTAAATGTGCCATGTGTCCAACTAATGCAAATAACACGTAAATTAAGTTAGTTGATCAGAACAACGTCTTTTCTCATTAACACAAATTAAAATCGTCCTAATAATAAATTAAAACTGTTTAAAATATCATTTTGTAAGCCATTTAATCCTACCGTCTAGTTGTATTTGTTTAAAAATGTAAACTCAGCTCGGAAACTTGACATAATGTATTACAATTTATAAATGTATGATTCTACTACTAATAACATTGATGCATTTTGTGAACACCTTATAGGCTATGCAACCAGTTAAGTTGAAACAATACTGACATGATTAATAGGAACATTGGCCCGATCTGAAACTAGTACCTATTTTCACCTTATAAGGGAGAGACCTTAAGTTTAAATCTCGTGGATGACAAATTTATACCAATTTATTTCTTCACCTTTAAAGTAAATATATCGTTGCATAAAATGAAAAAATTTGTTGTCACAAAACAAAAAGATATGCACGTAACACAAAGATAGATCCCATGATGATGCTGCTTCGGTAAGATGAGATCGTCCCGGCTACATTGATATGATTGAGGGAGCCAAAGTGCATGCAAGCTAATCTCTAAATGGTCACTCACGCGAAGTAGACAGGGAAGGGAATTGGATCCCCGCCGGATCCCCTCCATGGGGATCCTAGGGATCAACACATCTAGACCGTTGATCGAAAATCGTGCGGCTACAGTTTTTTCTTTTTTTATATTTTTCACGCAAAACGAGGTTATTTTACTTTTAAAAATATAAAAAGCATTTAATTTGGACCGCACGATTTTCGATCAACGGCCCACATACATTGATCCCTAGGATCCCCATGAAAGGGATCCGGCGAGGATCCTTGTCCACAGGGAAGCATATATGATTGATTATATGTATAGGTCAAATCAGATTAGTGATCATCATGGTAATAAAGTATTCGCAAGATTGTCCATGTATTAAAAAATTAAGATTTAAACCCTCGTAGTAACAGATTGTTAGCAAATTTAATCCAAAGTGAAACTTCCATCAAATCGTTAGATGCAAGGATAAAAATGTCCAGTCATACTTTTTACATGTTTACCTTCTTCTACTGCTTCTCTTCTTCTCTCTCATAAATTGAACCACTTTGTCTTCTTCTTTTTGTCTTCGTGTTCGTGATCCGATTTCCTGAGATTGATATGATTGAGGGAGCCATAGTGCATGCAAGCTAAGCTCTAAATGGTCACTCACACGAAGTAGACAGGGAAGCATGCATATATGATTGATTATATGTATATGTAGGAATTACGCCATTTGTCACTCGAAGCGTATATTTGAAGAAAGATGACAAAGCCTCTCTCCCCACTAACGCACGAGAGATGAATATCAATCGATTTAGAAGGAAAATGTTTTGGGGTAGGTGAGTGAGTCTGGTAGTGGGATTTTGTGGCCTGAGATTTTCAGCATCTTCCAGAAGCATGACATGCAGAGGCGGATCCATTACAGAACTTGGGTGGTCCCAGGACCACCCGACTGCCTGATCCCGTGATGGTTTTGGAACTCCATGAATTTGCAGCGTATAACCCAGCAGAATTTAGCGAAGAAAAAGAAAGTTTAATATTGTTTTTAATGTCGTTTTGAGCCAGACCATTCAAAAAATTAGAACTCTCTTTCGTCTACAAACCCGAGGCCCATTCCCTCTTTTAATTAGCACAAAGCCCCAAATCCACCCATCCAATAAAAACCTTACAATATTGAATTTCAAATAAATTATTCCACCTCTATCTTTCCATCATCACCTCATTACAATGTTGAATTTCAAATAAATTTTATGATTTTGGTCTTATGTATATTAGATGAAAATATTCATATGATTATTGTGATGTAGTTTATGATTTTTTTATAACAATTTGATCATTGTTGGTTAATTTATAGAGAACTTTTTTTTTATCTACACTCTAAAAAATACATTTTGCACTCCTCGCAAGTATAGATTTCTTTCTCATTTTAGAAAGTTTGAAATACAAAGTGATATTTTTAAAGTTCAAATAACAATTTCGAATGTATATATGCATATATGTATGTATATATTTTATGTCTTTGTTAGTTCATATGATTTTTTATTTTGATTATATCAAACAATCTGATCTTGGAATGTTTCTCTCCAACATCGAATAGTAATTTATTGTAAAATTTGTCAATGTTATTTTCGTTTTAAGTTTTTTTGAAAATTTTACAATTAGGACCACCCAATGTTGAAATCCTGGATCCGCCACTGATGACATGTCGTTGTAATTGCTTATAGCTTGCAAAGCAAAGTCAGAGTGTGACTGTCTAAGAAGCCTCGATACACGTTTATTCTTATCTTTATGTTAATTTGTTAGTTGTTTCACCAATTGAAAGGATTGAAGGAATGTGTTATTTGAGAATTCACGACAAGCCATGCCAAATAAGTAGTTGACATGGCTCCGAGCATAATTCAACTCAATATAGTTATGATTGCTTTTTTATCTGATAAGGATACGAATAATGATAATTTTCCTACTATTTACTAGGTTTACGATTGCTTTCTTGTTTGTTTAGGATTCATTCTTTGTGTAAGAAGAAATTTTGGCAAATTATGTAGCCTTCTTGACAAATATGAAGTGCTCTAATTGATTTTCAATCAATGAAATAATAGTCAGCATTTGTAATGAGGTTGTTCTCTTTTTTTTTTCGTCATTTGAATTGTTTTATTACAACTAATAGTACCACTTTAATCTATACTAAGAAGAGTGAGAAAATGATGAATAATGTATACAGTTGGTTGAAGAAGAATACTCTATCTGTTAAAACAATTCACCACTTATGTTTTTTTTTTTTTTAACAATCTAATCATCTCAAAAGAATACTCCATAAATTGTTGAATATAGAAAACACCAAGTTAGTCAATATGGTTACCGACAGATGAGTAGGATAAACTATTATTCGGTATAGCTTAGCTTTATCTAAATACATCATCACATTAATCAATTGGCATTAAAAATTTGGAATAATAGTTTATGCCAATAGTGGTGTTCTACATATATTTTTTGCATTTTTAAAACAGTTGCATGGCTATAGAATTCCCACTGCGTAAGGTGTCATATATTTTGCTACTGTGATTCGTTCTCTCAAGTGAAAATGTTGCTTAAGAAGACACATGTAAAACTCATCACCATGGTCTAAAATATCCATAATATCCCGATATTTCCATCGAAATTTCTGTGTTTTTGGACTACTGATAGTTTTTTGGACTACTGATAGTTTTTTGGACTACAGATATTTTAGACCTTGCTAAGTCACTCATGTATCTTACCATGCAATGTATAAAGTGTAAAATATTGTACTAATTCATTATATATAAATGATTATGGTGTGTTTAAACTTCTTTTATTAATTACTACATATTTTCTACGCTCACAATGTTTGCCAGCTCGCTATATAATCAACTTAAATCAGTTAAATCCATCATGCAATGCATTTCCTTCCAATTTTTTGTGATAAACTAATAGATAATTGACTAAATAAACATCCTGCAAAGTTTCAATAAAAATTTCCAAGTTTTTCTTACAATTTTCGTGGTTTTTATTCAATTTTTATCGATATCGATAATATCATGATATTTCCATCGAAATTTCCGTGTTTTTGGACTACCGATATTTCCGATATCATCGATATTTTAGACCTTGCTCATCACCACAAACTAACACTACTATTTGATTCATTGGGAAATATATATTAATAGAAAACTCATGTACTCGTTGTGGCATTCGTGTATCGATCCAGCACAGAATTAAAGTGTGAATGCATCTTATTGGCATGGTCCCATTTTTTATAAGTATCTCTTTAGGACCATTGGAGTCAAAAGTGGAAGTGGACTTATATTCAACAGCAAGGAATTGCATGAGGACAGGAACAAAGGCATCACCCACAATACCACCACCGTCACACCCACCAACCACCACCACCGCCAATGCCACTAATAAAAAACCGTACACACGTTTTGATTATAATTTAGTAAGTGCAAAAGGAAGGTACTAGAATATTAATGTCAACAAAGTTCGGATAGTGCCCTTAGCTTTCTGATGCCTATATATAGAAACCAACCCTTAACCTTGTCTACTCACAAAGTATTTGGTTTCTCAAGATACTTCACTCACAAGTCTCAACCAACACATTACACACTAGAATCACATTGATCTCAAGAACAATCTTAACCAACGCACATTGAGTTTTTCAAGTTTGAATATGGCCAGCACTAGGGTCATTGGTGCTGCATTCTTGGTTTTACTGCTTGTGGAGCTCTCCTTTGCTGCTAGACCGTTAAAGGCCACTGGGAGTGGTAGCGGTGGCGGTGGAGGTGGTGGAGGGGGTGGTTCAGCCTCTGGGTCCGGGTCTGGGTATGGTTCGGGGCGTGGGTATGGGAGTGGTTCAGGGTATGGTACTGAAGATGGAGGCGGAGGCGGTGGAGGTGAAGGAGGCGGTGGTGGTGGTGGATACGGTGGTTCTGGGTCTGGATATGGGTCTGGTAGTGGCTCTGGTTATGGGTCTGGTGGTGGGAAAGGAAGAGGTGGAGGTGGAGGAGGCGGCGGTGGTGGTGGTGGGGGAGGAGGTGGTGGAGGCTCGAGTACAGGAAGTGGGTCAGGTTATGGAAGTGGGTCAGGTTATGGAAGTGGAAGTGGCTACGGTAGCGGAGGTGGCAAGGGCGGTGGTGGTGGGGGCGGCGAAGGAAGCGGTGGCGGCGGTGGTGGTGGAAGCGGCCATGGTGGTGGTAGTGGCTCTGGTTACGGGGAGGGTTATGGGTCTGGATATGGTGAAGGAGGTGGGGATGATTCACCATGAACATGATCATATTAATTACATGAACTACTCCACTGTTAGATAATTTATCATCTTTGTCAATTCGTGACTGAAATAAAATGCTCAGCTTCAACATCACTTTATGCATACGTGGTGGTGGACATGTCACCCTTCAATATTACTCACATTGGTACTCCTACCATACTATTAATACAAAAACCCAACTTTCTTTTGATAAACTTATTAGACTAGATTCTACTTATCTTGAACGTTTTTGTTGTTTAAGAGTAAAACTACATTTTACTATTGTAAACATATTTAAAATATTTAAATGGTAGATTGTTTTGATGGATAAAATCTTCCTTTTTAATAGGGTCTTTCTCTTCAACTCCATTCCGCCCTGAGTGAAAATATTGTTCGTCATACATTATGCATGAAACGTTTTGGTTAGGTTTTGAGACCGTTTGATTGGTAAGTTGGATTGGTGCCTGCCATATTACATACACACTTTAAAATGCGTAAAGCACAAACCATGCAACGACAAAATAATTTAAAAATACAATAATAAAGCACATCCATAGAAATGTGTACACTATATTTGTCGGATAAAAACTTGCATATCACGAGTGTATTTTTTTTCTCTCGACCTAACTCTTACCCAGGATAGCTTGAATAACTGAGAGTGATTAGCTGCCAACGAAACAGCAGTAGTCACCTCTACATGCACTCAAAAATCAAAATGTCACCAAAACCATTGTGGATCCAAAACATAAAAACGCACAAGACCCACTTGACGTCCACCTTAAAGAAATTTCGTCCTAGGAATTTGTTAAGTCTTGTATTTCTAACTTCAAAACGTGGCACTAAACTTTCTAACAGCAACCCTAGCTTAATATGCAAAACTTCAACATCTGACAATACCCTTTTCTATCTATGATCATGCTCACACGTGAATATATGGGATTTATATAGTAATTAACATGACCTTAAATTTGATTGTATTCTCTTCACTCAAATCTAATAAATGACTTTTATAATGGACAATTCTAGGAAATACCAAACTTACAGAGTAGTACTACAAACCATGAAAGATCAATTAGTGTCTGTTTGGTATCCTATTTAAATTTTTTTATCATTTTTCAAAACATTTATTAAGAACATTTCTTGAAAACAATTTTCTTTAAGACTCAAAAACTTGACTGGTTTGCGATTTAAAATTTTTAAATCTTACGACTTAAACTAGACAAAGAGATCTAAAAAGAGGGGGAGGAGAGGGAGAAAGAGGAGAGGAGGAAAGAAAGTAAGAGATGATAGAATGAAAGAAAAAGAATAGAGAGGATCAGACGAGATAGAGAGGAAGAGGAGTGAAAGAAATAACCGAGAGAAAGAATGGATTGAAAGAGAGACGAAAAAGGTAAAAAAAAAAAAAAAAAAAAGAGGAGAGAATAAGAAGAAAAGAGAGAGATAGATTTGGAGTGACAGTTGAGGAGGGAGAGAAAAGAAAAGAGTGAGTTTTAAGTTTAAAAACTCTAAAAACTCACTTTTTATGTTTTTAGATAATAGACTATATTTTTTTAGTTAGTTTTAAGTTCAGTTTTTTAAAATAGTCATACCAAACAAGTTTTTAAGGCCTAAAACTTGAAAATTATTTTTGAATTTAAAAAGTTGGATTTAAATAGAGTACCAAACAAACCCTTATCTTCCAAAACTGACTTGGTTGCTCAAGTAATCTTCTCAATTTCCACCAAAGCAATAGTTATTAAAAATCCCCAACTGGGGTAAGCTCAAGGAAATTCTTCGACATCAACAATCCCCATTTTTAATGTCAAATTTTTCTACAAATGCATTACTCACTTTATATATATCAACCATAAAATCTTTTATCTTACACAGTTTGTCACAATAGTACTAGTTCGAGGCAGAAAAATCTTTCAAATATTATATCATCAATTATTTTTTTTCCACATTCTCAAGGGATTTCAACTTAATTTTAATACTCTTCCAAGTAATTTCATCAATCCATACATGCATTGTTGTCCAAAATATTTAAACTCTCTATGAACCACTAATCACATACTAAGAAGCTAAAACTTATCTATCGCTTTATGACGTCAGTCCGAAAATAATTTCACGATGCCACTGAACAACCAATATTTCAAATTATTACTTCTCTAATCCTCTACTAACTAACAATGTCAACCCATATTAATTTTCAAGGATTAAAATCTTACATCAATCCTACGATAACTTCACCTGATCTACTTCTACTATCACACTGAATTCCACATTAACATTGATAATTTTATTTCTTAAACCTACAAATCAAACACTCTATATAATATATCAAGGTACTGAAGTTCTTCTATTTGAGTAAATAGTACACAAATTTCATACATTATTCTTGCCCACATAATTACTTTGATCATCCAATTTAACACTCTCCAAACTTTTCATAATATTGAAACTAAATTAAGCCTTGAAGATAGTAATGGCAAAAAGAAAGTATATTGACCCTACTTCTCTTCAATTAAATATGAGCTTAGCCTCACAATGGGGAAGGGGTGGACTTAGCCTCACAATAGACTAGCAATAATATGGTTCAAATTCACCTTTGATGAAAATCAAACCTAAGACCTCACTTATATGTAAAAAGGAATACCACTAAGCCGTAGTACTGGCTGAACTTGTACATATAATCAATCATTATACTTCCAACAATTCTAAGAGACAATTAGTATGCATCATATGTCCTACATTTATTTTAGGACATATGTGTTGGAGAGTTGACTTCTTGTGATTATTTAGTTACCTTTTCTAGGTCCTTGTAATCAGATTGTAATTAATATTTCTTTCCTTGTAAATCCTCTTGTACATTATATATTTTCCTCGTTGGTGAGAAGAATCATATCAGAAAATTAAACCCCAAATTGACATGGTATCAGAGCAGAGATCCTAAGGTTTCTGCTCTGCCCGTTCCCTCAAGAAAACTCGGCCCTCCCATGGAGAACCTACCACCACTCCACAGTGAACACAACCCCATCCTAACTGATTTTACTCCTACCCTAAACACTACTACCCTGACCGATCCTACCATGAATCCTATCCCACCTATTCCGCAAGTTGTTACACAGATTGTTCATCACGATTCATCTACTGCTTCGATTGGCATCAAACTTAATGGTGCCAATTATGGAGTTTGGTCTCAGATTGTTGAGATGTTTGTTGCTGGAAAAGACAAGTTGGGCTACTTGTTTGGGAGTAATCCCCAACCATCTATCGACGATCCGGCCTTCACCAAATGGCGTACGGAGAACGCCATTGTAAAAGGCTGGCTCATCAACTCTATGGAACCCAATTTGATTGGGTACTTTCTTCGACTACCAACAGGCAAAGGAAGTGTGGGACACGGTTGCTCGCACGTATTATGATGGCTCAGATATATCTCAAGTCTATGATCTTACCTGCAAGGCTTCTTGCATGAGGCAAGATGGACGACCGGTGGAGACATACTATAGTGATCTTCAATCTTTGTGGCAGGAGATTGATTATCGTCGACCTAATCCAATGAAGTGTGGTACTGATATTGAAATTTTTAATAAAATTGTTCAAACGGATCGTGTGTACACTTTGCTTGCAGGATTGGATGAGATGTTTGATAAAATTCGTAGTGATATACTACGAACTGAGCCCCTTCCTTCCGTCGAACAAACCTTTGCCTATGTTCGCCGAGAGGGTATACGGCAAGCTGTGATAAGTACCGGAGGACAGCTGCCGAGTGGGGCGGCCATGGTGGCTCGACCTGCCATGACAACTCGGCCTACCACACGAGCCGTAGCTTCATCTCGTCCCCGAGCCCCTGATAAGTTACCTCCACCGAGCTCAGGACTGCAACCCCAGGCTCCTGCGCCGAGCTAAGCACAGGGCTCGCTTTTTGCTGCTAGGACAGTCTCACGGCCCACCACGGGCCCCCGTCCTCCTCGACCTAAACCACCTGTCCCGGCCGGTGGTTGTACTTACTGCGGTAGTGAGAAGCATGGCCGTGATAATTGCTTCCAATTGCATGGCTATCCTGACTGGTGGGAACCGTTGAAGCTTCAGAAACAACAAGAACGAGACGAGCAAGCCAAGCTTGGGCAAGCCAATCTCGCCACCTCCATGTCCCAATTATCTTTGATATCTCAAGCTGATTCTCTGGCTTCGAGTTCTTCCGACATGTCTCCGGAGTCCTCAGGTAACTGTGGTTATGTTTTTAATATGAATCATGATGCTACTCCATCTGGATGGATCATTGACTCCGGTGCCACAGACCATATGACTTATGATCCCACTGATTTAGCTTGTGATACTGTTCCACTTCGACGTAATATTACTAATGCTAATGGAGTCACCTCACCGGTCACTAGCGTGGCACCGTGCGCCTCACATCCACTCTCTCTTTGCCTCATACATTACTTATACCTTCACTCAAGCATAAATTGATGTCTCCTGGCCAAGCCACTGAACAATTGAACTGTTGTGTGCTAATGTATCCAAAGTTTTGTCTTATACAGGATATTCTCACGAAGGAGATAATTGGTCGTGGTACTAAGAGGGGGGATCTCTATTTTGTGGACGATGTCAGTACAGGACGGGTCAATCTCGCCCAAGGAGTTGTTGATTACAAGCGGCGTCAGATATGGTTATGGCATCACCGTTTGGGTCATCCATCTTTCAGTTATTTGCAGCATATGTTTCCGGATTTATTTGTTGGTTGTTCAGTTTCAGACTTTAAATGTGACACTTGCATACTTGCCAAGAGTCACCGTGTGTCTTATCCGTTGAATTCTAATAAAAGTATTGTTCCTTTTGGTCTTGTTCATTCGGATGTTTGGGGACCATCTCCGACTACTACTTCATCTGGTATTCGATGGTTTGTAACGTTCATAGATGATTGTACCCGGATGACATGGTTATATCTTCTTAAGCATAAAAGTGATGTGTTTTCAGTTTTTAAGACCTTCCACACCATGGTTCAGACACAGTTTTCTACTGACATACGGATTTTACGTTCTGACAATGGTGGTGAATATGTTAATAGTGATTTTTCCCATTATTTAACGAATTCGGGAATTCTTCATGAAACTACATGTCCTCAGACTCCTCAACAGAATGGGGTGGCTGAGCGCAAAAATCGTCATCTCTTAGAAACGGCTCGGTCACTCTTGATTGGGGCGTCTGTCCCCCGCTCTTCTTGGGATGTTGCTCTTCAGACCGCCACTTATCTTATCAACCGTCTGCCATCCAAAGTCCTGGATTTTCGTACTCCCTTACAAGTCCTTGCTACCTTCGTGCATCTACCGTCAGTTTTAGTACTCCCACCTCAGATTTTTGGATGTGTTGCATTTGTTCATCTTCATAAAAATCAGCGGACGAAACTTGACCCGTGTGCTCTTCGATGTATTTTTATGGGGTACGACCTCCATCAGAAAGGGTACCGTTGCTATCACCCTCCTTCCCGTCGACTGTATGTTACTATGGATGTCACTTTTTCTGAGTCTGAAATGTATTACCCCTCGGCTTCTTCCAATCCTCCTCCTCAGGGGGAGACACGGTATGACGAGAAGGATTGCACCATTGCCGAGACTCGGCTTGCCGAAAATCGACCAACTACCCTCGTCGAGACTCGGCTAGACCTTGCCGAGACTCAACCAGCCACCTCTGCCGAGATTCGGCCAGCTACCCTCGTCGAGATTCGGCCAGCCACCTCTCCGAGATTCGGCCAACTACCCTCGCCGAGACTCGGCCAGCTGCCCTTGCCGAGACTACTCCCCCCTCGTCTCCAAATTTAGTACCACCAGACCATACTCCTGAGAATATTTATGAGGTAAGCTCGACTATCCCTGTTGATGATACCGTTGTTCCGAATTATCAATTACCTTTCAGGCACAATCGAGGACAGCCACCTAATCGATATTCATCGGACACAACGAAAGGCTCTAAATACTCCATTGCCAACTATGTGTCATCACAAAAGTTATCAGAACTCGGCAAAGCTTTTATACAACAAATATCCAATGATAGCACACCAAGTTCATTGAAAGAGGCACTATCTGACGATCGATGGACCAAGGCAATGGAGGAAGAAATGGCTGCACTCCAGAAAAATCAAACGTGGGATTTAGTTCCACTTCCCCGAGGAAAGAAGAGAGTTGGGTGTCGATGGGTGTACACCATCAAGTACAAAGCTGATGGGTCCGTTGAACGATACAAAGCACGATTAGTGGCCAAGGGATACACTCAAACGTACGGTGTTGATTATACAGAGACATTTGCCCCGGTAGCAAAGATTAACACGGTAAGAGTGTTGCTTTCATTGGCAGCCAACTTAGATTGGCCGTTACAGCAATTTGATGTGAAAAATGCTTTCTTACATGGTAATCTTGACGAAGAAGTGTATATGGATATTCCACCTGGTTATGCATCGGTCTTACAACCTGGCGTAGTCTGCAAACTGAATAAAGCATTGTATGGGTTAAAACAATCACCTCGAGCATGGTTTGATAGGTTCCGGACGGCTATGAGGAAATATGGGTTCAGGCAGAGCAATTCTGATCATACACTTTTCTTGAAACGCCGAATGGGGAAATTGACAGCACTTATCATCTATGTGGACGATATGATTGTTACAGGTGACGACAAAGAGGAAATCTCAAGGCTCAAAGATTACCTAGCCACCGAGTTCGAGATGAAAGATCTGGGTGGTTTGAAATATTTCTTGGGGATAGAAGTAGCTCGATCTACACAGGGTATATTTCTGTCTCAACGAAAATATGTTCTCGACTTATTAGCTGAAACCGGAATGCTTGATTGTAAACCGGTCGACACTCCCATAGTCCAAAATCATCATCTTGCCGTGCACCCTGATCAAGTTCCCATCAACAGGGATCGTTATCAAAGGTTAGTTGGGAGATTAATTTATTTGTCTCACACCAGGCCTGATATTGCATACGCGGTAAGTGTTGTTAGTCAATTTATGCATTCTCCGAGTGAGGCACATATGGGTGCAGTCGAACGCATCCTACGATACTTGAAGTCCTCACCAGGTCGAGGCATTATGTTTTCTAAGAATGATCATTGCCGAATAGAGGGTTACACCGATGCAGATTGGGCAGGCAACGTTACTGATCGTCGGTCCACATCTGGTTACTTTACATTTGTGGGAGGAAACTTAGTCACTTGGCGGAGTAAGAAACAGAAAGTGGTTGCTTTATCAAGTGCCGAGGCTAAGTACAGGGGTATGGCAAAAGGAGTATGCGAACTATTATGGCTTCAGAGGCTGCTCGGTGAACTCGGGTATCCGTCGAATTCGGCCTCAAATTTATTTTGTGATAATAAAGCAGCTATAGATATCTCACACAACCCAATTCAACATGATCGCACAAAACATGTGGAAGTTGACAGACACTTCATTAAGGAGAAGTTGGATGGGAATATTATTCAATTCCCGTTCGTAAAGTCAGAGGATCAATTGGCGGATATCTTAACTAAAGCTGTTGCAAGCCAAGCGTTCTACAACTCTCTTGTCAAGTTGGGCATGAACGACATTTATGCACCAACTTGAGGGGGAGTGTTGGAGAGTTGACTTCTTGTGATTATTTAGTTACCTTTTCTAGGTCCTTGTAATCAGATTGTAATTAATATTTCTTTCCTTGTAAATCCGCTTGTACATTATATATTTTCCTCCTTGGTGAGAAGAATCATATCAAAAAATTAAACCCCAAATTGACAATATGATGCATAACTGATTACTAAAACAAAATCTATTAACTCAAAAGCTTCATGATTTTAATACCTATCGAGCCTATAAGAATCATCCCATTATAAATCACCAGTCTTATTTCACATTCATAATTTGTGTACCTAGCTAACTGTTGGAAATATATATGAAATTCGTTTCAGTTATACTTAGCGGAATTGACGAATCCCGAACCACTATCTCGTTCTTACAAGCCTTTTTTGTTCGCAAGCACGAACTCCACCATTACTAGGATTAGGTTGCATCTAACCTGGCAAGATTGCCCACGTACTTTATGCTCTAGCACATGAATCAAACCTACGTAGTACTCTCCCGCCTACACCTTGTATTGAACCATAGGGAGAGATATTTGTGTAAAGGGTGTGAGGAAGAAATTCCTTATGGGAATTTCGGCCAGTGACTTGGAATGGCTACTTGGAACTCATACATTAACCTTCTCCTTATGACCTCTGTATATAGCAGTCAATTTAGGCTTAAGGTGTGGGATGGTGACCATTAATCTGCGTGCACAATTTAACTCACTAATTAAATGGTGACCACTAGTGACAAAAGCATCCCCTATACTATATATTTCGAAGTTATGTCCCTCTTTTACATTTTTAGGCTCAGCAATACACTGATAGGAGGAAATGCAATACACATTGATCTCAAGAACAATCTCAACCAACGCACATTGAGTTTTTCAAGTTTGAATATGGCCAGCACTATGGTCATTGGTGCTGCATTCTTGGTTTTGCTGCTTGTGGAGCTCTCCTTTGCTGCTAGACCGTTAAAGGCCACTAGGGGTGGTGGTGGCGGTGGCGGCAGCAGCGGCGGCAGTGGAGGTGGTGGAGGGGGTGGTTCAGCCTCTGGGTCCTGGTTTGGGTATGGTTCAGGGCATGGGTATGGGAGTGGTTCAGGGTATGGTACTGAAGGTGGAGGCGGAGGCAGTAGAGGTGAAGGAGGTGGTGGTGGTGGTGGATACGGTGGTTCTGGGTCTGGATATGGGTCTGGTAGTGGCTCCGGTTATGGGTCTGGTGGTGGGAAAGGAAGAGGTGGAGGTGGAGGAGGTGGCGGCAGTGGTGGTGGGGGAGGAGGTGGTGGAGGCTCGAGTACAGGAAGTGGGTCAGGTTATGGAAGTGGAAGTGGCTACGGTAGCGGAGGTGGCAACAGAGGTGGTGATGGGGGCGGCGGAGGAGGCGGTGGCGGCGGTGGTGGTGGAAGCGGCCATGGTGGTGGTAGTGGCTCTGGTTACGGGAAAGGTTATGGGTTTGGATATGGTGAAGGAGGTGGGGATGATTCACCATGAACATGATCACATTAATTACATGAACTATTCCATTGTTAGATAATTTATCATTTTTGTCCATTCGTGACTGAAATAAAATGCTCAGCTTCAACATCACTTTATGCATACGTGGTGGTGGACATGTCACCCTTCAATATTACTCACATTGTTATTCCTACCATACTATTAATACAAAAGCTCAATTTTCTTTTGATAAACTTATTAGACTAGATTCTACTTATCTTGAACATTTTTGTTGTTTAAGAGTAAAACTACATTTTACTATTGTAAACATCTTTAAAATATTTAAATGGTAGATTGTTCTGATTGATAGAATCTTCCTCTTTAATAAGGTCTTTCTCTTCAACTCCATTCCGCCCTGAGTGAAAATATTGTTTGTCATACATTATGCATGAAGCATTTGGTTAGGTTTTGAGACCGTTTGATTGGTAAGCTGATTGGTGCCTACCCTATTGGATACACACTTTAAAATGCGTAAAGCACAAACCATGCAACGACAAAATAATTTAAAAATACAATAATAAAACACCTCCTTCGTAGAAATGTGTACACACTATGTTTGTCGGAAAAAAACTTGCATATCACGAGTGTATTTTTTCTCTCGACCCAACTCTTACCCAGGATAGTTTGAATAACTGAGAATGATTTGCTGCCAACGAAACAGCAGTAGGTCACCTCTACATGCACTCAAAAATCAAAATCTCACCAAAACCATTGTGGAACCAAAACATAAAAACGCACAAGACCCACTCGACGTCCACCTTATAAACTTATACCACGCATAAGCATGGTTTCTATAATAAAACAAAATAATAATAGCAATAACTTAAGTATATGAGGTTTCACAGTCTCACCTCTTTAAAGAAATTTCGTCCTAGGAATTTGTTAGGTCTTGTATTCTAACTTCAAACGTGACACTAAACTTTCTAACAGTTCACCCTATCTTAATATGCAGAACTTCAACATCTGACAATACCCTTTTCTAGCTCAAACATGAATACATGGGATTTATATAGTAATTAACATGACCTTAAATTTGATTGTATTCTCTTCACTAAAATCTAAATAAATGACTTTTATAATGGACAATTCTAGGAGATACCAATCTTACAGAGTAGTACTACAAACCATGAAAGATCAGTTATCTTCCAAAACTGACTTGGTTGCTCAAGTAATCTTCTCAATTTCCACCAATGCAATAGTTATCAAAAATCCCCAACTAGGGTAAGCTCAAGGAAATTCTTCGACATCAACAATCCCCATTTTTAATGTCAATTTTTTCTACAAATGCATTACTCACTTTATATATATCAACCATAAAATCTTTTATCTTACATAGTCTGTCACAATAGTACTCGTTCTCAGTGGCGAAGCCACGTGAGGGCGAGGAGTGGCGGCCGCCACTCCCCTCGCAGGAAAACATGACTGGAGCTCTGGTTCAGCCCCTCCACTCGCCGAAATTCCGACTGGTTCAGCCCATCCGTACCGGAGGGGAAAGCGTGGAGGAGGAGACGAGGTTGGGTCGGCGGGAAGAGGCTACAAAAGAAGACGAGAGTGGGGTTGTAGGACGGCAGAGGTTGGATGAGGGGAGGGTTGGTTCAGTCATGTCCGGTGGGGTTTATGGGAAGAAGAAGCATGTTGTTTGGTTATCAGGTTATGGGAGCAAGTGGGATGTTTGGTTATCAAAATAGCAGGAGCAATCAAATGGACGTGTAGCATTTCTATTGAACTATATAGTGGTTTGTAAACTCTCACATTATTAACCCATTTCTCTTATGACCCATCTTTTTTGTGGTTTATTAATCCACTTTTCTCGGTTTTTTTTTATATTTTAATTATTGTATGTATTTTTATTTTCTCTTTTAAGACTCTCATAATATTTATCTTAAACTCTCACATTATTTATAAATATTGTATTACTTTTTAAAAACAATGTAAATATTGTTTAATGCTTATTTTTATGATAATTTAAATTCATCTAGGCTCCTGATCTCGCCTAGGCACCTATCTGCTAGGTCCCAGTCCGAGACTAACGCCTAATATTTTTTAGGATCTAATCCTAGCTGATTTAAACTTCTTACATTGGATTTGATATTATTGCTTACAACTGCTTTGGTGAAGAGACTATTTTCTAGTATGAATATTGACTCAAAACTTTGCATTCTCTAATATGAAAGCAACAGTTTCGATTGAACTTTGCACTCTTTTGAATTTCGCCCATCCCCTCAGCAAATCCTGGCTTCGCCACTGCTCGTTCTAGGCAGAAGAATCTTTCAAATATTATGTCATCAATATTTTCTTTTCCCACGTTCTCAAGGGATTTCAACCTAATTTTAATACTCTTCCAAGTAATTTCATCAATCCATAAATGCATTGTTGTCCAAAATATTTAAACTCTCTGTGAACCACTAATCACATACTAAGAAGCTAAAACTTATCTATCGCTTTATGACGTCAGTCCGAAACTAATTTCACGATGCCACTGAACAACCAATATTTCAAATTATTACTTTTCTAATCCTCTACTAACTAACAATGTCAACCCATATTAATTTTTAAGGATTAAAATCTTACATCAATCCGACGATAACTTCACCTGATCTACTTATACTATCACACTGACTTCCACATTAACATTGATAATTTTATTTCTTAAACCTACAAATCAAACACTATATAATATATCAAGGTACTGGAGTTCTTCTATTTGAGTAAATAGTACACAAATTTCATACATTACTCTGGCCCACATAATTACTTTGATCATACAATTTAACTCTCCAAACTTTTCATAATATTGAAACTATTAATTAAGCCATGAAGATAGTAATGGCAAAAGGAAAGTATATTGACCCTACTTCTCTTCAATTAAATATGAGCTTAACCTCACAATGGGAAGGGGGTGGGCTTAGCCTCACAATAGACTAACAATACTATGGTTCAAATTCACCTTTTATGAGAATTAAACATAAGACCTCTCACTTATATGTGAAAAGAAATACCACGAAACTGTAGTACTAAGTGGTTGAGCTTGTACATATAACCAATCATTATACTTCCAACAAGTCTAAGAGACAATTAGCATGCATCATATGTCCTACATTTATTTTAGGACATATGATGCATACCTGATTACTGAAACAAAATCTATTAACTCAAAAGCTTCAAGATCTTAATACCTATCGAGCTATAACAATCATCCCATTATAAATCACCAGTCTTATTTCACAATCATAATTTGTGTAGCTAACTGTTGGAAATATATATGAAATTCGTTTCAGTTATACTTAGCGGAATTGACGAATCCCGGACCACTATCTCATTCTTACAAGCCTTTTTTGTTCGCAAGCACGAACTCCACCACTTCTAGGATTAGGTTGCATCTAGCCCGGCTAGATTGCCTACGTACTCTATGCTCTAGCACATGAATCAAACCTACGTAGTCCACTCCGGCCTACACCTCGTAGTATTGAACCATAGGGGGAGAGATTTGTGTAAAGGGTGTGAGGAAGAAATTCCTTATGGGAATTTCGGCCAGGGACTTGGAACGGCTACTTGGAACTCATACATTAACCTTCTCTTCTCCTTATGACCTCTATATATAGCAGTCAATTTAGGCTGAAGGTGTGGGATGGTGACCACTAATCTGCGTGCACAATTTAACTCACTAATTAAATGGTGACCGCTAGTGACAAAAGCATCCTCTATACTATATATTTCGAAGTTATCTCCCTCTTTTACTTTTTTAGGCTCAGCAATACGCGGACAGGAGAAAATGCAACACAAAATCTGTACTTCTACGTACTCGAGCTACAAGCCGCTTTGCGCGAGGGGGGAGGGTTTTAACCCGGGACGCAGGAGAACAAATTTTCCATTATCAAACTTGATTTCAGACAACACCTACAAATTCGGAAGTTACAACTGTATAAATTAAGAAATAAAGCTAACCATTCTCTTTAGTCAATAAATAATTGCTTTCAACATTTTCCCTTCTGAAAATACAGGTCATCTCATATAAGTCCCTATCAAATATAAATTGCTCTCCAGACAAAAAGAAAGTCTTTCCTGTTCTTGCTTCCTACCACAGCATTCAGATTTTCTCAACCAAATTATCATACTCTGAGAATGTAAGCGGACACACTTCAATACCGGAAAATGTATATGAATTAATTCAGGTAGCTCCACCACGAGATTCTCAGAGAATTGAGTTCTGATGCTCCGAAAGTTAATCCATTGCCCTCTCGGATGCATAGGATACTTTCTGCATTATCATGGACTCAGCAGCACGGATTGCCCTCTGTGACCCTGTGATTGTCACCTTCCTGCAAAACAAGATACATGACGGGAAGTTATGATTTGGAGATGGTCGCTCGGAGAAGAAGATAAATGATACCATGATTTATAATACCTGTCAGTAGTTCCAGACATGTAGTCACCCCTATCAGATATCTTTATCTTCGCTCCACTACCCTGCCAAAACAAAGTGCTCTCGTTGGAGTTTCTGCAGATGTTATGAAGCTAAAAGATATTAAGGTGCTACTTATAAAACCTGACTAATCTCTGTTATGGTCCTTCCACCACGACCAAGAACCAACCCGATATGCTCGTCTGCTACGCCAATTGTGACCGAGTTACTTCGATCCTCCTGGAAAACAACAGAATGTTTATAGTCAAGAAAAAACAAGAACATAAACATACAGATAGCATGACAATTATGCACTAGCTATCAAACGACAAGTTACCATTCCATTGCATGTTTTAACCGTCATGAAAATAAGGTTCAAGCAGCATTTTCTACTTCCAAACAGACTAACAGCCCCCAAAAGAACCATTTGACATGTTTTTTCAAGCACATCCACTGTCCCATATAACTTTTGTAAAACTTAATGTGAATTCTGAAATACTATCCCAGGCCAACACTAACAAGTCTAGAAAATGAAAACTTACCAAGCATATCTGTTCAAATTATATCACAAGTCCTTGAACGTCTTTTAATTTAAAATAAGATAATAACTTAATTTAAAATAAGATAATAACTTAGTGGGAAAAGGATGAACCTTAGCATTCTGAAATTTTCCTCCAGTCCCATTTGGTGGTCCATAGCTCATTGCATTGTACGCTGCTGTTGCAACAGAAGGAAGCACATATGTATATTGAATATCATGAAAACCCGAGAAGAAAACACCTATAAGTTCAGTTGGAGTGAACTCACTAGGAATCAAATCTCACCATAATAATTTTGTATAGAGTCCAATCTAGGCAATTATATGAAATTATGCAATAATACTATGAAACAAATGGCCATCCAGAACCTCTATTCACAAGCACATAAAGAATTTCATTTGATTATCAGTATTATCAAAAAATTGTTATAAATGAAGCATGTCCAGAACCAGACCCTACAGGGATACCTCCCTCCTAAAATCCACCTACTTCCCAAGGGCTTGTCCTGGTGCAAACCCAGGTCGTTCCCGTCAATTGCGTAGAAAATAAATAAAGAGATATTTGGATCCTGGTCCCTGAGTCCAAATTTATTAGCTGTGTCCAATAACATTTTAAGTGTGGTTTAACTAGAAGAGTCAAATGCACGCACATAGAGCAAACCAAGGAAAAAAGAAGTCACAAACATGTCATTCTATTTCACACACACAAGAATATCAACTTAAAGAAGTTTAGAACCTTTTTACAGAAACTAAAATAACGTCTCTTTCATTCTATTCTGTAACATTTTATTTTATATACATTTAATAGAAATTGATCTCTCTTATTTTCCATTTCAGTTTTTCAAATCCATTTCAATATTATAAGCAATGGAAAATGGTAGGAAATGCTTTTTCTACACAATTGGTTTTCTAGTGATAACACACTTAAAACTATGCATATTCTTTTATTAGTTATGATATATATATTTATTTTTTTCCCTTCGTGGGGAAATCAAGATCAAAATTGGAACTTCTCTTGTTTAAAATAGAATGGGGACACCGATTTGTCTACTTCCCAGAAAAGTTCATTTTAGGTCTAATATGTTTTACGCTGTAATATATTTTGCACCAAAATTAAAGGAATGTATAAAAATCTCTCACTAATTGAAACCAAGCTAATGGATCACATTTCAAGGTGATGCAAAAACACAAAAAGAAGGACCTCTATAACCTCAATAAATCATGTTCACTACACTACATTTGAATCGTATGTGCACACAAACACACTAAGTCTATATAAATTATAAATTTTTAACTTTTTAAATATTTATTTATTTATTTTGAATTTATTTATTTATTTTGAGAACAATAAATTAAGAATATGATCATAAGCGGACACACCTGGATATGAAAATGGGGCATTCATAGACTGAGCATAATGCGAGTCTTCAGATAACTTAGAAACAATTAAATCAACTGCTCGCATCTGTTCATCCAGACTTCCTGTTACTGTCACCAGCCGATCATTCAACCCAAAATAATTATTGTCTTGTGGTGATATTTTAATTCCAGCTTGTGATTCTTCAATAAATGACCTGGTCAAAGGAAATCTTAAATGTTAGCAACTTCTTTAATTATTTTGTTGGGTGACATACACACAAATGAGGACCCTAAATATATAATTCAACAGCATTGAAACTTTCATCAACTATGAGTTAAAAGTATCAGTTTGAAAACCTTAACCAACAAAAAGACTTCAGTGTTCAATAACACTTTCATGAAGAGTAACTACGGAATCTCAACAGGGCATAAGCATGGGCCATGGCTTTTCTCATGTAAAGAGAAGCCTAAACCCAGCTATCTCATGAAACAAACAAATGACAGCATAAACAGGAAGGGGAAATTAATTGCCAAAACCTCCACTTAATAGAGTTGCCGATGCAGACTCCTAGTCACTGCACGTATTGCTTTTATTTTCATAAAAAGCTGTATCCTCGATATTATATATATATATATATATATCTTCTAATCTAGCAAATTGTGTATCTCTGCTACTTGTCTACTCAACATCTATAAATTTCTCTACTTAGGTCATGATATCCTTCAAATCTGAATAGCTTAAGAAGACAATCTTTCTTTTTTGGGCAACAGCTGAACAAGATAATCAAGTATATCATCTGAAACAATTTTTTAGATATGACAGGACTCCAACAATAGGACGTATGAACCAACCTCAAGCAGAACAATTCTATGTATCAAATAATGCTTCTCCATCTTGAGTGATGCATCTTGAGTCTATGCAATCATATTAGTAATCAATTTTGCCAATAGACTTTATACAACAGCCCACCGGCATCATGTCACCTCCAGATGACAATGCACATATCATTTTTCAAATCATTACACCTCCAGTTCACTCAATGATTATGTTAGTGAGCAGAAACCCAACATTAAGGAGTTGACTCCCCCCCCCCCCCCCCCCCCCCCCCCCCGCCCAAAAATAATATTCACATCTGAACAATTTTATTATTGTAAATCCACCAATTTAGAAAAAAACCTTACTGATTCTTAGTTTCTGACAGCAGAAAACTCTGATATCCAAATTTGTTTATACTCGCCTTTTCTTGCATTTCTAGGTTTTTTCAAGTATCCTAGCTATGTCCGTAGTGAAGTAAGAACATGCTTCAGAGAAGTACAAACACCAGGGAGTATTGAGTTTATTTTGTTATTACTATTGAAGGGAACGACAAAACAAAATAGTACTTAGTTTTACAAACAAGAATTCAGATTTTATGTTATATAAGCATGTCAAGAATGAGTAATGATACTAAAAAATCCATGAAGTTGTGTCCTTACTTTATGGTAGACCCTCCTTTCCCAATTATGCCACCACAAGAACTATTTGGAACAACTAATCTCAGCTTTGTTCTTGGTTCCACTTCTTCAGTTTCTTCAGAATGAAGCTGACCAACACAGGAAAAGCACAATTAGCACCAGAAAAATCTAGTTTACTTTACTAATAGTTTAAAACTTATAAATTGTAAACCTGCATCAGAAAAAGCACCTCACTCAGTAACTTAGCAAGAACAAGGTCCACAGCCTTGACTATTTCATTAATTGTTCCAGAAATTATAATAATCCTATCAGTTGTTCCAGGGAAAAACTCATGATTGCGCGACAACTGAATTCTTGCTCCAGATTGCGATTGAAAATCAGTGATTGTTGCACCACCCTTTCCAATAACAGAACCAGCTGCAGCATTTGACACCAGAAACCTAACATATGTAGGCTTCTCCGCAGAATCTGGAACAACCAAAATAGAAGAAAACTACTTCATAAGTACAATGAGGCTGGTTTATTAAATTTCCGACTACATATTTAACTTGTGTTTGGGAAATCATTGGTTCAAATCATAACAGCAATATTACATATACAAAAACGACTTGAAAAGATTAAATATCAAGAGCTCAAACAGAAACAGCCTAAGCAGAAGTAAAGCAAAGGAACACCTGTGAGCAGTTTACCGTAGCTAAGCTCGCCCTCTTCGCCTTTGCTTAAATTTGTTCCATTGTATAGAGTGAGTTAAAAGTATAAAACTAAGCAGTTCCCTAGTCTATTATCCACAGAGGATCTATTACATAGAAGCTAATATAATAAAGCATTTGGTCAATTACCAAATTGAGTATTTATTGGATTTATTTAGCAATAATGTACAGGCAATTGATATTATAACCAAATCAACACAAAAGTACCAAGAGAAAAACGTTGGCCCGGAAATCACAAGACAATTCCAACATACGGTAATTAACAAGCATTTCTGAAAATAAGGCAATTCCACACGCCCCCGTGAAAATCCAATAATTTCTAAAGATGCCATTTAGCAGTTGAATAGGAAGAGAAATAAATGATTAAAACCGAAGGCATTTCAGACTTACGGAACTCAGATCCTACTTGAGCTTTCACTCCTAAACACACATGCAACAAAGTCCTATTTATGCCGTAAATAACGATTACACGAAATTCCCTCACATCGGAATCAGTTCAGACCACGAAATTATTCAAATTACTTTCCCAACCAAATTCAACATGTTTAAACGTAATTCACAACCCTATTTTCCTTCAATTGGAATCCCCTACCATTTTCTCAGCGAACAACCCGATTGTCAGGCTTAGGGCTAGGGTTAGGGTTTCAGTTTACAGAGAACAAAGGAATTAACTTGAAGGAAGCTGACATTGCCATAATTCTACAACTCCACCGAATAATTAGAGTACAAAAACAACATAAATCACCACTAGATACACAAACCACAGACATATAATTAAAAGGACACTAGAGAGAGGAAGTGGATCAGATCAGAGAAGGAGACGGTGAGAGAAGGAAAGACATACCCGAACCAGGTGATTTGGGCGGCGGCGGCGGCGATGAGCGCCTCCGTGGGGCCTCAGGTGACGACATGTAGGAGGACTCAGTGGACTCCATTGTATTCTTCCTTCAGAGAATAAGATAGAGAGAGAATAGAGAGAGATTCTAGAGCATTCGCAGAATTGGAAGGGGGATTGAAGCTTGCAGACAAGGCGTTTGATGAAATTGTTGAGAGAGAAAGCAAAACGTGAGATTTGTGAGAGTTTTGGTTTTTCGCTGTGAGCTGTTTGGGGAAGGGAACCTCTCTCTTCACACTTCTGACTGCTGCCCACCTCACCTACTTATCCATCTCCCTCTCTCTCTCTCTCTCTCTCTCTCCTCTTTTTGTTCTGCTTTGGCCGTCAGAACCGCCTCCAAAGTCCTTGTTTTGTCATTTTCAACTCTTTTGCTTTTTCAGATCGGATGGATCAGGACCGTTGAGGTAGTCAACTTCTGGGTGGTGGTACGCGAGATGAAGGGTCAGGATCTGAGTGATGATATTAGGAAGGGATTGATTGGGGATCTCGGTTTTGATGCTCACCGCCTTCCCACACGTTTTCGTTCACATGCCCCAATCATACAAATCGCTTTTGTACAACATTTTTACCATGACCAACAAGTACAATACAACTATTTACTCAAGATATTTATTCTCTATTGCGACTAGTTTCGTCTCGTTGTTTTTTTTTTTTTAAATTGTTTTTGCTGTGAGAATAAATTACTGTAAAATAAAATTGTTGAGTGTTTGGTAAAAATTTTTGTAAAATTGTTTTTAACAAGAAGATAGTGTCTGAGTGTTTGATAAATTTTTATATAATATGTTAAATGACTGAAAAATATATAGTATTTAATGTGATAAAAACTGTGAGATAAAATAATGTAGGGACAATAAATGTAATTTTGTAAAATATGTGTGGGTATATTTGTTATTTACAAATTGGCACTAATTACCATGCTTGAAAGAAAAAAAAAAGATTTTAGAACATGGTATACCCTATTTCTGCTTTTCTATTTTTTTTTTTGCTGTCAATGGTAGCATTTTTTTTTTTGTCTTACTAAACGCATTTGATGTTCCAGATTTTTTTCATTATCTTTTTTTTTAAGCACCACAATCTCAAACCAGTCCTTAGTACTATAGTCTGGTGGTATTACACACTTACTTGTAAATGAGGCATCTTAGGTTCTGTTCTCTCCAAAGGCAAATTTGAACCACGTTATTATAGTAAGCTCATTGTAAGCCTTAGTTCACTCCTCTATCCCTTAATTTAATGCGTATAAATTTGTTACCAAATAAGCCACACCTTTATAGCCGTCACAAGATTAGTCATATTAAGGGATATCCCGTCAATCCTTCATGTTGTATAACGCGACAAGCATCGCGAAGAACCATGGAGTCTAGGGTTTCGAATCTCAAATCCAAAATCGATGAAGTCCAGGCCATACAAGAAAAATTCAGTGCTTCGCAGGAAGAGCTCAAATCAACATAGAGTTTGATTCTTCATCAGCTTCAAGCACAGGATTTGATCTTTCATCAACTTCAATCCTTTATGGTGCACTGCAATGGTGGTTCAATAGGTGAATCTTTATAAGCTATTCTCGACGACAATCAATTTCGTGACAGAATGAATGAGAACGGCAGTCGCCACGATGTTGGGTAGAGTTTCAATCAGCAGCCACGACAACCATTCTTGAAGATGGAATTCCCAAGATTCATGGAGGGTGATGATTCACTGGGATGGATTTACAGAGCGGAACACTACTTTGAGTTTTTCAACATTGAAGACTCCAAGAGGGTGAAGCTCGCATCGTTTCATATGGAAGGGGGGGCCTTACAATGGTTTCAATGGGCTCCTTGCTTGGAGAATTTCCCTTCATGGAAGAATTTCAAGGGTTTTGTGCCAAGAATTTGGTCCATCAGAGTTGGAAGACTTTGCAGAGAGTTAGGTCAAACTGAGGCAAACCAGTACCTTGCTCAATTACATTTTGGAGTTTAGACGTTTGGCAAATTGAACGAAGGACATTAGCCCATCTCTTCTCAAATCTTGCTTTATTGGGGGTTTGAAACCAAAACTCAGGCACGATGTCAAGATCTTGAAGCCTAAAAATGTATTGGAAGCTTCAGCCATTACACAGCAGCTAGATACCAAATTAGCTGACTTAAAGGTGAAATCTTTCCCTAAGAATTTTGCAGTTTAGTCCACTTTTCGTTCTCCTTTATAAACGTTCAATTATAATGTGATGCCTGAGAATAAACCTTGAGTTCCTAATGTGAGAAGATTAACCCCTGAAGAGGTAGATTTATAGGAAGAATGGTTTATGTTTTCATTGCAAGGAGAAATTCTTTAAAGGGCATACCTGTGATAAGAAACAGCTGCTTTTTATTAATGTTCAAGACTCTGATTCGTGTGTTAGCAAAGAATTGGATAATGAAGAGTTAGAAATCACAGCTTGTGCATTATTTGGAATACCTGCACCATCAACCATTAAAACTATGAAGGTTCATGGGCTTATCAAGAACTGTCCTATTACCATTCTTATCGATTCGGGGAGTTCCCATAATTTTGTAGATCTTGGCTTCGTTAAAAGAGTGAGGGGTACTCTTGACACAAGGCATACTTTTAATGTTAAAATAGCTGATGGGGGTAAGGTTTCGACTCATGGTACATTGGCTCGTATTTCAGTAAAGATCCAAAACTACACTTGTATCACAAACTTGTATGCCATTCAATTGGGAGGTTGTGATGTTGTGCTTGGTGTACAATGGTTAAGAACCTTAGGTCCAATTCTTTGGGATTTTGAGGAAAAACTATATATGCAGTTCCAAAAAGGGGCAGTGACTTATTGCATTGCTAGTCCTGAGGTACCATCTGAGCAACTGGAAAATATTTCAGCCTTACAAATGTGTAAATTGTTGCAATAAGAGACCACGGTAGGAGCAGTTTTATGTCACATTGCAGTAGAAGAAGTCCAAACCCAATAGATGAATCCTACAATGGTGACTGCTAACTCAGATAATTTGTCCACAGACCAACTTCAGCAATTACATTAACTGCTAAAGGAATATGAAGCTATCTTTGCCACTCCAAGTAGTTTACCTCCTCACAGAATTCAAGATCATAGGATCCCATTAATTAAGGGGAGTAAACCACCCAATAGTATGCCCTATAAATATGGTCCAGTGTAGAAAAGTGAGATAGAGAAATGTGTGAAGGAATTGTTGCAGGCTGAGTTTACTAGTCAACAACATCCCCTATTCTTCTCCAGTCATATTGGTACGAAAGAAAAAGGGAACATGGCGCATGTGCATGGATTATAGAGGCTTCAATGACATCACTGTTAAAGACAAGTTTCCAATTCCCCTTACAGGTGAACTACTGGATGAATTGTTTGGTGCACATTTCTTTTCCAAATTAGATTTGCGAGTAGGTTATCATCAAATATGTATGCACCCAAATAATGTTGAGAAAACAGCTTTTAGAACACATGATGGGCACTACGAATTCTTGGTGATGCCATTTGGTTTAACCAATGCCCCAGCCACATTTCAGTGCCTTATGATTAAGCTTTTTAGACCATATTTCAGGAAGTTCATCCTAGTCTTCTTTGATGACATTTTAGGGTGCGTTTGTTGCATCGGACTATCTCGGACTGGACTAGCTTCAGGGACTAAGTTGGACTGGCTTGCCCTAACTAAACTGGATAAAAATAGTGAAGTTTTTGGTGTAGTCTGGACTAAACTACAGACTAATAGGACCCACATTATTTTTTATTTACTTTTGCGTTTAAAAACAACAAAACAACTCAAATGAAAATATTATTTTTAGTTATTTAACTTTTAAAAACTTAATTAATGTTTCATTTGCTGCCTTTACTTCTATTTTAGAAGAACAACCTTTATTTTTAGAAGAACAGACTGATATTTCCAAAGCAAATCCTCTATGCTTCTTCATTCCTCTCTGCCTCCTGCCTCTTCACTTCCTCTCACAATATCGGTTGCAAATCTTAAAATCAAAACACATAGCAAGAAAGAGATTGAAGGAGGTGAGGTGCATGTGTGACTGGCTCGAAGGTAGAAGATGAGGGTTGGATCTAGTTTGGGTTTTCTGGGTTATCTGGGTTCGAATTTGGGAGTTGGATATGGTTTTGAAAAGGGAACCTCGGAAAATTTTGTTGCTTTTTTGTTTCGGATTTTGCAGGATCTGGGTTTGAAATGGGTTGTGGGACGCGAGGAAGAGGCAGATGGGAGGACGAAGCAGGTAGGAGTGAAGCGAAGTAGAGTGGTCTTAGCAGTCCGCCCAATTTCGGGGGGGTCTCGCTAAGACCCTTTAGCGAAGCTGTTAGTCGGACTCAGTCTAGGCGAGTCTCATTAAACGTAGTCATGAAACAAACACCGGATTACAGTCCAGTCTAGTACAAGGAAGTTTAGTGAAGCCAAACAAACGAGCCCTTAGTGTATAGTTCTTCTTGGTCTCTCCATCTGTCTCATTGGAAAATAGTATTTAACACACTGAAGAAGCATAACTTATATGTCAAGCAATCAAAGTGTGCATTTGGCAAATCTCAGGTAGAATATTTGGGACATATTGTTTCCAAGGAGGGTGTTGTTGCAGGCCCTAGCAAACTGGAAGCTATTACTAAGTGGCATATTCCAACATCTGTTAAAGCATTGAGAGGGTTCCTAGGCTTAACAGGTTACTATAGGAAGTTTATTCCTGATTTTGGTAAGATCATTGGGCCTTTGACTGCACTAATCAAGAAAGACAACTTTTCTTGGACCCAAGATGCCACTGAAGCCTTCCACACTTTGAAACAAGCCATGCTCTCTCCTCAAGTACTTGCATTACCAAAATTCAACAAGCCCTTCATTATTGAAAGTGATGCATCTGGTACGGGTATTGGTGCAGTGCTCTAACAAGAAGGGAGACCAATTGCTTTTACTAGCAAGGCCGTGTGTCCAAGAAATCAATCATTGTCGGCCTATGAAAGAGAAATGCTTGCCATTATCCATGCTATTCACAAATGGCAGTCATATTTGGTAGGGAATCATTTTATTATACAAACGGACCATCACAGTTTGAAGTACTTCCTTCAAGGAAGAACACATACACATTTCCAACAGAAGTGTGTAACTAAGCTATTGGGATTTGATTATGAAATCTAGTTCAAACAGGGAAAAGACAATCAAGCTGTTGATGCTCTATCTAGGTCCCCTCTCAACATTACTTATGCATCCCTACAGTTGTTAGAAGAAATTCAGTTGACTGCAATCTCATATCCATACTCTACATAGATAGATGATTTTCGCAGGCACAGTGAGGGAGATCCTTGGGTGATTTCTAAAAAACAATTGGTCTGTTAAGTGGACAAGGATGCAGTTCCTATTGCAAAATTATAAATTTCAGTTTGATAATGGTTTCTTGAAGAATAAAGGGAAGATTATGCTAAGCCTCAATAGCTCTTGGAAAGATCAAATTTTCAATGAACACCGCTCAAGACCAACTGAAGGACATGAGGGGTTTTTAAAGACATAAAAGAGGATCACTCGATCATTTTATTGGGAAGAAATGAAAAATGATATTAAGGAACGAGTTGCAGCTTGCTCAGTTTGTCAAAGAAACAAATATGAGACCTTGTCGCCTTAAGGTTTATTACAACCTTTACCTATTCCATCTCAAGCATGGGCAGATATTTCTATGGATTTTATTGTTGGATTACTTCCTGGCAAAGGGAAGTCAGTCATCTGGGTAGTTGTTGACAGGATTTCGAAATATGCTCATTTCGTAGCATTATCACGTCCATACTCCAGCATCAATTGTGGCTCAACACTTCACTGACCACATCTTTAAACTGCATGGTATGCCACGGTCAATAATCAGTGACAAGGGATCCAGTCTTCTTGAGCAAATTCTGGAAAGAATTTTTTCAGCTTCAAGGTTCTGCATTATGTTTTAGTTCAGGCTATCATCCTCAAACTGATGGCCAAACTGAAGTCCTTAATCGATGTCTCGAGACTTACCTCAGGTGTTTTTGCAGCTTGCAACCTAAGAAATTGGCATTATGGCTTCCTTGGGCAGAGTATAGTTATAATACAAGTTTTCATTCCTCTACTAAGATGACTCCCTATGAGGTTTTGTACATTCAACCACCTCCAGCAATCACTACCTATGAGAGTGGTACTATTAAGGTGGATTCATTAGACCAAGCTCTACAAGAAAGGAATAGGATGTTGTCTCTTCTCAAAGCTAATCTAGAAGCAGCTCAATGTCGAATGAAAGTTCAAGCAGATAAGCATCGAACTGATAGGGAATTTGCAATATGAGATTGGGTTTATTTGAGGTTGATTCCCTATCAACTCAAGTCCTTGGCTTCCCATTCTTTCCACAAATTACAACCCATATTCTATGGTCCTTACCAGATAGTTTTCAAGATGGGACCCATGGCTTATAAATTGCAACTCCCAAAAACCACTAAGTTGCATCATGTGTTCCACGTTTCTGGTTTGAAGAAACATTTGGGGCCTCAAGTACAAGCAACAGTATCCTTACCAGTAATTACAGAAGTTGGAATTTTGCAAGATCTACCAGTTGTGATCTTGGATAGAAGAATGATCAAAAAGGGGAATGTTGTTGTGATAGAAGTTCTAGTTCAATGGCATAACCATTCCAAGGAAGATGCAACCTGAGAATCATACCATGAACTGAAGATGAAGTTTCCTAAAATTGTAAACCTTTGATAGTACAAGTATGATGGTTGTAACTCTATTCAATTTGTGGTGATATCTGTGTTGTTAATTCAATTGTGATCTTACTGTGTAAGGTTGATTTTAACGGGGGTATAGATAGGATTCTGCCATGTGGCCTAATAAGATGTTGACAGGTGTATAGGGTTGTTAGTAGTTGGTTAGAAAATAAGAGATAAATAGCAAGTTGTAACATATGGGAAAGCAGTTAATGAAATGTTGTTGCATTTCTGTTTGTTATTCTCTGTGCAATTAAGAACAAGTGGAGAAAGGGCTTAACAAAAATGTGTTATCGGAAGAATTGATGAAGTTGGCACAAAATAAAGAAACAAACGCAGGATGCCATATATATAGATACCTCGTTTGTTAAAAACAAAAAATTAATCAATGTTATAAGATAATCCCCAATTTTTATTAAAACAAATTATATCTAATGATCAAGACCATTCATTGAACTTATCAATAGTCTAAGATAATTGTAAAATATTATAATATTAAAGGATACATATACCTTACTTTTAACAAGGTAAGGTAGAATTTTCCATAAGTAAGTTTTAATTATATTTTTAGAAATGGAAAGAAATCCAAGAAAAATAAGGAATTAGAAATCCAATAAAAAGGGAAAGGAATTTAATGTAGGCCCCGTGTAAGGTTTTACATTAATACTCTGATAGCGCGTTTACTAATCCGTAATCAAATTGAGAGGAATTGAATTGAGATGGAATCAGAATCAGATTCTTGTTGAAGTTGTCTACTAAAACTGTCCGGAATCGGAATTCCATAAAGCTGTTTACTAATTCAGCAGAATCGGAATATAAACCAGTATGATTACTAAAATGTCCTTGTCTCAAATCAAATATTTTATATACTTTTTTTAATAAAATTTGATATAGTATATAATAGTAAGAAAAAAAATTAAATTGCTTTTTTATTTCATAGACATACTAAAATGATTTTGTTTATTTTTTTTATAAATTTAAGTATTAACTTTAATATCTAAATTTTCTCGCTCAAGTTGTAGTTTTTTCTTTTCGACATATGTATGGAGTTGTGCATAATGTGAATGAGCATATAATTATGCTTAATGAGCTAGAAGGACATGGAAAGAAATTGTTATGAGCATTTTCAGTCTTAACTCTTCAAGGATATATTTTGTTACATAATGTCAAGGAGTAGAAGAAATGATTTTTACCATTTCAAATAAAAAAAAACTTGATTCTCCTTGAACTAAAGAGATCTTCACGAGGTGGATTTTGTATAATAGTAAATAAATGAAGAAAAAATATTAGGAACAAACAAAGAGTAAGAAATAACTTCATTAAAGTTAATATTTTACATTAAAGTACATCTATCTAACCATCATAACCAACCTAAGTAAACTAGTCATACCCTGCCAAGGCATCATATTATCAACAAAATCTTCATAACATGCCTACACATCAGATTGTCAACAAAATATTCCTAACCTGCCTAAACATCATAATATCAACAAAAAGTAGTTCCTCACCATCATGGTGTCATCTAATTAGTCATTAGATTTACAAAACATTCACAATTTTCCATGATATGTCATTATGGCAACAAGCACATCATAGCAAAAAAACTAGCATTCACATTCTTTGGACCATCACTTAGATGTCATTATGCATCCAAGTCTACAACAAAGTAGTCACATATGCACTCTTCCTTTCATCAGACATGTTGAAAAACACCCTCAAAAGGTCATGTTCTTTGGCCAAGAAGTTGGTGACTTTAAATAATTCCATGGGAGCCAAAAACTCTATTTTGCTCAACTCACCGTCAAGTTGTTGTTGCATTTTGGTCAGATTTATATCAGTTGACAGTGCATGAACTAGACCATCAAGCTTAGGTCCCACATCTGCTATAGCTTGAGCCATAATAGAGAATTGCTTAGCCATTCATCCCCTACTCTTGCTATCTTGCGACTAATGTTTGATGTGTTACTTTCTGCATTCCTTTGTTGTTGGGTATTTGGTATTGAGAAAGAAGTATCAAAGTCATTTCCACTTTCATCCTCACATTCATGTTGATTGACATTGGCATCTTCAAGTCTAACTTCTTCTTCATCGTCATCAGCGTTACCAGCATTTGCACCCACAACACGATCTTTTGCATAAATCTGTCCCAAACTGTGGTAGTGCGGAAAAAGGCTTATCATACAATCCACTTGCATCATTTTTACCCTACAAAAAAAAAACACAAAATACTTATTGCATGTGGTATTTAATTTTTCATTTAGCTGAACACCAATACTTATTATATGTGAAACAGTTCTATTTTATCTTGTAAGAATTACCTAAACAACGTTCCATAGATGTTTTTCTTTTTCTATGCATGTTGTTAGTGCATTATCCTGAACTTAGAATCATTGAAAAATATTTGGCAATTAGTGGGCAATTACGTCATTTTTGTATAAAGTTTTGCGAAAAATGCATGAATATATTCTTTAGAGACCTTTGAGGGTCACCCAGGAAATGTTGAAACAAACATGGCAGGTCTTGTATGTTCTAATTCAATCACCCATCCCCTGATTTATAATTAATAAGATGATGATATTAACTCTGAGATTTTGAACTCAGTGTAATTAATCAAGGAACTGAGATTCTAAAAACAAAACACAATCAGATAAAACACAAAATACAATCAGATATATGCAAACCTTCGTAGTCTCGCCGTACGTACTTTTCTCACAAGCCAACATCATTTTCTCTTCATTCCACTCAAACCCACTCAGAGCTAGCAATTCAATTAAGGCAAAATATTTTGCCTTCAAGGTCTTGATGCGTGATTCAATGTGGGGAGACGCCTTTAATCCGCACCTTGGGAGTTTGGCTTCCATCGTAGCTTCTATCTTCCCCAAATAACCATTCTTGAAACTAGTGTCAGCTCTCCAAGTCGGGTCACTATGAAACTCAAGCAATGATTCAACCAATATTGTATCCTCAGTAGTTGTCCAATTTCGTAGATGAAACAGAAGCCATTCTACATAACAATATTAGAAATCATAAGCATTTCAAATGATTTCAATTACAAATAGGATGTCTTTCTTAACTTAGAAACAAATACAACATTCCAAATGTTATTACACAAACAGTATTAGACATAAGCATTCCAAATGATTTTGATTACAAACACTGATGTCTTTCTTAACCTAGCAACAAACAAACCATTCCAAATGTCATTACACAGACAGTGATGTCTTTCTTAACTTAAAAAAAAAAAAAAGCATTCCAAATGTTATTACAAACATTATAATATAAAAAGACACTAATGTCTTATTAAAAGAAAAGGACACATCAAACACCGACTCAATGAACCGCCCTATTGTTCCACATTTCTTGGGCCAGGTTATCCCTCCATGCAGTCCACTCATCTGAGGACTCAACTGTGGTAATATAGTTATTCGTATCTGAATTCCCATATTGAAATTGCCCATCCGCATCGGCTTCTATAGGATCTACAATCATCTTCCTCCTTATAAAATTATGGAGCATACAACACACTGAAATTATGCGACTATGTGTCCTAATGTCGCAATAGGATGGGCTCCTAAGAATTCCCCAATGCATTTTCAATAGCCAAAAACACCTTTCAATGACATTCTGAGCACTTGAGTGTTTCATATTAAAAAACTCAGTCGGTGTTGTAAGACGATAACCATCTCTCCACTCATTCAGATGCTAACAGGTTCGTCTATAAGGTGCAAGAAAACATTTTCCATTTGTGTAGCCACCATCAACTAAATAGTAACAACCTATGTTGACAAACAATTAAATTGTCAAACTTACAACTTTATATCACTTGCAATTCAAAAGCTAAGAATTTTAATTACTAAAAAAAGTTGTGAGTGTTACCATTAGGGACTTTCAATCTATTTCTCCTAGTCACAGCATCTCTAAGAACTCGACCATCATGTGCGGACCCTTCCCATCCAGGTAAAACATATATAAACTGCATGTCCGGAGTGCAGACTCCCAAAACATTCGTTGCTATTTCATTTTTCCTTGTTCTGTTCTTTGGTTTATCACATTTTGGTACATGCACCTTAACAGGTGTTCCATCTAGTGCACCTAAGCAATTCTACAGTATATAGGACACTAAATTAACAAACTAAACTATGAAATAAAAAGCTAGTAATTACTTAGTAGTGTAGGCATGTAGATACTACATACCTTAAACCATTTCCACTTTGTGTCGGTTAAGTTCTCAGGGATAGGCTCAGGTGTTTGCCAGAAATCCTTTTGGCATCGAATCATTGCTTTAATACACTTATGGAAATACTTACTAATTGTTCGACCAGACCTTCTAAAGTGGTGGTTAATTGTGCGATTCTTAAGATGGTGTGCAAGAATGTATAGAAAAAATGCAACCATCTCCTCTATAGACACATTTCGAGTAGCTCGTAGTTATCCTCTAGTCACAAGAACTTGACATAATCTATGAAAGGATCGTCTATCCATTCGTAGTTCAGCAATACATGTCACATCACTCTCATAAATTAAACCATGTAAGTATTCTAATTGCTTGTAAACTCTTATAACTGCTTGACAAGGTGAGGGACTTCTAAGGCGCTTTTGGAAACGATACCAAGAATAGAAACAAGAAGTAGCACATGCAACAAATATAGTTCGAAGATAGACAATCAACACATTCAGCGCAGCATGTAAGTTCTTCTTTGTGGACAAACTTAGACGAGCCATTAGTTTACACAAAATAATGAAGAAAAAAAATGTCATAAGGACTTCAATTAACAAGTTAATAAACATATCTGCAAACTGAAATAAATTAACATTATAGAACACAATCAGTCATAAAAAATTACATACAGGGAGCATGAAAAAAAAAACAAAAAAAAAGAGAAGAAAATCTGGAGCATGAACAATGCCCTGAATTCAAAACAGATTTGTTCAAATATTTACATACAGGGAGCATGAACAAAGTCCATGCCTTGAATTCAAAACAGATCTGTTGGTTCAGCTAAAAGGAAAATATGACCTATGTTTACCACAACAGTGTTGAAATAGCGGTTGTCTTTTAAAATTCTTCTTATTCCGGTGAAGTAGCTTATGCCAAACATTGCATCAGTCCAATAAAACAGGATATACGAAAAATTGCTTATCAAAACAATAAAGTGTTGTGAGTCACAGTAAATGTTGTGTTAACAAATATATGTTGTGACATTTATAAACCACTCCATGTTTGCTTACTGGTTATCTTATTTCCCTTCGACTAATAGGTTATTTGCTAATACTAAGATTGAGGACTTTCTCCACATGGACTTGGTAAATTAAAACAATCCTCTAATAGAAGTGATAACATAATTTACACAACACAAATTGTAGTTCATTTAAAGTTCCTTTGCAATAGCTTCAGGTGTTTAATATCCATTTTGTTGTCACATATACCAGGGAATGGAAGTTGACCTGAATACGCAATGAGCCCCTAATAGAAGTAATGTGAATAGCTACAAAATCTCACACTTTTGAGCACACCTAAATCGAAATCTAAAAGAACCACATTTAAGGAATCCATCATTTTTCTCCCAATCTTTGCAAATATCATCGCATTCAGCTAACCAAATCCCTAAAAGCAGACCAACAGATTCCCATAAATGCCAGAAACTCAAAACTTTTAAAAAAAATCTTTCTGCAAGAACATTACTTTGGCAAACTTTGTCTTCTACAATTGAGCAAACCAGCTAATTATTCCTTCCATTTCAAATTTAATGGGAAAAAAAAATACAACCCATTACAGAACAAGCAATGCAAATATGAGATTCAAGCGCAAAACACTGAAAAACCATTCCAAAATTACAAAGAGAGAGAGAGAGAGAGAGAGAGAGAGAGAGAGAGAGAGAGAGAATGGAGCAGCTAGAAGAAGCATATCAGATGCACAAGCAAGAAATCTAAGCAAAACCCAACTCACAGTCTGAGCTCTGCTTCCTCCAGTCTTCCTTCTCCACTTCCCTCTTAAGGAAAAAAAATGATTCTTTGATTCCTCAGACGGTAAGCTCAAAAGAAAACAAACAAAAACTCCTATTTCACTCTCAATCTTTCACTCTCTCAGTCTTTCAGTCTTTCACTCTCTTTCCCTCTATCTGTCTCTCTCTCTCTCTCTCTCTTTCTTTCTCTCTCTCTCTCTCTCTCTCTCTCTATTTCACTTTCAAGTTTTTCGCACACCAAAAAATAAAAATAAAAGAGAAGAAAATAGGGAAAAAAATTGAACGAAATCCTGGAAAGAAAATCCATCGCGGCGAAGAAAGAAACACGCAAGAAAAGAGCAGCGAAACACTGATATTCATCGAGCTTTATGAGCACAGAGATAAAAACGCAGAAGAAGTAGGAATTTACCTATCCGTAATTGTGACGAGAGCTGCGGTTGAGAGAAGACAGAGGCCTGCGGCTGAGAGAAGATAGAAATGAGCTGGGTGAAAAGAAAAATAAATCTAGGGTTAAAAGGATAATCTTGGAAATAATGAAAGTAAGTGAGGGCATAAAGGAAAAAAAATTATCATTCCGATTGCTTGGGCAATCTAGAATCCAATACCTTGTATATGTTGGGAATCCAAATCCTCCAATTTTAGGAATTGGATTCCATTTTTTGTGTGAGCCCCACGCACTTTTGATTCCTCCCAATTTTAGTAAACACAGGTATAATCTGTAATCGGAATCGGATTCCTTATTCTTATTCCGATTACGAGTTAGTAAACGCGCTATGAGGTCTCAATAGGATTCACATCCCTTCAAAACGTTATTTGCATGCAGGATTTGAAAATTTGGAAACCAATTAAGAATCCCAAAAGAAAAAAATTTGAACATTAGTAAGAAAAAATTAAAATCTCCCGCTCCAATTATTTATATTGCTGATTCAGCAGATATAGTGTGTACCTTCTCCATAATCTCCAATCATCTTCAATTTGGAAACCCTACTATTCAAACTTGAAAGCATATACAATTGGATCTTCTTCGTTTTCTGTAACATCCCACATCGACCAACGGAGAGGGGGTGATGTGCCTTATATGTACATGCCCACCTCCCTATAGCACGAGGCTTTTTGGGAACTCACTGGCTTTGGATTCCATCGGAACTCCAAAGTTAAGCGAGTTTGGGCGAGAGCAATCCTATGATGGGTGACCACCTGGGAAGTTCTCGTGTGAGTTCCCAAGAACAAAACGATGAGGGAGTGGCCCAAAGCGGACAATATCGTGCTACGGCGGAGCCGGTCTGGAATGTGACAGAATGGTATCAAAGCCGCTCTGCCGTTCGGTGCGAGTGTGTCGACGAGGACGTCGGGCCCCTAAGGGGGGTAGATTGTAACATCCCACATCGACCAACGGAGAGGGAGTGATGTGCCTTATATGTACATGCTCACCTCCCTATAGCACGAGGCCTTTTGGGAACTCACTGGCTTCGGATTCCATCGGAACTCCGAAGTTAAGCGAGTTCGGCGAGAGCAATCCTAGGATGGGTGACCCACTGGGAAGTTCTCGTGTGAGTTCCCAAGAACAAAACTGTGAGGGCGTGGCCCAAAACGGACAATATCGTGCTACGGCGGAGCTGATCTGGGATGTGACATTTTCTTTCTTAGTCTTTTTTGTACCTTTGATGGCCGCTGAAAATTGGAAAGTGGTGGGTGATGCTTATTGTAGGGCATGGCTGCAACAAGCTACTGAACCCGAAAGCGGCCATCAGTTGCTACATAACAAGTTCTTGATGGATATCAGGGCCACGATCTGGCGATGCATGCCTCAACACGCCATTAATTTTGACGATGACATATCTTTATTTTTAAAGAGGATAACTAGAGTGTGGAAGACAACGAGGCCATAATCGAACTTCAGTAGTCTAACTATCAAGATGACATGCGCACTGAAATATCCCGAACCCTTTTTGATCAATTTCAAGTCCCCTTCCATGCTCACAAAGACATGGTTGATACAATTATATACCAAGCCGTTGAGGCCGAGAAGGAATATCGTTCTGATGGGCCGACGGTTTTCCGTATGGTCGTGCGCATTGATATTTATGTTGCTGACTGGAACTTCATGAACAGATTCGGGAGCACGGATGTTGCAGAGGCTTTTGATGATGGTGGCAACGAACCTACTTTTGTTCCTGCAAGTGAGGCCTCTATTGAGATGTTGGAGAAGGTGAACGTCGAATTCTCCACAACGTGTTCGGTTTGTATGGAGGAGAATAGGATTGATTCTGAAGCAACTCGAATGACGTGTTTACATATTTTCGATGAGAATTGCATTTTAGAGTGGCTGCACAAAAGTAGGATTTGTCCCGTGTGTCGGTTTTCCATGCCTGCTGATAGTTCTTATACACAGTGAAGGCTGCCATGTGTCTGCATGACAACTGATGTGAAATCTCATTGTTCTACTTGAGAAATTTTTCATTGTGACGAAAATATGAATGGTACATCATGTGTTTTTGTATAAATTGTGAGAAATTTTATTTTTTAAGTTATTAACTTTTTAACACACCTATCCCACCATTTGTATAGTGACACGTGGTGTACCACCTCATGTACCGATCACACTGAAAATCTCTCGTTTTCTGGATTGTCAATCGACTTTGATGTATCAATTCTCATTAATATGAACAACTTTCCTTTTTTCTTTTTGTTGGACTGAGTAGATTAATTGTCAAATGAAGATCAACTCTGATGTATCAACAATTAATCGACTATGATGAATCAATTCTCATTAATATGAACAACTTTCCTTCTTTTTTTTTGGTTGGATTTAGTAGATTAATATGAGTATTTTTTTTTTAATAACAAATCATACCGTTAGTGGCTTAAATTGTTAAATATTAGGGGAGAGGGAGATCTGTGGGGATCGAACCCACACCAAAATGAATAGACATTATTGATTTCTATCGTTGCGGTAAAACGTCATCCGCATTAATATAATAACTTTAAAGTACTCAATTTGTTTAGTACAACCATATTCTTTTTCGTTTTCTCATCTATGGAATATATCTTGTTTCTTTGTTACAAAATGAACCTGGATATGGTTTTTTTTTTAATTAAGAAACCTGGTTGTAGAAATATATTTTTCTGATTAAACATATTTTGAGTTGCAATTATCAATTAATGGGATCATTGTTAAACTTTTTAATGAGTGTATTTGTTGTAATTGATATATAGTCTGTTAATTTTAGAAAAGAGCATATGTTCTCTTTTTTTTTTCTGTATCATCTTTCATGAGTGCAAGTCTCGGCTTGGTGAATGCACCGGCCCCTTCCAAATTCAACCTCCACTTGATCCCCTGCAAATTAGGTTTCCTTATATGTTAGTCTACAGACTTCAATATTAGATATTACCACTTGAAATACGAAATCGGGTGTATGGGGATTTTATATTGTTAGTTAACTTAAAAACAAAAAAAAAGATTATCAAATTCTGTTTTGAGAAAGAAAAGTCCAACTTCTACAGAGAATTAAAGATGCTGCTTCTCTCATTCCCAATAACAAGCATTGTCAAGTTCTTCGTTCATATAAATGACTAAAGAGTCTCTATATAAAATAAATTTTTTAAGATGATTTGCATGTGATAGTAAAGAGAATGGACAGTTCTAATTGCGATGCTTATACGATGAAATGGTGTCATGTTAGTGTGGAAATAAGGTTTTCCTCTTTGATGAATAAGGTAAGTATTGTTTTGCGACTTACGGTTTGTAGATAATTAGTTCGCTACCTAATTATACGTGGCTTAGCTCAAATTCCCAACTAAAATTATACATAGGTTTTGGGGAGTAATTAAGATCATTGCCTTAGGAACAAGCACTTCTAGCAAATTCTATCAAAATAGGAATAAGGTAAACTTCCCAGAGTGAATGCATGAAAATAGTACACAAAATGACGACACCAAAACCTAATAATAAGGGTGTTGAACATGTAAATATATCCAGAAAGCCTATTTGCTAAACCACAACAAAGTTACATGGAATAACCATGCAAAGATATGAACTGTACTTATAGATAATAGGAAACAAACATTTTTACAGTACGGATTCTCACAGATACATATTGGTGCTCACTGACGTACCCCTCCGGTCCAAAAAAAAAAAAAAAAAAAAAGACAACAAACAAACAAACAAACGTACCCCTCCAGACGCATTCCTAGTTGTCATGCGCACGGAAATTTGTATTTTGAAAACTCAGCACAAAGATGAAAAAGAAAGAAACGACAAAAGAGGAAGGAGTTTTTTTTGCCCTTTTTGTTTGCTCTATGACATCCCACCTCATCCAAAGATTGGGAAAATGAATCAACTTTTATGGAACATACAGAAATGCAAATCATCAATGCTCGCACACAGTATAGGAAGGTTAAGAGAATGCAGATTAAGTCCTCAATCGACTTCTATATCATTTCAAATCAAACTAGGGCAAGAAGAAAAATCAAATGTCCTTTTGGCCATGGCCAGTCACGGAATGGAATTAGTGGTGGGTGAGCCTTATTGTTATACATGGGTTCATGGCATTGATGAATTCGAAGACAGCATACAAAGCACGCATTTCGTGATGTATATCAAGGCGACAATCAGACGCCAGCAGCCTAGGGTTTCAGAGGAAGTGGAAGAAGAGGACGCAGAAATAGAAGAACACTTTAGTGTGAATGATGCCACAATGGAACTACAATTTGACCCAGACAGTACTGACATGGGTATTCTCATATCCAACACACTTTCGGGCCTTCATATTCCTCTCCAGGCTCATCCACCCATAGTAGCTGAAATATTATATAAAGCCTACTCCTGGGCAACGGATAATGATGGTTATTTTCCTCCTAGTCGAGAGGTTTTTCATATGGGGGTGTACGTGGAAGTTAGCGTTTATCGGACATACCTGTCAGATATTGGGGACACTGACATGGACGTGTCAGATATTGGGGACACTGACATGGACGTAGAGGATGGTGGTGATGAGCCTCAATTTGTACCGGCAAGTAAATCGTCCATTGAGGAGTTGGAGAGGACGATAGTCGAAACCTCAACAATGTGTTCTATTTGCAGGGAGGAGATGATGGTTGGCTCAGAAGCAACTCGGATGCCATGCTCACATCTTTACCATGGAGATTGTATTGTGGAGTGGCTGCAGAGAAGCAGGATTTGCCCGTTGTGTAGGTACTCCATGCCTGCTGATGAATGATGATAGAAATTATTGTCATAATAATGAGTCGAATTTGATGTGTTTTGTTATTGGTTAATCTGGTTATCTTTCTTCCCAATTTATTATGCATTTTGGTCTTTTTGAACCTAATTATGTTTTAATATTTGTCGTACAACAAAATTCTTGACTGCTGTGATGATAGAAAGATTGAGATTGCTGTGATGATAGAAAGATTGAGATTTTTATGAATATTGGTTGAATTTGATGTTCATTATTGGTTAATCTAATTAAATATTTTACTGGGGTCACTTATACATATGAGAAGTGATTTCCGCATACCCATTTTGTATGCAAAAATCACTTCCCATACTACAATAGTACCAATCTAGCCCTAGCTAATCCACTGAAAGTGACTGGTTCCCTTATATAATAATTGTTTCTTATAATGTTTAGATAGTGCCATTTTTCTCAGTCAAAATGGTAAAAAAAAAGTCGTCACTTGAAATTCATTTTCACTTGTAATCGAGAGATCTTAGATTTGATTCTCGCCAAAAACAAATTCGAACAAAATTATATATCTAGTCCATTGTGAGGCTTATTCCACTCCCCCACTCCTTAGTGTAGATAATACCGTATGTGTTAAAAAGATACGATAAAAAAGCCAACCGTAGAAGAAAGCAAACTTATTAGGGTTCCGTAGAGAATAATAGCACCAAGAGGTCGGAATCCACATGAAATTACTCTGGTAAAAACTAAGAATTGAAAAAGATACTTATCATTAAAACAAACATTGCAATCTTTAGAGACATGAAAACATAAAAAGAGATGGAGAAAATGAAAGGGGTAAGGATGATACGGGAAAAAAAAAAAGCAGACATGAGAAAAAAAAAAAGGACTATAAGACATGAAAATCCACAAATATTTATTTACCAATAAAAAGCATATATAATCAATTGTCTGTTCCAACCGCAAAAAGACTTAGGAAAGTTACATAAAATGATGTACTTAATACAAATTAAACCAAGTTAAACGTTTAAAGCTATGGCCACAAAGCAACTTAAACTTTAAGCCAATCATCACCAGAAACTTCAAACTCATCTGACCGTTCCTTCTTGACATCATCAACCTTCTTTTCCAATTCACTGTTGGCAGACTCCTTCTGTACATCTTCAAGCTTCTTTTCCAATTCATAGTTGGCAGACTGGAGCTTTTTCTGATAACTCTTCTGTTTCTAGTCAATCACAAAAAAAGAAAAAAGAAAAAAAAGTATAGGTTATGTAATGCGTAGACGATTCATGGTTCATCAATCCAAATCTTCCCAGTTACAAATAAAATAGGGAAGTTAATTAAAAAAAAACCTTTCATTCTTTCGCCAAAGATGCGGCCGATTCATCAGCCTTCTTTTGCTCTAAAATAATAACCGTCCCCATTCTGAAAGAATAAAGCCAGTACATGAGCTCCCACGCACTATATGATTCTTTTAGGCCAGAAAGCTCCCATGAAATAATAGTTACATATAAGATTATATAGTAAATAAGCTATAGTTTAAGAACAAGAAAAACACCGTTTCGTGCAGTTGCATCTCCATCTGTGCAAGAGCTTTCATAAGATCTATCTTTTCAGCTTGAGTCTGTTCAACCAGAAACGTAGCTTTTCAGCTCTAGTCTGCTCAAGCTCTTTCTGCTGACATTCGTTACGCTCAAGCTCTCTCTCAAAATTATTTTAAGCTCTTTGTTTAGGTCAGCTTCCCTCTCTAGCTCAGCCATTTTCTTGGTAAGCTCTATGTTCGTTTCTTTCTTTCTCCTTCTTTGTAAGCTTTGATACTTTTCTGCTCAAGAGCTTTATTAAGGTTAACCCTTTCAGCTTTAATCTGCTCAAGCTCCTTCATAAGATCTTCATTTTGAGACTCTCCTCAACCATTTTCTCAAGCTCTTTCTTCTGATATTTATTTTGCTCCGACCTTTTCTGAAAATCATTCTCAAGCATGATGAATATATATATATATATATGCGATTTCTCTCCTCATGTTATTTCCTCTGAAATTCAACAAGTCACACAATTATTCGGGTAAGCATTGTTAATCTAATCGAATATCAAACCTCATGACTCATGATAATGTCCTCCAGTTCTAGTTTATGGCAGAGACAAGTCACTATTTGAAGAGGTTTTAGATTTTCATCGTCCAATAAAATTGTTTGTCATTACGCTATGCATGCATGGTTGATTGAGTTTTAATTAGATTCAATATAACCATGTTAAAAATGGTAGGTCCTTCGGTTATGTCCGTTATTATGACCTATACTTGGATGCACACTAAAATACACTTATGACCATAGTCAAAGTCCAAATCCAACACTCAGGTTTATTGGAAAAGAAATCATGCCTAAGGATGACAATGCAATCTGTTATTAATTTTAATCCTAAAATAGATTTATGTAATTTAATTGATGTTAACTTGAGAGGAAGAACGATACCAGCTCTTGCAGTTTCATCCCAAAACGTTCAAGGGATTTCTTAAGCTCGGCCTTTCCAGCTTCCGTTTGCCTAAGCTTTTTCATAAGAGCTTCCTTTTCAGCATCCTTCTGCTAAATCACGCTCTTTGTTTTGATCAACCTAACTCTGCAAATCAAGCACTTTCTTGCTAAATGCCTTCTTATCAACCTTGATCTGCACAAACTTGTCTTCAAGATATTCCTTTTCAGCCTCAATTTTCTCTAGAGCTTCCTCAAGCTCTTTCTTTTCAGCCTCAGTTGTCTCGAGATCTTCCTCGAGCTCTTCCTTTTTAGCCTTAATCTCCTCAAGTTCATCCATAAGCCCTTTCTCATGAGATTCGCTCTGTTCAAGCTTTTTCTCAAGATGTTCTTTAGTTTTTTGTTTTGATCAGCTACATTTTGCAGCTCAAGCACTATCATTCCAAGCTGTTTGTTCATCTTAGCTTCGTTCTGCTGCGGTGCAGCCCAATAAGTTTTTTCCTAATTGTCTCCTTATCAGCTTCAGCCTGCACACGATGTTTCTAGAGTTCATTAACATCTCTCAAGATGTTTGGTAACCTCTTTCTTTTCAGCACCACGCTGCGCAATAATTTTCTTAAATTCCATGGTGTGTCGAGCTTCAAACTTCTCACTTTTCTCAAGCTTTTTCAAGTTCTGCTGGTATTTAAAGTACCCTCTTGACAACATAACATGAAAAATAAACAAGCTAATTATCTTTCGTGCCCTTTTCCAAGGCAAAGGCAACATGGGTAATCAGAAACCTAATTACTTAAGAAAAAGTTACTCACCAAAGTCCATATCTGCCGAACTGCATGCGATGTATGTCTTCAATCCTATGATACAGAATAAATTGAAACAATCCAAGAAATTAACCACTTACACCAGTTCAATATATATATATATATATATATATATATATATACACATGTGTATGCATTTTATGCAAAATAGATGCATTCATTCTAAAAATTACTGTATATTATGTAAATAGTACTTCAGCGAAATCTGACAAATAAACAATCGGGATTAAAAAGTAATACTTATTTTTATGTATTATATGTAGTATCAAACAGACAGAGGTGTAAATACACTTGAGATACATTGTTTACGTACAATACACAGAGTCTTGATTGGGAAGAATAACTAAGATGTCACACCCACATCATCATTGTGGCATTCCGTGCCAATCATACAATGTTATGCGAGGAAACACTGACACATGACATTGTTCTGTTGGGAGCGACGCCACGATGATAGTGTACCAGTGTCATACCATATTAGGCATTCACCAGCTTGGTGCTCGTTTTATGCCTAACCAAATCATGATGAGACTGAATGCATATAAAGGCAACGAAATCGATTGTACGATTTCTCAACATGGAGAAAATTTCACATCTGTTGAAGATCATTATTTGTAACTCATTGTACTATAAAAAGCTTTATCAGGTAAAACTCCATAACATAAATAAGTGGAAGGAGTCTCTCAATCCATCCCTCATAACACTTAAGGAAGAAAGATCAATTATAATATCATGTGTAAATTTATAATTTTACAGAAACACTGAAAAAGCTCGTCCATTAGAGATAGCTAGGGTTACTCGCTAGGGTTTCAGGACCATCGGAGATCCAATGGGTTAAAAAAATTGGTCAAAGCAAAGGTCAAGTTAGTTTCTGAAAAATGGTGTTAAGACACCATTTCAATTTTAAGCCATTCTTCTCCAGATTCAGTGATTTCAAATACGCAGGAAACACATTCAGATATCAAATATCATAATAACTAAAAAGCATCCAAGCTCACTGACTTGATATCATTGAAAATCTCAACTTCGACTTGCTGATTAAGATTTCTCATGTTTCTCAACCCTAACAAGAAAAAAATTATATACCGAAGTTATAGTAATCAAAATCAATTAGAAAAGAAAATGTGATGTCTTTGGCTAGTTCTATGCTCACAAAATTACTTAGAAAAACAAATTTGTTGTTTCAACGATTTAATATTACCATATAAGCAATGTTTCCATTGATTAAAAGCAAACAAATATGATAAATTCATACCACTCAACATGAAATATATGTATACGTATGATATCTGCATAAAATAAAATTATGGTATACATAAGAACTTATACTCGTGTAGTATAACTAGAGGAAATTCAGCACTCACAGTTACAAGAAGAGTCAACCTTGGGTTTCGTCCTTGTCAAGGTCGAATCGAGAGAGCTAGGGTTTTGGGTGTGTTTTCTCTTATGCGCGAACCCTATAAAAATACAGGTCTCCATTTTGTGTTCTTCTTGTAAGATTGTGTCACTTGAGTGAGTTTGCCATATCATTTTATTTGTGTTATATTAAATAAGGAATAGAATTATACATGTATTTGGAAATAAATAATAATATTATTATTTATGTTTTAGTGGGAATAGAACTCTTGAAGAGTGGTTTTACACCACTTACATCGTGGATGACAGTTTCCTTAATAGGAGGAAACTGTCAAATATTGCAGATATAAGTTTTGGTCTCTCTTCTCACAATCTATGTTCATACTGAAAAGTTCGTCCTATTGAGAACTGAACACAAGATTGCAGAGAAGAGAAGACTCTAACTCAGAATGATGAATTCTTCAAGTAAGTTTTACTGATTGTTTCCATAGAACAATTCTATACACAACTTATGGTATTAATTGTAGTTGCTTGTATTTAATTGGTTTAGATCCTTTAATGGAAAACACTTACATGTGGTATCAGAGCCACCAATTAAATCTTGAACTCGATTACTTAACTAGAACAAAATAAGGTTTGAAACGGTGCCGCTTTGCTTTTTGGTATAAAGCTTCTTTTCACTTTTGCTCCGCTGCATCTTTTGCTTCTTTTTCTCTATGTTCTCGCATGGCGGTTTCACTAAGTTTTGATTTCGATGAATTCTTCAATCGCTGAGGTCTTTCTTCTCATATGACAATTGTTTGACGATCTTGCCTTCATCAAAATTATCATCTCAAATAAAGGTAATTAACCTAATTTTGCTATCTGCCATTTCGATCATCATTTAATCACTAATTCTATAATCTTGTCTAATTAAATCAGATAAAGTTTACCTTTTGGTTAAAATTATTACTGTAATCGTTTATTTTGAGTTCGTTTTCGATTATGGTTATAGTTGTGAACTTTGTCAGAATTATATTAGTATTCGTTGGAAATCAAATTTAGTTGAATTGATTTGTCTGATGGTCTTCTGTAAGTTTTTGTCAATATTTTGGATCGGCAAAATAATTAATTCTGGGTTGGTTTCATTAAGTTGTTCAATTTACTACCAAAGTGGTTTATTTGAAATTTTGCTCTTAAGAATCAAGTTTCGTTTAACCAGATTATGGTTTATGAACTGTAAAAAAGTAAAATTAACTTCCAAAGAGGTTATTTTACTATGATTAGTTATAAACTATTGTATAGTGAGCAATGGAAAATTCGGGTTGTGTATTTTTATTCTTGCCTAAAGGTGTGGAATGACATAATTTCTAGTGCTTTATTCTTTGCTATGCAAATTTTTTGAATGTTCATCTTGATATATAGAATGGTTTCTTGCCCAAAGGTGTAACTAGTTTCTATAGTTGAATATGAAGAAAGCCCGTTCAACTTTCTTGTCATAGATATTATGAAATTCAAACACTTATGAAATTTTGAACAAATGACAGGTCTCAACATTTTGAATCTCATCAATATTGAAAAATTGAATGGGAACAATTTCAAAACATGGAAGCAACAAATCGACTTGAATCTGGGACTTTTGGAGTTTGCCATTGCTTTCAAGCAGCCTAAGCCACATGCTTTGACCACTGAGAGTACAAAGGATCAGAAAGATGCATTTGAAAAATGGGCAAGAGCCAATGAATTGTCCTTACTTATCATGCAAAATGCTATGGAGGAACACATAAGGGGAGGCATTCCTTCGTGCGATTTGGCTAAGGATTACTTGGCTGCCATTGAACAGAAGTACAAAAGGTCAGATAAGGTGGAGACAGGGTCGTATCTAACTGCTCTCACTTATGCTAAGTTTGATGGAGGAAGCATCAGAGAACATCTTTTTAAGCTTGTCAATGTTGCCAACAAGCTGAACAACCTAGATGTCCAAATTTCTGAGCAATTTCTTGTTCACATGGCACTTAATTCGCTGACAGCTGATTATGAACAGGTCAAGATTAACTACAACACACAAAAAGAATCCTGGAGTGTTAATGAACTGATTGCAATCTGTTGTCAAGAGGAAGAAAGACTTAAGAAAGGCAAGGAAGAAGCTGTCAATTTTGTGAATGTGGGAAAAGGAAAGAAGGCTTCTGCATTCAACAAGTCTGGAAATACAGGAAATGTTCAAATCAAATCAGCAAAATTCAAACCAGGTTCTTCTTCTGGAACTAAAAGGGGTGCTTTCAATTCTGGAAGACTTGCTAAAAATATTCCTTCCTCTAATAATTCTGGTCTGAAAGTGAATAAAGATTTTGTAAAAAAATGTCATTTCTGTCAGTCAACTGAGCATCTTAGGAGAGATTGTGCTGGCTTTAAGGCTTGGTTGATTAAGAAAGGTATTAAAATCGTTAATGTTTTTGTTACTGTTGAATCAAATTTAGTTTTTGTACCTCAAAATTCATAGTGGTTTGACACTGGTTGCACTGTCCATATCACTAATTCATTGCAGGGATTCAAAAGCCAGAGGGAACCAAGTAGAGAGGTCTACAGAGTGTTTGTTGGAAATGGAACAAGAGTAGATGTCGAGTCTGTTGGAAGTATTAAATTAGAGTTGTCTTCTGGTTTTATTTTAACTTTGAACAATGTCTTATATGTACCTTCTATGAGAAGGAATTTGTTTTCAGTTTCTAAGTTTGTAATGGATGGTTTTTCTCTTATTGGAGATAATGAAAGCATCAGACTTTTTCATAAGAACCAATTTGATAATTTACTTGGTTATGCTTTTCCAAATGGGGATTTATGGCAGCTTCAATGTACTTATGTTCAAGAATGTTTCAATGTTGAAAATTCTGCTCCTAAGAGAGTGCTCTCTAATGATAAGTCGTCTATGCTTTGGCATAGAAGATTGGGGCATATCTCCAAGGATAGAATGAAACGTTTGATGAAAGCTAGTATGCTGCCAGAATTGGATTTTACTGATTTAGAGTCATGCATTGATTGTTGTAAAGGAAAAACCACAAGTACTAAGAAACTAGGTTCAACTAGAAGCAGTAACTTGTTAGAAATAATACACACAGATGTTTGTGGCCCATTTCCAACAAAGACCATATGTGGTAATCTCTACTTTGTTCTATTTATTGATGACTTTTCACGGTTCACTTATCTTTATTTAATTTCCGAAAAGTCTCAAGTTTTCAATTGTTTTAAAGTCTTTAAACTGGAAGTTGAAAATCAATTGGAAAAGACTATTAAAGTTGTTAGATCAGATAGAGGAGGGGAATTTTTTGGCAGGTACACAGAAAGTGGTCAGCAGAAAAGACCTTTTGCCTTGTTTCTCCAACAACAAGGAATAGTGGCTCAGTACACAACTCCAACTCCACACCAAAATGGAGTAGCGGAAAGGAAAAACAGAACATTGAAAGATATGGTAAGAAGCATGCTATCTCATTCTCAATTGCCTGAATTTTTGTGGGGGGAAGCTATTAAGACTGCCAACTATATTCTTAATCATGTGCCTAGCAAATCTATTCCTTCTACTCCATTTGAGATCTGGACAGGCAGAAACCCCAGCTTAGCTCATTTTCACACCTGGGGTTGTAAGGCAGAAGCAAGGCTTTATAACCCTAATGAAAGGAAGCTTGATCCCAGAACTACAAGTTGTTATTTTGTGGGTTATTCAGAGAGGTCAAAGGGGTTTAAATTCTATTGTCCTCATTCACATACTCGGATTTCTGAGACAAATAATGCAAAGTTTATTGAAGACTTTAATGCAACTCACTGTCAGTCCAGGAATTCATATATTTTTGAGGAAGTTGGTGAAACGGAAATGGCATGTTCAAGCAATACCGTTACTCTGCCTGTTCCCTTGTCAAACATAGCTGTTGAAGATGACATTGCAGCCACTCAACAACCTGTAACCAATGAAAATCTTGTTCATGTTCCTGATATACAACCATTGCAGCCACAAGAAAGTGATGTAGCACCTGCACCAGTTCTGAGGAAGTCTCATAGACCAAGAAAATCAGCAATCTCCGATGATTATTTAGTTTACTTGCAGGAAACAGATTATGATATTGGTGATGATAGTGATCCTGTATCCTTTCAGCAAGCTATGCAAAGTGACAAAGCAGCATTTTGGAAGTCAGCAATGGAAGAGGAATTGCTTTCGATGGCCAAAAACAATGTTTGGACTTTAGAAATTCCCGATCCTAAGATGAAACCAATAGGATGTAAATGGGTTTTTAAAACCAAGCATGACTCTCAAGGAAGAATCGAGAGACATAAGGCCAGACTTGTTGCTAAGGGATTCACTCAAAAGGAAGGATTGGATTATAACGAGACTTTTTCCCCAGTTTCTACAAAGGATTCCTTGCGTATTATCATGGCACTTACAACTCATTTCAATCTTGAATTACATCAAATGGATGTGAAAACTGCTTTTCTCAATGGCAGTTTAGATGAAGACATTTACATGGTTCAACCACCAGGATTTATTGAAAGGGGGAAGGAGAACATGGTATGCAAGTTGAACAAATCTATTTATGGTCTTAAACAAGCCTCAAGGCAATGGAATCAAAAGTTTGATGAAGTGATAACTTCATTTGGTTTTGTCATGAATAAAATTGACAACTGTGTCTACATGAAGATGATAAACTCCAGGTTCATCTTTCTCCTTCTTTATGTAGATGATATATTGCTTGCAAGTTCAGATATTCAGTTGCTACAAGAAACAAAAAGTATGTTGTCTAATAGTTTTGACATGAAAGACATGGGAGAAGCTCATTTTGTGTTGGGCATTGAAATAGTAAGGGACAGATCAAAAAGAGTTTTAGGATTGTCCCAAAAGAACTATATCAATAAAGTTCTTAGGAGATTCAATATGGAAACATGTTCTGGTGGCGATGTCCCAATTGGAAAGGGAGACAAATTTTCAAAAAGTCAGTGTCCCAAAACTAATTTTGAAGTTGAAGCTATGAAGGACAAGCCTTATGCCTCATTAGTTGGAAGTGTTATGTATATTCAGGTGTGCACTTGACTTGATTTGGCTTTCACATTGAGTGTATTGGGTAGGTTTCAATCAAATCCTGGTGTCTCACATTGGAACTCAGCCAAGAAGGTTCTCAGATACTTACAGAAAACGAAGTCCTATATGCTGGTTTATAGTTATGCAGAATCACTTGATTTGGTTTGTTTTAGTGATGCTGATTTGGCAGGGGATGTTGATGACCGCATGTCAACTAATGGGTATATTTTTATTATGGCCAATGGTGTTGTTTCATGGAAGAGTGAGAAAAAAATGACTCGTGCTGTATCAACTATGGAATCTGAATACATTGGATGTTTTGAAGCAACTAGGCATGGTATGTGGCTGAAGAATTTAATTCGTGGCATGAAGGTTGTCTCCAACGTAGAAAAACCATTGAAGCTATATTGTGATAATAGTTCTGCGGTTTTCTTTGCTAAAAACAACAAAAGAACAGAGGCTTCCAGGTTATTGGATATCAAGTATCTCACAGTTCAGGACAAAGTCAGAGAAAAGTCAGTTGATATAGAACAACTCAGCACTTTTCATATGGTTGCAGATCCTCTTACAAAGGCAGTGAATGTTACAACATTTCAAAGACTAGTGCCAAAGATGGGATTACATGCTTCACTTGAACTATTTTGAATGTGGGAGCAAGGTATCATTTCAATGTCCGCATTTAGTTATATTTTCAATGACTTGTGTTATGAAAAATATATATGTTGATATCGTATTAATGGAGATGTTTTGCAAAACTCTTATGAATTTTGGAGATGTTCATGACATTATAAGACCAAAATGTGGAAGCCTAATTGGTACCAATGTTTTCACTTATTAATTCCCTATTTACAATAATGACACTAGATATGATTACTGAGTGATTATAGAGTGCTGGTACAAATGTTTGTGTCAAGTTTTCTGTAATTTTGTGATTGTGTTGAAGTGAAGAGTTATTGGAAAAATCTTGTGTACATGAGTATGATTCAGTGATCACTATTGACTTATGGTATATAATGCTATTTTGGAAATGTTTTGGCTGCACTTATGTGGGAGAATGTAAGATTGTGTCACTTGAGTGAGTTTGCCATATCATTTTATTTGTGTTATATTAAATAAGGAATAGAATTATACATGTATTTGGAAATAAATAATAATATTATTATTTATGTTTTAGTGGGAATAGAACTCTTGAAGAGTGGTTTTACACCACTTACATCGTGGATGACAGTTTCCTTAATAGGAGGAAACTGTCAAATATTGCAGATATAAGTTTTGGTCTCTCTTCTCACAATCTATCGTTCATATTGAAAAGTTCGTCCTATTGAGAACTGAACACAAGATTGCAGAGAAGAGAAGACTCTAACTTAGAATGATGAATTCTTCAAGTAAGTTTTACTGATTGTTTCCATAGAACAATTCTATGCACAGCTTATGGTATTAATCGTAGTTGCTTGTATTTAATTGGTTTAGATCCTTTAATGGAAAACACTTACACTTCTACATAACTTGGGAAAAGGGTTATATATCCAAGCTAACTATAATTCTAATTAACTATGGTTAACAAAAATGAAATCCCATAAAATAAAATAGAGCAAAAATATATCCTCTTCATTTTTTTTATCGATCCCTACAATACTTTATATAAAAGGCCATGCCAACTGCCAAAAAAATTAATAAAAGTAAGTAAATTATCTTTTCCTTTATTCTATTTTTTTTTTTTCAATCTCAATCACAGGTATAGCATGTATAGAGTCTATAGACTGCTAGTAAACTATAAACATAAATCTGACATAAATAAAAATTGATTTGGGTTATTTGAAAGGCATAGCCAATTGCCAAAATAATTAATAACAAGGGTTTTTTTTTTATTAAATCAATAAAATGTTACAATATTGGCAATATGTCAATAATACTTATGTTAATTATAAATAGGTTCTTTAAGGTACACTATTGCACGAACATCAAACAAAACTTACCAATTATACCATTACAAAACAATTGGCAGCCCTTTTATTAAATCTTTTATATTTAGGAATAAGTCAATCCGACTTCAGGACTCTGACTCTATATTGCAGTTTCTAATTTATTGTTGCCGAATTAGTCATAAAATATTTGACTTTTTATGATTGGTTTCACTCTTTTATATCACTAAAACAAATATTAGACGTGATTAATTTGATTATAATAAATAGAAACTGCAATGCGGTGATTTCAGACTCCTTCATAATATTAGACTTGATTATTTGATTATAATAGAACAGCAACTACAATGGAGTGTTTAAATTCACAAGGCTGAAGAACGAAAATTGCAATCCAGTGTTTGGCTGGAATTTAATTAAAACATGCCAAAATCAGATATGTAGAAATATTATTCCTTAAACAATTCCAAACGGCATGCGTAGTGTCATTATGTCATAACCAATGGTGAGAGATGAAACGGATTCAGAGATAGCACTAGTAAGATAACTGACCGCCAGGTAGTCTTGCTGAATTCAAAGAGGATAAGCAGGATTGGGGATAAGGAGTCCAGGGGCGGCATCTGTTGCTTTGTATGTAGGATCGAGCATATCGTAGCAGGGGGAATGGGATGAAAGCCATCAACAAATTTCCACAGGTTATGACCAACAAGGAACGGCTTTATCTGGCGAAGCCAGACAAGGTAATTGGACTCAGTGAGTTTGAGAAAGTGGGTGGTGTTGGGACCGTGGAGGGAAGAAGGAGAAGAAGAAGAGGAAGACATAATGGTGAAAGGAAAAAAGCCCTAGACCTAGACGCAGGGATGATAGGGGAAAAAAAGAGGTTGACGTTGGGGGAGAGAAAAGAGAACCCTAGGACGTAGTTAGTAGAAATTTTTTTCATTGTGACGGAATACGGGTGGTATACCACGTGTCATTATACAAATGGTGAGATAAATATGTTAAAAAGTAATAACTTAAAAAAAAAAAAAAAATTATATAAGAACACGTAGTATACCACCTCGTGTGCCGGTTACACTGAAAAATCTCTCGTAGTTAGTAGAAATATTATTCCTTAATCAAATGTGTATACAATGCTTACAATATATAGGGTATTAGATAACCCATATTTGATGGGATTCTAAATATAACTAGCATATACCCACACACGTCTGTGTGAACATATTTTTTTTTTTTAAAGGGAAGGAAAGAAGAAGAGAGTGAAAGAGAAATCAACTTCCACGTTCCAACAACAATACCCAAATTATATTGAAAAGAAAAAAAACAAACAAATTTGATCTTTCTTTAGCAATCATGGTTGCTCACCCCAACGGCTCCATCAATCTTTCTCTCCTCGTTTTGTTTTCTCCTCTTTCTTCAATCTCCATTTCATCTATGAGCTACTGCTTCATGCTTTCTCTTAATTTCTTCGTGTATAAATGTCCATTTCATCCATGAACTGCCGACAGCTAAGAATGGTCTGTAATATATTACTAGAATAACGTTAAGGTCTGCCTAGTGTGGCATACAACGTATCTTCTCAACTGCCCGTTAGCTAGGGTTTAGATTTTTATAAATTGGGAGAAATTTTTTATTGTGATAGAAATACAGGTGATATATCACGTGTTTTTATGTAAGTGGTGGGACATTTTATTTTTTTAACACACATATCTCACCATTTGTATAATGAAACGTGATGCACCACCTCGTGTGCCGATCACATTGAAAAATCTTTCATAAATAGGCAAATCAAACAAGAAAACGGTCATCACCGTTTACGTCTCAGAACTCTCTCAAGTTCTTTTCTCTCTCATACTATTTATGACTTAGTCATCGAAGGCCCTTTGGTAAACACTTTCTTCTTTTTCTAAGCACAACTCGATGAAAACAACAAATGAGATTTCAAACTTAAATATCCAGGAGATATAAAGTGAAATGGCAATGTGATTTTTACATCTCAAAATTACCTTCCTACATTGGAGATGCTCTTATAGGTAAACTTGGTCTACTTTAAGATTGTGTATTTATTAATGTTGCTTCGTTAATAGAGATTTTTTAGAGGTATCAGGAAAATTTTAAGCTAGCATTTTCTTTAAAAGATATAATTTGACTCTTCGACTACGTTTGGATATGGGAAAGAAAGCTTGTGAATGGAAAAGTGTTGCATTTTATGAAGGTTTGTTGGAGCAATTATGTTTTTATTTAAATTTAAATTATGTTTTATTACCAAAACGTAAATTGTTATGCATCTTCATATTAATTCCTTTGATCAGTTTTGCATCCTCATATTAATTCCTTGATTTCTGACCATTAAGCACCCTTAACGTCTATTTTTTATGGGGAGTTTTAACGAAAAGCCAGCGGTACTGTTCATTTTAACGAAAAATCACATTTTTACACTAAAAAGTCAAACCTGGTACTATTCATTTTACCCTTTATTTTGTTCTTATCGTTAAAACTCAAAGTTTTCAAGCTCTTTTCATTAGTTTTTCTTTTTTTATATGTATATATATATATTGTTACCTGTACGAAGGAAAGAGTAGAGAAAAAGAAAACAATGTCTTGTCAGTTTTGATTGCTACAGTATTGCACCCAAATATCTTCTTTGACTTTCTTACGGTTTGGGAATTCCAACATCTCCTTTTTACATATATATATATATTAGTCCTATGTATTGTAGATAGAAGGATAAGAAAAATAGAAGTTTTACAAATATTGATTGAATAGCAACATATCGAAAGGGCGTGAGTTCGAAGGTTCTTCCATTGTGCAAGAAAGAACTTTATCAGAAGAAGAATGTTATTGGCTGTTTTATCCTGGAGATGACGTGGTGTTTGTGAACTGCTTGCATACTTTGGGCAGAGCCGCGAAACGTCTTAAAGAGAGCGACTTAGTCCGCGACTCATCCCAAGAATCATTCACCACTCAAGGCTTCTACATTTTTCGGGTAACTTCGTTCCTTTCTATTTCAGTTTACAACAATTTTAAGACGAATTCAATCTGCCATGCATTAGGAAGAAAAGAAAATCATATTTTCTTCATTGTTTGTTTAAAAGTGTTGCTGCATGCGTTAGGTTTTTTACAAGTCATTATCGTATCATAATCTATGTTTCTCTCATGCGTTGCATGCATTAGAATAGGCTTTGGTTTTGGATGCTGCTGCTGCATGTATTCGAATTAACATGCTTTTGGGTTTTGGTTTTTGCTGCATTATGCATTGATATTTGTATTATACTTTCTATCGCTGCATGAAATATCATTGGAGCTCAAAAGTATGCTAGCATCCCCAAGTGCACAGAGAGCTACTTTCATTTCAGAAAAATCAGTAGTTTTATTGCTGAGTGTTTTCATGTTCTTTAATTTGATATCGATTATGAAAATGTGCCTTGTGATTTTTTTAATCGGTTGATTTTTTTAATCTTCGAAATAGTGGGGGTTCTAATTTTTCTAAAATTTATGAACCTACTGTCAGATACCCCTTTATGGGAGAAACCGATTCCAGTCATATATTGTCTGAAGAAAAATTGGCTGATCCTTTGACGAAAGGACTAGCACGAGAAAAGGTTTGGAGAACCTCGAAAGGGATGGGACTAAAGCCCTAGAAAATTGAGTCATTTGTGATAGCAACCCAATCTATAGACTGGAGATCCCAAGAAATAGGTTCAAAGGGTAATAACAAGTCACAAGTGATATGAGTGAAGTCTTGCTAATTTTAATTTGGAATATTATTCCATGTCCATCCTTAAGAAGCATGACATCCTGAACCGTTTTTAATTTGAGATGTTTTCTCTTAGTAAGATCTATACTCTATGTTGAGTGGGATATCTAGCTACAGGAATATCCTTGATAGTCTTACCTATGTGAATGTGGAAGTGAGGCCGCTTCCTATGAAATCTTGGGCAAGTTTCTAGAGCGTTCACTATACTGGGATACAAGCACATGGCCGTAACGTGCTAGCTTTTTGAACTTCACCTTAATAAAGTTGTGTGTGTGGTGTTGTCAGAGATAGAGTTCAAAACTATAAGTTACTCTAGTATAATCTGGATCACTAACACTATGTACAGGTTCAAGTTGAGAAACACCTTTACTTATGCATAGCTTTATGATATGTTGCTTGATATATATTTTTTAAATAAAAACAAGTGGGGGATTGTTGGAGCAATTATTTTTTTATTTAAATTTAAATTATGTTTTACTACCAAAACGTAAACTGTTATGCATCTTCATATTAATTCCTTTGATCAGTTTTGCATCCTCATATTAATTTCTTGATTTCTGACCATTAAGCACCCCTAACGTCTATTTTTTTATATGTATATATATATTGTTACCTGTACGAAGGAAAGAGCAGAGAAAAAGAAAACAATGTCTTGTCAGCAAGGTTCTAAAAGGCGCTAGGCGCTAGTCGGGCGGCGGGATAGGGCCTAGCGCCTAGGCGGGCGACTAGGCCGACTAGGCAGATTTAAGTAAATCTATTCTATTTCGTGTAAACAAGTGTCTGTTTATACTTAAAATATACATAATTTCGTCATAAACTAGAAAATTGAATGACACCTATATTATGAAGTATTGGAACATAATGAAAACATAGGGAGCAAACATATAATGTGTGTTTATTTAAGTATTCAATAAGTCTCTTACAATTTATTGGAAATAATAAAATGCAAAAGGAAAGTTATCTATTTTTTATCTAAGTGAGTTGCAACCTAGGCAGGTGTCTAGGCGGGCTAGGCGGGTGCCTAGGCGGTCTAGGCGGGCGCCTAGGCGGTCTAGACGGGCGCCTTAGCAGGTCTGGGTGGGCTAGGCGGATGCCTAGGCGGTCTAGGCATTAATCGGGGCGGTGACCAGCCGCCTAGCGCCTAGGCGGGGCCTATGCGGTGCTAGGCGGAGATTTTTAGAACAGTGCTTGTCAGTTTTGATTGCTACTGTCACACCCCGATCCCGACATACGTCCAAGATCGACACGTGACATCACCAAATTCCCATATCCCAGAGACGGGGTATGTTGGGATACGGGAATTTGGTGATGTCACGTGTCGATCTTGGACGTATGTCGGGATCGGGGACGTATGTCGGGATCGGGGCGTGACAGCTACAGTATTGCACCCAAATATCTTCTTTGACTTTCTTACGGTTTCGGAATTCCAACATCTCCTTTTTACATATATATATTAGCCCTATGTATTGTAGATAGAAGGATAAGAAAAATAGAAGTTTTACAAATATTGATTGAATAGCAACATATCGAAAGGGTGTGAGTTCGAAGGTTCTTCTATTGTGCAAGGAAGAACTTTATCAGAAGAAGAAGTTTCTGAGATGTTTTATCCTGGGGACGACGTGGTGTTTGTGAACTGCTTGCACATTTTGGGCAGAGCCGCAAAACGTCTTAAAGAGAGCGACTTAGTCCGCGACTCATCCCAAGAGTCATTCACCACTCAAGGCTTCTACATTTTTCGGGTAATTTCGTTCCTTTCTATTTCAATTTACAACAAGGTTCATCTATATAACGCAAGGAATATATTGGTGGTGGTTTCAGAACTTACCCTTGTTGGAAAACGGTGGAAATTCACCAGGAAAGTGCTCCGTGACAGAGCCTTTGACTCAACGACAAGGGGTTCAAGTTTCGCAAAACAAAGCCCATGGCTGGGTTCGTGGTGACAAGAGGAAAGTGATCGTGGTTTTGGAAGTTCGATTTGCTGAGGAAATTGAGGTGTTGACTTTATGGTTGTTCAAGAAAGACGAAAGTGGGACGAGGGAGAAGGGACAGAATGAGGGAGAATGAGACACAAGGAGGAGAGTGCATTTTTGATCACCATCATTAGTGTGGTGTATGCTCATCACTCTATTTATCACCGTTATATGAGTTTGAATTTTAAGATTTGTAATTATCCACTACACGAATCTCGAAATTCAAACTCATCTAAAGATAATAAATAGGATGGTGAACAAAAATACTAACGCGCAAACTAACGCGGACAAAAAATGTCAAGAGGTATAAATTTACCAAGATACTTTTGACTTCCAAATTTCGTAAAATTTTCCTCCTATCTCTAAATTGTTTACGCACACAATAAAAATGTTTGGGTTTATATAACAAATGATCTTTGAAATTGATACATCTCATCAAGATGATCATTGAAATTGAAAATCGATCAATATAATTCCTGAAAATGAATGTCGCAAATCAATGTAGTCCATTAATTAAAAATTTGTAAAAAGTTCTATTACGTACTGTGACATATAACTGGATCCCACAAGTCTAATTAAACATTTGTTATAAGAATAAGAAAATCTAATAAATAAAAAACAATTTTTCTTTTTGTATAAAAACATCATTTTCATGGAAAGTATTAAGGAAGTGTAAGCAGCACATCAGGAATTTTGGAACTACATGCTGATTTTTTGTGTTATCCTATTATCCTCCACCCAACCCAACGGCTTCTTCTTCTTCCTCCTCTTCCTCTTCCTCTGCCTTGTATACAACTATTTTCCCTACTTTTTGGGGAAAAGAAAAATTAAAAAAATATTCCTTCATATATAAAAACAGAGAAGATGGCACTGAGCTCATTCTCAATAAAATTCGGTTCGATTTCGTGCCCCTACGAAAGCCACGGGACCGGTACGTCTCCGAGACTCCTCAAGCTCAACCATGTCCTTTCGGTTCGCGTTTCGGCCGATTCCACCCCAAAAGCCCGATTCGTCGCCCGCCGAACCGAGTCCGTCTCGGTTCCGCAGCTCCAGCGTCCTCTAAGTAATGTTAGAATGATGTTTCGGATTCTTTCCATGCAATGTCATTGCTTTGATTTCTCAATATTCGACGATTTTTTTTTTTTATTTCGGGTAATTAGGGTTTTTGTGGTTGCTGGGTTTTCAGGTGAGTATATGAGCTTGCCGGCGAGTCAGTACTCGGTTTTGGACGCGGAGAGGATCGAGAGAGTGGATGAGAATACATTCAGGTGCTATGTGTATAGGTTCAAGTTCTTTGCGTTTGAGGTTTGCCCTGTTCTTCTTGTTAAAGTCGAAGAGCAGCCCAATGGCTGTTGCATTAAGCTCTTGTCCTGCAAGGTGTGTGTGTTGTGTTTGTAACTGTCTCATTTTCGTTATGGCACGTTTACTAATCCGTAAGCGCAATGGAAGGAATTGAATTGTGAATATTTAATGAGCCCTTTTGCTTCTGTTTCTTGCTTACAGCTGGATGGTTCGCCGATTGCAGTTGCGCAGAATGACAAGTTTGACGGTGAGAAAATGCTTACTAATCTTATGGCATATGAAGAATGAGAATATGTAATGCTTCTGTTTTGAAACAATTAGAACCGTAGAAGTACTATTTTTAGAGATGATTTCGGCAAGTTGCTATAGCTGTACTGCTTCAATATTGAAAACTACACTTTAGGGCTCAAAACATTTAAGTGCACTCTAATTGGGTTATTGTGCAAAATTCTTATCACTGAGCTACGTAAAAGTAATCTGAGATTGCCTGCCTGCTTAATTCTAACCATTTATTTCACAAGAAACAGACCAAGTTTTAAAGTCAACTAACGAATTCCTGGTCTGATGAGTACCTAGTATAGTCTATCATTAAGTAACAATGAAAGAATTGAGTTCATTTGCGGTTTTACCAGTTACCCTCTAACCTTTTGATGTGTCACAAAGTTCTTCTATAAAGTAACAATGAAAGAATTGTGTTCGTTGGACCTTGGTTGGGTACATGCATAACCAAGCTCAAGATCATTTGAGCTCTAATGTCTAGGTTTTAATTGGTTAAGGCACGATGGGATGTAAATAACTGAATTTTGAATTTGTCGAGGCACAGTTGGAAGTAAATATTGGGATAAGTATTTACTAGGGTTGAAAAGTTTGCCACGTGGCAAATGAGCTCAAAAACAAGAAACGGAGGAAACAATCTGGATGGTTACACTTTTGGTAAAAAGAGATGTTCCTCTTATTTTCTTTTCATTGATTCAATCAGTGTGAGATTGGTAAAATTACAAATTCTGAATGTCAATTTGGAATATATTGATTTTTTAAGTCTTACAAATTCCTGAAATAAGAATTTGACTCAAGCATGTAATGGTAGAATTGTTTAGGCCAGCCCTTAGTGTCTCCTAGGCCTGACAAGCTAAGAGTAGCGAACCTTGGGCTTTGGTCGTTAAACTTACCGAGTTGAACTTAAACTTGGATCAGTTTGATAACTGAATGAGCTCAATGGAACCTTGAAATCAGATGTAGTTGTCACATTTATATCCTTATCGATTTCTTTGGTAAGGTGCATTGACGACAAATAATCTTTTTCTCAATTGAATTGAAAAGGTAATGCATCTACTACTGAAGTGTGTGCATTGATGCTTAAGCCTGTGGAGGTCTTTGTACGGATCTGTTTACAAATCTATATGTATGTGTGTGTGTGTGTTACCCTCTCCGTATTGGAATCTAATTATTTACCCTCCGTGGGCTTTGATGCTTAATCTTTTTGGGAAATTGGCCGTTATAGAAACATTACAATTACTGAATGTGGAAATAGAAATATTGACATGAACTGCACGAACGACATAGTATTGAAGGAGTGAAATGTCTAAAGTACCCCTACATAGATTTAGTATTGATTTATTGTAGATATCATAGATATAGTATTGATATATAGGGTAGATATTGTTGATAGGATGTTCATAATGTAGGTATACCATCCATATGTTTACAATGTTGTTGATAATTGATATTGTCAAAATGTGTTGCTATTGTTATTGATATATGTTGGATATGCCGTCTATATGTTCACAGCATTGTTAATATTGTTGATATTTTCCACTCATCGCCATCCACGATGTTGCTATCACCAAAACCTAAAACTTAAGCAGTCACAAGCAAGAGGATCCACAAAGGAAGGACAAACTGAAATCGATTGGAGATTTAACCTCGAACTAGTCAGGATCGACTCCAATTCAGTGAGAGAGTTAGAGTTGCATAGAGAGAGGATTTTTTTCTAAGATAGATCATTTAAGAAAACTATCGAGAGTATAGTAGATGGGTAAGGGGAAAATGAATTGGATGGGGGAGAGAGAAACATAGTGGGAGTGAGAGGTAGAGATAGACATGGGTCTTGGTATCCACCTAGTACTCAATGATCAGATGCTACTCCAATGGTGAGAACCCATTTTTTATCGGTGGTAGAGTTGGTGGAGAGAGAGAGAGCATAAGGGGTTTATAAGCAAGGGCTTTCTGGTCTTTTACACTCTAAAATTCTCTATACCAGTAAACCCAAGTCTTTCTATTCCAGCACCGCCTCTTTGAATCCTTCTATGACGACCAATTTCCAATCTTTTTCATAGATTTGCGAATGGATAAGTGATTATTCGTGGTTTATCTATTGTATAAGCTAGGTGGTGCTATCCACACACCTCTTTTTACCTTCCCCATACTCCTGTCAATTTTTGACCATAGGTCGAATGAATTGAAGAGGATCAAAGGACAGAAATTAACAGAGGGTGTGTGGAAGGAAAAATGAGTGTGTGGATAGCACCACCCTATAAATTTCGTCTGGATAAATTTTCTCTGTATGTTTGCTTTTGCACAGTTGTCACAGCTGCCAGGCTGTGCCAATGACTGCACAAGGATGGTGGCTGTGGTAGTGTGCAATTGAATTTGGTTTTCTTTCCAGGCGATTCAAAAAATTGATATTAAGAGTTTCTTTTCTACTAGAGAAGTCAATCATTATGTTGAGTCATTTGATTTATGCTTTTTCAGGAGTTCTTTGACATTGATTTGGTATGGGAATGCAGCTTTTATGATGAACCAAATATCGTGTGCTAGCAACCAAACCAACTCCTCACTACAAGAACTCAAATCAGATACTGTCATTGAGGTGGCATAAGATCTTTTTTTATTGCTGCATAACTATGCTTGTTGATATTTTACTATGTCCTGGAACTTATGTGGATTGTTTTGTGAAATTTAGGTTAGCATTGATATTCCTTTTGCATTTCGTGCAATCCCAGTGCAAGCTATTGAATCATCTGGGACCCAAGTCCTTGAACAAATACTAAGAATTATGCTTCCCAGGTTTATGTCACAGGTTAGTGGAATTTTCTTCAATGCTGTTTGTTCAGTTTGTTCTTCTGTTGGTATTTTCTTCGAATGAGTTTTGTAACATATGTAACCATGGCCTCTGAAGTATTTATTGTACTTTTTAAATTGGAAGGAAAAATAAAATCATCTTGAAAATTTTCCATTTTAGATAGGTAAATTACAATACGTTCAAACCTTTTCTTTCTTTACGTGGATTATTAGCTTTTTTCTTTAATTTTTTTATTGGTGAGTTGAGCATAAGTTTTCTACTCATTTAAGAGTTGACGCATGATGTTGTATGTTCTTGGGCTGTCTTCACATATAGTAAATCTTGTGAACAGCTTTCTCAAAAACCTCTCAAAACTTGCCTTTGAAATTTGATATTAAGAGTGGAGCAGGATATGTAGCGTGGCTGGGTTTCCCATGCAAACTGAACTGGCGTTTTTGCATTTCATGTAGCATTTGATTATATAACCTCATAAACTCAAACTCGATGGTTACCTATTTGATCACAAAAATTGTAAGATCAGCATTAGGGTTTACTGTAATATCGTAATTCTTATACTGTATGTTGGAGAGGGTCATATAGTTTTAATATCGTGGTTTGTGCAGCTTGTGAGGGATTATCGAGCCTGGGCTTCTGGTGATAGATCAAGGCAGCCTCTTGGAACTGGCGAGATATGAAACTGTAGATGATACACTTGCGAGTTCTATTGACTTCTTGTGTTGAGCCATTATGTTAGCAGTTGTATTATACGCAGTGAGAATCCTGTCTGCCAACACTTGATTTTATTATCCCACTAGTTTGGTTTGTTTGAGGAAGGAAAATGGTCGAGTAAATGTATCAAAGAAATGTATGTTCTTTTCCAAAAAAAAGAAAAAGAAATGTATGTTCTTATTTGTTGCCCTAGCTAGATTGCGTTATCAACGTCATCGGTAACTTAGTTTAGGATACCAGACTCTGCACGAATTACATCAGTCGCTGTTTCCTTCGGTTTACTAGTACTATCAGCCCTTTAGTTTAAGGGCGTGTTTGTAAGTGCATTTCAACATGGCTGAGCTTATGGTCAAATTGATTTTGGGTTTCAAAAGCATCAGATACGCGCAACATTTTAAGAGCTTTTTTAGGTTTTACTTGAAATTTTTACTAAGGATTGATTTTAAAAACATTTTCATCTAAAGTGTTTTTAGTCATTTTAAAAGCATCTCCAAGCGCACCTTAAATTCTTCAACTTTTCTAGCTAGAAACATGATCCTTTTCCAGCTATAGTGATTGTAAGTTGTCACTTGCATAAATAATTAAACTTTTTTTTTTTTTGAACAAGAATTAAACAAATCTTAATTAAAGAAAAAAAGCAATCGAATAAATAAATATAGCTCACGGACCCAAAGGCACTGACTAAATTTTTTTGGTATTGTTAGGAAAGAAAAACAATCTACAATTCTACATATACAAGTAGTAGCACAAAAATGGTAAATTAGTTCTCAAGCCTAGCGGTGCCTGGTGGGAGGATAAGCCCAACCGATTGAATAAATGATCACACAGAGTCAGTGATGGGAAAACAATCCCTATAGACTATGGTCTCGTGTGAAATTGCTTTTAAAAAAAATTTTAGAGAAAATTTTTTTGAGTTGCTACTTCCAGAAAGCACTTAAGTCATTTCTTAGGATTTACTTGCATTTTTATTAGGGAGTTTTAACGAAAAGCCCGCGGTACTGTTCACTTTAACGAAAAGCCACATTTGTACACTAAAAAGTCAAACCTGGCACTATTCACTTTACTCTTTATTTTGTCCTTATCGTTAAAACTAAAAGTTTTCAAACCCTTTTCATTAGTTTTCCTTTTTTATTAAGGATTGTTCCAAAATATTTTCACCAAAAATGTTTTCAGCCATTTAAAAACTCTTCCCAACAAGCTCTATATGATCTTCGATGTGATTAAGAGTTTTTCCTATATGAGACTCTTAGTGACATCACTTATCATGTCTCTCAAAGTCAAACGACTAATTGACTTGATGAACATGATCATTCTTTATAAGAATTAAACCAATTAACCAATCCTAACATGTCACTTATGCCCTATTGAATCATCTTTTAAGTTTAATCTTACTAGTATATAAGGACGTGACATTCGATTCGTAAATAAGTAATTGTCCTTCTACCAAGAAACTCAAGCTTTTCAATTCGCTTTCATTCTCTAAGTGTAACTTAGACATAAAAAAACCCTTAGCTCATACCATGTCAGGGTGACAAAGTCTAACATATTAGAATATGAGTATGAGTATGAGAATGTATGTTATAGCTGACTATTATGATTCAAACTGGTGCAAATAAGTCTAATAGAAAGAGGCTTTGAATTGTTCAAGAAGTTATGCCGATTGAAATTCAATTTCCATCCTAGTTGGGTTATGCACTCATTGTTGGACAAAGATTTCTTGTCAGTGTTCCACTTGGATTCTAATAGGAGAGACGAGTGGATTGAGTGTGTATATAGTTGAATATCAGAGTGCGCAACGAACAAGACTACAAAATAATAGGAATATTATTAAAAGACGAGAATGCCGAAACGGCTACAAAACCCTAAGAGACTACATTGTGAATAACTTATTCTTAAACTAAATTACAAGCTCTGTTTATAGAGCAATAAACCTAAGAACCCTAATGCGTAAATGCCAAAAATACCCTACTACAAAATCAAATCAAATCTCTAATTAATTTCCTAAATAACCTAATAAATTCCAACACCCCCCGTCAAACTCATGGCGGTACACGTCATGAGGTTGCCAACAAGCAGATGCAGATGCAAGACTCCAAGTTCCAGTGCCAATGTCGATGTCGATGCCGATGCCGATGCCGATGCCAATTTCCAATCCAAGTTCAAGCTACCATGCCAGTGCAAATTCCAACTTCCGAACAAACAAACAAAAAATCCAATTTACTCTATCCACAACGTCACTCGAGTGGTCACCAGTCCAAGCACTCGAGTGATCATTGCTCCAGATGCGGTTTAGACTACCAACAACTAATATCAAAATTCAAAAAACAAACAAACCCCCAATATTTCTTTCATCCCCGTGTGGGCCTCTAAAAAACAACCAAGCCTCTCAAAAACAAACATGCATTCACCAGATCGAACATAAGCGGAAGCCTAATCTAGATCCAAAACGAAACCAAACAATTTTCAACCAACAAATTGATACCAAACCAAAGCAGACTGATCCCAAAGGATCAAACTTGCTCTGAAACCAAGTTGAATATCAGAGTGCGCAACGAACAAGACTACAAAATAATAGGAATATTATTAAAAGACAAGAATGCCGAAACGGCTACAAAACCCTAAGAGACTACATTGTGAATAACTTATTCTCAAACTAAATTACAAGCTCTATTTATAGAGCAATAAACCTAAGAAACCCTAATGCATAAATGCCAAAAATACCCTACTACAAAATCAAATCAAATCTCTAATTAATTTCCTAAATAACCTAATAAATTCCAACATATATATGGTAGGCCTCTGCTCTCACAGAACACACACTCTATATTGAATAAAAGGCCTGTAATTGATTTTAGCATTGAAGGTTTTGTCAGAGGAGAAGGATTGCCATAGAAGATTGATGGCTTCATCATCTTTGATCTCTATAGAGAAATGAGCTTTGTTTTGGAATCTGATATAGCTTCTTTTTCGACTGCTTCTATAGGATCAATTAGATACCTGTGTTTACTGAATTGTAATTTTGATACTTACATGATTTGTGAGCTTAATCTGTTGACTTATGTTTTCGATAAGTTTAGTATTCTACTTGGTTACAGTGCTATTCAAGTAATTGTTTGCTTGTGCGGATTCTATTTTTCTATTTCGTTTCTATTAAACTATGTAACTTTTTTTTTTGTTAACCTTCTATATTCTTCTAGTTTCTAGGTTACTGTTCCTACAGAAAATATCACGTGCATGTCCTGTATATGCACATTCTCTATAGTTATATGCAACTGCCCACTTGAAAACAAGAAAGAAGAATCCTCAAGACAACCTGATGAAAAGTGACTGGTTTTAGTTGGGGTAACAGATGATGAATACGTATATGGCATATTCCCTTGAACAGAACTAGACAGTTACAAACAGCCAAGTGAGATATATTTTATGGACCCAACCTCACATATTCTCTTTCATTTTTAATACCAAAGTCACTATCCATAACCTAGGATTCTAATCCCTCATCCCTTCCCACCTCTAAATCTCTCTAAAAACCAACAATCCTTGTGGGATTGCGATGTGATTTGGTTTCCCAAAAAGCCACAAATTCTTACCCAATTATTCTCCATGGAAGACCAACCCCAGCTGGGTACGTGCCTGGATAACTCCAAGGGACCAAAGTGTCATGGAGGAAATGATTTTCTGGCTTCTTGGAGATGGAGTTTTGCTGAAAGTTGGAACCCCAGAGAATGATTTGAGTAATTGAGAGGGGACAAGCTGCATGGAATTGTAAGAAAATTAGACCAATTACCTAACATAACCAACACTGTTTTCTCTATTCCGATGCATTTGTCCATACGTTAATGGACATATGTAAATAATTATTCTTGTATTACGGCTTTCCGCACTCATCCAATATGATATGGCATGCATGTCTGAAAAATCATTGCCAAATAGCCTCCACACGTTTTCATTTTAATTTTATGTTTTATTTTTCTCGCCTATGAATAATTAAAATCATTGACGGTTTATTAATCTTAATTTCATTCCATTCATATTTAGGAAATTGTTGCATTCATTCTCTCTATTTTTTTCGAGCAGAACAAAGTACAAAACAAAGATGACATTTCTTTTGTTATTCGAGCAATATTTTCAACGTATCCAAAATATAAAAATGGTCGTCACTTACTGCTATAATCTTCTTGTTCTACTTCTTGCTATTGGTCGAAGCATGCATGGGCTTGGACACGTTGGATAACTTTCGAAGCCTAGTGAAGGAACGCAATGTGTCGCTGTGCAGATCCAGATGCACGTGGGCTCCCTTGTGACATTCTTTCTTTCTTGGACATACATGCGCGATAGATTCAATTCAATGCAGGACACCTGTACCTTCAGAACAGGTGAAGATAACGACCCATGCAGGAGAATTCTTTTTTTTTTTTTTTTTTTTTTCTTTTAAAAAAAAAAAAGAGACAACTGATGGCAAGTCATAGTTATCCATTCTTTTTTGGAGGCCGGAAAGATTCGGCTTTCACACCAGCAGAGGATTTTGAATCTGAGACTTCCACTTTTTAGTTTTAAGAAAGTCTCGTAGTCCGCTATTTAGTTCATGTAGGAGAGTTTTTCGGTAATTGTTATTATTATCCAATTCCCTCTTTTTTGATCAATAGTTTTTATTTTTATGACATTAAAGATTGCAAAGGTGATCCTTTATAATATTAAAAACCATACATATTAATTGTAATTAAGGATGTACAATCTTCCTAATTTAAAAGGGCAAAACGAACTACGTACTGTTACACACATATATATATATATATACACACACACACATATATAGTTTCCTTAAAATTTATTGACATGAGCGGTTTATTTGTTCAATTTCTATTGATTTTATGGATCGTTCTTACGAAACATTAGTCACGTCGGAAATTGATCAAACAAATTGGTAATCATAATGTTGCAAGAAATATTGCAATTTCATGATAATCAAATGGCTAAATAATTTTAGATTAAATTGATTTTTTACAAAATGATTTTTATGAATTTTTTGTTTTTGGTTTTTTGTAAATAGAAAGATGATTTATGAATGGAGCCCAAGAAGTGGACGGTGAGTATAAAAGTGTGTGGATCGTGCGTCCGGCAAGTAGTCCTCGTGTTTGGTAAATTAATGAAGAGGGAATATTAAGCTGATAATGTTATGGATACCAAATTTATAAATTAAATTATATGAATATAGATGATTGGATTATTATTTGATTGTTAATTAATATGCTTATTTTTTTATTAGTGACACATAATTTGATTTGTAAATTTGGTTTAAAAAATTAGTCTCCTTAGAATTATTCATACCAAGTAACCTCTCTATATAGATACGCGATATATCTAAACTACCTATTAACAAAAGGTAATGCGAGGAAGACAAACCAAATTTTGTAAACAAAATTATGTGGTTGTTGATGATGGAACTGTTTGTGAGATCCCACATCGCCCAGGGGAGTGGATCCTCTATGCCTTGTATGTACATTCCCACCTCCAATTAGCACGAGGCTTTTTGGGAGCTCACTGGCTTCGGGTTCCGTAGGAACTCCGAAGTTAAGCGAGTAGTGAGCGAGAGCAATCCCATGATGGGTGACCTACTGGAAAGTTCTTGTGTGAGTTCCCACAAACAAAACCGTGAGGGCATGGTCGGGGCCCAAAGCGGACAATATCGTGCTACGGCGAAGTCTAGCCCGGGTTGTGGTGGGGGCCCGGGTCGGGATGTGACATTGTTACTTGAATGTTGATTAACGTGTTTACTTCTTATTAGTGACACATCATTTGGTTTGCAATTTTGTTTAGAAATTTGGTTTCTCTAACATTATCCATTAACAAAACTCTCTTAGTCAATCAAAACAAGGTGAAAGACAATATAGTCTTCTATTACAAATAAAATCATGGGCAGTAATGTAATTTTGCACAAACCAAATTTGTATTTTTTTTAAAACCTCTCCTATGTGTAATCCTAGCATATTTAAAAAAATAAAAATAAAAACTCTCTCCCAATCCCAAGTTCTCTTTCTCCCTCTCTCCTTCCCTGACACACCCCGACCCAGAACGTCCACTAGGACTCTGAATTGAACTGTGTTGGCCGACACCTGGAAGGTGACGAAGCCATAAAGTATAGCGATGTGGAAAATGTGAATACATTTAAACCTAAAAGTGCCTAAATACAAGAGTGCGTTGTGAGCGGGAATGAACCCAATTCACACGTGATGACAGAGCATAAGTACAGTACAGTAAAATAGGGTGAGAAAGTCATGGGTAAGACCACTACAAATTCGTCAAGCTATGTAAGAAAACTTGAGTTACAAATGTTGGCCGGCTAGACCATCAATTCGAAGTAAAGGATAACGGTTTTTAATCGTCATCTGATTAAGTTGTTACAATCTAGGTACAATCCTAAAGTTCAACCTTTCGCTTTCACGAATAAGTTTGAGGTTTCCAAGATAAAGTGTTTAGTCCCTGGTTGGTAAATTCCTAATTGGTAAGCTTTAGTAACTAAGCTATCTCAACGAAGTAGGACTTGTTCGAAAAGTCATATGGAAAACTGATATAGGAGTTGTTCGATAGGAAATAGGAAGAATAAATGTGGTGTTAACAAGGTGGACCGATGGTGTATTCTACTTCTCGCATTCGATGACATCCCAAGTAAAAATTTTGAGAAATGACGCAAAAGGTATACATCCTCAAAACGTACTATACTATTAACCAACTCTATGACACGAACTAAAAGGTCTTCACAGTTTTCTCGACACTCAAATCACTCTAACAGTGAGATATCATCTTGTATTTCGATTCTACTGTCTACCTGTGGAAGTGATCAAGAGGTGGCTAGTCGAAGAAGTTTTGATCACCTAAATCGGTAATATGATTAACATAACCAGGAGTTTGTTGTCTTAAGACAATGCTTGCTCCTAAGTTTCTTCAGCTCAATTAGTCACTGTTAATCAGTCAATCAGTCGCGTTGCTAATTAACGCAATTGTTCGTTACCCTGAAACTGTGAACCGGCTTTCTAGTACAAAGGTATCATTCCTAGATACTAGCATGTGTCCGGTATCAGAAATCATACCACCTGAATAATGGTTGACACTTCCCAGATATCGGATAATATCATCAATTAGTAGTGCCACAATAGACTGATCACAGTTTAGAGCCCACTCATGTGGATAGTTTCGGACGATTGGTAAAGAACAAGTCCGGTGAGGTGGTTCAATTGTTTTTAGAGAGAAATACTTACTACTTCAGGAATTTCTACTGCCCGTAAATATAACAAATCGTACGCATGTGCCTATGCTCGTCGAAATGACGAGTACATTACCAAAAGAAATTATGGAAACTAGCATTGATTGAAATGTCCTAAGACCAGGAAAATAAAATTTGCTAACAATCCACCTTAAAACGGACTTAAATGAAAGTCGATCTTCCTCCAGAAGAATCAGAATGATCACTAATACATTTGAAAAGATTAGTGGTATCGGGGACCAAAAGTGATAGTCCCAAGATGTTATTCCGTCGAGTGCTACCACTTTAGCACCACATCTCACATGTGACATTTCCGGAAATTTTGACCAAAGTAAAACTTCGTAGGAATTCCGATAGAAGGTATACTAACGGATACTACTAAGGGATCAAAACTATTCTTATCTTCCATTCTCAAAAGGGTTGGTAATAATGACTGGCGGATGGTAAAGTCTTCAGGGGTACTCAATTACCGACACATTAGCCCTGCTTCAGGGTCTCAAACTAGCCTCAAATCTACATCTTTTCTTGATAGGGAAATTATTTGCTTTAAGTCTAAAAGCATTCGCCAAAGTGATCTTCTAAAATGTCGACAAGTCGACAAAACTGGCCAAAACTTAGGAAAAGCCAACACATTTTTCGTATTCGACAAGGTGGCAAGATTCAAACATTAGGCTCAAGAACCGAGAATGCTTACATCACGCGTGTGATGAACGCAATACTGCCCAACTTATGCTCTGATACCAAACTGTTACATCCCGACCTGGACTCGACTCCATCGTAGCACGATATTGTTCGCTTTGGGCCCCGACCACACCCTTATGGTTCTGTTTTTGGGAGCTCACTGGCTTTGGGTTCCGTAGGAACTCCGAAGTTAGGCGAGAATGGGCCATAGTATTCCCAGGATTGATGACCCACTGGGAAGTTCTGCTCGCGTGAGTTCCCAGAAACAAAACTGTGAGGGTGTGGTCGGGGTCCAAAGCGGACAATATCGTGCTACGATGGAGTCGAGCCCGGGTTGTGGTGGAGCCTAGATCGGGATGTAACATTCTCTTTTTAAAAACAAAAGTAAAAAATGTTCACAAACACAAAATGTGTGGGCGTCTGTTAGTAACGTATAATGAAAACATCTACTAGGAGTTTGTTGAGATTATTTTGATCAATTATTGTATACAGAAACATGCAGTTTCCAATAAAAGATTAGACTAGCAAGAAAAAGAAATATAACTTAAAGTTTGGAATGAGCATTTGAAGGAATATACTATAAATCTAAAGAAAGAAACAATTCACAGTGCTCTTTTTCACGCGATATTCATATGTACAAGAGCTCAAATACCCCCTTATATATTTGCAAATATTTTATTATATTTTAACCAAAATCCCTCCCTCCTTGGAGTCCGGAGATGAGGATTCTACTCTAACACAACGAAAAGAATAAAGATCAAACTGCGGTTTGGTCAAGCGGAATGATAGTGAGCGTTTTAAATCTTTACACATTGGTCTACAATAAAACTATTTAGTTTTAGATCAATATTATTTATAATCATGCTAGAGAACATAAGCACCCTCCAATATCACTATCGACATCAAGAGATAGCCATATAATTAAGTAGCAGCTTCATTAATATACTTTAGACTTTAGTAGTATATGAGTAAGAGAAATTTAATTATGACAATTTCTCAACTTTCTTGACTTTGAGATAAAGCTAGCTTAGGGAATCTCATTCTCCAATCATAAAAGGTGCTCAATTGTCTGTTTATTAACTTGTGTTTGGGGCCTTGTTTCATGCTATAGATTATCTTTGAGTTTTCACTTTTCATATTCTTCGTGTAGGTAGTCTTCCTTTTTTTTGGGTCAAAATATATGCATATAGTCTCCCTATATGCATATATTTTGAATGAGATTTTTGTAGATGTAATTTAAGTGGTTTATTTATTTAAATTTTTTTTTTAAGTTTAGTACTCACTCCACCCAAGGTATAAAGGAGGTAATTAACTAGAAAACTAAGTACTTTGTTGCATCGGACATGAAAAAAGAGAAGAAATTGCTACTTTATCATTGGAAAAGAAAAGAAATTGATACTTTTCTTAATATCTATATTTTCATGCGGCTCTGTTTAGAACTACTTTATGAAACTCAAGATAAGACTCGTGGCAACTTTTTAATCATATTCTCAAGATCACGGGCCAATAACATTATCATATACTTTTGCTAAACTATGAAACATTAATTAACAAAAAAGACCATTGTGGATGCAAATTTCGTAGGAGACTAGATTGATGAAATTACACCAGCAAGACAACAAATACTATTCACCTAATTAACGAACGCCTCAAAAAAAAGGAGTAGGATATTTCCCAAAGGCCATCTGATGCTCAATTCAAACAAATAGTTTGAGAGAAACTAAGAATTCTGAGTAGTAAGTGGCAGCTATCATTTTTTCTGTTTGACTTGGCTATTAATAGACCTAAACCCTAGCATGCAGCTGGGAGGGTGGTTGCAAGCCTACCAGACAAACCTTAATGTTTTGCTCGTGATGGTGCATACCAATCTTCGCAGACTAGTTACTAGTAGTCCTAAAGGTCCTTGTTGGTAGGAGCGTAGGAGCATTGGACACCCAAGGGAGAAATCTGAAGAGTCGGCTTCCTGCCACCATTGGCCTGGGTATTGGGGTGGTGACATGACATATTATATATGGGCATAAAGCACCTTTGATATGTTAGTGACCCGAAGGCCTTGTACCCACGGGACAGACAAGTGCCATGTTCTTTCTTGTGGGGCAGACGATGCCACGTTATCTGGGGTACTCTACGGTCTGCTTACAACGTTGAGGGTAACCATTAACATAGCGAGCATAAAGTCCCTAAGTCCTTTTCCTATTTGATGTGGTTAATTTATGTCTCCACATCAATCAATATATGAACCATTTAATCATATTTTCAACGAGTACTTCGTAATTGGATAGTTCATTCTAAGAATTGGTCTTATCAATATTTATCATTTAAATATTGAAAGGCATCCCAAGTTCGAATATCCTTTTTCTTGGTGATAGAAAAAAAAAAGCTTGACAAGTAGTGAAGAATAATAATGCAACACTCAAAAATAGCAAGGAACATTCGTTTACAATGTGTGTTAGAAACGAGGACAATTTAGATGGCAAAAAGCCATTTTGTTAAACACAAAACCACGATCACTTAAAATGTCAACCTAATTTTGTTCAAAAAAAAAAATGCCAACCTAAGTAATGTAGAATGAATTGTCAAGGAGATCGAGTAATGGCCAAACCACATGGTCTATAAATTTACACAACAAAACTTTGTCGTGTGACAAAATACAGGAGACTCAAGAAAGTACATATCTCGTGGACCAAACATATTTCCGTAGACACGCGCGAATAGGTTTGATCAATCATTTATATGTGCAGTAGTGGCAATGCAACTAGAGCAATATGCTTGTTTTCCAGGTTCTCCACCAACATGTATTCAACATCTAAAGTTTAGATTCTTGACTACCTTGTTTGTCTGCCCTGAACAACCAACATGGCGTTGTTTTGTTTGAGTTAAAATTTCGACCAAGCACCGAGAGAGCAACATTGAAATAGGCAGCCTAACGTACAAGAACCACACCGGCACGCAACACCCAATGTGTACGTTAAGAGTAAGACAAGGACCTGATTTTGCTCGTGTGCCATATTCCAACATATCCCAATTTGAAATGATCCTTCACCCCCAAAAAGAGGTACTCACTCGATCTATTCATGACTACCTACTTTTTAGTCTCGATCTTTGGCTTTGAAAAGAGCAACTTACAAAACAACGTGTTCATTATAACGTCCTAGTCTAATAAATTTTACATAACTATGAATTATTTGACTTAAACGTCACAATAACAGTGAACTCGTTACACGTTAATCCTACTTCACTTTAAGACTACTAATCATAATATGTAAGTCCTTAGCAGTAACTTTTACAAACTAAAACATATCACTCCAAAGTCTCCAATCTTGCTAACTACTCCAAAGTCTCGAGAAATAAAAGCCTCACAGTTATATTTCACTTATTTTCGGTGCTTAACATCTGTTTATATGTGATGTCCTACAATTACATATGCTCTTGATCCAATATATTTTGGTCAAGCTCTCATCTTTTGTCGGCATCTTTTAATAATTATTCGATTACAAATAGATGACTAACTTCCTTTTCGACTGATTGATAAATATAAATTGTAAGTTGGAAGCTCCATTCACTTTGATCAACCACATTATGTTGAAGGATACATCATACACGTGAGAGTGGAAGGAACTATTCTCTATCCAAATGTTAACTCGTAATTGATCAACTTGTATATTCTGACAAAGACTGACATAACAAATCTAATAAATCAAACATTAGGGGTCATAATATTGGACACTACGCGTTCTCTAATTTGAGTACTTGTTTATTTTGTGTACACGCGAAACTTTGGTTTATTTTGTTTTGTCATCCTTTTCTGTTTTATTCAACCACTAGGTGGAGCCCAGCTTATGTCTGTAAATATAAGAAGGATAATACTTGAATTTCCTCGCGTATCTCGACTCATACAAATAACGTAGTTTCTTTGAATAAATTTTATAGTCAGAATTGTTCGAGTTTTTTTTATCTTCACTTGAAGATTATTACTACAAAAAAAATATTCGAATCAGGTATTGTTTGGTCATCTAAATGTGCCAATGGACCGTTCTTCAAGAATCTATTACTTGGTACTCACACCGTTGATTTGTTTTATACATTTGATGGTGTAAATGGTAATGATTTTGAAAGATATTTTGTAGGGATAAACTTCAAATAAAGATTAAGAAATTGATTGGTTCTAATTATAAAACTTCTACGGTAAAGTCATGTTATTAGCAAGGGGTGAGATAAGTGCACTCTCCCATACGGGTGCAAATATTATCATAAAAAACAGGGCTGAAGATGGATGTTATGAGAGAAAAATTGAAATGTGGGGGAGAAAAGGTTTATGAGTAAAATAATGATGATTACAATCTTGCCCTTAAATTTATATTTGTTATTTAAGTTAATAAGTATTGAGAATGAATCTCACGTTGATGAGGAAATGGACCTTGCATGTACTTATAAGAGGTTGGACTATTCCCAATATTGTGAATTGATTTTATTGTGAAACTTCAACTTTTTTCAATCAGTATGAAAATGATATATAGTACTTTTTCACACAATGAGGGTTTTGATAAAAATAGTATAGATAAAGCATACATATTAAAGGAAGGAGTGCAAATAAAGAAAATAAAAGTGAAAATCACGATATTTTTTTTTATTTGTAAACAAGATGTCTTAAATTTAGATTTCGTGGATGGTGAGTTTGAAACTAATCTATTCCCCAGTTCTTCATAAAAACAAATTGGATTTTGAGTCAGGATGACAACCTTTCAAGGCAATTTTTACTTCACCAGAGTGAATGTTATCAATAAAACTATTTGGACACGCCCCATTTCGATCCAAAATAGAGAAATTTTTTTTTAATACATCGATATTTTTACACTAGAGAGAGGAAGGAGTTTGACTAAATCATACAATGAAAAACCTAACTTGGTATCGAATTCAACATCTATGAGATTCGAACCTAAAACCTCTCGCTTCTAAGTGAAAATGAATATTACCATACCGTAATACTGAATGATAAAATAATGATATTAGATATTTGGATAGTTTGAAAATGAGCACGCCAATGGGGTCGTTTTCCAAGCTCGAATAGAAGGATCGTGACTGATTTTTTGTGACTAGGGAGAAAGGTAGCTTCATGTCGGTAGTCGTGGTGGCTCTTTGATGTTTGAGGATGCAAATGTAACTGTTCTACAATGAGGGGTTTTTTTCTTCAATATAATCTTTATCGTTTGGGAAAAAAAAAATTATTTAGACATATAAAATTAGGTAACTTTAATGAAAATTTTACAGTACTTTTAGTTTTAACGATTTTTACTTTAAAAAGTCAATCTTGGTACTATTCATTCACAACACCTTTTTGTCATTTTCGTTAAAACTCAAAGTTTTCAAACTATTTTCATTAATTTTCCTATAAAATTAATGTAATTGTTACCATATATTTTAATACATAGAGATCTTATCTTTATAAGTAAGCTTTATCTGTATTATCATAACCTGGATCTAGGGGTGGAATTTTTTGCCAAATTACCATACCAACCGAATTACCAACCGTACCATACCAAAGTTGTGCCAAAATTTTTGTGCCATTGGTAATGGTACGGTATTTGTACCATACCATACATTTTTGGTACCGTAATGGTACTCAAAACCATTACCAATGGTATACCGTACCGTACCACTACTATTAATATTATATTATATTATATTATTTATTCATTTATATATAATTAGGTATTATTATCATTATATATGCACTTTATATTTTTTTCTAGTCATTTATCCAATCATCTCATCCTCTAACCTCTACTTTCCCAAAAAAAAAAACATAAGTCTTCTTGCGTTGTGACTCTTCATCTTTTCACTCATCTAGCCGCCGACTTCATCTATGCTGCTCTAGTTCCGGCGACTCTCTCTCTCTCCAAAGTCCATCTCATCTTCTCCTTCATCAAATTAGGATGTCTTTCTCCCTAGCTTCGTATATCAAGTTAATTTTTGTACAATTTTAAAGAATGTAGAGATGGAATTTAGGAATCTTTGTACTATTTTTTTAGGGATATTGAGTTCTTTCTGCAATTCTTCCATCTATTTACTTCTTGTTTCTTAAATAAATCTCTATAAAATTATCATAATTAAATAAAAAAAGTTTTAGAAACCCAAAGGGAGTGGCCAAAACACAAATTTTGGCCCAAAAGAATGGCCCAAAACAAAGTGGTAATTACCATTACCATACCATGTCAACCGAACTATTTGGCATGCCAAAATTCGGTATACCAAAAGTGTGGTACGGTAATGGTAATAGATTTTGTTATACCAAAAGTTTGGTACGGTAATTGGTACATGAGTTTTGGTATGGTAATCGTACCAATACCACCCCTACCTGGATCGACAAATATATTAATTTTATATGTCTAAAAATATCAATTGAATAATCCGATGAGGATTTTCTAACACAGGACACCCAAGGACTGATGCTTTTGTTTATAATATACCTTCCTTTGGTCAACATATATGCATTTAATATAATTTTCGGAAAAGTGTCTCTCACCAAATTTTATTCTTTATTTTGTATAGTTTAAAAATTGTCATTTAAACAAACACGGCAACAAATATTAAATGACTCTAGGATATGTGTGTGCGTTTATATTTTCTTATACATAGGCAATAGCGATTTCAGGATTTAAATATCGGGTAATCCCACTAAAAAAATAATAAATGAAAATATATTGAAAAATTCAACGATAAACCATCAATTTTTCATTCATAATTTTTGTACAAACAACATTACAAACTACAAACACTAAATTTATCTACAACAAGGTTAATTACTCTGAAATCGTGTCATGATAGTTTCATTCTTAATACAAGAAAAAACTTCTTACTCAATGAGAACAACCGAACTATTTTTAACCATTGGGTTGGGTCCTCCATTTTCTTGCGGAATGAACACTTAATGATATTCATCGTGACAAATGTTATTGCCATAGAAGTAGTTACAATTGGTAAAACCAAAACCAATTCAGTAACTAAATATAAATACTGAAATACTCGATGCAACCCTTTTTTCGCTATTTTTTTTAGCAAGATCACTAATCCCTTGCAATTGAGAAAAGTCAATTCTCAAACGCATAAAATGAATATAAATATCAAGTTGATCTTTAAGTGAAGATAAGTCTTGGTCCGTAAAATCTTGAGAATACAGTTAAGCAAGACAAAATAGCTTTTCTTTGTCAAAAGCTACAAAATTAATCATTTTGAACTAAACTAGTCAAATAAATGAGCAATTCGGTACTTATAACATCTACGGACCTTTGAAAAAGGCATGAAAATATATATTATTAACCATGCATTTCAACTATTCAAGTTTAATTCAATGATTAAGAAAGAAGCATATGGTTTAATATATTTTTGTTATGCTAATGAAAAATTTAAAATGATTATTGCATGAAAAAGGAGGGATCCTTTAGTTTAATACCAATTCTGAAAAAGTTTTAGCTAAAATACCATAACTTTAGTTTAGGTACCAATAATAAAGTAAACCAAAATAATTTTACAAATACTATTCTAATTCAACATAATTCCATGATTGTCACTCAATCCTACCATATTTTACGACTGCCAATTTTTTCTAGGCTTCGTCCGATCAAATTTTTTGGTAACTGACTGATCAAATTTTGCGGTCTCAAGGTTAGTGTCAAAGAATGACTTTAATAAAAAAAAAAAGTTGAGTAGTTTTCTAATTTTATTGTATATACACGTTAAAATACAATAAACTCATGCAAAAAATATAATTAAAGATGAAAAAGTTGCATCTATTGCTATTTTATCACTGCTGAAAAATGACATAAAATTTTCCGCCGACTTGAAATTTTTTTTGGCACTACTGACAAACCTAACGACAATTTTTAGTAGTGGCACAAGCGAACTATGGGTCATGTGCAATGGGGGCAAAAATGAAAATATATTTATGCTTATAATATCTTCGCCCTCAAATTCTGGCCTAATTAAAGAACTAGCCTCTTTCCACACGTCTGCATGTGGCAATTCACTCTTTTACATCTTATTCTTTACTTGTAATTTTTATTTTTGCTTAAAATATTTTTATTTTCAAAAATTAAAAAAATAAAGAAAAATACTGCCCAGAACATGGGTACTTTTATTATGTTAGTTTGGATTTTTTTTTAAAATTAAATTGGTTTTAAAATTTTAATTAAGGACGGGTAATTTTGAAATTATGAATGTTTCACTTTTTTTTTGTCTTCGCTTTATAAATGTAGATGATTTAGGCTTGGTAGTTTTGCTTAAAATTGGTATTTAACTGAATTTTCTCCTCGAATTAAGCAATATTCTTTATCTTATTTTGTTTCTACTAGCCTCTTGCAACACGGAAGTTGGCCTCTTTATATTAAATTGTCTTTTAAATTTTTTATTTGAATAATTGATTTATATTTTTTCTATTAAAACTTATTCAAAAAAGAAAATGAAGGAAAGCCATGAAACTACTATTTTGTCCCCTTATTAGTTGGATGATAATGTTTTGAATTTTTAATTGGTGGACTTTATATATAAAAATTGAAAAATTAACATCAGATTTTTCTATGTGGAACAGTCTAGTAAAAAGTGAAATGTTCCATAAATAAAACCTAGTAATAAAATTAGAACACAAGTCATAATTTAACCTCATGATTTCTTCCTATTCAAAAATTGCAAACATAACCCTTCGATTGTGTGGTAATTTTATCTACACAAATCTATATCAAGTTAATTGCTATTTAGTTTATGGGGCATTTTTATGTGCTTATTTTTTGCTTACGTGGATGAAAAGTAGATGTCACATATGCTATTTAATTCGAAAAATGATTTTATTTATTTCCCGTAGAATATGTGTAAATCAACGTGTGTTATGTAGTGTTCGTGCAAACTAACTAAATAGACCATGAGAAAAAGAACTCTTTCATTTTGCTTCATGCGTATTCTAATATTATCTCGTTTGAAAGTACTTTTAAAATGATTGAAAGCACATTTAGAGAAAATATTTTGGAGTTCTAAAGAACATTTTCACCAAAAACATTTAGGGTTTCAAAAGCACTTGAAGTGCTTATCCAAGATTCATTTGTATTTTTACTAAGGATTGGATCCAAAAATATTTTCATCAAAAGCTTTTCAGTCATTTTAAAAGTACTTTCAAACGAGTCTATATATCTAAACTACCTATTTACAAAATCCTCTTTATCAACCAACTTTATCAACCAAAAGAAGGTGTAAAGATTATTTGGTCTTATATCATAAAAATAAAATCATGGGCAACAACGTAATTTTGCAAAAACAATTTTTTGTTATTATTTTACTTCTTTCACTACAATATCATCATAGCATATCTCTAATTTTAAAAATATAAATATAAACTTCTCTCAACTCCCACATTCTGTCTCCCTCTCACTCCCTCTCTCTCTCTTTTGCATTTCTCTTTAATTTCTCCATGTCCCATATACTTTAAAACAAAACTAGAAAGGAAAAGTTTATGCTTCACACACAAAATGTGTAGGCTTAAGCTAGTTTCACATTAAGATATTTAAAAACAAATCTGGATCAATACGATCTAGCTAAAAGAATTTTTTTTGGATAAATGTTTTACCAATTGCGTATGCCATATCAACTTCTACAAACATTTATCTAGTTTACATTTACGTTTCATTTTTTTGAATTTATTTCCTCGTAGAGCTTGGTTTTGGATATTATTCTTCCTTATTTTTGACAGTTTTGGATATTATTTCACCTCATTAAGAAAAGATGCGCCGATGTAAGACTCAATTATTGAAAAATTAATTATTTTGTAGTTTCGGACGTGACGTGGAAAATACCGTTGATCCACTGAAAAAATGAAAATCAGTATTTAAATGAAAAACATTGAAGTACGTGGCACCCCCTAATAGCTCGCCGCTCTTCTCTCTCCCCCTGCTCTTTTGGATCGTTCTTCTCCTCTCTCTCTCTTGTGTTTCTCTGAAATGTTAATTTATAAATTCTGAAATAATTCTCCTCTCTTCTCTGATCTCTCTCTCTCTCTCTTTCTTCCTTTTTCCTCTCTGCGTCTTCAACAATTCTCTCGTTTGCTCACATTTGCCTCAAGTTTAGGGTTTTGTTACAGACGAAACTCTCTTTATTCATCTCTCTCTCTCTCTCTCTCTCTAACATACACATACACATACACCCAGTGAGATTAGGAAACCAAAACATTGAGGCTTCAGAGGTACGTCTTCTTCTTCTTTTCAAACCAATCAAAATTCCGACATTCCCGCGAATTCTCATAGGCCGATCTATTTTGCCTCCAATTTTCGTGTTTTCTTCTTCCCGGAATCATCCAATTCTCTCAATTTGTAATTTTGTTGTTAGGGGTGTGCGACCCATGAATGAATTTCGATTTTGATTTAGGTTAGTGCTTACTATTTCTTCGATTGCGTAATTTTTTTCCATTTTTGGAGTCAATTTGGGGGTTTGATTCTGGATTGCTGTAGAATGTGAATGTTGGTTAAAGTTGCCACTTTTATTTTTTTTTTGATTAATTTAATATCTTCGTTTTGACTTTTGGGGTTGGAAATGGAGTGTTAAGGTGGTGGGAATGGAATAGAGGGGGTAAAGGTTGGTGCTTGGGTGCCCTAGCGTCGGATTTGATAGGCTAGTGATGACGGATTTTGAGCCGTTACAACAGAAGCCGGAATCCGCTGATGCCTGTGCCGATTTTGAGCGTGGATTTGAGGAATTCATGCGGGGGCACTTGGATGAATGTATGTCATTTGCATCATGTAGTTCTCCTCGTAATCCTGATGATGAAGATGATGAGGGTGAGCAGCTTGTGCGGAGGAGACGGAGGTTGGATTTGGATGGTGATGATTTAGCAGAGTCATCCGCTGCACGGCGACACCACTCGCGGATTCTGAGCCGTTGGGCTGCGCAGCAGGCGCAGGAGATGATAACAACGATTGAGAGGAGGAATCGTGAATCAGAGTTGATGGCACTTGCAGGGCTGCACACGGTTTCGATGCTTGACTCCTCTTTCTTGAGGGAGTCGCAGTCTCCTACCTCAAGGCGGCAGGGGGCCGTTGAGAGGCCAAGTACTCAGGCATCCGCAATACTGCAAATGTGGAGGGAATTAGAGGATGAGCATGTGTTGAATAGAGCACGTGAAAGAGTGAGGGAGAGGTTGAGGCATAGGAGGAGTGTTGAGTCTAATACTAATGAGTCGACCACAAATATGTCTGATAGTCGGGGGAGTGAGAATCAGGGTAGTTTGGCTGATGCAAGTGAGAGTGAGAATGAGTTTGGAACTTGGTCACATGATCAACTAGGTTCACAACGTGAACGTGGTGCCAATGACGTGTCTAGTAGAGAGCAATCTCCTGATCTTGGCGAAGTGGAGAGGGAGAGAGTGAGTCAGATTGTACGGGGATGGATGGAAACTGGCATTGGTGATCGTTCGTCCAATGTAGCTCAGAGAAACACTAGTCCCAGAGCAGAGTGGCTTGGTGAGACAGAGCGTGAAAGGGTGAGAATTGTTCGTGAGTGGGTGCAAATGGCAAGTCAGCAAAGAGGAGCTCGTGGGGGCCAGAGGGATGATCAAGTTGCCAGTGGTGGTGCTCAAGTTGATCGAGCTCGTGATGGGACTGTTGCTGACCATGAAGAAGGCCAACCAGACCACATTCGCAGGGACATGCGGAGATTGCGTGGAAGACAAGCTCTAATTGATTTGCTTGTAAGGATTGAGAGGGAACGACAAAGGGAGCTTGATTGTTTGGTGGAGCATCGGGCTGTCTCAGATTTTGCTCATCGAAACCGCATTCAGGTCAGTTGTCTCATGAAGATTGTTTAATAATGTCATTTTAAACATAATTCAATTTGCTCCAGTGGTGTGGTTGATATTTAAAATTGTCTTTATCAATGAATGTGATTTCTATGATTGTAGTATACAGGATTTTCTAGAATACTTAAAGGTTTGTGCTCAGTAATTTGTCTGGCTTCTTTAGAAGATCAAAATAGCCGGGTACAATTGTTGTCATTTGAGTTGCAGATTAAGTCCGCATATTATGTTTATGATACCATTTTCTATTATGAATTATTTTTTCTGGTCCTATTTGTATCCTTGTATTAGTGGCTAAGGATGAGCCAGAGGCCCAGAACTTATGTTTCAAAACGAAACGAGTTTTCTTCTTTCTCTGATATACCTTGCTTCTGTCTCAGTGGGAGATATGGGCTTATTCTTAAGTGTATCATTTTGGGTGCTATATCCGGTTGCAAAGATACCATTGTATTCACTTGGCTTGCTCCCAAATTAGAATGTACACCCTGCAGCATACATTTTAACTCAAACGCTTATCCGAAATTGTATTGCTATAAGGTGCATGATGATGTTATGTTAATATGAGAAGAATAGCTATTAGTTATCCCCTATCTTTTCCCCCTTTTAGTATTCATGCATATTTGTAAGGTGTTGTTTCCTATTTATGCCAGTTCTCATCACCATCGTCTATAACATAGACATACTACAAGTTGCATCGATGTTATCCCAACATAATGGAATTGTGTATTTCTTTCTGGCTCTGCTACCCAAAAATTTCCCTTTTATGACACTGTAGAGATTAAGTTTCCTGCATAAATAGGCATGATTTGGCTGCTAATACAATTAAACATTTCCAGTCATTACTCAGAGGTAGATTCCTGCGCAATGAAAGACCTGTTGAAGAGGAAAGACCACCTTCCATGGCTGCTGGTGAATTAGTCCAGTTGAGACAGCGACACACTGTTTCTGGTTTAAGGTATGTGATGTTTTTAGTCATGCCGTACGTCTTAAGATGCCAAATTTTTTCATCACTTACTTTTTTTGTTCCTGTACTTAACGTTGGTATTTTTTTTACGTTTATTATTTTGTTTAGACTCTTAGTAGTTCTGATTTTGAAAAGCTATCCATTTAATGAGAAAAATCTAAGGGAACATAGCATACTTTATGTTTTTCATCACTTCCTTTTTTTGTTCTTGTACTTAACGTTGGTATTTTTTTTACGTTTATTATTTTGTTTAGACTCTTAGTAGTTCTGATTTTGAAAATCTATCTATTTAATGAGAAAAATCTAAGGGAACATAGTATACTTTATGTTGTCTTGAAGGAACACATTTATCATCTCTTTGTCATTTCTCTCTAGTTTTGTTGTTGAGTCAATTTACTACATTATATGAATAATTTGGATGAGGTTAGAGAATTCCTTTGTGAACACATTTATTTGTTAGTATTTGTAGGAGATTTTCCTTTAAGTCTACTGTGCTGCGTAGAAGCATTACTAGTGATGGGTTTGTGGGGGTGGGGGAGAAACACAAGATTTCTAGATGGATGGCCATTACTTTGAGCATCCGTTTTTCTCTGGGTTTCAAATAGAACAGATAAAGTCTTATAGATGAATAAATATGCATCAGTATTATATATTAATATGAGTGGCTATGCTAGAAGGCTTCAATTGCTTTACAATATTCTTCCTGGGATAATAATAAAAATACAGTATAAATATGAGATACTCGTTTGACTTTGATTTACCTATTCTTGATTTTACTTTGGTTTACTTTATCGTTTGGGTTTTAATGCTCCAGTTGTATCTTTTGAGTATTTTTTATTCCATTAAGTGAATGATGATAATTTTTTGTTTAAAGACAAACGGGAGTTGTGGATGTTAGTTGTTTGCATAATGACAAGTTTGTTTCCTTGTTAGGGAAGGGTTCCGCTACAGATTAGAAAATATTGTTCGTGGTCAGGTTGGCAGCCAAACTGATTCTACGATTAACAGTAATATTAATGAATCTAGAAGTGAGCGTACTCAAACAAATGCTTCACAGGATGTCCAACAGGAAAGTAATGATCAATTGCAGCCTGGTAGTCAGGCAACTGACATCAATCAGTTGCCTGATCAAATGGGAAGCTTGGAGAGCAACACTACTGATGAGCGTCAAGATTGGCAAGAAACTGCTAATCAAGGAGGGAATTGGCAGGAACCAGTTGCTGAAGAGGAGACACAAAACTTGGAGCAGCCAACTTTCGGTCAGTTGAATGAATGGAGAAATGGTAATGCCGAAGATACGACTGAAAATTGGCAAGGAAATTCAGTCGATAATTGGCCTGAGGAAACACCCAGAAATGTTGATGGAGAAGCAGATCATCGACAAGAAGCCCAGGGAATTTGGCATGAGAATGGTACTCGGGATGCTGTTGGAAATTGGACCGAAGGGCCTTCTGGTCCCATGAGAAATCGCCGTTCTGTTCCAATTAGAAGATTCAATAGATTTCATCCGCCAGATGATGATAATGTGTACAGCATGGAACTCAGGGAACTTCTGAGCAGGTATTTGATTCTTGTAGATTGATTATATGTACAACATAAACTTATTATTTGGTTCTTTTTATGATGGTTATGATTTTCTATACTGTAGGAGAAGTGTCTCTAATCTTCTTCGCAGTGGGTTCCGTGAAAGTCTGGACCAACTGATTCAGTCATATGTTGAAAGGCAAAGTCATGCTCCCATTGATTGGGATTTGCATAGAAACTTGCCAACACCAATTTCAGCTTCACCAGAGCATGATCAGGAGCAACAGCGGGATGGGCAGAATGAAGATCAACATGATGCCATTAACAGACCTTCACTTGTTCGACCATCTCCACCAGTGCCCCCACCACAGCCATTATGGCATCAGGACCTACATCACACAGGCTGGTCTCGTCATAGCATGCATCGTTCAGAAATTGTGAGCAATCTTTTCTCTCTTAATGCAGCTTTTTTCAAGCTTTCCGATCTTTCTCTCAAAATTTTAGATGTGGCTTACTATACATAACCGCGATATTCTATGATTGTGGCTTTTAAGGTTTTATACCAGGTTAATAAATATAATATATTATTTCCCTGTATTGAATTTTTAATATATCAATAAATATATTAGTATCAAATATCTATTATACGGATATTATTATTATATGTATTAATATATGATTTAAAGTTGCTATATTTTTATTTTGTATTCAAAATGTATAAGAATTCATAGTATATAGAGTAAAACTATATATAATTTGAAATAGAATTCTAATTTCTATTTATAATTCATTTTGCTGGTCATTAAGTAATTGGGACCTCAGTAAGATATCACTTCATGTTTTCCTTTTTTCACTCTTTCATTATATTCCATTAGTAATTCAATTTAGTCCATTTATAATTTCTGTTTGTAATTTACTTCTTGTAATACAATGTGTTGCTGTGGTTGCTATCTTTTGACATTCATAATACTTAAATATATTTGGAAATTATCGAACTTTTTACAAACTTTTAAGGGTCTTTCATTGCTAAGACAGCATGCCATAACTAAACTACTTGTAACAGTATAAAATAGTACAATGTAAAGTCATATAGAATGTATTGTGCCTGTTTAGTTGATGATTGATGCAAACTGGAGTTGGAGTGGATTTTCTATCCCATGTCTATTTTTTTCTCTTTCTTTCTTTCTTTTGCTTTCTCTGAATGTGGATTCCTACACGAAGCAGGAATGGGAGATGATTAATGATCTCAGAGGAGACATGGGTAGACTCCAGCAAGGCATGAGTCACATGCAGAGGATGTTGGAGGCCTGCATGGATATGCAATTGGAGTTGCAACGTTCTGTTAGACAGGAAGTCTCTGCAGCTTTGAATCGTTCATCTGGTGAAAAAGGTTGGTTTCAGGTTCAATATGTTAAATGACACAGAAACACGTTTGTTTCAAGACTCTGTGTGTGTGTGTTCAACGAAACTGTATGAATGCAGTCTCTGCCTCCATTAAAGCTGCATTTTAATCTTCGGGTAATTCATATGAAAGATGCTATCACTTTGCAGGCTTGGGCGCTGAGACATCAGAGGATGGGTCCAAATGGGGTCATGTGAGAAAAGGGACCTGTTGTGTTTGTTGTGATAGTCAAATCGATTCTCTCTTGTACAGGTATATTGCTTGCAACCTCGATACATTTGATTTTGAAGGTGTTGATGACTATCATTTTGTAATAAACTGTTTTGTGTGCCTTTTGTCCCTTTTTTCTTTCGGGTGCAGATGCGGGCACATGTGCACTTGTTCAAAATGTGCAAACGAGTTGATTCGCGGCGGAGGGAAGTGCCCACTTTGTCGAGCACCGATTGTTGAGGTGATTCGAGCATACTCCATACTGTAAATTTAACTCTTAATAGGAAAGAAAAGAAAAAAAGGACAAAAATATAAACTGAATAGAATGACCGGAATGGTGGAAAGGGGGGAGACAGTGGTTGTTCCATAGGATGAAGATGAATGGGAAGCTTCTGTGGTCCTTTTCTCTGTAGAGTGTTTTACTAGTTTCCGATGTTTCTCTGATTATTTATGGAAATTCGAATGCTTTGTATAATTAGAATAACATATGCCACTCTCGATTCATCATTCTTACGTAAATAAAATCTTCTCTGAATTTTTTCTTTTCGCGTGTTTCGTTCCCCCCCTCCTTTGGTTCTCAGCTCTAGCTATCATAGGCAAGAATAACCGTGATTAGTAAAATTGGTACAAATTTTTACATTATAGCAGGGCGGAGAAAGTAGGGCAGGTGAGAGAGTAAAACGGGGACTTGGGTAAACATAAGATAATGTGTAATTACTGTATTAACTTTAGTTTTTAACTGAATTACTTGTAAATTATTTACTGTAATGGGAACATAAATAACATTTGCTTGTGTCACGATTCCACAGATTTATTTCTTAACAGTAGCATAAAAAATGAAAAAGAAAAAAAGGGCAGAATGGGATCTTGTTATCTTTGTGTACTGAAACTTTGGGTTTGATGATTGTCGTGCAAGTATTATTCTCCCTTGTAAAATTTTAAAAATCTGCTTCTGGAAATGTATCCCTGACATTTTATCAGTGAAAGGGCTTCTTGTTTTTCCTATTCCATATTGCTCTAATCTCTGTACATGTAGACATTGTTCTAAAAATTCCCACCTAGTGCCGCCTAGGTTTTGCCTAGGCGCTAGGTGGTTAGCCACCGCTCCGATTAATGCCTAGACGTTTGAAAATTTAGAAAATGGCGCCTAGACCTACTGAGGCGCTCACTAGGCCGCCTAGGCACCGCCTAACCCGCCCAGACACGCCTAGACACCCGCCTAGGTTGTCTGGAATGTCATCATATACCTTTTCTACGTGGCTTTGTAATTTACTGGAAGTGGAAGCAAAAGGCAACTTATTGGTTCCAATAAAACTCTAATGTTGTAAGCAGCTGGAGCTTTACCGCAGTGACAGAAAACAATAATGCTTATGCACTTTACTGCGGTTTCGATTCTCTTTCCTTCCTAACATTTAACTCAGTATCACTATCATTCGTCTCATTCTTGATGTCTTCGTTCTGAAATTATAAAAATCTAAATAAACTAACTAATCCAGATTATTATAATTGTGTATGACATTGCAAACCCTAACGCGAACGGAGTCAATATGGTTTCAGAACGTAGTCATCAAATGTGATCGACGTGAGTCTTGAAAACCAGTTCATTACACTAACTCAACGCCTTTCAAGTTTCGCATATTTGAGGCTCTTTTCGGAAGTAGAATTCGCGCATTTCTCGTACTTTGTGTCTAGCAACAGTACCTGCTTGTGTTCATGTGGATGTGCTTCAATTTCCTTGGACAAAAGACTAACCAAACAGATCAATCAGAGTGAGACGGAAGCATGGACTGGTGTATGACAGATGAACACAAAATTTTGCATCTACGACTTTGAAATAGTAATTACATGTTAGTAATCGGTAATCTCTCTCTCAATTTGGGCTTTATAACGGTATTTGGAAAGTTCAATATTATTGAGATTCTTGATCTTTGATGTCAAAAAAATAAAAAAAATAGCCTGATGTGCCAAAAAAATCATCTCTAATCGATGACTAGGCTATAATTCTGTGGAGCCCACTAGACCGTTATTTGGCTAAAGGGCTATTAGGCTCACTAAATATAGCTCCCTCTTAGCCCTTTTTTAGGACTAAGCTCATCAGTTGCAATAATTGATTCAAATTCAATAGTTATATTTGAAAAAAAATTCAACGGTAGTTTAACTAAATTACGAATAATTTTAAAGTATAAACTTAAAACTAATAAATTATTGAAAATGACTATGTTTAGCTCATTCGGTTGGAGATGGTACATGCGTATGGTCTGACACTATTCCTTAAAAAATAATTTGTTTGCAAGGCTATAATTCAAGACAGAACTATATTTAGCCTTTTCGATTGGAGATGTTCTTAGGATGTGTTCCTATGGCTTGAGAACTTTGAATATCGCCATGCTGCTGCATATTACCGACCAGAATCGGAAAGAGTCGCGCATAAGAGAAAACCAAAACAGAAACAGTCACTAATCTTCGCAACCTATTCCGTGCCTACCTTGTATTGACAATCTGGATGCTTCTGCAATTCATCCTTTTCTACTTTCAGTTTCTGACTGAATGAAAAAATGTCCGTGTCACCCTTTCACTGTAATTTAAAATAAGCCCATACGATTGGTTAGTGTTGTTTTTAATCGTACTAGATAAATGAGACTGCATAAACCGTGGGAGCACTGGATCGATTGAAGAGCTTCTGGTTTTGGGTTAAGACACACAAGGAAAACCTGCATTCTTAGACTTATTTTGGTCGTGTTTTACTTGTATCTTCTTCCCTAGCTTCGCATCAAGAGTTTGAGTTTTCTTTATGCACTCCACCTCCTCCTTTAGAGTTAAAAGTTTCCTCTTTCATTATTCGCGCAAGTTCATTCTACAATTCAACATGGGAATGTAGCAGTGGTTGATCCAAGATTCTAATCTCGGAGTTCCTAGAGTAAAAGATTTGTTTTTTATTTTTTATTTTTTATAGACAGTATGCGCATAAAATTTCAGTGGAGCATTTTTTTTTGAGTGCATGTTGTTCTCTGTCGAGCGTTGTTCAGAGGCCCTGAAAAATTCTATCGATTTCCTTGAGTTTTATTGAGGCTTCTACCCATTAATATTGTCAACGCATCATGCCGAGGTATGCTAAACATGTATTTTCATCCAACACTTAGTATATACGCAAGGGTCCAGTAACAACATTCGAACTTCGAAGGGTCCTTGGCTGACTTTCATAAGCAATTTCCCCCGCCTCCGGCGCTAATAATTTAAAAGTTTATTAAAAGTAAATCGGTGGGTAATAATTGAAAAAAAAAAAAATCTAGGGGTTTTCTCAACTATTAATATTAGCACTTTAAAATTTTAATTGTGTAATTTTTTTTTTAAACATAGAAGATTTAGAGTGCCAATTTAGATTTTTGGTTTGGAGTGTTAATAAAAATTTTCTAAAATTAAATATTTCAGTAATTACTAATGAAACTTTAGATATATCAATAATTACTAAAATTTAATATTGTAGTGTGTTTAAGTATGTTACTATTGGGTCACTTAGTACTATAGTTTAATGATATTCTTTTTCACTTGTAAGTAAGAGGTCGTAGGTTTGATTCTTATCAAAGATGAATTCAAACCAAATTATTATGGTTAGCCCATTGTCAAGTTTAGACAATTTCATCACTTTTAGTGTAGATAATATCGTATGTATTAAAAAAAATGGTTTACTATTGGTGAGAAAATAAATTTAGGCTTATTATATTAACACCCCACAAATTGTTGAATGAACCCCACATACTTAATAAAATCCACTTTTTCAACTAAAAATTATCTTAATACACCCCACATACTTCCCCATAATACCCTCACACCCCACATTTTCTACATACACCCCACATTTTCTATACACCCCATATTTCTCAAATCATATAACACTCATTTCTAATTTTCAAGGACTGAATCTAAATATTTGAATGTTTAGTTTGCCGAATGATTTCAAATTGAATGATTTGAATAATGTTTAAATTCATTTGAACGTCTTTCAATAATAATAATAATAATAATTTCAAAGCTACCTTGTTGTTTCCATTTTCTTGTGCATATTTTGGTCGAATCAAGTCGATTTGGAAGAAAGGATCTTAGTATAGTGCAAGAAATATGAATGTCATTCACTCACTCTGCAATCAATTATGGGCCATGGTTTAGAAAGCATGTTATGAATGCCATTCACTTACTCTACAGTCAATTATGGGCCATGACTTTTAAATTATGAGATTCACAAGTGCTAAGTCTTGAATTATGAGATTGACAAAAGATGCCACCTGGAATTTTGACAAAAGATGCCGGCTGGGATTTAAAGCATATGTGGGCTTTTTTTTCAATTCCACCATTAAAACCCACGTGTGTGTGTTTTTAATATTTGGTGGTAATTTTAGGTGTTTAATTCTTCATGTAATCCATGTGATATCTAAAAGATGAAAACGAATATATAAGCTTAAATAATGCAGCAAAAGCAGGATTAAATAATTATTGGTGTTGTCAAAATCACTAAAACAATGAAAAATATGAAGTCTTACCTCATGCGAAGCTTCTGAAACATCGATTTCGTATTCCATTCATCAAAAATAATTTTCTCAATCAACGTGTTTGTTGCTTCATTGGTTAGCGTTTTGTTCAACAATGGGAGGGTGTGAGGGGTTTTGATAGTTAAAGAAGATAAATAATACGTTAAAAGCGATTTGGGGTGTATTTAGAATTTTTTTTTATATTTTTTTAAACCTAATAAGGTTAAAATTGTCATTGCATAATAAGATAAATAAGTCATTTAATATTAAATTTTATTGTGGGGTACATTCAATGACACACCCCAAACCTAAAATGTCCACTAGGACTCCTGAATCGAGTTGTGTTGGCCGACACCTGGAAGGTGACGAAGCCATAAAGTGTAGTGATGTGGAAAATGTGAACAAATTTAAACCTAAAAGTGCCTAAATACAAGAGTGCGTGGTGAACGGAAATGAACACATCTCACACGTGATGACAGAGCATAAGTACAGTACAGTAAAGTGGTTAAGAATTATACCCTCAGAGGTAGCCACCTGTACTGAGATTCGCCAAGAATCCTCGTCGATGCAAACGTTTACCAACTAAAACCTGGAGGGGCGAAAAACAAGGGTGAGTGGGCCTAAAAATAAAGTTTTAATAAAAACCTTTTGAAAACGTTATAACTAGGGCTGGGCAAACGGGTCCTGGACCCGCGGATCGGGCCGGGTACATGCGGTTCGGGGCCGGTACGGGGCGGGTCCAAAAATTTGAAACACAAAACGGGGCGGGGTGGGGCGGGTCTACGAAATTAGTGGGGCGGGACGGGTCCAAAAATAAGAAGGAACGGACCCCCGGCCCGGCCCGTTTGTAGCATGGGATAATGTTTGTTGTAGCCCACCAAATTGGACCAGATTTGGGAGGCCCTCAAATCAAATCTCCAGCATTCTCCCATTTTCCCTTCATTCATTCACTTCACAGTTCCAACGACAAAATCGTATCTGGATCTCCAAGTTCAACAAACATGAGCTCATACTTTCCACTTTCCCTTTCCCTACAAAAATGGCAGCCAAATTAGGTTCATTCAAGTACAATTTCCAGGAGAAAGAGAGAGCACTTGCTCTCTGTCTAGAAGGGCTACTCTGAGCTCGGCTTCGTCCACAACGAAGAGCAAGAGTCGTCGGGATCTCCCCGCTGCTGCACTTTCCGATCAGTGGACCATCAGATCTCTTGCTGAAGTCGCTGGACCATCAGATCTCGGCCGTTGACCGCCCAATATGGTCCGACTCAGGCGATTCCGCGACATTCTTGACTCGATCAGCTACCTCATCGCCACGATCCAGGATAGGGATAGACTCCCATGGCTGCCGACTTGTCGGTCACCGTTGCGCATGTGGGTTTCTTCTGGAGCAGGTCACTCTTCCTCTCCCTGGTTTCTTCTGGAGCAGGTCACTCTTCCTCTCCCTGGGTTTCTTCTGGACCCAGCCGTCGACACCACTCCATAACCGCCTTGTAAACTACCTTGTTCCATGGAGAACCCGTGCCGTTAGTCCTAGCCGTCGAGTCGTAACTGTCGTGTCGTCGCAAATCAATGGTTGTGGAGAAACTGAGCGGAGGCAGCGGACACCGGACGATGGACCGGAACTCATCATTGTCGTCGGTGAGGAAGAAGACGTTGTCCCAGCCGTTTTGGATCCGTGAGGAAGACGACGTTCCCAGGCTCCTACTTCTCTTCTTCTCAGCATGCAATTTCATTTTTTTACTGAATTCGAATTTGGGGATTTAGGAATTAGGGATTTAGTTAATTTGCTTGAAAAATTCATTAAAATGTTGGGGATTTAGCTTAATTAGGGATTCAATTTTATTTTATTTTTTGATGAATTCGAAATTTTATATGAAGATTTTCTTTTATTAATTTGTTCTATTTGGGGATTTAGGTTGGGGCGTGAGAAATGCTTGAAAAATATTGGATTTTTTTTTCTGGGAAGCCTGGTCTTTGATCCCCTGCATAACCCAAATCTGCAGTTGCAAATCTAATTAACTGGGAGTTAATTAATTAATTTACTTGCATTTATAGAGAGAGGAAGTAGAAGATGAATTGCATGTTTTGGAAATCTGTGGTTTGTTGATCGTTGAGATGTGGCAAAGCAGACGGCGGCGATGCCTTTACACAGCGGACTTTGCGATGGAAAACTGGGGTCCCAGGCTAGGTGGCAGTATGCCCAAAATCGGAAAAAAAAAAAAAAAGTAGTTGGACCCGTGGACCCGTCCCGAACCGGCCCGTTTCAAACGGGCCGGGTTAGGTCCGGTTCCCAAACTCAAAATACTTATACCCGGCCCGGCCCGCCCCGTTACATTTTAAAACGGGTTGGGCCAGGTTCCTCCAAATTTGGGCCCGGCCCGGCCCTGTGCCCAGCCCTAGTTATAACCCCTCGTCGTAAAACCTGTATAGTTTCCAGAAAATAATACTACGTAGGTATGAAAACCAATGCACAAGAGCAATGAAAATTGAAGTATGCCATGTCATAATATCTCATCAATAATAAGTGTAAGTCATGTGTGAAACCAATATAAAATAGTATGCCAGTCGGAGTCACCCAACGTGACCTGTACGACTGGATCTATAGCTCATCAATCTAGGCTAGCACACGAGTCGGAGTCACCTAATATGACCTGTACGACATGCTAGGTATAAATATGTATGCTCAAGTTTTACAATCACATGAAGGATGTGCGATAAATCGTGGGTCACCAACGAGTCAGAACCACCTATTATGGTCTGTACAACATACTGACACAAGACTTTGATCCAAGGTGAGCATGCAGTGCGGGAGGTGAATGATCACGTGAAGGCTGGCCCCAGCCCCGGACAGGAGCACTAATACCAGGGTGCAGCCATGATAAGCTCTAAACAAATGTATGCATACGAATGCAATGTAACTCATTCCATCATATAATACTCACCTGAAGCTTACCTGAGTCTCTGTAGGATCACTTAGCACAAACACATTTCATAACAATGCAACATTTAAAAATAATACATTTTCTAGACATGGCAATACTCAACTTAAAACATTTCTAGAAACCGTAAAGTTTATATATATACACATACACACTGTAAAAAAGGAAAAGACCCACTCACCTGGAGTCCGCGCGTCAATTCCCTAGCACGAATATCGATACGTCACAAACGATCGTCGCCTAGAATAAATATTCAGTCACATCTCATAATTATTCGATAGAACTCGTAGCTTACATAAAACACATTCCCAAGGACGTTCTAGAATGATTTGTGACCCATTGACCAAAAGTCGACCGTCGGTCAAAGGTCGACGATAGGGTCCATAATCCTACGTAATTTGATCCGAAAGATCCGTACCTCGAATTTCTGATCCGTAACTTCCAAAGATCCACATTATGCTTCTAGAATAACATACTAAAATCTTATAACAATCCGACGGTCGGATCTCTACCACTCACAAATTCATGTGGTGGTCAATTAGTCGATCAACTATGAAACTACATTAAAACATTAGAATTTCACTAAACGGATGTGAAAAATGGATTCAGAACGTCGAATTACCCTAAGTTAGATCCTGTGTCAAAACCCGAAAAGAATCAACAAAAGTCAATAGTCAATGCAGGGAATATTCCAAAGAATATTCCTCTTCTTCAACTATCCGTTCGCCAGATTCTGCAGATTTTGCAGATTTTTTGGCAATCGTTAGAATTTCATATCTCACTTATTTCTCAACCAAATTCGACCCATAATATACCAAAACGAAGTTAGAGAAGTGTGGAACAAGATTGTACCTACTTAGAGTCCAAATGGTGGCCGAAGGTGGCCGGAAAATTGTCTGAAAGACAGCTGTCCGCGGAAAAGCTGGGTTATTGTCAGAATTTATGGGCAACCTTTAAACTTTGTCAATACTCAATGAAATTGAGTGATTCAAAAACGAAAATCATAGCTTGGAACTAGAAGAACAGATTGGTACCTTTTTTGACAGCTGAATCGCCGTGGTTTGGCGGAAAAATGGTTTGGAAGGTCACGGGTTCGTCGAAAACTGGGCAAACCTTAAAATCGTTATAACTTTCTCATTTTTCGACCAAATCACACGATCCAAACATGAAAATTTATCTAATCAACGATAGGAATCGATTTAAACCGTTTTGAGTTCAAAAGATGGCTGAAAATTGTCTGAATCATGCCTAGAAGTCTCGGCCCAAAACCTTGTTCTTCGAACTCGTGTTTTGGGTTCATTTTCAATGAAACAAAAATCACAACGGAGTTTATGGTGGTGAGGACATGCAGATAATGGTGGTTTTAATGTTCAACAAGCCAAAATTTTGGTGGTGGTGGTGGTTTGTTTCACGGGAAGAAAGGGAGAGCCGAGAGAGAGTGAAAGAACTCTCGAGAGAAAGAGAGAACGGGAGAGAAAAGGGAAGAGAGAGTTCCATAATTTTTGGGTGCCCACATGGCACTCACCCAATGGTTAGACAAAAATATCACATGTCCAATTAATTATCAATTTACCAAAATATCCTCGACGTTCAAAACCTCATAAAATCTTTGTTATAATTCCGAATCACATTCTGTTTGTAGCGACGAATACTACGAGGATACACCAAGAAATTAGATCTTACATGACACGACAAGGCAGTCAAACAAAGTCAACACATTTGCCTCGAAGGGCATTTTCATAAATTCACTTATTAAAATTATAAAAATTGTAAAATTGGGAACGGGTTGTTACAATCTACCCCCTTAAGAAAAATTTTGTCCCTGAAATTTAAAATAACTAATTAAATGTAAAATACTAAAAAATAAGGAGAAAATATGTATATAAATACAATACAAGGAAGAAATCGAGTTAGAGCGGCTGCATAAAAGAGAATGTCATTCCGTCGCGATCGAATTGCAATTATTCCTCTTTCATGCCTCCAAGCTCATACCTTCCTTCTCCTTTAGCACAATACTAAAATCTAATACTTTTATAAAAACATAAGGTCAAAATTAGACGTATAAAAGCATGACGTCCAAATATGTATATGTAATACCGTAGAAATGTATATGTAATACTGTAGAAATAGTTGTATTGAAATCAAAATTGAGCATAGAAAAATTTTACCTACGCACTCGTAGCTTATTGTACTCCAAAGGTATGTATGTAGTATCTTTGGATCGAGCCCAAATAATAAATAACTAACGTAGACGGACCTAAATGTCCATTTAATCAACGAGTTCAACAAATAAGTTCTCAATATTACAGTCTGCAGCCCGTAATACCGACAACTCACTATTGTCTCGATAGGCAAGCAACAAATTCCTTAAGGTGCAATATTACCATCATGCCACTCATTGGGAAATATACATAATTCGTCTGGTCAAAGCCTCTATCGTGCTCACGAACTGCCCTCTCAAGCAATATCGTCGATAATATAAAATTTTCTATATCGTAATCTCAAACATTCAGATACCTTTATTGCAATACTCACCTGCCAATTATTCATTGTGCATAAAGTCTCCATACAATGTCTTAAACTGTGTCATACCCAAAAATTCAAAGTGTAACTGCAGTTACACACAGCCCTAATAAAAATAAATGTTTGCTAAAAAATTTCCAAGTATGCTGAACGAATAAAACGCAACACGTACACGAAGGTCTGTGTAGTTCGTTAAGACTAACCATCAGTCTAAGGATAAAGTGCGGTACCGGGTAACAACTTCGTACTCATAGCCTTCAAGAAGATTTCCCAATGCTTGGAAGTGAACCACGCATCATGAGATACAAAAGTGACAAACGTACCATATAGTCGTACGATGTAGTCCACAACGCCTTAGCAAGCATCTTCATATTAAATTCCTCTCGAATTTAGCGAAAAATATGTCGAGAGGCTAAAAGAACACTCAAGAGTTTGAACTGAAATTAGTGTATGATATCTCGCTACAACGGTAGCTTCAGAATATTCAATCACCAAGGATAAAGATTCGTTTAGTAGAGTGTTTGTTGGGTGATTGAAGAATTACTGATCACAGTTACATTTTAATATCCGAGCAATTCTTTTAGACAGTTTCTCTGCTTCAAGAATAATACAAAGTGTAGTAGGGTAGACACAGACCCAAGATTGACTAGAATACCTTCTAGCACAAAGAGGTGAATATGGAATCCCCATCAGAATAGACGTTGGTCTAAACGCCTGAGAAATCTGATAATTTCAAGAATAAAGAATTTTACCAAGTGGTCTAAAATGTAGTGTCTCTGGACCAATGGAAAGTGGGTTAACTTGTCGCGTCGGTCGATGGTCATTGAAACATCATCAGAACTGAATATGTACAAGATACCTCGTATTGGAAGCTTATGGTGATATTTTTCATTTGCATTTGGATACAAAAAACGATTATAACTATTCAAACGATTTCTTGATGGGTTAGAGGTAACATCATATCAATACTCATGAACTTCAACTAGAATGAGATAAGGAAGGCTGAAAATGTTTACGGGTAGAAACAACTCTTACTACGATGCTTAAAAGTTACGTTTGCACAACCAGGATGACCTATGATAGTGCAATCTTAGATGTTGATTTAGTTCTTCCAATGTTGCTGTCAGAAACTTAACTCTTTCCAAAAGTAAGTGAAATTGGGAAGTTCTAAGGTTAATAAAGATTTTGGACATATTTTCCACAAAGAAGTACCATTCGGTTTTCAAATGACAATGATAACTGTTGACTCTAGGTCATATATATGATGGTTCATTTTGAACGGTTCTACCATTGGGAAATATAAACGATACTCCATCATGCTGCCTCTACACAGTTGAAATATCCAAGGAACACGTCATCATGGATTTCCAAAATGATCAACGTCATCGAAAAGTGTAAAGCGATGACGAGGACAGTTCGGTTGTCAGAAACTTTATTCAGAATCAACATCACAATTAAACTAACTTTCCTCGATTGTAAGTGAGGAAAAACACTATAGCCAAAAAATCTCTTAAGAAATTGTCGATAAATTGACAAGATAAAAGATATCTCGAATTTCACAAGACTTTGTAAGAATTTCAACTTTCTTCCGCTACAACCTTTTGGGAAAATAAAAGAATATCATCTACTGAGATCATGTTTCCCAAGAGAAGTACCAATTTAATCAAAGTTAACAGTTGAAGAATTTGGTATGAAGCTAATTATCAGGGTTTAGAGAATTTGGTCTCGCTACCGAGGTAGATGAGAAGGTCATCGATAAGACCAGTGTGAATGCGTCAAGCTATGAAAGAAAACTCGTGTTACAAAGGTTGGTCAGCTAGACCATCAACTCGAAGTAGGGGATAACGGTTTTTAATCGTCACCCGAGGAACTTGCTAAAATCTAGGTATGATCCTAAGGTTCGAAGTTCCCTAGATAAGAGCTTGGTTGAATAAATTCCTAATCAGTAAGCTTTAGTAACTAAGTTCTTCCAAACGGTAGGAGTTACTCAAAAAGACGCAAGGAAACTAATGTAGTATGATAAAGTGGATTGATGATAATATCTCAGGTAAGACTTTGGAATATGACGCCTGGATATACGTCCTCAAAACGTACCATAATACTTCCTTTCACTACGCCACGTGCTAATAGGTCTTCACCGATTTCTCGATACTTGATTCACTCTAACAATGAGAAACTAACTCGTACTTCTATTTTACTATCTACCTATGGAAGTGATCGAAAAAGTGGCTAGTCGGAGAGGTTATGTTTATCTAGATAGGTGATAAGGTAAAAACAACTATGTGTTTATTATCCTAATACAAAGCTTACTCCTAACTTTCCGAGATTTAGTTTCTTCGGCTCCAGCAGTCACTGTTAATCAGTCTATTAGTCGCGCACTAATTAACAGATTTATGACATTTTGATATTATTCGTTACCATGAAACTGTGAACCAACATTCTGGTATAAAGGTATCTCTTCCAAATACCAGCACCTGTGTCCGGTATCAGAAATCATACCACTTGAATACTGGTTGACAATTCCTGGATATCGGACAATATCATCAATGAGTAGCGCCATTATAGGCTGATTACAGACTAGAGCCTGCTTGGGTGGGTGGTTTTAGACGACTGATAAGGAACTGGTCCTGTGAGGTGGTTCCATAATTCTAGGGGAAATACTCACTACTTTGAAGATTTTATACTAATCATAGGTATAACAACTCGTACTTCGGGGCAAATACTCATCGAAATGACGAGTACATCACCAAAAGAAATTTGGAAACTAGTATTGGTTAAGATGTCCCAAAGCCGGAAAGAGGAATTTACTAATAATCTACTTTAGCACGGGCTTAAACGAAAGTCGATCTTTCTCCTGAAGATCCGAAATGATAACTAGTGTGTTTAAGAAGATTAGTGCTATCAAGGACCAAAAGTGATTGTCCCCCTGATGTTCTTACGTCAAGTGCTACCCTTTTAGCACCACCTTGTCACTAGAGACATTTCTGGAAATTTTGACGAAAGTACAACTTCGTAGGAACTCCGATAGAAGGTAGACCAACAGATACTGCCAAGGGATCAAAATTATTCTTAGCTTCCATTCTCGAAAGGGTTGGTAGAAATGACTAGATGGTAATGCAATTGGTAGGTAATTCTTTTGTGATGCACAACTATCGATATAGTAGCCCTGCTTCAGGGCCATCAACTTATCTCAAATCTATATCTTTCCTTGGCAGGCAAATTCTTTGCTTATAATTTAGATGCGTTTGCCAAAATGATCTTCTAAAAGGTCGATAAGTCGACTAAGTCACTCAAGACTTAGAAAAAGTAAATACATTTTTCGTGCCCGACGAGGTGGCAAGATTCGAAAATTAAGTTCAAGAACCGAGAGTGCTTACATCACGTGTGTGAGGAACGCAATACTGCCCAACTTACGCTCTGATACTAAACTGACACACCCCGACCCAAAGTGTCCACTAGGACTCTGAATCGAGTTGTGTTGGCCGACAACTAGAAGGTGATGAAGCCATAAAGTGTAGTGATGTGGAAAATGTGATTAAATTTGAACCTAAATGTGCCTAAATACAAGAGTGCGCGGTGAGCGGAAATGAACCCATCTCACACGTGATGACTGAGCATAAGTTCAATATAGTAAAGTGGTTAAGAATTATACCCTCAAAGGTAGCCACCTATACTGAGATTCACCAAGAATCCTCGTCGATGCAAATGTTTACCAACTAAAACCTGGAGGGGCGAAAAATAAGGGTGAGTGGGCCTAAAAATAAAGTTTTAATAAAAACCTTTCGAAAACGTTATAACCCGCTTGTCGTAAAACCTGTATAGTTTCTAGAAAATAATACTACGTAGGTATGAAAACCAATGCATAAGAGCAGCGAAAATTGAAGTATGCCAAGTCATAATATCTCAGCAATAATAAGTGTAAGTCAGGTGTGAAACTAATATAAAATAGTATGCCAGTCGGAGTCACCTAACGTGACCTATACGACTGGATCTATAACTCATCAATCTAGGCTAGCACACAAGTTGGAGTCACCTAATGTGACCTATACGACAGGCTGGGTATAAATATGTACGCTCAAGTGCTACGATCACGTGAAGGCTGTGCAATAAATCGCGGGTCACCTACGAGTCGAAACCACCTATTGTGGTCTGTACGATAAGCTGGCACCAGACTTTGATCCAAGGTAAGCGTGTGGTGCAGGAAGTGAACGATCACGTGAAGGTTGGCCCTAGCCCTGGACGGGAGCACTAATACCGGGGTGCAGCCATGATGAGCTCTAAACAAATGTATGCATACCAATGCAATGTAACTCATTCCATCATATAATACTCACCTGAAGCTTACCTGAGTCTCCATAAGATCACTTAGCACAAACACATTTCATAACAATGCAACATTTAAAAATAATACATTTTCTAGACATGGCATGAAATGCAATACTCAATTTAAAACATTTTTGGAAACCGTAAAGACCCACTCACCTGGAGTCCGCGCGTCAATTCCCTTAGCATGAATATCAAGACGTCATGAACGATCGTCGCCTAGAACAAATATTCAATCACATCTCATAATTCTTATCGATAGAACTCGTAACTTACATAAAACACATCCCCAAGGACGTTCTAGAATGATTTGTGACCCTTTGACCAAAAGTCAACCGTTGGTCAAAGGTCGACGGCAGGGTCCATAATTCTATGTAACTCTATCCGGAAGATCTGCACCTCGGATTTCTGATTCGTAACTTTTAAGATACACATTATGCTTCTAGAATAACATATTAAAATCTTACCACGATCCGACGGTCGGATCTCCGCCACTCACAAATTCATGTGGTGGTCAATTAGCCGATCAACTATGAAACTACATTAAAACATTAGAATTTCACTAAACGGATGTCAAAAATGGATTCAGAACGTCGAATTACCCTAAGTTAGATCTTGGGTCAAAACCCGAAAAGAATCAACAAAAGTCAATAGTCAATGCAGGGAATATTCCAAAGAATATTTCTCTTCTTCAACCTTTTTGGTCGCCAGATTCTGCAGATTTTGCAAATTTTCTGGCAATCTTTAGAACTTCATTTCCCACTCATTTCTCAATCAAATTCGACCCATAATATACCAAAACGAAGTTAGAGAAATGTAGAATAATATTATACCTACTTGGTGTCCAAATGGTGGCCAAAAAATGGTCTGAAAGACAGTTATCCGCGGAAAAATTGGGTTCTCGCCAAAATTTTTGGGAAACATTTGAACTTCCATAACTTTGTCAATACTCAATGAAATTGAGTGATTCAAAGGCGAAAATCATAGCTTGGAACGAGACGAACAAATTGATACCTTTGCTAATGGCTGACTTGCATGGTTTAGCCGAAAAATGGTTTGGAAAGTCACGAGTTCGCCGGAAACTGGGCAAACCGTAAATCGTTATAACTTTCTCATTTTTCAGCCAAATCACACGATCCAAACATGAAAATTTATCTAATCAACGATCAGAATCGATTTATACCTTTTTTGAGTTCAAAAGATGGCTGAAAATTGTCTGAATCATGCCTAGAAGTCTCAGCCCAAAACCTTGTTCTTCAAACTCGTGTTTCGGGTTCGTTTTCAATGAAACAAAAATCACAACGGAGTTGATGGTGGTGAAGTCATGCAGATCATGGTGGTTTTGATGTTCAACAAGCCAAAATTTTGATGGTGGTGGTGGTTTGTTTCACGAGAAGAAAGGGAGAGCTGAGAGAGAGAGTAAAAGAACTCTCGAGAGAAAGAGAGAACGGGAGAGAAAAGGGAAGAGAGAGAGAGTTCCAGAATTTTTGGGTGCCCACGTGGCACTCACCCAATGGTTAGACAAAAATATCACTTGTCCAATTAATTATCAATTTACCAAAATATCCTCGATGTTGAAAACCTCATAAAATCTTCGTTATAATTCCGAATCACATTCTGTTTGCGCCCACGCGTTTGCAACGACGAATATTATGAGGATACGCTAAGAAAATAGATCTTACATGACACGATAAGGCGGCCACACAAAGTCAACGCATTTGCCTCGAAGGGCATTTTCTTAAATTCACTTATTAAAATTATAAAAATCGTAAAATTGGGAACGGGTCGTTACATTCAACATTTTGTGGGGTGCTAATATAAAAAGCCTAAATTTATTAATTATTCCATTAATTAGCATATTATATAATTTATTTAAAAATTGAATTTTAATCATATTGGTTTTTATTTGAATTAATATTAGATTAATAACCCGCTTATATAAATCAGCACCATTCCTACCTCGATCTCATAACATTTTAATAAACACTTTCAACGTAAATCCGATTCTAACTCATAATCTCCATTCTTCCTCAATTGATCTCTTCAACTCATTAATGCCTTCTTTTTTATGACGAATTAGTAAACAAGCCAAAAGAGATTTTTACGTAATTTGGCATGAAGATAGCCCTTTGTTTAGAAGATGCCTTTATGCATTACGAAGATGCCTTTATGCATTACTCTAAGGCCTTTTTTCCCTTTAGAAGGTTGTTTGACAATGAGGCCGTAGCCTGTAATGGAGACTATTGATCCCTAGAAAACTCAAGATACAGTAGGCCTTTCGAAGGGGTGAGTTGTACTTATGCTCTTATTTTCGGTTTTTCTGTTTTTTGTTGAAATTTTTTATGGTACTTCAGAGTGTAAGATATTCCAAACTTTTTAACCATTACAAGTGTAAGGTAACTTCTGCGAATTAAGTATGGGGTCCAATACAAGGGGAAAAGTCAAAGATTGCACAAAAAATCAATACTTCTAGTAAAACTTGTCTCATATGAAGTCGTTGAAGCATGCATGGGGAAGTCAATACGCCAAGAATCTAGAGAAATCTACTTTCTGGGTAAACGATCAAGTCAATTTCCTGGACTGTAGGAAAGTCTTGGCGTTCATTTCGTCATGGGAAGAATTAGAAATGTATTGGAGGAAACTGGCGAAGTCTGTATCCTTGTAACGTGTAGGGTTCGCTTCATCAATGAGTTTAGGTGATGGCCGAACTGTGCTCTTGAATGGCAGGCTGTGCAATGAAGCTACGGATATTCGAGACTTGCAAGAGTTGACCAGAACCCTATGGACCATGCTCTTGTATCTCCCATTGCTAAATATCTGCATTGCATGCATCCCCAACAGTTCACCACACACATATATATCAAACTCAATATACTAATTAATATATATGTCAAGGTTCTAAAAGACGTTAGGCGCTAGTCGGGCTGGGGCGTAACGCCTAGACGGTTAGGCAGGGGCCTGACGGATTTAAGTAAATCTGTTATATTTTGTGTAAATAAGTGTCTGTTTATACTTAAAATATATATAATTACATCATAAATTACAAAATAGAATGACACATATATTATGAAGTATTGAAACGTAATGAAAATATGGGGAACAAACATATAATGTGTGTTCATTTAAGTATTCAACAAGTCTCTTACAATTTATTAAAAAAAAGAATGCAAAATGAAAGTTATTATATTATGAAGTATTGAAACGTAATGAAAACATGGGGAACAAGCATATAATGTGTGTTCATTTAAGTATTAAACAAGTCTCTTATAATTTATTAAAAAAAAAGAAGAATGCAAAATTAAAGTTATCTATTTTCTGTCTAAGTGAGTCACAACCTAGGTGGGTGTCTAGGCGGGTCTAGGCGGGTTCCTCAGCAGATCTAGACGCCCTTTCTAAATTTTCAAACGCCTAGGCCTTAATCGGAATGATGACCAACCGCTTGGCGCCTAGGCGGAAATTTTTAGAACAATTATATATATATATATGCGCTTAGTTATGACATGATTAGTGTTGTTAATTGGAAGACCATTCAACCCAAAAAAGTGGGAAAGAGGGCTAGTAATATTGTTAATCTGTTAGACTACCATGAAATTTAAAAGTTGAAGTTCTTGGAAAATAGTTGTAAATGAAGCAAGCCAACATTTGTAACTAGCTTATGTTTGTGGAACTCAAGGAAGAAATTTTTTGTGTACATGTGACCGTACGTATGTCAACGTGGCACTATAAATCTATACAAATTAGGGTGAAGTGTCGATTTAGTCCATGAACTATCACCTTAGTGAAAATTAGGTCCCTGAATTATTTTTTCGGTAAAATAAGTCCTTAAATTCATTAAAAATTGCTAATTTCATCCCTATTATTATATTCAAAGCTATTTTATCCAATTTTTCATCAACTTAAGTCAAATGACACATTTTAAAGTGTAATACCGTTATTTTTTTGCCTATAAGCCCTTAACATTTCATATAGGTTGCGAATCTAACGTCTAATTTACCATCCGAAGCTAACTTACACTATTTCTTATGAAAAACTACCAATTTACCTTCCAAAGTTAACTCCATACACTATTTCTTTATGAAAAACTATCAATCTACCCTCAAATGTGTATCACATGCAAGTAACGTGATTTAAATTGACAAAAAATTGAATATAGTAGCTTCGAATATAATATTAGGGATGTAATTGGCAGATTTTTATAATTCAATGGCTGATTTTTCTGAAAAAATAGTTTAGGGACCTAATTTTCATTGAGGTGATAATTCAAGGACTAAATTGGCAGTTCACCCCACAAATTATAACATGTAAACTGTGCCTAGGGTTCACCACTTTGGATTCAGCTAGGTTTCGTTTACTAATAGGTTATTTCGGGGAAATTAGTCATGTCCAGCCAGATATATAGTTGTAACTAGCTAATAAGGTTTCTGTGTCTCAAAGAGCTTGAAAGAAACTGTGTTATGATTGGTATGACAATTGGAAATCTTACAAGGGATGAATGCAAGGATCGATACGAAATATGATGTACCTATTCAATATCACATGCATGCTTCATGATTAATTAATTGATAATTACCAACCTCAAGATGATCGCCAACGTTGACAACGAAAGAATTTGGAAGTGGTTCCACGGTTACCCATCTTCCTTGATTCTGTATTTGAAGACCCTCAACTTCATCTTGAAGGAGAAGAGTTAGGAGGCCATAGTCCGAATGGGGTGGCATGCCTAGTGTTAAATCAGGTTCAGGGCACGCAGGGTAGCAGTTCGCCACAATGAGTTGGCTACCATCTTCAAATTCCTCCAAACTGCCTTTACCCTCACCACCTTTTGTAGTTTCCACCAATCCTAGGCTCTCCATGATTGCCTCCATTAGCATTAGATACAAAAACTTCGTGCTCTTCGAGTAGTTCACGACTGCTTCCCTATGCATATATAAAGACATGATGTATAAAATTCGAATTAGAAGTCGATTAAAAATCAAAGTGATTGCATCCAAATATTATTAGGATGTACATAAAAATCAATATAAGTAAACAAAACAAATTGAATATCCAAATGTGTGTGTTAAGGTAGCAAGTTGATGTATGACCGAGAAAATACAATCACTGGTTGTATAACTATGTGCTGATCTCTTTGAACACGTGCTAGGTCACTTGATGAGAAATACAATAGTCGAATACAGCTCATGATAGAAATTTTTACTCATCGATGACTAACAGAACCCTAAACTTGAGATATATATGTGAGAAGAGAAGCGAAGAATCACCTTAAGTCCGCTGGAGAAGAAGGCCAACAGGACACAGTGTCTTGTAAAGGATGGCAGCTAAGTTTCAGAAAGTCTCTCCAGCAAAATACTTTATCATTGTTCTGGTTAAAGCTTGTTCCATACCTAGCTGGGGAAGACAAATCCTTTGACATGTACTTTGATCTCTCATTGAAAGGGAGCTCGAAAAATCTTCTGCTTACATCAATCATTTCAAGAATAACATCGCCTTTGATACCATGGTTTATCAACTGCAACAATAAAAATGATTAAGGGTTTATATTTAGTTTCATAAGTTTTGTCATATGACTATTTATGCATATGGACCTATATATATTTAGGGTTCCTTTTCCCAAAAAATTGTGCGCCATTCAAACCAAGCGGGATCCTGTTAGAGAAGCAGAATTATATGACATGCATATGGACAGTTATAAAACGATATGAACTAGATGATGATCACATTAAAGAAGGAAGGAACATGCATACGATTGAACATCAACCTGAAAAAACCCGAATTCTTCGCAAGCGTTTGCAAGGGACTGTATTACTTGGGATCTGTTGGACCCTTGCAACTGAGTAAAATCAATAACTGGCAACTTGAGGTTATGCTTGCTAGCATTCCCAGTGTCTCCCAAGTCGGGTCGTTCTTGGATGGGCAATATGTACTTGCTTGGAACCCTATTCAGCCCTCTTTCACATAAATGTCTCACTCCCTTCTGGAGGTATTGGATTTCTGTTTCTTCATTTTCGATATTGTTTGTACCATCAGCAGTACTATTTAAACCCATTTCAGGTAACATACAGATATTATCAAAGAGAGAGTAAAATATTTATAAATACAAAGTAAAGCAATGGATGGCAGGAAGGAAAATTATTGGGTGGCTTTGAACCGTTTATTTTCAAAGATGTGTGGAGAAGAAAAGGGGTGGCTGGAAAGCAAGGGAGGTGGGACTAGAGGCAATACGTTAAAGAATAATTTCAGAGGTGGTGTACTACTTATAGGGAGGGAAAGAATGGACTTGTTAGAATTAGCAAGTTTTGAGATTTATACAGGGCCTGGTCCCATAATATATATATATATATATATATATATATATATATATATATATATATATATATATATTTCCATATTCCTTGTGCAAATTAAGAGACCTTTGACCAAGTTTAGTCTGACCTTGTATGTAGCAAAAAGATCGAAAGCTGAGTCTAAATCTTGAGGCGGTGGAGCATGGCTGCTGGTGAGGAACTTCGGCTATCGACATGGCCCGCGTAGAATTACAAAGTCAACATTTCCTAGGCCTTTGCGGGGCGATATTCTTCTAGCAGTAAATCAACTTTGTCTTTCAACTCTTCATTTCTCGGTCGTTGAAGTAAGTCATCTTTTAGGTAGAAAATTTTGAATCTTATGTATGATGAATGATGATGCTAAAACTAGCGGCTTTGGTAACAACGCAAGGACTAGGCTGATATTGACTGATGCTAGGGCTTGTTTGATTTAATCATTTCGTTTTTAATTTTTCTGAGGAAAATTTTAATGAAAAAGGAAGCATGAACAATATCAAAAAAATGTTCATGAAATGAAAACTAGAAAACCAAAAATTCAAAACAATTCTACGTTGTTTTCACTGTCAAGTTGGTTTTCATATAATCTTCTTCATTTCTCCCACCTTCATCATCTTCCTTCTGTCATTCCTCATCTTTCCCATATACTCTTTTGCAATATCTTGCACACATAATAAATACAAAAATATAAAAACGAAATGGTTTTTGAACAGGGCACTTTTATGTTCTTGGAAGTCAAATTTTTCATAGGGTCAAAGGACAAACATTTTGACAAATATTTTTACACTTCTTTTAAACCTTTAGATTACAAAACATCCAAAGGTCCATATTCGTTCATTAAATGACATGGATGCTTAAGTGGATTTTAACTAATATTAAACATAAAAATAAAATTCAAAAAGCATAAAATATGGAAGGTAATTAAAAATAAAATTAAAAAAGAGAGAGGAAAATAAATCACACTTTAGAAAAGGAATTTCTTTTTTTTTTTAACGGATTCCTTTAAACCTGTAGATGACCTTTAACATGAAAGATGGTTAATCCATCCAAACCCATCATCTGCAATATTGCCTTCGGTGTTGCTTCTACAATTGTAGACTAAAAGTAGTTTTTTTCTTAGTTTTTTTAATAGATTTGGTGTTTTACTCAAGAGTATAGGTCTAGTTGAAGGGGAATCACCATACGTAGTGGAAACAAATTCATTAATTAACTCATGGCTTTGTTGATTATTTCTTGGCAATCAATCTTTTGCTCATTCCTTTTTTGTTATTTATTAGGGTTCATTTTTTATAAAATGAAAGAGGAGAATTCATCCAAGGCATTGCAGGGAGGAGATGGAGGTTATAGTATTTTCATGGTTTTGCTTTTCTTATTTTTTGATTTTTTGTGCTAGGTTCAAAGTTTGATTATTGGTTTTTTCAATTTTATCGTATTAGATATTAATTTTTAATTTAGATTAGTGTTTTCTTGTTAGTTATAATCCACATCATCATCCAAGTCATTTAATTTTAAAACTCTCCACATCACTCTTAATCTAGACCATTGAATGTTATAAAATCTAAAGGCTACAAGGAGGTGTAAAAATATTTGTCAAAATATTTGTCCCTTAATCATATCCCCACATATATAGGAGCTATCCATATGAGTCGGTCTCGCCTCTACGTAAAATATGTTCTTTGAGAGGTTTTGATATTTATTCATACCTATATATGCTTACTTTAAGGGTAGCAAACAAGTTGTTGTTTCATTATTTTTGACCACCTTAAAATCAAGTATTATACAATATCAAAGTATATGGGATTGGGATTTTTTTTTTTTTTTTTTTGGGGTAAACAAATGAGATTGGGTTAAGCTACACAATGATCATGTCATAATTTGGTATTGATCCCAACAAACAAATTATAGGTCATTGTCATTCATGTGAATCGAACTGAGCCTCACACGTAAGTACAAGTAAAAAAAAATATCATTAAATGGATAAACCGTAGTACTTGGAAAGTTACCCTTACTTTTAGACCATAGTTCTTCTCAGTCAACGGAAAGGGATCCTCTCCGGATCCCTTCCACCAAGTCCACCAAGGCCACAAATCCGGGCCTTTGAAATTTGGTCCAACGGCTAAAGTTATTATAACTTTTAAAGTATGCCCCTATTTGTAGCCGTTAGATCAAATTTCAAAGATTCAGATTTGTTGCCTTGATGGACTTGATGGAAGGGATCCAGAAATGATCAATTTCCTTAGTCAACACTTCAAAAGCCAGCCCACATTGTTCGAAGCCCGTGGTAATTTTTTACGAAGGCAAAAGTCCTCCGTCATAATTTTTGCGACGGCAACATTCCTCCATCTTAAGATTTGCTATCGTATCAAATGCCAAGGCAATTACCACTCAGTACTACGATCTAGTGGTATTCCTTTTCACTTATAAGTAAGATGTATAAGTTCGATTCTCGTCAAATGCGAGTTTGAACCATATTATTGCTAGCCCATAGTGAGACTAAGCTCACTCCATCTCTTTTAGTGTAGATAATATCATTTGTTAAAAAAAAAAAAAAAAAAAAAAAAAAAAAGTCAAAAGCAATTATCATATACCGTTTGCTGTTGAAAACCTAGGTTGAACACTCACGAAAAAATCACGTAAATATGTATTTACTTAAGTACTCGAATGCTGAGAGAATATCTGTTATTCATTCAAGAGCAAGCATGGCTTTAAATAGCCTTACAAAGAAAGATGAATGCTGAAAATATGCAGCCCACGTTTTACAACCCTAGCAACGTGGTATAAAACTAAATCAAAACAGAATCAAATAAGTTATCCCTAAAGACTAGGACTTATTAACAACTGCTGAAACAACCCTACAAACTAGGAGACCTAACCCTAACGGCTAGGAAACCCTAACAACTTCAACATCCTCCCTTAAACTGAATGTTATCAGCAATCAGTTTATATCCATGAGTGAATAAACACCCAATAGCCCCCGTAATTTCTGAAACACGTCCATCTTCAGAGGCTTGGTCATGATGTCTGCCACCTGCTAATGCGAAGAACATTGAACCAATCCCACAACTTTATCCTTGGTGAGCTCTCGAAGAAAATGGAACCGAACATCTATGTGCTTGCTATGCCCATGCATCACTGGATTCTTTGAGAGCTTAATAGTAGAACTATTATCACAATAAATTGTTGTGGGCTTACACGGTTCATGATTGAGCTGCTGCATGATCCTCCTTAACCAAACTGCTTGACATGCACTTGAAGCTGCAGCGATAAACTCTGCTTTGGTGGTAGATAACGTGACCACACGTTGTTTCTTCGAGGACCATGAAACTGCCCCTGAACTCAACATAAAAACGTACCCAGAAGTACTCTTCCTATCATCCAGATCTCCAACATAATCATTGTCAGTGTACCCAATGAGTTATTCTCTTCCTCCCTTCTTATAGAATAGCCCAAAACTCACCGTGCCCTTTAAGTACCTCAACACTCTCTTTGCTTCTTTAAGATGCAACTCACTAGGTCTTTCCATGAACCTACTAATTAAACTGATAACATACATCATATCTGGTCGCGTTGCAGTCGAGTACATAAGACTGCCCACGATTCATTTCTATAGAGTGCCATCAACTTCTATTCCCTCTTCATCCTTCATCATTTTGAAACCAGGAACAATAGGATTATGAACTGCATTGCATTGGTTCATGTTAAACCTCTCTAAGACTTCTTGAGCATATTTCCGTTGACTAACATAGATGCCTTCCGACCTTTGAAGCACTTCTAAGCCAAGAAAGTAGCTCATTCTCCCAAGGTCAGTCATGTCAAACTCAGTCATCATTGAATGCTTGAAATCTCTAAACATGGACTCATCATTCCCAGTGAATATAAGATCATCAACATAAAGGCAGACAATTAACATTTTACCTCTATTCATTCTTTTGACAAACAAGGTGTGTTCATGTGGGCACTTCTCAAAACCTTCATTCATGAAATATGACTCAATGCGGCTGTACCAGGCTCGAGGAGCCTGTTTCAGACCGTATAGAGCCTTGTTAAGCTTATAAACCTTGTGCTCCTGCCCCTTTTATTCATAACCTGGGGATTGTGCAATGAATACTTCTTCATTTATTTCACCATGGAGGAAAGCTGACTTAACATCTAACTGATAAATAGTCCAATCATTTCGAGCTGCAAGTGAGAGAATGACACGAACTATATCCAAGCGAGCCACGGGTGCAAACACTTCTACATAATCTATCCCATATTACTGGCTATACTCTTTTGCAACCAAGCGAGCCTTGTACTTGTCCACTTCACCTTTCTCGTTGAGCTTCATTTTGTAAATCTATTTTACCCCAATTACTTTCCCTTCTGGTGGCATCTCTATCAATTCCCATGTATTATTTCTCTCAATCGCTTCAATTTCTGAATCCATGGCCTTTTTCTATTTGTCACTTTTCACAGCCTCTTCATAAGTAATAGGATTTGACTCAGCAAATAAAGCTAGGTGAGCCATATCTTCCTCCTCGGAGAGACCTTCTCCACTCACATAGTCTCTCATCCACACTGGTTGTCTTCTAACTCGTCCTTCTATGCCAGTTATTTCTGTTTGATCATTGTGATCAGATTCCTCGCTCTCTAGTGTTGTTTCATCAATCTCAAACTATTCTGCATTGTCATCATTCCTTGGATCTTCTTCTTCATTCATTTCCCATTCAAGATCAGCCATGGTTGTTTCTTGAAGAATGTCACTCCAGTCCCAAGCTTTGTCTTCTTCAAAAACAACATATCAACTTATCACAATCTTCTTAGAAGCTGGATCATATAAACGATAAGCTTTGGATTCCTCGTTGACTCCAAGTAGAATGCACTTCATACTCTTATCATCGAGCTTAATCCTCTTACTGTCAGGAACATGCACGTGTGCTAAACATCCAAAAACCCTAAAGTGCTCCACTGATGGTTTAGAACCACTCTAAGCTTCTTCTGGCGTCATACTTCTCACTGCTAGGGTTAGACTTCTGTTGAGCACATGAATGGCCCAATTAACTACTTCTGGCCATAAGATTCTTGGCATTTTCTTCTCCGTAAGCATGCTTCGAACCATGTTCATAATGGTTCAATTTTTCCTCTCCGCGACGCCATTCTGTTGGGGAATGTAGGCAGCTGTCAACTGCCTTTGAATTCCATGCATGTTGCAAAACTCTGTGTACTCAAGTGAAATGAATTTGCCTCCACGATGTGTATGCAGAGTTCTTATGCTTGAACTGGTTTCCTTTTCAACCTTAGCCTTAAAATTTTTGAAAATACTAAAGGCTTCTGATTTCTCAACCAAGTAATACACCCACGTTTTCCTACTGTAATCATCAATGAAAGTAATGAGATACCTCTTCTTACTGTTGGAGATTAGATTAATGGGCCCACATATGTCTGCATGCACGATTTGAAGGTTTTGAGATGCTCTCCACGTACTCTCTTTTGGGAATGGATCTCGTTGCTTCTTTCCCACCAAACACTCTTCACAAACTTCCTTGTGTGCTTTGAACTTTGGTAAGCCTTTCACCATATTCTTTTGCTAAAGGACTCTTAGACCGCTCCAACCCAAATGTCCATATCTGTGATGCCATAATTGAGGTTGATCGTCCTCAAAAACGTTGAAACATTGTTGTCCTTGTAGTTGTGTGCGAGCTAGTAAGAAAAACATGCGATTTTCTGCCATTATGGTCTCCCAGATCAGTCCTCTCTCTGGATGGTAAATCCTGCACTTGCCACTTTTGATAAAAATGGCAAGACCATTCTCTTGTAATTGCCCAATGCTCAGTAAATTATTTTTCAAATCCGGCACATAGAATACTTCAGTGATGACCTGCATGATTCCGTTGACTTCCATACGAACATTTCCCTTTCCTAGCACAGCCACGCTTGAATTGTTCCCCAACTTCACAGATTTCCAACATTTCCTTCTTGCCACACATATGATTGTTGCATCTTGAGTCCAGGAACCACAATTCTTCTATGTCGACCTCCTTGATATCCACGTAGGCCATTAATAGCATTTCTTCACTAGTTTCTGCATAGAAACCTTTCGAATCCTTCCTCTTCTTAGGACATTCCCACTGAAAATGCCTAAGTTCATGACAGTTGTAACATTCAAGGGTAGACCTGTCTGGTCCATTTCTACCCCTTCCTCGACTTCTTCCTCTGGAACTGCTGCGTCCACCTCACCCACCTTGTTGGGCATCATGAGTCACCTTTAGAGCTTGCTCATCCACTGTGTGTCTCCCCATTCTTTGCTCGTGTACGAGCAAGCTGCTATGCAATTCATCGATGGACAAGATGTCTAGATCATTTGACTCTTCAATGGAGCATACCACATAGTCATATTTAGCAGTCATTGATCTCAGAATATTTTCGATGACCACCACATCTTCCATCTTTTCCCCATGAATCCTCATCTTGTTGGCTATGGTGAGAGTACGTGCAAAGTACTAGTTCACTGATTCCCCTTCCTTCATGTGCAGAATTTCAAACTCTTTGCGAAGAGCTTGTAACTGTGCACGTTTAACTCTTGCTATGCCTTGGTACTTCTGCTTCAAGGAGTCCCAGATGTCATTCGCGGTCTCTTTCTTCAATATCGTTTCCAGGATTGAACGATCAATGGCCTGGAACAAATAATTCTTGGCCTTCAAGTCCTTTAGTCTTTGATCTCCAATGGCTTTCTTCTGTCCATCTGTGAGATGACTCTTATGTGCTACTACAGGAATTCCAGTCTCCACCAAGCTCCAATATTCCTTAGAGCGCAGGAAATTCTCCATAAGCATGCTCCAATGATCATAGTGTCCATCAAACCTCGGGATTACAGGTTGCACAAAACAACTTTCACTCGTCATGTTGTCGTTGTTGAACGATGAAACTAGCTTTAATCAGGCCCCGTGGTGGGTCTCTGATACCAGATGTTGAAAACCTAGGTTGAACACTCACGAAAAAATCACGTAAATATGTATTTACTTAAGTACTCGAATGCTGGGAGAATATGCTGGGAGAATATCTGTTATTCATTCAAGAGCAAGCATGGCTTTAAATAGCCTTACAAAGAAAGATGAACGTTGAAAATATGCAGCCCATGTTTTACAACCCTAGCAACGTGGTATAAGACTAAATCAAAACAGAATCAAATAACTTATCCCTAAAGACTAGGACTTATTAACAACTGCTGAAACAACCCTACAAACTAGGAGACCTAACCCTAACGGCTAGGAAACCCTAACAACTTCAACATTTGCGACGGCATATGGCTGGCGTTGTTGAATAGAGACACAAATGGAGTTTCCTAGTAATGTAAGGTTAACCAAAGTGCATTCAACTTATCAATAGTAAATCAATAGCAATATTCTCAATTTTACAATATCAAATGTTTACACTATTAATAAGTGACTACAAGTCTACAACATATCCGTTTTTCAAAAAGTTCAGTGAACCACACCTGAGAAAAATTCTATAAAATAAAACATAAGACTTTATGCATACATATATACACAATTGTCACAAATACAATTTCACAACATTTGATCTAAGAGTAACGTTAAGTAGATCAAATTACATATTAAACTTGCAAATTAAATGATGTGTCACAAATAGAAATAGACACGTTAATCAATATTTAAGTAATAATTCAATCGTCAACTTTCATATCATTTAGTTTTTCAAATTATATTTACAAATTTAATCTTCTTAACATCATCGTTGATCTACTGGCATCATTATACTGATGCCATCACAAGATTCACAACTAATCTCTTAAATAATGCTTCTCACCTCTACCAACAAAGCGACACCAATTTGTGTCTTAATTTTAAGGCACACATTAGTTTTGTTTTTGTTTTTTCTTTTTTTGTTTGTTTGTTTTTTTTCATTTCTGTTGACGTCAAGTCTAATCGCAATCTCATCAATGTAACTGCTTTCACATAAGCCATCAGTACTTATGAGGACCGACACCTTTTCTGAAGTTTTTATTTTTTTTTTCCGTACTTGGCCGTGACCTTTTCTTTAGTTTTTGTCCCTACGTGGCCGTCCCTGGTTGAATGCTACTAGAAGTTCCAAGGCTCGCCATAATATTCTTTCCATTTCAATTCATGTATGCATTAGTGGCGCGTTTACGTAACGGTAATGAAAATATGAAGAATTGAATTGAGGAGGAGTTAAAATAAGGAGAAGTCAGAGTCGAATTCCTGTTGAAGCTGTTTACTTAAATATTCTGGAATCGGAATAGAATTCCATAAAGCTATTTACTAATTCAGCAAAATCGGAATATAAACCAATATGATTACTAAACTACCCTTGTCCCAAATCAAATATTTTATACTTTAATGGGTTTATAAAGGATAATCTTGGAAATAAAAAAAAGTAAGTGAGAGCATAAAGGGAACAAAAGTGTCATTCCGATTGTCCAAACAATCATGAATTGGATTATCACCTATATCTAGGGAATCTAATTTCACCAATACAAGGAATTGAATTCCAAAATTTGTGTGGGCCCCACTTTTTTTTTTAATTCCTCTATGTTTAGTAAACATCAAAGTACTCCGTAATCAAAATTCAATTCCACATTCTCATTCCGATTACGAATACGTAAACGCGCCCTAAACGTAGAGTCAGGAGTTGACATCTAATTACATTAGAGATGTGTTTGTTTACCTTCACTAAGCCTCAGTAGACTGGACTGGTTAGCACAAGCCCATGTTTGTTAGCAATAAGGATTACGTTTAATGGTATTAACTGGGACTCGCGTCGACTAAAACCTTCGCTAGAAGGTCTTGGCGAGAAACCTCCAGAGCGAGCGGACTACTATTCCCGCTCTCTTCCTTCTCCTTCGCACCTTCGCCATTTCGTCTTCTTCTTCCTCGTTGCACCTTCGCCCTCTCGTCTTCTGCTCCTTGTGGGTGTCCAACCGCGTACTCTGCGTTCGCCACCAAAGGCCTACTCGAGTGGGCGGATAAGCACTGCGTTCGCCGCCAAAGGCCCCCCTCACCGACCCATTCTCAACCCCAACAGCCTGTTAATTAGGTTTGTGTTAATGGGGTTTGATGAATTTATGTTAATTTGGGTTAAATTTTGTTAATTTGGATAAATCTCGTTAATGGGGTTTAATACATTTATGTTAATTTGGATAAATCTTAATGGATATTAAAATTCCATTATTGTTCCTTGTTTTTTTGTCTGCAGATTCTTGAAGCAACAGAGAAAAAAATGGGAGTTTCAGTTTTTTTGGAATCATCGGTTTTGGCATTGGAAGTCTGAGGGGATTCTTGTTGGGTTTCTATGTTTTCGTCATTTCAGAGAATGAGGAAGTGGAGGTAAATCTTTTATTATCTCAGTGGAAATTATCCCTCTGTTTTTTTTTTTTGTTCATGGTGTTTGCTCAATCGATTGGGTATTTTTGTGTTTAGAGATTTTTGGATTAAACAATTGGTTGAACTTGCCAGTCTTGCATGTATTTGATTGCATTCAGTATCACCTGCATCTTATGAACCACTGATTTTGCAGGGATACTGTTCTGCAGCTCTGTGAGAGGTATAATTGCTTGTGTATGATTCTTAGAATTGATGGTCTGTATGTATTTTAGAATCTTAGAATTGATTTAAATTTGAATGATGTAGGTAGATGTGAAGTGGGTTAATTTAATGGTTGAATTGGTGGCGGTGGTGGGTGTAGGTAGGGGTGGACATGGTGGCAGAGCTGATTGGAGTTACATTGGGGTCAAAAGGAAGGAATGTGGTGCTGCAAAATAAGTATGGACCTCCAAGATTGTCAATGACGATGAAACTCTCCTCAAATAGGTAATTGGTTCCACATTTGAATTAGCCAATTGCTCTTTTAGTATTTTAGAATCTTAGAATTGATTTAAATTTAATACCGACTTAAATTGAGTTGTCCTTGGTGTTAATACATGACACTCAAAATATTATCTACCAATTTATCGTTCATTGCTCATGTGTTCTAGTTGGCATTTGTATCTAGAAGTCTACATGAGCATTGATGAGTCAATATTATATTATATATTTTACCCTATTCTTAGTATAATTTGGTGATTATTTTGGTAGAATTTTGATACTTTGCTTTATATTTCCAATATAGGACATTCAATTTCCTCTGGAGTAAAAGATGACCAAACGGACGAATTTTGGAGTGATTCAAATTGAAGGACGTTTGTGTGTCTCTTGGCTTATTCGTGTCAAAATTTGGGATTTTTCTACCAAGCGATTATTTTCTGGCGATTTATTGAAGAAGCAGTGCGTGTTGCAGTTTAGTGACGCTTCTGGGCTTAAACTGCGTTTTTGGAGCCCAAGATGACCTCAGATGGGTTTCGTGGCCTTCTGGAGAAGTGTTTAGAATAGTCCAAGCTTTAAATCCAGCTATTTTGGGCCCAGTTTTGGAGCTGAATTGGGTCCAAAACGTGGCTGTGCAGATTCCTAGGTGAATTTACCAAGTCAATTTAGGATTATGTTTCCTATTTTATTTCAATTTAATTAGTTTCCTAGTTTGATTCTAAGACCTTTGACTAGAAGGATTTTATTTAGGGTAGTATAAATAAGCCTTTTAGAGGAACATAAGGGGGAGAACGTATGCAAGATTTGGAGAAGCTTTTGTACAAAGCTTAGAGATTTTCTGACTTTATTCTACAAGGTGTTTTCATTCTTTTTCAAATTTAATATAATTATGTTGATTTTAATTATGAATATGTGTAGCTAATTTTCTTTTGCTAGGGTGAGGCCATGATCCCTAGCAAGAATATCTAGTCTCTTTCTAATTTTCTTATGAATTTATGCATGCAAGTTTTGGATTGTTAATCACTGTGCTTTGAACTATCTATTTGTCTTAGTGATTCGCGACCATTAGGATATTTAGAAAAGTAATTTGATGCAATTTTGGGGGAGGGCTGTCCCTAAAATTGGCTAAGGCTTCTTGTGGTTAACATGTGTAACTACTTAGGATGGACGACACGCCTTAGGAGTTATATGATTTTTCAAAAAGTTTTCACAAAGCTTAATGAGTCTTGCATGTTTATATTCGATATGGACGCCACGGACGGGTTGCATGTTAGATATACGTTCTATATTGGGGGTCCAAGTAGGGCATACTTTAGGAAAATCAAACCTTCAAAATATGCATGTGTAATTCATAAGGGATTAGGAGAACTACATAGGATTGTTAGGGTGACGACAGAACCCTAGTATTTTCTCATTTGAATTCTAAAATTTGTTTTCTTTTGCTTTCTCTAAAAATTGCAGATTTTAATTAGCCTTTTTAAATAATCCCAACGGAAAACGACCTTACTTGAACCGTTTATACTACAACAACCTTGTACTCTTGCAAGTATTTTGTGTGTTTTTATCTCTACTTTTGCAGTTGGTAAAATCCCTATCAAGAAATTGGCGCCGTCGCCGGGGATTGTTTAACAATTTGTGTTAATCATAATTCTTTGTTAATTATTTTTGTTAATAAGTCAAAAAAAAAATAATAATTTTCGTTTCTTTTTACATATCGCACAATCTGGGCAGATCCAGTTCATGGTCTGCACCAAATCCCAAAATCGGCAGTTAGAAGATTTTATCCCAGAGCCGGAATGAACTTTAAGACAAAGGCGCAGGGTGTAGTTTTTAGCGTGGGAACCGTCGTTAGAGGGGACTTTTCTGCAACATCTGTTTTCTGGGTTTTTGGACAGCAAGGATACCATGGCATTCGCCATACCAGATGCTGGGCTTCCATTGAGGGATACATTAGCAGCCCGTGCTAATAAGTTACCAAGTTGTATTGTATATCCAGCCGAGGAAAGTGACACGTTTGAAATTAGACATCATATGTTGGAGATTTTGCCTACTTTTCATGGATTAGCTCACGAGGACCCTAATATGCATATCACAGAGTTTTTAATGGGGTGCCGAAATATTATAGTGAAGGGTTTTACTGCAAAATCAATCAAACATCGTTTGTTTCCTTATTCATTGAAGGACAAGGCGAGAACATGGTTGCTCACACTACCGTCTGCCAGTATCACTTCTTGGGCAGAGATGAGTAACAAATTTCTTAACAAATATTATCCAGCCTCTAAAACTCTTGATATAAGAACTCAAATTTTATCTTTTGCCCAAAAGCCTCATGAAGAGTTTCCCGAGGCATGGGAACGTTTTAAGGAGTTATTCAGAAAGTGTCCCCACGCAGGCATTAATGGAGACACACGGATGGGCATATTTTTCAGAGGATTGAATTCAAACACTAGTCCAGCAACCTGCCACACCAGCTAGAGCTCCATGGGAAATTGCAATTGACAAGTTGGCAGAAACTACTCGCATCAGTTTTGAACCTGCAAAAGTATCAACATACAATGAATCAAAACATGCAGAATATGCAGGCTTCCGTAACTAATTTGGAGAGGCAATTTGGGCAGCTAGCAAGTAATATCACAGAGAGAGAAAAAGGAAAATTTCCTAACCAAACAGTTCCAAATCCAAGAGGTACAGAAGATTGTAGTGCAATAAGGACATTGAGATCCGGAAAAAGTTTCGATAATCGCAACACAGAAAAAAATGACAACAGGGACAAGGCTGCAGAAATTAACAATAAAGTTGCTGAATCTACAGAAAAAGATGCAGAAATTGTTTCTGGACAGATTTGGAACAGCTCACAATCTGTCCCTGCACAGAAATCAGAGCGTGTTTATGACCCTCCTCTTCCCTATCCCGAGAGGCTACAACCAAGGCTCAAAGATCAGCAATCAAGGGATTTCATGCAAACATTGGCTAAAGTTCATATTAATTTGTCATTATTAGATGCCATTCGAAAGATCCCTTCTTATGCCAAATTTTTTAAAGATGTTTGCAGTAAGAAAAGAAAGCTTGATGAGTAAGAAGAAAAATGTGCTAACAAAGCAGTGCAGCGCGGTCCTATTGCATAAATTGCCTCCAAAGAAGAAAGATCCAGGGAGTTTTACTATCCCTTGCACCATTGGAAGTTGTGATTTTAGTAGTGCTTTAATTGATTTAGGTGCTAGTGTAAACTTGATGCCTTATTTTGTTTTTAAACGTTTGGGTGCAGGTGAGCTGAAGCCAACGTCCAACATTATTCAATTGGCCGACCGATCAATTACTTATCCTAGAGGGGTCATTGAAGATGTTATTGTAAAGGTGGACAACTTATTCTTGCCAGCAGATTTTATGGTTCTAGACATGGATGAGGATTTGAAAACAACCATCATTTTGGGCCGTCCGTTCATGGCAACAGCCCGCACTCTTATTGACGTTGAAGCCGGAACACTAACATTCCGAGTTGAAGATCAAGCGGTTGTTTTTAAGTTGTTTGAAGCCATTACACATCCAGGTGATAAGCAAGAATGCATGCGGGTTGATGCATTAAACAGTTTACCTCAGGCTAAATTTATGATCAGATCATCCACTGACCATCTGTCCATAAAACCTCCAAATGTGATACCTGATTGCATAAGGCCTAAACCGAAGCAGCAAAAAGTGATGCATGATGTCCAGCCGATTCACATTAAGAAAACACATAAACCATTGCAAGGCAGCCCAAATGTTGAGAAAATACAGCCTAGTAAAAAGGTGTGGCTGTTGAGTCCAGGGAGACAAGAGTCTCGGTGGAAAGGCGCTTATATGGTTAAGCAAGTGTTTCAAAACGACAATGTGGACATTGAAGCAGAGGGCAGGGGTTGTGTGTTCAAGGTCAAGAAGTATCTACTCAAGCCATTCCTAAGGAAGTTCAGCGAGTCAAAGACTCTGAAGGATCCAGCAACTTAATTACTGGGCTTCTGTTCTGTCTAGCTACAGACGTTAAATAAAGTGCTTATTAGGAGGCAACCCAATCCTCTAACTTCTTCTTTACTCTCTTTCATTTTCAGTTCATTACTTTAAGTTTCTTACTGCATTTCATTTCTTAGGTTGTTGTTCTCATTTCTTTAATTAAACACAAACAAAAAAAAAAAAACAAAAAACAAAACTTGCTTTTACTTGTTTAATTTTTAGTTTACAGTTAGTATTTTCTATCTCTCACTTTTCACAACTTGGGTTTTTGCAGACAGTAAACAAGACAAACAAGAGCATCATCATCAACCCAAATATGTGATTAAATTTGTAGAGACAGAATGTTGTGTTGAAGCCATACATGCTACATAACACAAGAACAGAGGAACGAGTCTTATACCTGTTGCAGGCACAGAAGCTTGACCGTTGATTTTTCCTTTGTGACTCGCTGGATCCGCAGCTTGGGTTTGCTTTTCTCTCGGATATACACTAGATCCAAGTTAACTACACACAGAGACAGACATTTAAGATATGATATTCTTCATGCAACTCAACAGATCTTACACATGCAAGACTAGTGTAGTCGACATCTTTACCTTCGGTTTTCGATCTTTATCATTTCTTTCTTGTGTGCTGCCGTCTCCAGATCTTCAGAGTCAGTTCTTATGCTGAAATCAGCCAACGAATGGGTGTGAGCATCACAGTCCAAGGACATGTCGACACTAGCATCAGAATCACAGTTTGGGGGTGAATGCATTTTTACCTGCCCACTGCTGGAATCTTGGTTGATTCGACATGACATTGTGCACTTTTGGGTTTTAGGTACATTTCTCCTGTTGTAGATCCGTATACTTTCGTAACAACAACATGCATGCATACATTAGATCTTTGATTTTTGATAAAATCAACCCAGTGGAACGCAATTACAACCAGGAAAGATGTTTACCTTCGGGATTTGGGTGTTGTAGCCGAGATTTGGCGAGATGAACTCCGTGACTGGACCCGAGAGCATTGGCGAATATGGCACCGAGGCTAGGTGGTGCAGAGATGTGAGAGGGCACAGATCACTTTACTGTTGAACTGAGATGAGGAACAGCTCTGGTTCTCCTTTGCCAAGAGATGCAACGAAGAGAGATGAGAGAGGGCAATTAAGAGTTTTTCGGTTTAAAGAGGGCTGTTTTGACAGAATGCGAACCAGGGATGCTCTCAGAAATGAGAGAGATCTAGGGTATACAAAGCTTTCAAAGTACGAGACAAATCTAACCCTTTGTTTCGAATCCTAAGCAACCAGTGGGCCGATGCTTGCCAAGTGTCCAAAGGATGGCGTTCCCCATGTTGCTCTGACATAAGTCTTTTAAATTAAAGAGAGGGAGAGCAGTTCGAATCTGGGCTCGAGGGTGGAAATGTGGCATCCAATGCTTTCCACATGTCGGTGCTAGGGTTTTGCTACGCACATGTGGTGTACTTGGGCTGTCCATGTGGATTGTCTGCTTTTGTTTTTTTTCTTGGGCCTTTTCTTTGTGGGTTGGGTTTCATACCCAATTGATATTCAATTGGTCCGTGTTCATCCCTTCCAGGCCCACATTTTGTCCTGCCCAATGGATTCTACTTCCCACCAGGTGTGTCCATTTTTGATTCAGTGTTTGTTTTGAGTTTTATTTCACGACTTATTTTTGTTTTCCTATAATTTTGTTGTTTTTCTTTAGTGTGTCTAGTAGATTTAGGTGTTCGTTTTCTTTATTTTGTTTTTATTTATTTATTTCATTTGTCTTTGGTTTATTTTTCCACACCTTGAGGACAATGTGTGATTTAAGTTTGGGGGTGGGAAATAAAATTTTAGATTTTAATTTTTGAGTCAAATAAAAAAAATTTCTTCTTTAAGTCAATATCCATAGATTATTTTAAATGTTATAACAAATGGACATGGTGAAGGTTAATCCCATAATAGAGTTTTTTCCATTTATCGTTGCTTAGACACTAATTCATGAGTTATACTTTGACACTTTGCACGTTCACATCAACATGGTTTGTGGGGAGTGAGATTGGAACACTTACTTTAAGTCTAAGGTCATTTTTAAATTTTTGTTTCAAGAAAAGTTAATTATTGTTATAAATAAAGTAATAATTGTCCCACCCGAGACTTTGCCTAGTAACCGGGCCAGTCCTGTCTAATCAACAGTGATTCTCGCGTCAAACAGTAGAGTCCTAGGCATGGGGCAGGGTGGTTAGTTGGTTTCGAGTGAACTAGCATTACACGACCACTACTATTACTATTGGAAAAAAAAATCGAAAAGAAGAAAAAAAAAATATGACAGTTATGTTTCAAGTTAAGTTGTATGAAGTATGGAATAAAAGGACGAGAGGTAAAGGTTTGAGTCGAGTCTCCTTAACCATGTTGGTTCACTTTACACCACAGGAAGTTCATGAATTCTTTTCTAATTGATTCTAAATGGCTTAGACTCTGTGGTGAGGTTAGTTTGAACTTTTGAAAAGATGTTCTAATTTTTAACGTCTTCTATGGATTGCAACTTGAAGGTGGAAATTTTGTTTTAGTTTACTTTTGTTTAAGTTTTTAGGATTGTTAGTTTTTATTTTTATTTTTGAGTTTTGTTTTGCTTGAGGACAAGCAAAAAGCTAAGTTTGGGGATATTTTGATGAGTCAATATTATATTATATATTTTACCCTATTCTTAGTATAATTTGGTGATTATTTTGGTAGAATTTTGATACTTTGCTTTATATTTCCAATATAGGACATCCGATTTTCTCTGGAGCAAAACATGACCAAACGGACGAATTTTGGAGTGATTCAAATTGGAGAACGTTCGTGTGTCTCTTGGCTTGTTCATATCAAAATTTGGGATTTTTCTACCAAGCGATTATTTTCTGGCGATTTATTGAAGAAGCAGTGCGCGTTGCAGTTTAGTGACGTTTCTAGGCTTAAACTGCGTTTTTGGAGCCCAAGATGACCTCAGATGGGTTCGTGGCCTTCTAGAGAAGTGTTCAGAATAGTCCAAGCTTTAAATCCAGCTATTTTGGGGCCAGTTTTGGAGCTGAATTGGGTCCAAAACGTGGCTGTGCAGATTCCTAGGCAAATTTACCAAGTCAATTTAGGATTATGTTTCCTATTTTATTTCAATTTATTTAGTTTCCTAGTTTGATTCTAAGACCTTTGACTAGAAGGATTTTATTTAGGGTAGTATAAATAAGTCTTTTAGAGGAACATAAGGGGGAGAACGTATGCAAGATTTGGAGAAGCTTTTGTGCAAAGCTTAGAGATTTTCAGACTTTATTCTACAAGGTGTTTTCATTCTTTTTCAAATTTAATATAATTATGTTGATTTTAATTATGAATATGCGTAGCTAATTTTCTTTTGCTAGTGTGAGGCCATGATCCCTAGCAAGAATATGTAGGCTCTTTCTAATTTTCTTATGAATTTATGCATGCAAGTTTTGGATTGTTAATCACTGTGCTTTGAACTATCTATTTGTCTTAGTGATTCGCGACCATTAGGATATTTAGAAAAGTAATTTGATGCAATTTTGGCGGAGGGCTAGTCCCTAAAATTGGCTAAGGCTTCTTGTGGTTAACATGTGTAACTACTTAGGATGGACGACTTGTCTTAGGAGTTATATGGTTTTTCAAAAGGTTTTCACAAAGCTTAATGAGTCTTGCATGTTTATATTCAATCTGGACGCCACGGACGGGTTGCATGTTAGATATACGTTCTATATTGGGGGTCCAAGTAGGGCATACTTTAGGAAAATCAAACCTTCAAAATATGCATGTGTAATTCATAAGGAATTAGGAGAACTACATAGGATTGTTAGGGTGATGGCGGAACCCTAGTATTTTCTCATTTGAATTCTAAAATTTGTTTTCTTTTGCTTTCTCTAAAAATTGCAGATTTTAATTAGCCTTTTTAATTAATTTCGTTTTTTCTTAATTTAGGTCATTAAATCACCCCTTTCCAATCTTTGTTTCTCAATAATTGATTAAGATTTTGGTTTAGCATTAATTGTTTTAAATAATCCCAGCGGAAAACGACCTTACTTGAGCCGTTTATACTACAACAACCTTGTTCTCTTGCAAGTATTTTGTGTGTTTTTATCTCTACTTTTGTAGTTGGTAAAATCCCTATCAAGCATCTCTTTATGGTTCCCCTTGTATTGCACACTGACTGCCCACAAAAGTTTGATCTTCCAGCTACATTTGTATTGCACGCTGCGGGACCATAGACAATTGTTGCATTCTATTTATGATGATGCAATCTGTGCATTTGGAGCGATGTAATCTGTGCATTTGGAAGGCTTGGCTACATGTGTAGAGGTGACAAATACAACATTAAACCAGACCTTGTATCTGTGGCAAAGGCTCTTCTTCTGAATATATGCCAATCAGCGTCTTGTGAGCCCAGAAGTTTCAGATGTCACATCCTCTCAGAGCAGCAAGCTTGGTTCCTTTTCTCATGGGATTACATATTCTGGACACCCCGTAGCCTGTGCGGTTGCAATTGAAGCACTCAAGATCTACATAAGTAGTTGAAGGGCACTGTAAGATATGTGAAGGAACTCAAGTTTAAGCACAAGTAGTTGCAACTTGTATGTGTATTGATGGCCAAAAAGATGTTAGGCGTTAGTCGGGCGGCAGGCAAGAGCCTATCGCCTAGGCGAGGATTTTTAGAATAGTGTTGATAGCTGATGATGGTGAAAATAATATGTAGACTTTCATGTAAAGCAAAATCCTTTCCCCGTTTTGTTTGTGAGATGAATGATATTTTCAATAAAGCATCTTTTATCTCTTTACAAAAAAAAAAAGTTTTTAAACAAGAAAGTGGAAGTTTTCATAATTAAATATAAAAAATAAAAAATAAAAATTTAGTTCTGGCTAATCCGGTACTGCACCAAACGCTTCACAATTTTAGTATTGCTTAGTCCAAACTAAGCCAATCCAGTTTAATCCTTCAAGTTAGTCTAGTCCGAGATAGTCCGATGTAGCAAGCACATCCTAAATGTTGTCTTACTTTAATAACATTCAGCACGTGTTAAATTTTATTACAAATTGACTTGGTGCAATTAGGAATTGTACCATATAGTGTAAATTATAATTTGATTCTGTAAATTTTTTGATATAAAATTTTATTCTCCAACATAAGATATGACTCGCAAATGAATGACAAACATTATAAATTTTACTTCTCACACATATTTTTCAATTTCGGCCCTCGATTAATGAATTGAAGAAGATCAATGACAAAAAATTAATAAAAACGTGTGAAAATTAAAAATAGGTGTGTAAATAACATTATCTTAAATTGATATCGTAGAAGAGTGATCGATTGTGAAACTCAAGTCACAAATCATGGGCCTTTTTTCTATTTAAATTTCATGTAATGCTGCCTTAGGCTTTTTATAGAAAATACTGGACTTCTTAGAAATCTAGAAGCCTATTCTAAATCACTTATTTTTCTAAAACAAATCTAGAAGTCTATGTTTTTCAAGAGTTTTTTCCCCTGCAAACGCATATTTTCTCGAGTACAATTCGACAGGCATAAGTTAACATTTTCAAAGGCCACACTATTTTGGAGGATCCGTCAACTGAAAAGAATTGTGTATATACACATACGTATATGTACATAATGAAATTTCGAGTCTAGCTAGAGTATGAATTCTTCCATGAAAGTTGAAACAATAGGGAATTTTATGTTAAGTTATAAAGAACATTAAGTGTGTGGATAATCATACATATGGAGGAGTTTAACCAAAAAGTGATAAGCAATTCATCTAAGAGATTCACCATCACGTATATAGAATATGTTCTGCATTATATAGAAGTTCCTCAACCAAAACTGAAACTAAAAACACACAAAACAGTATAATTAAACTAGACTATTTTTGCTGGCAAAACGATTGCATTAAGCATGTGCAACAAGGCAATGTGAAATGGGTCGCCATTGCTATGTTTGTATTTGATCAAACATATGACTTTGATTGTATTTATTCAAATTAATCAAGCAGGTTATCAGCATGGTGAAGTTTTCAACCAGGCAATGTGAATTGTGTCGCCATTGCTATGTTCGTATTTGATAAAACCTATGACTTTGATTGTATTTATTCAAATTAATCAAGCAGGTTATCAGCATGGTGAAGTTTTCAACAAGGCAACGTGAATTGGGTCGCCGTTGCCATGTTTGTTTGCAAAACATGGATGGAAGTCAACCATTATGAATATTAAAAAAGAACAAGAAAGTGGAGAGTGGGTCAACGCATGAAATATTATCTTATTATATCCATGTGTTAAAAGATTCATTCATGTTGTCAATTGGTTTTATAGTTCTCAACTTCTTTTTATGGTATCGGATCAGGTTGTCCCATGTGTGAAGCCTAACAATCACACATATGCTCCACGTCACTCAATTTATGTAGCACACATGTTAGACTTGAATCCTACATTAGAAAAGAGGAAACCTTACATGTGCTTAAAAGTAATTAGACTACTTATATTGCCAATTAGTTTTATGATATTACCTCAACTTTTTTCAAGGTGATTTTTGGACAAAGGCTTAACGGTATTATCATGCCATTGCTGAGGAAAGAGGATGACATCCACGATCAAGCCCATAATCTAATCTAGTGTTTGAAGGCTTAGAGTTTTGTTCATTTACTTGTGATGAAATTTGAATTATCGAAAAATTTATGTAATTGTTTTGACTTTGAGGAAAAGCCGATGCATGACGCACTGATGAAATTCTAAACAAATTTAACTCCAAACTCCTCAGGTTCTCCAAATTTTGTTTTCACTAGGTATGTGTGGCCTTTCTTCAACTTTGTATCAATTGACTTTTCTCCATTCATCCCTAACCTTTTTTAAAACATTTCTAGTGTACAACGGAGCAGTATGTTTTAGCAGGAGTGAGTTCACCTTCACCAATCTGATGGCTTATGTTCCGATTCAAATCTTCATCATTTTCTCTTTCCACAATTTTCTTCAGTGCTCTTTCATTTTTCACAACAAACTCTCAAAAAATTGTTGCTGATGTAACAAACCCATCAAAGAATGAATTAATACCGTCATTTCGTCCAGTAGTATTCATCATTGTAAAAAATATGCCAGATTATATACAGGAACCCAAGAGTTACCTATTTCCTATATTTGAGGTAGCCACACATTTTCTTGCCATTGCTTCAAGCCAAGTGTCAAACAGCCACAAAAATGTCACCTTAGTCTCATCTTGTAGAAGAGAACATCCGAATTGTATTGTCTGTAAATGGTGGTTTACTCTGGTGAATGGGAAAAGAAATTAGCCGCCCTTCCATTTTCATCACATTGGAATTCCATAGAAAAAATTAGGATTCTCAGCTTGCTTTTATCTCAAGTAAGGACTGATTGAGCATCATGTCCATCTAGTTGCTTGTGCCGAACATTCCTCAAGTGGTTATAAGAATCTCTGTTACTGAAACCAATGTGCTCATCACCAAGAATTGAAGAAACTTTTGTGATTGGCAAACAAGAATGAACTAGATAGGGATTGAAGTCACCATCATGAATCAAGAACACAATAACGTCGACGGAACCTATTTAAGAATGAAAATGTAGTCCTATTGAGCTGAAAACCGGTGTAGATGCTGCTATGATGTTAAACTTCATTCTATTGAGCACATGTCTACCGCAGCAACCACATCGTATAACTGCTCCAGAGAATACCTACATTCCAAAAACGCACCAGCCAATGTCTGTCATGGCTGATAATCAATTGGGTCATTAAGTAAGGCAATGTCAAATGTCAAATTTTGATACTTTGCTTTATATTTTCAATATAGGACATTCGACTTCCTCTGGAGAAAAATGTGATCAAACGGATGAATTTTGGAGTGATTCAAATTGAAGGACTTTCGTGAGTTCCTTGGCTTGTTTGTATCCAAATTTTGGCTTTTTCTACCAAACGGTTATTTTCTGACGATGAAATAAAGAAGCAGTGCGCGATGTTGGAAAGTGACTTTTTTTTGCTTAATTGCAATTTTTGGAGCCCAAGATGATCTCTGATGGGTTCGTGGCCTTCTGAAAAAGTGTTCAAAATAGTTCAAGCCTTAAATCTAGCTATTTTGGGCTGGTTTTGGAGTAGATATGGATCCTAAACATGGGTGTGCAGACTTTGAGCGATTTTTACTAGTCATATGTTTTCTATTTTATTTTAGTTTATTTGGCTTCCTAGTCTTATTCTAAGACCTTTTACTAGGAGGATTTAATTATAGTAGTATAAATAAGCCTTTTGGCCGGCCCTAGTTCTTTCTTCTCTATGCGAAGAATTTGGCCAAAGCTTAGAGATTTTCAAACCTTTACATTCAAAGTGTTTTCGATCTTTTTCTATTTTAATGAAATTCCTTTTGATTTTAATTATGAATATACATAACGAATTCTCTTTGCTAGGGTGAGGCCACGAGCCTTAGTAAGAATATGTAGTTTCTTTTCAATTTTCTTATGATCATATGCATGCAGGTTTTGAATTATTAATAATCGGTTTAAACTATCTAAGTGTTTTGATGATTCACGACCAATAGGATGTTTAGAAAAGTAATTTGATGCAATTTTGGTCGGAGGTCGATCCCTGAAGTTGACAAAGGCTTCTTGTGGTTAATATGTGTAAGTTCACTTAGGATGAATACCACGTCTTGAGGGTTGCATGGTTTTTCAGAGGGCTTTCACAAAACTTAATAAGTCATGCATGTTTATATTTCATCTGAATACCACAAAAGGATTACATGTTTGGTATATGCTCTATGTTGGGGATCCAAGTAGGCATATATTATGAAAAGCTAACTTTCAAAATATGCATGTAATAAAAGTCATAAGTAATTGGGAGAACTACGAAGGATTGTTAAGTTGACGGTGAAACCCTAGTGCTTTCTCAAATTGATTTCTAAAAACTGTTTCTTTCTCATTCTCTTTAATAGTGCAGAATTTTCTACTCTTTAAAGTTAAATTCGTTTTCATTTAATTAGGTCATAAAATCAATCTTTCCAAAATTTTGCTTTTAAATAATTAATTGAGATTTTGTTTAATACTGATTATTTAATAATCCTTGTGGAGAATGACCTTACTAGAGTCATCTAACTACAATATCCTTGTTACTATTGCAAAAATTATAGGTGTTTTAAACCCTTTTGCGTGTATGGTAAAAATCCTATCAAACTCCATTGCCATTGAATCCAACATAAACTTTCGTTGTATCGATTCATGATTACTTGTCAAAATCCCAGATTGTGCATTGGATTCGTTGTGGCGAAAAAATCAACAAGGATCCAAAAACTGTTGAACCAAAATGCGACTAAGCAGACATACGTAATGGATCCAATGTAAACGTAACAGTGCATGTAAACATACATGCATGTGAAGTTGGTCATGGCCCCTTCTATAGTCTCCGTGTAAACATACACGATGAGCAGATAAATCATTTATGTTTTATTGATGATTTGTGATCTACCTGCTTACTTGAAATATCAGCTTTTCATTGATGCCATGATATTACGTATTTATTATACAACAAGATATTTGGGATTCTTGATTTGTAACTATTGGTTTCTTCAAAACTATATTATATTGAGACGATTTATAACTGTTAGTTTCTTCAAAATGATTTTAAATTGAGAATTTACGAGATTTACCCGTCTTCTAGAAATAAATTATTTTTCGCTATTGTCTTGGTTTTCGTACTTACAATGTAGTATGATTTTGTCTATTATGCGGGTTATTACAGCAAGGGGTTAGTGTGTTCGAAATTTTATTTTTGCCCACTCACATCTTTTATTTCATGCCCCTCTAGGATCTAGTAGACTTTGAAGCTTTTGATATCGAGAATGGTGGCATAATCTTCCCTCATCAGTGTAGGGATTATTCTTAGTAATTTCTAATTAATATCTTCATATGTGTTACTGTAAACACGAATTTTTCCTGAAACGAAAGAGACAAGAACACGTGTACAAAGTAATATTTGTATTTTTTGATTTGTTTTTGGGTTACAATCTCTTTTACAATTTGCCTCTGATTCTATCTTCGTAAGGTGTTGATTTGGTGGTTTGGTTGTTGATCCGAAGGGCCATCGGAGCTTGATCTTTGGATGAACAGTTCTTCAAGGGCCTTTGGAGGGCTTGATCTTGATGAACGAGGATGTGTGGATTTGTTGATGGGCTGCTGATCCAAAAGGCCGTCGGGGCTTGATCTTTAGGATGAAGAGTGGATGATTTCCTTAAGGGCCGTTGGGGCTTGATCTTGAAGGTTGAGGATGAATGGATCTTCGAAGGGATTTTGGTCTTTATCTTCTAAGAACGATGAACGATGAACGATGAACGATGAACGCTTGTTTCAAGGGCCGTCGGGGCTTGATCTTGAAGTTTGAGGATGAACGGATCTTCGAAAGGCTTTTGGGCTTGATCTTCGAAGAACGATGAACGCTTGCTTCAAGGGCCGTTGGGGCTTGATCTTGAAGAACGATGAACGATGAACGGATCTTCAAAGGGGTTTTGAGCTTGATCTTTGAAGAACGATTTGGCGAAGAACGAAGAAAGTTTCCTTGATTCTTCGGGATTTGCTTGAGAGCGTTTGGAGTTTCAAAGCTTCAAGGCTTTTGTGTAATGTGAATTGGTGGAATGAAATGTATGAAATGGATTCCTATTTATAGAATTCCAAAACTTGATTTTTGGTTTTAAATAATCAGATGAAATAAATCACTTCTGCCAGGCGTTGACATGTGTCCTGTTTGATGACTTTTCTGAATTATTTTGATTTTTCGTTGATTCACACGCTACGTATAAAATTTATGTGATACATGAGCGTTGAAATTTAAATTTTTTGTCAACGTTTATTTTCACGAAATTTCGATGTCTACAAATGCCCCCACTTCAAGGCACGTCGCATACCTGTGCTTGTCACTTGTAGGCGATATGTTTTGAAGTTTCTCAATGTAGATGTCGATTCAAGAGCCGTCGGGGCTTGATCTTGAAATGGACTTCGAATTTCTTCAAGGGCCGTAGAGGCTTGAATCTTGAATTTTGTGCTGCAAGTTTCTTCAAGTGCCGTTGAGGCTTGTTCTTGAATTCGGCTGGAAGATTTTCTGGTTTCCTCCAATTGTTAACTTTCCACAGGCTTATTCTTGAACTGGGTTGGAGGATTCTCTGGTTTCCCCCGTATGGATCATGCGGTCCTGCAGGCAAAGGTGTCATGCTATAGTGATCTGTTACAGCTCACCATGTTACATTCTTCTCTGCTTGTTTCTTTTGCCTGGCAGAAGTGGTACGCAACCTTTTGCCTTTAAATGGTCCTGGTATAGCACTTTGAGGGCGAGCACTTGAGAGCAAGGCTCGGCAAGCAACCAGGCAAAGGTTCCGAGCAATCAGTCCCAGATCGGATGTTTGATTTCAGGTTCTGACTGATTGCTTTCTTTCTCCCTGTCTCGTAGGTAAGAGCAAGGGTGAAGGAAAGAAAAGGGAAAAGCATGATATGAGATACCTTTACTTTCGACCCTGCTGATATAAGATATGTTTGCTTTTGAAGAAGTAGCGGATGTACCAACACATATATTGGTTGCGCTTGTCTCCACACGCTTCGATGTATTAATTTTACCTGCCTCGTCTGTTCTTCAGGCAGATGAGGTATTCTCCCTAGTTTTTCCCCATGCAGATTTGACGTCTTTTCTTGCAGTATTTGCCCTCTGATGCAGGAGTTGAATGCAAACCTTACATTTGAATGGTCATTCAGAACATCACTTCTCAGCGGCTCATCATGCAGAAGTTTGAGTGGAAGTTCCGACATATTGTTTTTCTTCATCCTTGTCTTGTAGGTAAGAGCAAGGACAAAGGAAAGGACAGGGAGATTGCATGATATGAGATATTATTGCTCTCGTCCCCGATGATATGAGATACTTTTGCTTTTTGAAGAAGTCGTTTTCCACAGGTTTAATCTTGAACTGGGCTGGGCGGTTTCTTCTGCTAGAGTGGCTTCAAATGTCTGAATTTACTCCTTTTATCTGGAGCTGAACTTGATTCAAGGGTGGTGGACACTTGATCTTGAATCGGACTTGTGATTTCTTCAAGGGCTGGCGGGGCTTGATCTTGATGAATGGAAACGGGACCACGAGCGACTTCAGGATTTGAACACCTGGCAAGCAGACACGAGATGGAGGTGATGGTCTGTTTCTTTGTTCAATTTCCCCAATTCATATTGAAGAGGGTCAGGAGATGAATCTTCAAGATTGATGCTTCATTGTCGCTCGTCTTGTCTGTTCCCCAGCAGATGTGGTATCTTCTTTGGAAGTACATCAACAGTTGAAGATGAGTACTCGAAAGCAAGACTAGGTAAGCAATCAGGGAAGGAATAGAGCAGTCCGTTCCTGATTGGAAGCTTGGTACCAAATGTCGCCCGATTGCTCTCCTTTGTCCTACTTCGTTTTCGACCCTGATGATATGAGATACTTTTGCTCTGGTGTGATTTGTTTGCAGAGGCATTCTTGGGGAGGGAGAAGACTGAGTACTTCGAGGGGTTTTGCTAGGAGTGTTACTTTCGGAGGTGAGGAAGGGTTGGGCATTTTTGCAGGTCTGCCTTGCCATGAAGACGAGCGTCGACATATGTAGGGATTTTTTTTTTTTATAGCAAGCAGTCGCACTATTCCTTTACTCTTGTCGGTAACCGTTGGGTAATTGAAACAGTAAGATTCACGCGTTTTCTTTTTCACTTTGTCAGAAATCTTTGACAAAGTTGCCCGTGATTTACGCAAAGCTGAGGTTGCGTGTGAAAGGTGCCGACAAACCTGGAAAAGCTGATCTTTTGAAATCCGTGGAGCGGCGCCTCTTTGATCTTTGAACTAGTGGCCTCGTTGCCTCTTCGATTTCCGAACAGGCGGCCCTGTTGCTTCTTCTTTTATAGAGGCGTCGATGGTGCGCCAAAAGCATGCTCAGAGAGTTGTTGCCTACAAAGAATTCCCCTCTTTTTGTATTTTTTGAGAATTCGATTTACCCGACCTCTCATTCCTTCATCATTTTCGCAAATGGCTTGCCCATCTGATCGTCGTCTTGACTTGAATGTTGGGGAAGATGCCGAAATGTCTTCTCCAGACAATATATGGCACCCATCATTTTTGTCCCCCACTGGTCTTCTCATGATTGGGGACTCTGTGATGAAGAACGACATCACCGCTACGGTGGTGGCTAGGAATCTTCTCACCCCTAAAGACAACATGGTTCTCTCCAAGCGGTCTGATGAGCTGGCTGTTCAAGACTCTTTGGCTTTCAGTGTTCAGAGCGCGGGCTCCGTATCGAATATGGGCCAACGCCTTCTTGCTCGATCTCGCCAGGTCGAATCCTTGATGGCTGAGGTGGCAAGCCTTAAGCTGGAGATTAGAGGGCTCCGGCACGAGAATAGGGAGTTGCACATGCTTGCCAACAAGGCACCTATTGCCTTCGCCCTCTGGAGTTTCGCCGAGTGTTGAGGCTCCAAACAATCAACCTCCAGCGCCTCTTCTTCCTGGAGTTCCGCCGAATGATGAGGCGCCACCTGATCAATGAAGGCTTCCTCCCGTTCGCCTAAATTTTTTTTTTTTTTTTTATCACTCATGTAAATGTATATCCTTGTAAATTTTCAGAGATGTCAATAAATGGGTTTTATTTCATTCATATGTTTATCTTTCTTTCTTTCTTTCTTTTTTTTTTTTCTTTTTTTTTTCATTATATATATATATATATATATATATATATATATATATATATATCTTTTTCCTTTTTCTTTTTCTTTTGGTGCACCTGGCACCATCATTTTTTTCTTCTTTTGCTTTCGGTGCACCTGGCAACATCATTTTTTTATTTTTTTATATTATTTCTTTTCTTTTTCTGGTTGGTGCCCATGCACCATACTTCCCTCTTTCTTTTTTTATATTATATTTTCTTCTTTATTATTTTTTACATATGGTGCCCACGCACCATGTTTCCACCATCCTGCTGTGCTGTGGTGCACCGGACTCCACCATCTTCTTTTTTTCTATATGGTGCTCTGCAAGACTGGGTTTGTGGGTGAAAGCCCAGGCCTAGTCCGAGAGAAGACGAAGGAGGAAGGGCTGCATGTGCTGCTGGAGCTGACCGGCTAGTCGTTTGACAGCGGTCACTGGGCACAGCCGCTAAGCATAGCCACTGAGCACAACCACCAAGCACAACTACTAATCACAGCCACTGCACTGCATACCTGTTGCACTGCCTACCGTCGCACTGCCTACCGTCGATGACTGGCCCAACAGCAATGGTGTTAAGCTTGAAGTGGAGGAGTTGCAGGAGATGAAGGCGAAGGGAAGTCAGACCCGTACACTGCCGTATAGACAGCGTCAGGAAGATGCAGCTAGAGGAGATTTCGTCGATGGCGCATGCGGGGGGAGGAAGCTACAGAGAGCATGGACGCCGGGGAAGGGCAGAGACAGTGCTGCAGGAGGAGGACCTCGTGAATACCAACATCACCACCCGTTAGCACCTCGTTGTAGACCTTTGGCTTTAGCAGGTGGTGGCGAGGAAAGGACGGACGCACAAGCAGCAGCTGTTGAGGATCCTACTGCTCGGAGAGGGTCACGAGTATGGTGATGAAGTTGGAGACTGGAGAACGAAGAGCAAGCTGTCCCGAGATCACTGGAGCTCCGACGGCATCTGATCTGGGGTCGAGGGAGATGGTCGTGTTGCTGCCACTAGCGTTGATCAACGGTTGGTGCTGCATCGACACTCTGCTGCCATCGGCTTGAGCTGGGAAGAATGAGAGTACCTATCAAGCTTTCTTCATGGGTCTCGGTCTCGGTTGAGCTAATGTTGCAACACAAGCGGAGGCAGGGAATAAGAGCCTCAGAGGGTGATCCAAAAAACTGAATCGCGATTGGAGAGGGAGATGGCAGCCTGTGTGTACTCATTTTATGTTTCGTTTTCCTCCTGATCTCAACTGCAGCTCTTGGAGGCTTGGGTGTATGGATCGAAAAGGTCGACGGAAGCGGTGCACGGCAGAGCAGCTGGTGCAGCGAAGTGAGGAGGATGCCACCTATGGGTCCAGTAGTGGCGGCAGGACTAACAGTAGCAGAACTTGGTGTTGTCGGAATCGCAACGGGTAGGATAAAAGTCTGGCGAGCACAGGAGAGTGACGCAGAGTGCGACTAGTGAGTGAGCTCTGATAAGAAACTGCAACAATGGCGGCCTCTGCAACTGCAACAATTTCGTTATGCTCTTCGTTCGCAACCCATTGCAAAGTCTCGCAAAACCTTCAAACTTCGGCAACCCATTTCAATTTTCGTCTCTCTCCTCTTCTTCTTCCCACAAGCTGTCTTCTTGCTCTTTACGGTGACCCCACATTCCTGCTTTTGATCAAGTCGTAGGAGTTGGATTCAGCCGTTGTCGTCGAGATGTGTTTCTGGGTCGAAGAACCTGAGACGAGGGAGAGACTAGTGGCTGTGTTGATCCTTCAAGATGGTCCTTCACACAAAGAGGGCCTGGGCGAGATGAGAGCTTGGAGGAAGTTTTGAGGGAATTTGGGCCTGGATGAATGGGCTGTGACCTGCTGTAGATTTTGACCGAGGCTGTTTTGCTCCATCAATGCGGCTTCTAAGTGGACACTTCAACATATAATATATAAAAATATATTATATATAATTTTTTTTTTTAACAAAGTAATTGTAATAACATTGACCTCATTAATCAAACCTTTAATAAAATCTTTATTCTTTATTTTGATGTGACTGAACTCAAAGTTGAATGTTCGAGCTGCCTACGTACCCTTCCAAAGAAGAGATCAAGTCATAACGTAGTTCAAATACATATCTTTTTTTTTTTGGTATATTTTCTTTTTGTGCCGTACGCAGTTTATGCTCTTGCGGGCCAGGAGCATTTAGTTGCCGTTTTGCAGTTTCAGCTCGTGCAGGCAAGGAGCGTTGGTGCCGTTTGCAGTTTCAGCTCGTGCAGGCAAGGAGCATTGGTGTCACCTTTTAGGCTCGTGCGAACGAGGAGCATTGGTGTCGCCTTTTAGGCTCGTGCGAACGAGGAGCAAAATTGTTGTGGATTTGTCAAGCGGTATAGGGAAGGCGATCCTCGCAATCTTCATAGCAAGGAGCCTTGACCGAGTGATTGAAGAAGTCTTCGGGGAAGAAATCACGCATTGTGATGGCAACGGATGATCTTCGTGTCGCAATTTCATCATCCTCAACACTTTCATGTAGCTTTGGAGGTTGACGAGAGCTGCTTTGCCCTTTTTCCGATTGGCGACCTTGCGGAGGAGATGTATGCTTCTTGTGCAATTTCTTTGGAATGACATGAGTCCATCCTTCAACTTCACTTCACTTGACTGACATGGTTTTCGAGCATGCCCCCAGCGGTTGAGGTGAATATTTTGAGTCAAAAGAGCCAGAAGTGACGGTGGTATAATTTGATTTCACCACATCTTCAAGATCTAGCTCGATGATTCCTTTCTGAGCCAGCTTCATGATGAGATCTTTCAGCACGAAGCATTTTTCCGTCGGATGATTGATGAAGCGATGGAATTTACAGTACCGTGGACTGTCAGTACGATTCTTCTCTTCCGGCCGTCTACACTCAGGTAAGTCGATCACCTTTTTGTCAAGCAAGTCTTTCAACATAGCAACCACATCAGAGTCGGGGAATGGATAAGTTTTCTCCTCAAGTTCCCTCAAAGTGCGTCTACGTATCTCTTGATCATGAAAAGCTTCAGTTTGAATCATCTTGCCTCGTGTGGAGATTTTGAATGGAGCAGATGAGGTTTTGATGGGGGTAGTGTTGATGGTAAAAGCTTCTTTGGCAGGCTCTTTCCCAGTTTTGTCTACCTTCAGAGTAAACACCTTGTCCTTCCTGAAGTCGGAGATTGGCTCCTTCTTTTCGTGATGGGTGATGCTCAGCTCCATGTCGTGGGCGCGGGTGGCTAACTCTTCAAAGGTCCGTGGTTTGATGCCTTGAAGGATGTATTGTAACCCCCATTGCATGCCTTGGATGCACATCTCGATTGAAGAAATCTCTGAGAGCCTGTCCTTGCAGTCGAGGCTAAGATTGTGCCATCGGTTGATGTAGTCCATCACTGGCTCGTCCCTCCATTGCTTTGTGCTTGTCAGCTCCAGCATGCTCACGGTGCGGCGGGTGCTGTAGAAGCGGTTGAGGAATTCCTTTTCCAATTGCTCCCAGTTATTGATGGACTCGGGCTCCAGGTCTGTGTACCACTCAAATGCGTTCCCTTTCAGTGAGCGCACGAACTGCTTAACGAGGTAGTCTCCCTCAGTCCCAGCGTTGTTACAGGTCTCGACAAAATGGGCAACATGTTGTTTCGGGTTTCCCTTCCCATCGAACTCCATGAACTTTGGTGGCTGATAACCTCTCGGCATCCTCAAGGCGTCGATCCTCTTGGAATAAGGCTTTGAGTACAAAACGGAGGTATAAGAGCTCCCTTCGTGCTGTGCCTTGATGGTATTGGCGATCATCTCCTGTAGCTGCTAGATAGAAAGAGACCCCGAGAGCGCTGCTGGTTGGTCTGGCTCTTGCTTCTCCTCAGGCTTCTCCACCGGAGGCTCCTCTTCTTATTCGGCATCTTTCTTCACGCCAGAGTTGTCCTCCTTCCTCGCGTTGCGCTCCCAATCTGTTAGTGAGTGCGGTGATCTGCAAGTCTTTCTCTTCCACGATCCGTGTGAGCTTTGCGATAGTTTCGTTCATCTGGGCCAGCTGCTCTTCGACTGAAATCACGCCGATGGTCATGACTTGGGCAACCAACATACGTGGGTTTCCTTCAGCAGCATGCTTAGGTGCCCCTAGCGAGGTCAGGTTGATGACAGGCTCGCGTTTTTGATGTTCCACTTGCTCCCTTAATGACAAAAACTTTGTAGCGGCACGTTGAGGAGTGGTTGTGGCGCCAATGGATGCTCCGTTCGCGGCGGAAGTGTTCAGGCTTCTTCCCTTGGTGGTTGCGAGAACGACTTGTCCTTTGCTTGATGCCATTTGTGCTTTTTGGCGGTTGATGAGTGTGGTGACTTGCAAGTTTTGCCCCTCTACGGTCTTTGTGAGCCTTGCAATTGCTTCACTCATCTGAGCCAGCTGTTGTTCAATGGAGGTAGCGCCGACAGTTGCGAGAATGGCTTGGCCCTCCTTTGATGTCATTGATTTTGAGGTGTGCTTTGATTTCCTTGAACGGAGAAAGAGATGAGAGGTAGAGATTGTCCCACTGGGCGTGCCAAATTTGTAAACACGAATTTTTCCTGAAACGAAAGAGACAAGAACACGTGTACAAAGTAATATTTGTATTTTTTGATTTGTTTTTGGGTTACAATCTCTTTTACAATTTGCCTCTGATTCTATCTTCGTAGGGTGTTGATTTGGTGGTTTGGTTGTTGATCCGAAAGGCCGTCGGGGCTTGATCTTTGGATGAACAGTTCTTCAAGGGCCTTTGGAGGGCTTGATCTTGATGAACGAGGATGTGTGGATTTGTTGATGGGCTGCTGATCCAAAGGGCCGTCGGGGCTTGATCTTTAGGATGAACAGTGGATGATTTCCTCAAGGGCCGTTGGGGCTTGATCTTGAAGGTTGAGGATGAATGGATCTTCGAAGGGATTTTGGGCTTTATCTTCGAAGAACGATGAACGCTTGTTTCAAGGGCCGTCGGGACTTGATCTTGAAGTTTGAGAATGAACGGATCTTCGAAGGGCTTTTGGGCTTGATCTTCGAAGAACGATGAACGCTTGCTTCAAGGGCCGTTGGGGCTTGATCTTGAAGAACGATGAACGATGAACGGATCTTCAAAGGGGTTTTGAGCTTGTGAGCTTGATCTTTGAAGAACGATTTGGCGAAGAACGAAGAGAGTTTCCTTGATTCTTCGGGATTTGCTTGAGAGCGTTTGGAGTTTCAAAGCTTCAAGGCTTTTGTGTAATGTGAATTGGTGGAATGAAATGTATGAAATGGATTCCTATTTATAGAATTCCAAAACTTGATTTTTGGTTTTAAATAATCAGATGAAATAAATCACTTCTGCCAGGCGTTGACATGTGTCCTGTTTGATGACTTTTCTGAATTATTTCGATTTTTCGTTGATTCACACGCTACGTATAAAATTTATGTGATACATGAGCGTTGAAATTTAAATTTTTTGTCAACGTTTATTTTCACGAAATTTCGATGTCTACAGTTACATTGTATAGTTTCGTTGTAGATATTTAGATGCTTTGATTTCTATTACATTTAATTTAAGATTCATCACACTCAATGCGTACTCGACTCTATTTTTATACTCTTGCTTTAATTTATTTGTACTTTTACACATTATCACTTGCGTGTCATGGCTTCATCACTTTTCATTTATCGACCAACATGCTTCTAGTTCGGTATCCACGTGGATTTCTGGGTCCGGGTATGTCAAGTCCATATTTATTGTTTCAAAATTTATTTATTTGAAACAATACAATTTGAACTTGCCATGTCATATTCAATCTCTTCCGCTCATAGTGGGCTAATCCGATGGCTTAAGAGTTGTGTCAAAAGTTATATTCAAAATGGTGCAATGGATTTGGGGACACGCTTTTAACATACATTTTGACATCCATTTGTATGGCCCATTACAAAACGATTTACATTCATTTATAATGAAGAAAATAAACAAATACGGTTCTACAAATAAATACTAAATTTAATCAAACAATCATATAGTTTCATATTTGAGTTATTTTTGTTATACGTGATATACGACACAAAAAATAGACGGCTGAATCTTTAAAATATATGTACGAAGTGGCTAAACGTGTGTCAGAATATGTCAAAAGTGTACGTTTATTTTTGGATAGGGTAATGTTAAGGAGATCAAGTTTCTAAACCAAATTTTGTAAGCCAAATGATGTGAATACTAATGATTGGTTTATTACTAAAGTGTTGATTAACGTGCTTATTTTTTATTGATGACACATAATTTGGTCTACAAATTTAATTTAAAATTTTGAACTTAGTATTATCCCTTCGAATATGCTTTCCTCCAGACCAAAATAAGGGCTGTGAAAATATAATCCTTCATCTAATAAAAATATTGGAAGACCTAGACTTTTTCTATATTTTATTGTTCATGGGAAAGTTATTGGTAGAAGTTCAGAGGGCAGAGTTTGGTCTTTAACAGATTCGTGAGCATGGCGTGTAATACCCATTTGTAACAACAAGAGACAGTATCAAACACAATACCTTGTAAGTTGTGCTATAAGACAATATATCAATGGGTCACAACTTGGCTCTATATACAGGGCCGTGAATCTGTTCTATATCCTTTTGTCATTTCTCTCCTCTTTCAATGTTTCATTGGATAAATTATATACAAAGAATACTTTCATTTTTTAATGATATCGATGGAAAACCCCATACAAGAAGAGATAGGTTTGGGATTGAAATAATATCAGTGTGATTAATACTAAGTCATTGATTCAATCTGTCTCATATCAAAATGACGCACAAATAATTGTTTTGAAGCGTGAGAGTTTGAAAGTCCAACTCCAAGTTTATTTTATCTTGTTCTTGTTCTCCAGTTGTGAAGATAACAGTGGACTGGTTTTAATAAGTTAATTTTCCTGTTTTAAGACTAATTAATTTGCACATATAAAGAAATAAGGAACACGAGTGCTCAGAGTTTGTAGGTTTGTTAGCCAAGTCATTTTTGTTTTCAGGATACCTTATTATCGAAACAGACTGTCAAGTCAACTGCTCCACTGCATACGTCCTGGGTTCTGTCACAAACCAGCTTGGCCAGTTTCAGCAGTGTTAAAAGACAAATGTCAACAAATTAAATATTCTTTTTAATATATGATTATTTTCTTAACACTACATAAAAATTTGGAATAAGATTACTTTAAGCTTATAGTTACCCTCTTTTTGGCTAACATTTCACTAATTAATTTATAAAATATTTTCATTAAAAAATATACAATAACCAACGGATAAGTCCCATTTATAGCATGTCAAAGAAGGCATGAGTTGAAAGTAAACCCGGCAGTTTCTGACACAACATGAAAATAACGGGTTTCGGGTCAACATGATAACTAATCGGGTCATTATTGGGTGACCCGTTAAGAACCCGTTAATAATGGGTTCTTAACGGGTATACACGTGGGTAACCCTGTTTTGACCCGTTAAGAAAAAATTATTTTGATAATTTTAAAGTTTAATTACTAAAAGATTTATTATAAAATACAATAGCCATATTAATATATACAATATATTCTATATTAAATATATAGTTTTGTATTATTATTCTATATAAGTTAAAAAAAAATTAGTCATTATTTATTTTTATTATGAGAGTTCCTTATTATCATTACTATGATAAATTTTACTTAACATGTTGTTGTCCAAAATTAAAATAAACTAGTATAGTATTTGTATAGGCAAGAACTAAGAAGAAATACATACAAGTATAAAAAATGTGAAAGAATATATAAACACTTGTGATTCATCATTATTCCTTCACGAGTAGATAATGGTTACACTTACATTATCGTTTAGATTTTTAAAATCCTCCAAACCCTCATGAATAATGTTTTTTTATTTAAGAGCAACATTAATAAAATTAATAATAATTATTGTAGAAGTGTAAAAAAAAATTATACAATCACTCATAGTGACAAGCTTTACAACTTTCATGAAAGAGTCAGCTTCGAAATCCAACACTATAATCCATAAACCTTAAATTTATATTTAACCGTCGATTGTCATTTACGCTTTATTCTTCTTACTAAATTTCATTTTTTAAATTTTCTTTTTTGAAAACATGATCATCTGGCGGATGTAAGAAGATGAACGGTTCAAATCTTTGATATCAGGTTTCGATATTTACAGTTAACTGAAATATGAGTCGATGTCATATAGTTTGTAGAAACTTTATAAACATCAAACAATATTTTCACTAACCGTAAAACTCTGAATGTAAGATCCCACATCACCCAGGGGTGTAGATCTTGTAAGCCTTATATGTATATTCCTATCTCTACCTAACACGAGGCCTTTTGGGAACTCACTGACTTCGGGTTCTGTAGGAACTCCGAAGTTAAGCGAGAATGGGCCAAAGCAATCTCATGATGGGTGATCCACTAGGAAGTTCTCGTGTGAGTTCCTAGAAACAAAACCGTGAGGGCATGGTCAGGGCCTAAAGCGGACAATATCATGCTACGGCGGAGTCAAGCTCGGGATGTGGTGGGGGCCCAGGCCTGATCGGAAGTGCTCTGACGAGAACGTCGGGCCCCTAAGGGGGGGTGGATTGTAAGATCCCACATCGCTCAGGGGTGTGGATTTTGTAACCCTTATATGTATATTCCCATCTCTACCTAGCACGAGGCCTTTTGGGAGCTCACTGGCTTCGGGTTCCGTAGGAACTCCGAAGTTAAGCAAGAATGGGCCAAAGCAATCCCATGATGGGTGACCCACTGGGAAGTTCTAGTGTGAGTTCCCAAAAACAAAACCGTGAGGGCATGGCTGGGGTCCAAAGCAGACAATATCGTGCTACGGCGGAGTCGAGCCGGGGATGTGGTGGGGGCCCGGGTCAGGATATGACACTGAATATAATATCAAGGATCCAAACCGTTCATCTTCCTGCATCCTCTAATAGATCATGTTTTCAAAAAAGAAAATCTGAAAAAAAAAAAAAAAAAAAAAAAAAAAAAAAAAAAAAAAAGAAAACAAAATTTGATGAGAACAATGAAGCGTAAATGTAAACAACAATCAACGGTTAAATTTTGATCTATGATTTATATGATTATAGTGGTGAATTTTGAAGTTAAGCTCTTCATGAAAGTTGTAAAGCTTGTCATTACGAGTGTTTATATTTCTTTTCTATATTTTTTTACACTTCCCCATTAATTTAAAAACTATTAAAGACTTTAGGTAAGCGAAAATATACTTAAAAGAAAAATGCGTTTTTATGTTTTGGATGTGACAATATGGTATGTATATACTTATTTAGTATTATGTTTTTCATTTGATTATCTATTGGTTTAAAATATATTTTCCTCAACGGGTATTGGGTCAGGTCATATTACTTGTTAATATTATCGGGTCGATTTCGGGTCGGGTCATTTTACCCGTTTACTTTAATGGGTGTTACACAACATGACCCGTTAAGATATCGGATATGACACGAAAATGATAGGAACATGAAAAACACGACACGAATGCCAGGTCTAGTTGATAGTATACCTTAGAGATTTTTAATTTATTTCCCTTTGTGTTTAACATTTTTTGTGACGACCCGTCCCCAAAAGTTATAATTTTAATAAGTGAATTCACGAAAATGCCTTTCGAGGCAAATGCATTGACCATTGTTGATTTTTCGTGTCGTGTCACGTAAGATTTGTTTTCTTGGCATATCCTCGTAGTACTCGTTGCTACGAACGCATGGGCACAAACAGATCGCGATTTGGAGTTATAACGAATGAGTTATTAACGTTTGAAGTTGGGGATATTTTAGTAATTTAATTAATTTCTGGAATGCTCCAGAATTTGTGGAGAAAGTCTGGTGGAGCCACATGTGTGGCCAAGATTAAAGGAAATGAGGAAATGGATGGTGGAGATGCAAAGGAAAGAAGATAAAGGAGGGTGGGTGCTGCCCAGTTAGGAAAAAGAGAAAGGGAGTGACCAATGAGAGAAAGAGGAAATGAGGGGAAATGAGGGTAGTGAGAAGGAGGGGAAAATCGGTCCATTCCCTTCCACCCGTTTGCCTTTCGTGACCCGGTTAGGACCCGGCCTCCCAGTGTGATTTTCCTACTGTTTTGCACCATTTTCTCCGGCGAGTTGGGACCTCCCATCACCCATAAACACACCATAATGTTCCAGCATCCAGTTATAGCCTATAATCAACGAAATTTCATCATGGTTCCACGAAGAACAACCCACGGGTCCGAAGACCCTTCGTTGGAGATCCACCCCTTTTCTGAAATGTTTACCTTCGATCCACACCATCAAACGACTCACCTTGAACCCAGGAACAATGCCCAATCACTAGTTAGAGCGTCAGAGTCGAATTGAGGGCGAATCAAGACGCACCTTTTATAGCGTTTCTGGCGGGTTTAGATGAAATTGAGACATTTCCTGGCCAATTGGCCTTTACCACAGGTATGAAAGTTGTTCCTCTCATTGAGATCTTCATCTCTGTAAAATTTGGTAATTTTTAGAAATAGTTGAATTTTTCGGCAAGTCGGGGCGGCCGACGCCACCCACGGCGGTGCGTGGCCTGGGAGTCGTCAATGCTATTTTTAGGCTAATTTAAATGTTTTGAATTCAGTTTTAATATTCGAATGACGTAGGTTGATCGTTTGAACCTAATTTGATTATGATACCTTGCTTGGTTAATATATGAATCGACGATCCGACCGTTGGATCGTCACCAAACTTTAATATGTTATAGTACGTAATTTATGAGGATCATAGGAACTTACGGATTGGGATTCCAACATACAGATCTTCCCGAATTGGATTTGTAAATTCATAAAATAAAACGTTAACTGCCACTTGAATTTGCAATTGGCGAAGATCCAACCGTTGGATCATAATGAAATTTTAGAATGATGTTTTAGAAGAATAATGTGGATCTTTGGAAGTTACTGATCGGAAATCCGAGAAGCGGATCTTCCGGATCAAATTACGTAGTGTTGTGGACCCTACCATCCATCTTTGATCAACGGTTGACTTTTGGTCAATAGGTCTCAAATCATTCTAGAAAGCCCTTAGGGATGTGTTTTACGTAAGTTACATGTTCTATCGATAAGAATTCTAAGATGTGATTTGATAATTGTTCTAGGCGCCGATCGTTTGGGACGCCTCGATGTTTATGCTAGGAAGTCGTAGCGCGGACTCCAGGTGAGTGGGTTTTTGTTTTCTATATATATATATATATATATATATATATATGTATATATGCTTTACGATTTCCAAAAACTGTTTTTAAATGGATTTACGTTTTTAAATGCCATATCAATTGCATCACATTTTAGTATATGTGTTAGAACAAATATGCATATCCTTGCTTGACGCTGCGAACGCCCATGTAAGCTTCAGGTGAGTACATATTAATGATAGTGATTGCTATGGGTATGGGTATGCTTAGATGCATTAGTGCTCATTATCCTACACCTCGGTGTTAGTGCTCCGCCAAAGGCCAGGGCCTAGCTTTCACTTGATCGTTCACCTCCTGCACCACACGCTCACCTTGGATCCAAGGCAGGTGTCAGCCTGTCTTACAGACCACAATAGGTGATTCCGACTCGTAGGTGACCTGCGATTATTCGCACAGCCTTCACGTGATCGTAGCACTTGAGCGTACTTATTTACACATAGCATGTCGTACATACCACATTAGGTGGTTCCGACTCGTGTGCAGGAATTGGTAGATGAGCTATAGATTCAACCGTACAGGTCACGTTGGGTGACTTCGGATGACATATCATTTTACTTTGATTTATTTCACCTGGCTTACTTTATTGCTGAGATACTTGACATGGCATATACTTGGTTTTCACTACTCTCGGGTATGATTTCTATATACGTATGTATTACTATTTTCTGGGAAATTATACGGGTTTTACGGTGAGGGGTTATTATATTTAGAAAGAGAAATGTGTTTTCAAAAACTTTGTTTTTGCCCACTCACATTTTCTGTTTTGCGCCCCTCCAGGTTTTAGTTGCTAAAGGTTCGTATCGATGAGGATTCTTGGCGATTTTCAGTATAAATGGCTGCCTCTGAGGGTATGATTCTTACCCACACTACTGTACTTTACTTATGCTATGATGTCGCACGTGAAATGGGTCTGTTCCAGCTCACAGCACACTCCTATCTATAGACACTTTTAGGTTTAAAATTATTCGCATTTTCACATCACTATACTTTATGGCTTCGTCACCTTCCAGGTGTCGGCCATCACAGCTCGATCCGGAGTCCTGGTGGACATTCTGGGTCGGGGTGTGTCAATTTTCGTTGTCATTACGAATTACTTTAGTACTGTGGCAAAAGCTAAAATAAAAACTTTCTAGGGTGTGAAGAAAATATGGGCTTGTATGAAAGCGTGTTTAAAATAATTAAAAGTATTTTTAAATAATTAAAAACACTTATGATCATGTTTGGTAAAAAAATTAGATGTGATTATGAGTTTCAAAAAAGCATTTGAAGTGAAATCTAGAATAAATAACTATTGATGAGGTGAAAATCATATGCCAGATTTTTTTTTATGTGTATGTCAACTTTGCACATGTAAATAAATAAAAATGAAAACAAAATGGTTCCCAAACAACTAAAGATATATATAATTTTATAATAAAATGAGAGGTCTTTTAAATTACTTTTTTTTTTAATTGTCTTTTAAATTACTTTGAAAAACATTGATAACTTCCAAACATAAAAGTATAAATCTTGGGAAGTAGATTGAAGTGAGACATGATTTAACTGTAATTTTGTGCTAATATATTGTTTTATGCAACTTTCTAGGTAGGCAATTCCAAATCCCAGGAAATCCTTTTCCTTATTTGCCAGAATAACATGATGATGTAGTATAAAGTCTTCTATACTACCTCAATTCCCAAGAAGTAAGATTCCTTCTTAACCTTTCAATTATAAAAACACCTGTCTTACTCTACTTACTTACCCTATGAATATTGAAAAAGAACAAACACTAGAAGTACAAAATGGTTGGTCTTAAGATACGAGAAGCCCTTTTCTTTCACTTTTCCACGAGTTTCTTTTCCAACTTGTCATTTCTGTTTGATTTTCTTTTCCTTTGGTCTCCCTTTTGCCTGGTATTGCCTAAGATTTTGATTCCTTTCGGCATAAGAGAAAGCAATAAGTATTGCAGACGATGGATATCGGATACTCTCTGTTTTGGGAAACTGAAACTAAATAAAGCAGTGTTCTTGGTGTGATGGCTTTAACAACACGTTTCTTGGACGGTAGACTCATCTCTCTTTTCCTCTTCCTTAAAGCTTTAATATTCTCAAGTTCTCAAGCTACTTTAGGTCTTAAGAATGAAGCACCAAGACAATATCCCACACTTTCTTTGCTAAAAAAAAATAACATGACAACTGAAATGAATTAGTAAGGAATATTGTATATCTTCAGAAAAAATATGAAGTAAATATGAATAACTACCGATTGATTTTTTAAAACATTTCAATTAATAACTTAACGCCTTAAAAAATGGATATTTGTTCGGTCGACAGTTTTAATTTCTAAGTAGCCCTTTAAATTCCGCAATACTATTTGATGAACTGTTTATTTTCTAGGTCATCCTTTAAATTCAATTACGCAAAAAATCAACAAAATAAAAATTCATTTAATCATGTAATTATTGTTTCATAATTTAAGTATTTAGTTGAAATCATGATCTTTCTATACCCAATGACAGTTTGATGACTGAGTGATATCAGATTTTGGTTGAGATTATATTTGAAGAGGGACCTGAAAAATAGACGTACGGTTTTATATCATCATGCAACAATGTAGCTGCAATCTTAGTCTTGTTCGATACAAGTTTTGATGTCAACAATTCTTATTAGTATGCATGTGAAAGCGATGAAAGAACTTTCCACCATTGAAAATTGGTGTGTGCGTTCCAAGATAAGAAGGATAAAAGGAGAATGTCCAAAAGTGAAAGTTGCTAGCATTCCTCTCGATATTTTGTTGAGATTATATAATATCACATCATGATTAATGTAGAACGACAAAGAGATAGAGGAGAAATTTTGAAAACACAAAGCTTAACAGAAAAATGATAGAAGAACCAAAACTCGACGAGACTAAATTAATTCACCCTCTTTACGCACTGCATCAATGATCAATTTAGATCCTTGTAACATATAGAAGACTTCAGGTCTCTCCAGTCATTGCAAATTTATTTTTCATTGGTAATTATCCCTTAGAATGAGTGGCTATCTCTTGCAAAATATTGAATATTTAGTAAATTTTGTTGTCATGATTATTCCATTAGATTAAGAGTTTACAATGAAAACATATACATTTTATTTTTGTTAAAATTTTAATTAGTCTAGTATAAACAAGAAGAAGAATATAGAACACACTGCTTTTCTAGTTTCCTCTTAAACATAATTTTTTTTTTCGGTAATTGAAGCCTTAAGAATATTAATACTGATGACTGCTGAAATTGTGGAATGAGGATTCTTTCGGGATCCTCTTTGTGAGAATCTTGTGAGAATCTTGAGGATTCTCAAATCGTGTCCGTTTATCGTATATCATTCGATTAGAAATTATTTTAAATACTTTTATTTAGATGAACGGACACGATTTAATAATTTTCGAGATCCTCACAAAAAGAATCTTCATTGGAACTTGTGTATGCCTGCTCAACTCCCGATGGTGATCTCCTCCTATTTTTGTCTTTGACAGTGACACCGCCAAACTTACGTACTAGTGATTGGACAGTCATATGATTTCTCAACAGTTTGAGGAACTAGCTAGCTAGGCATCTTTCAGACGAGGAAAAAAGGAACCAGACATCGTAAAGTTTATGCTCATCTTTCTAATTAACCAACAACCCTTCTTACCGTCGTTAAAGTAGGATTATATATTTGCCCTTTAATTTGTTCTGTCAAAATTAAGAAACTGCGAAAGAAAGAGTAGCTTATAATCTAAGCTCTCCTCTTGCGATCATATGATTCCTTTCTTGTCAATTTTATAATATGGTCTACGTACCCTACCTTTTATGACAACTTTAGAACACGTAAAACTCAAGCCAGCCCCTAATTTTAGGATTAAAATAATAGGCATGAGATCGATCTAGATATTGTGCATATGGCCCTTGTTGTCAATATTTGCAGAGATTGATGTGTCCCGGCCGGACCAGAGGCCTTTCTGCATGTTATTGCATGCATTATTTTAGGTAATTAACTAGCTCCCCAGATTTTATTGGCACATGGGGTATCTTTCTTAATGAATAAATCCATTGCTCGCAAGTTATATTAACCAGTAATTAACCTTCATTATCAATAATCCATAGCTTCTTTCAGAGATTGAATTTCTCTACCTTCGATTGTATTGAGAAAAACTACTTAATATATAAATCCCTTGAACTAATTATTGTTCTTTTGTTTAATTAGAATCATCATTCTTTTTCATTATTTTTGTTTTTGTTTTTCAAATTCCTGATAGCCAAATTTGGTAGCATAGTCGATATTTGTATGAATATCGCTTCAATGCACATATAATACACAGACATAATAATCTATATGTTATAGATAGTGAATATTTGTAATGTTATTCATGTTCCAGACAAACAAAAAAAGATATTGATTTGTGCACTGCTTACAATGATAAGACAGTTAATCCTGGCCTTTTCTGAAACCCGAAGGGTTTTTCAACTTTTATTATATATGTAGATAAGATACATGATGAGATACAATGTTAGGTTTGAGGGTTCCTCAAAATAGAATCCAATGAAAAAACTATTAGCAGTAATAGTCAACGAAAACCAAAAACTACTTACGGCAATTTAAAAAAAAAAAAAAAGAAAGAAAAATTACATATGGTGCTTTACTAGCAGAAAGTAATAATATTTATACAATTTGATGAAAGTTCGATCCCCATCAATTTTCATTCCCGCTAACATTTAATACTTTAATTCATTAACGGCATCGTTTGTCTAACGATATCGATGTTCCAAAGCACTATAATTTTTTAGTTAAGAAGATGAAAACTAAGAAAGATCATGTATGAATGTGTGCCGCTATTATCTTGTCGAGAAAAATTTGTATGTTATATGTATATTTCTAGTCGTCAAAACAGACAAGACACGAACATACATTGAATACTAGCTAGTATGGTTTATGACATCCCATAATATGGATCATTCATGGGATTGTTAAACAGTACAAATCTCTCATTGTCCCAAAGAAAAAGAGAGTGGATTAAGGACCTACATTTCTTTCTCTATCTTGTTTCACACACACACACGATCTCACAGAAAACTTAAGAAGGACCTGATTAAATCTAGTTAGTCAGAGTTTATGGATCCAAAAGCCGTGTCAATCACTCAACTTGAAATGTCAAACGCTGGACAGATCTACCATCTTAACTAACAGCCATTAAATTACGCCACAAATAAACCCACCTAAAGCTACCTTAATCCTAACTTATCCTCTTCCCTCTTCCTTCCAAACAACACGAACAAAGCAATATTCACACCAACCCCTCATCTACCATCTCTCTCTCTCCTCGTTCATCATGCCTGTCAATATATATATATATATATATATATATAAAGTGAAGTAGTTTTTTCTTCATTCACACACTTACATTGAATTATTCAATCTAACTAACTATAAAAAATAAATAGCAATGCGCAAGAAGAAAAAAAGAGAGTAAAAAATCACATTTGTGTATTAACCTCTATTTTCATTACTCATAATAAAAAATAAAGAGAAGAAAATTCAATCCAAATGAATAAGAAAAGTTAAATTATACCAATGAAGAACCTAAATAATAAGAATTCAAAGAATACCAATTAGCTAGCTAGTTGTGGAGGAAAGGTAATTCATATGATTGATTGAACATAATTAAACAAAAGATGTACATCCAGAATTTACCAATTGGTTAGTTGTGAAGGAATTGAAGTAATTCACACTCACAGATGATGAAGGAATACAAATATAAATCCAGATCCAACTGTCTGAAAAACTCATCCAAGTAGCCCTCCTATATATAACCTGGAAATTCAATCTTGCCCAGCAGGCTTCAATCTATCCATGAACTTGTAATACAAATTATACGGACGTGATTGCCACGTTTTGGACCGTACATATCCCACATATATAAAACCCAGAAACCAAAAATCGTGAAAAATAAATAAGAAAAAAGGTGTAATAATGGTAGTCGTTGAATTGAATTGGCACCGATCCATGAAGCAGCTTTGATTTATGTACATGGGCAGCTCCTTTTGGCACGAGAGTTGATCATAAAGCTCGATCTGAACATATCTTCAACCTCTTCGCGGTTCGTGGTCTCGAAGAACTGCAGTTTCCTCTTGCATGAAGAACCCACCCTTCTGGCCGGCTTTCTCGGCGCAGGCGGACATGTAAGAATCGTGGGGATTTTGTTCTCTTTGGATGTTGGCGTGCGGCACTCGGAGACAACGCTGTCGTCGATATGAGATGGCGATGGTTGCGGTCGTGGATGCGGGGCTGAGATTTTGATGGTGGGGAGTCTTGGATTTGGGAGGTCTTGGCAGAAGTCCAGACCAGTGGCCATGGTGGTTTTTGTAGTGGAGAAATGGAGGAGGTGGGAGATGGTGTGACAAATATATATAAAGAGGTGTTTTTGTTGGGAGCGATATGTATGTTTCGTGGGGCTATTATATATTTATGGATTGAGGGAGATGGGAGGAGGGAGGGAGGGAGGGATAAAGAGGTCTCATCACAACGTGTTAAAGGGTGGGAAGGCGTGCGTTAGAAGGTAATACAGCTGAGAGAGACAAAGAAAGAAAGGTCATTGATGCTTCTTTATTCTATCTTTTAGCTACATGCCTTCTCTTTGGAAAATGACCCTCCCCCTTATATCTCCTCCCTCCTATATCAAATTTACCCTCATTTTTAACCTCCACCACTACGTTACCAATACATATTACCAATCTCTCTCTCTCTCTCCCCCTCCCCCCCTCTCTCTCCCAAGTAATAAATTCACATATAATAAAACTCTTTGAGAGTGAGACCTTGAATGAGCTGGAAAAAAAATACAGTTTTTTAGTGTTGTCTGATACTGTGAACCATTTAGTGAAATTATATTAGGAAGTAAAATAGTTATACTTATATGGGTCGAATAAGTTATTACCAAATTCCTCTCTCTTTCTCTAGCTTTGGGAAGGATTTCCGACCACGTTTTTTTCGCATGCATTCTTGTTGGTTGATTGTGTATGGATTGGATAAATCAAAGAAAATTTAAGGAACATAAATAAATAGGGGTATGTAAAAGGAGGAAAAGGGTTGTGAAAATCGTTTTCTTATTACCAATCTTTCTCAAGTAATTAACTTTACCTTTACAAAATTATAAAATCTTAACTTTAAAAACATACTCACCCTTGGAGTGTCAAGGACAACAAAACAAAAATTGAATTTTCATAAAACTTTCCGAGGATGCGACCTTGTGTGAGCGGGAAAAGATACTGGGTTTAATGTTGTATGGTATTGTGAAACGTTTCATGAAATTTTATTAGGAAGTATCTATATATCTATATCATTAAAAGAAAATAATTGTGTACTTACGCATAACATTTTTGTTTAATTCTGGGCCTAGTCTCTATTTTTGAGTGGTTGAGTTGTGAGGGTTATTATATGGAATGTTCTTTTAGGTCATCGAAATGAATGAACAACCAACAAGTAGCTAGCCAGCTTAGAGATTTAATTAGCTGATCTTGATCATCTTAGCTTTATGATCAGCTTCTGGTGTCATGTCAATATCGATCCTTAATTTCCTTTTGGGGTTAGATATTTGGCATTAAAGTTACATTCATTATTATCGTTTTCTATCTATAAATTGTCAAACTTATGGTAATGTGTTAATATCGTAAAGAGTATTTTAAGTTACATAAGTGAGCCAGTCATGTTATTAATTAATTTGTTTCTTAAATGGTAATGGCCAATTAGATATGTTTACTGAAAAAGAAGTATTGATGGAAAATATTAATTCAAAAGTAACCGAAGACATCTCATCCGTGACATTCCATTAGAAGATTGTGTTGTTTAATTGTGGATAGAATGCTACCGTTTCGATTCGAAAAAGAAGAAATGGAGAGAAAGTAATTGAGGTAAAAGATTTTGCTACCAAAGAAATATCAAATATATAGTTAGAAATTAGTTTCCAAAAATATAGCTGTACAATAGAAGCATCGAGTTTCTGGGGCCAAACCCCTTGCATGGTTGCATGACTGATGAATCAGATCTTATTCTTCTTGCTTCTTTTTTCATTATGTGTTTTTTTTTTTAGCTTTTGTTTTGGATCGACAGGTTAACGTAAATCCTACATTAGGGGGCAAAAGGTAGTAATCAAAAGCCTTACTTAGGTTATAACGACGCGCCCTGGAAGATAGTGTATCCCACTCTCTGACATGATACTCACGTTTTCTTTTTCTTTCTTTTTCTTTCTTTTTCTTTCTTTTTGGCAACCGGCACGATATTCATGCTCCATGCATGCAGACCGTTTAACGGATCCGCTTTCTTTTATTTCATAAATAAAATAATTATGATTTAAGATGAACTTTGTAAAATTTACAGGTATATTTTTCTCATTTTTTATTATTACATAGTTCGTATTAATATATATTTAGACATTAAAGGGCGGATAGCTTCTTGGTCTATAATTAAGAGTGACTAATATGGTACGTGTATTCTGTTACTGTAGTGTCTTGTGCCAATAGTACAACTATATGTGCAAGTTTCTCTATGTATGACGTTGTATTGGCATGGTACACTACCGTGACGATATACACATACTATGTAAGTGGATCTCTTATGGACAGACCAAATGTTTTTCAAAAGAAAAATAAACTTAAATAAGGATAGCCAAACCAACTTGGTCCAACTTTTTTCACTGCATATAATTTTAGGGTTTTGACATTTTAGAAGTATACATTTCAGATTTTTTTACATTTTAGACCATCCCTGGTACACAAAAATCATATGTATCTAGTTCAAATTATGTTAACTGCATCTTTGGACTTCTAACAATTTAGGATCTATTTGGCATTGTTTCCAAGAAAACGTTTTATAACAATTAAAAGTGCTAATAATTGCGTCTGCCAGTTTACTTCACCCATAAGTGTTTTCGAGAGAAGCTCCTGCTATGTGCTTTTTTCAAGAATCAGTTAAGTTTTAATTGTAATTCGATGTGCTTATGACGCCACTTCTAGCAGAAATGTTATGAGCAGAAATATTCTTTTAGAAGCAATTACAAATGAACCCAGTAACTTAGTTTAATTTGTTTTTGTTAACAAACATTAGCCGACCCCTTAGAAAATTGTAGTCCACCCCTATGATTAGAACCTAAAATTTTGTCCGACCCATATAAATTTACACTAGTTTGTATACTAATTTTTTACAATTAATATTCAAATGCTATGGTAGTATCTATGTAAACTTTGGAAGTGCATGGATTCAAATTTATAAAAGAATAAAATACTTGTGTTACTTCCTCGTAAAAAGGAACCTACTTGTCTTCACACTTATAATTAACGTATCTTTACTGTGAAAACATTGTAATCGGAACTGTTCATTATCTATATTGTCATTAAAGATCTAATGTGCAAAAGATCATTCAGTATGGAGATATTTTAGTCATTCACACGCATCAAAACAAATGGACAGTTCATCATGAGAATGTTGCTTGTTACCCAAACCATTAATTGGTTTGACATGTAGGGGTGGCTAAAGGATTTCTATAATGGAATAATTTTTTTACAGATGTGATATTTGGATGCTAATAAAGAGAATGAACGATCCTGATTATGATGTTTGTAAGATAAAGATATATTAATTATAAACAGGAAGACTTGAGTATCACTATTCTCCTCATTAAATATGTGAGTATAATGTCACGTCGTGTATAAAAAAAACCATAGCAACCATAGCATTTTCACCCACCAACTGGTATATACGCTTGGAGCATTTTATCCTTTACGGTAGATGATACCTACCAATATAATTAAGTAGCCTAGCTTTAATAGGTGATCTTTTCTTTTGGACGTTTACACAATAATTGATTGAAATGTTTTTAGATTTATATGTTTTGGCCTCATCGATTGTGTTCAGTCCCACCATGTGCGCGTCGAGATGTGTGTGTGTGTATATATGTATATATATATATATATATAGGAATTGCCTAAGGAGATGGATCCCCATTTTTTTCAAAAAATGGGGATTAGGTGTGGGGCCCACTCCACATCGAATTTCAACGATCCGAACCGTCTATTTTTCAAGTTAATCCTCATAGATCATCCTTGTAAAATATTAGCCAAATTTGAAATATTTAAGACATCTAATTGGGTTCAAAAATATTAACGAATACTTTGTTTTATAAGAAACAATGAAATTTTATCTTGATAATTAAATAGGCAAATGGTTTCGGATTGAATTGAATTTTTGCAAGGATGATCTATGAGGTGTAACTTGAAAAATAGACGGTTCGGATCGTTGAAATTCGATGTGGAATGGGCCCCACACCTAATCTCCATTTTTTTCAAAAAATAGGATCCCTCCCTTAAGCAACCTATATATATATATATATATATATATATATATTAGCCAAGTCTAATAAAACAGAGCAATCGTATAAGACGACCGATCGAAACGGTGCGTCCAGCAGAGCAGCAGCAGCATAGGATTCCATGCAAAGAGCCTTGAATACGCTTATCTACCAGCTACCAAACATGCATGATCTCTCTCTCTCTCTCTCTCATACTATTAAAATCTAAAAAAAAAGTATAAAATATAAAGTGTGGATTAGGATTACCAAATACCAACCCGTCGTGATATTGAATTTTTTCCACGTGAAGTGTCCCCTTCCTAGCTTGGTTTTCACCGTCGATCTATATACGAAAGTGATATATATTGACATATGAGAAGAATAATGTTTGGCTACTAAAAAACAATAGTTTTATTTAAAAAAAAATTGTGTTTTGTTTACTGAATTTTGTGTTTATGATATGAATCATTCTATAAAGGTCACCTTATCAAAAATGAATTAAAACTAAGGTCATTAAGTCAATTAATTGTAGCAAATAAATAGATGGTTCGTAATGCTTTTATCATTTCCGTCTATTTGTTCGTAGACAATTCGATGTCTAAACGATCTTAGTTTTAATTGATTTTTTGCTGACATGATCTTTATAAAGTGTTTCATAATATGAACGATTTAGATCATAAACACGAACGTCTATGAATTAGAAACGAACAGTTTTGAGTATGAGCTCCTACTCATTCTTTGAGTAGCCAAGTATTATTCATATGAGAAATGCTAAGGAGACTCTCTCAAAATGAGACTCTTTATAGACTTTATGTTGGTTACCTCACAATTTAACGTTAATTCTCGTGTCAATATTATAAACATTGTGCTAAAAATACGAGGTGACAAAAAGTCCATAAAAGTCCCACTTTCGAGAGAATCTCTTTTACCATGAGAAACTTCCCATGAACATGCAAATAATATTCCCTTCACTACGTACCATACATTTTCCTAAATTTTAATGATTTATATAACATAGTTCCAATTTTGCCGAATGTCCCCGAAGGTAATATTATATTATTTGTATGATATGATATGGTGCATGCATGTATACTAATAGTTTAGATTCAAATGAGTTTAGAGCTACCTACAAATGAAACATGCACTACTTAAGGACTGTCTTAATTTGAGATCCAATTCATGAGATTCGAATGTTTAGAATTGTCTTGTTTGGTGTTTTTACCATTAGTCATTGTGTACGTTAACACAAATTCAACTTTTTTGGACTTTGATGGTTATTATTATAATTGGTAGCCAAAGAAAAAAAGGGTGTTGTCAAGTTAAAATTGTTGTTTTGAGAGTATTGCTAATATATAATTAATGAGATTGTGTGTCTACAATTATTTAGATTAGCCACATTCAATCTTTAAATTTGTTAGAATGTTTCAAGTTCAGATCTTATGAACGGTGGATTTGGACAACAATAATAATGAGATTGTATGTAGGCATTTGAGTTTGGTTGTGTATCGTTCTCAAGGCAAAAAATACATACAAGTGTGGCTTCAATGTTGCGTAGTACTCAATGATATATATCATTTATAGCTACAAGTGTTGTAGGCATTAGATTTGATTTCCACAATTATTAGGTCTTTCATTTTCAATCTTAGTTGATTATTTTCTATATCACTTAATTAATATTGAAGAAAAATCGAAAAATACATGTAATGCCTACAATTATATAAATCGAATCCAAAGAAGTGTTCACATGGCTTACTTTATATATGCTAGCTAGAAAAGTAATACATATTTGTTCCTCTAAAATTGGTTGTCCTAATGGCCATACATATAAAGTATAAACGCTCAATCAGAATCATATATTTACAGTACAATGGCTGTGTAGAGAGTTAATCATGATTTTATCCTATGCAAAGTTTTATCATATGAGGTAATTAAACTAAGACAACAACATTCCGAATCTTGCCTCGTTCTTTATTTAAAAAGAGACCAGTTGGTGGTCTTCATCAGTAGTCCATTCTTCCAGGGGCCGGAAGACTTAGAGAGACATTTTAGCCTTTTGGTTACCGTTGTGTAATTTAAGAGTGTCAAGAATTCAACTCAGGACATGGCATGTGGAACATGACCTGGACTTCTCATTAACCACTAGGTCACTCCGTGGTGGTTCCAACCTTACGTAGTTAAGTTTTTCTTTTCTATATTATTTTATTTAAATATTCAGTACGTATGACTTTTTACGTACACACATATATATAATAATAAGAAACCCATATGTTGCATGATACATGTCCATTTAGTAGACAAAATATAGTCACGAGAAAGCCCTAGAGCAAAGGTTCTTTCTTCTATCTAATTCTGTTTAGCCTTATTTAATTAATCAACTTTGTTAAGGAAAACTAAGTCAATTAGCAAAGGGGGAGGGAGGTGATAACATTCATCTAAGAAGTTCACAAATGAATGTATGCTGAGAAATATCACAGAAACTAAAGAAAGATAGAGAGATGGAGAGAGGGAGAGATGAGCTAGTAAAGGATTTGTAATTTCTAGAGAGATAAAAGATGATATACAAATGAGAGTCGGTACATCCTTATATATACTGCAGATGTAGCTTATTCACAAAGCAATCTATGTAACTAACTTTTAACAAACTAACTAATTCTAGTAGCTGATATGGCACTTGTGATGACATGTCAAATGATGTGGCAGTCACTACCATATATCTTCAACATCCCCCCGCAATCTCAACTGGGATTGTCCAGTTTGAGATTGTAAAAGTGTTTGACAAATGAGGGACTGTGAAGACCCCTGGTAAGGACATCTGCAGTTTGCTCCTCGGTTGGAATATAAAGAACCTCCAAATCTCCTTGCTGCACTCATTCTCTTACAAAGTGGTAGTCAGTATCAAGGTGTTTAATCCTTGAATGAAACACCGGATTTGCACTTAAGGCAATAACTGACATATTATCACAGTGAATCGTTGGTGGAGCATCCAAAAATACGCCCAAATCCTTCAATATATTTCGAATCCAAGCTATATCGGCTGCAATATGTGCTAAGGCTTTATATTTAGCCTCAGTAGAACTCCTTGAGACTGAGTTTTGTTTCTTCGACTGCCAAGATATTGGATTATTACCTAAGTACACCACATATCCAGTGGTTAACCATCGAGTATTCAAGTCAGCAGCCCAATCAAAATCCGAAAAAACAGTAAGCTTTGAAACTGTATTTGCAGAAAACGTAATGCCAATGCGCATCGTTCCCTGAAGATAACGAATGATTCTTTTAACAGCTCCAAAATGAACATCAGTTGGTGAGGACATAAACTGACAGACTGTGTTTACAGCAAAAGCAATATCTGGCCTGGTAAAGGTCAGATACTGTAAAGATCCCACAATGCTTCTGTAAGACGTTGGATCTGTCAATAACTGCCCCTCAGAATGTAGCATTTGATGATGAGGTTTACAAGGAGTGTTTGCTGGTTTGCATGAATCCATACCTGCTTTATGAACTAGATCCTTAATATACTTAGACTGATTAACAAAGACACTGCCATCTGCTTTATACTGAACTTGTAACCCAAAAAAATATGTAAGTTGTCCCAGATCTTTTAATTCAAAAACGGTAGAGAGGTCTTGAATCACTGTTTGTATCTTCACATAATTGGAGCCAGTTAAGATGATATCATCAACATAAAGTAATAAGATGATGATATCAGATTCATCCTTCTTTACAAACAAACTTGTGTCAGAAGTTGATGCATGAAATCCCACAACTGCCAAATAACTTGTAAACTTCGAATTCCATGCCCGTGGAGCCTGTTTCAGGGCATATAGTGACTTCACCAATTTGCAAACATGAGAAGGATAGGATGGATCAATAAATCCATGTGGTTGCTTCATATATACTTCTTCTTGTAAATCGCCATGTAAGAAGGCATTTTTGATGTCTAGTTGTCTGAGAGTCCAATGATTCATTGCAGCTAAGGCTAGAATAATCCTTACAGTAGTATGCCTGACAACAGGATTGAATGTATCTAAGTAATCAATGCCATGTTCTTGGGATAATCCTTGAGCTACAAGCCTTGCTTTATGCCTGGATATACTGCCATCTGGATTTTTCTTCACTTTGTATACCCATTTGCTTCCTACAATTGCTCTATTTTCAGGTGGTGGAACCAATAACCAAGTCCCTTGTGCTCGAAGTGAATCATATTCCTCATACATTGCCTTTTGCCACTGTGGAAGAGTAGCAGCTTTCCTGAATGTTTTAGGTTCTGAAACATCAGTAATCTCATAAATGAAGGAATAGCCACCCGTGAAAGGTTCTTCTTCAGTGATTTGAAGTGAAGTAAGCTCAGGACATTGGATTACTAAAGCAGCATAATTTTGTCTCTCTATTGTTCCACTCTTCAATCTAGTGACCATTGAATGAGTAGATGGTACAGTATGTGAAATGAGATCAGATGGAGATATATCAGGAAGAATTACCTCAAGTTGAGACTCAGAGTGGACAGGTAACAAGGATTGTGTACCAGATTGATGATTTGTAGAAGAGTGATGAAAATTAGTGTTATCAGTCAAATTTGCACTTCTGTCAGTAGTTTGAAGCTCCTGTGTACTGCTGGGACTGGAGTCATTCAAGGGGCCAATCAAATTCTCACTGTCACCACTTGAAGGACTACTTGGATGTGAACTAGTACCATTTGCTGATATATTTGTAGAACTAACTGCATGTGAATTATTCTGCACTTGTGGCTCAGACATAACCTTTTCACTTGAAACTTGTAACTAAACCAAAACAGGTGTCTGAGAATGCCTATATTCAGTTATAGAATCATGATGTGGCAGTGACTGTTTAAATGGATATACATCTTCATCATGTATTACATGCCTTGAGAGAATGAACTTTCGAGTCTTGGCATCATAATAAATAACTTCTTTATATCCATGAGCAAAACCAAGGAAGACACATTGAGTTGATCTTGGTTCCAGTTTATGCTTATTGAATGGCCTCAATAGTGGATATACTGCAGTACCAAAGATTTTAAAATGCTGAACTTCAGGAATAGTACCAAACATAACTTGATAAGGAGATTGCATATTTAAATTTCTGGATGGCATTCTATTGATTAAGAATGCAGCATGAGAACATGCATGATACCAGAACATTGAAGGTAATTGAGCATCTGACAGCAAACTGATAGCAGTCTCAACCAAATGTCTATGTTTTCTTTCAGCAAGACCATTTAGCTGAGGTGTATGAGGACAAGAAACTTGATGTATAATTCCTTTTATCTCCAATAACTGTCTAAACACATTACTCATATATTCTCTTCCACCATCTGATTGCAGAAATTTAATTGAAGCATTGAATTGATTCTCAACAAATGCAAGGAACTTGGTGAAAATTGTAAAAGCATCTGATTTATTAACCATTGGGAAAATCCATACAAATCTAGAACAGTCATCAACAAAGCTTATGTAATAACTATATCCCTCTACAGACCTCTGTGGTGAAGGACCCCATATATCTGAATGTATCATTTCAAATACAACGGTGGACCTATCTTGACTTATAGGAAAATGCAACTTAGTCATTTTTCCTTGAATACAAGCAGTACATACAGAAAGAGACACATCTATACTAGGTGATACTTCAGACTTCTTCAACATTACAGCAATCACTTCTTCAGATGGATAACCCAACCTTTTATGCCAAACTGCAGTCTTTATCTTCTTTCCAACAAAAGCTGCACATCTTGGACTACTTGGTACTCTGGATCTTGACAGCACTGTTATTGGTATCTTGAATAACTCTCCATCATCACTCTGGCCTTGGTAAACAATCCTTCAAGTCACCTTGTCCTGTATAAAGAAAATTAGATCATCACATACAAACCAACAATGATTATCTCTGCACAGTTTCTTAACATACAGCAAATTCATTGTAATATGCGGCACATGTAACACATTATGCAGAATTAACAACTTTTGTGGAGTTTTAATACTCGATGAACCAATATTCTGAACAACCAAACCTGCTCCATTACCAACAGTTATCTTGGCATCACCATTATAAGGAGTAAGTTGATTTAAAACTTCTACATTTGATGTCATGTGGTGAGTTGCATCTGTGTCAACTACCCATGTATCAGCAGCTGAGAAACCATGGATGTTTGAGTCTTTATTTGTGACATGTGGTCCTTGAGCAGCCATTCCAGCGAGAGAGGTTGGTGGTGCATTGCCTTGGTATGAAAAATTATTTCTATGAAAACAATCCAAAGCTCAATGACCTATTTTCCCACAAATCTGACATATTAAGAATCCACCAGAAGATTGACTGTTATCAGCTCTAAAGTAACAATTCGATGTTGTATGCCCTCTTCTAGAGCAGATTTGACATTCAGGAGATATAGCATTTCTGTCATTTGTATCACCACTCCAATTGTTTCCTTGTTTGCTTCCATTACTAGAGAAAGCACTTTGAGAACCTCCAGTTTGAACACCTTTCCCATTATTCCCAAAAGTAGAATGTGACCTGTAATTGTTGTTCCCACCATTGTAACCACCAAAAAACTTTCAATTGTTGAAATTATTCCTCCTATTATTGTTACCACCATTGTAATTATTTCGCCCTTGAGACCTATGCGCATTTGAACTCTCCCCTTGTTCATAGCCTTGAGTATTGCCCTGAGATCCCTGTATATTCAAGCCATTGCACTGAACATACATAGCTGACATAAAATTTGATAAAGTTGTAATTCTAGACTCGATACTTCATTCAACCCCAATTAATTGAGCTCGAAAATCTTTCATCGAAATTGGAGTGTCTTTGGCCAAGATGACTGTCTTGATCATTTCAAATTCTGGTGGTAAACCAGATAGAGCAGCAATCACCAGATCATTCTCAGTTATCCTTTCTTCAGCAGCAACCAGTTGATCCTTAATAGCCTTCAGTCGAAGCAAATACTTGTCAACAGAATCTGTACCTTTATGTGCAGTGTGAAACTCACTCTTTAGCTGATTGACCCTGACAACAGAAACAGATGCATATCTTTCCTGTAAAGAGTTCCAAGCTTCGTGAGAAGTTTTACACCCAATGACATAATCCATAGCTTCATCTGAAAGTGTGGCAATCAGCAAACTCAGCAGGGATACATCTATTTTAACCCAGTCTTTATATGCATTAGTAATTTCTTTAGTGACCCCAGTTTCAGTATTAATGATATACTTTGGAGGACACTGAGATTCCCCACTAAAGAAATCAAAGAAATCATAACTCTTAAGCACCGACTGAAACTGATAATCCCATTTGACAAAGTTATCTTCTTTCAATTTAACAGTGATCATGCCCAAAAGACTTTCAATTTTCACAGAACTAAACGCCATGTTGGTACTATAAAGCGAATCAAGAACCCAACTACTCAAGCAATCTTCAAGAATTATAACACTTCCAAGAATACACACTACTGGCTATCGGCCTTGTTCATGTGAAAAACCCAGCATACACTCAAACAAAAGCAATGGCTATCGGCCTTTATGCTTTGACAGAAATACGGCAACAATCATACAATTAAGAAATGGTTATCGACCTTCAACATCATACTCCAAAACATTAAGAAATGGCTATCGGCCTTCAACATCATACCCCAAATATCAAGAAATGGCTATCGGCCTTCAATTTTCAGTTTTTCACAAAAGATTCTTCACTACGACAATTACACAAACACGTAGAGTGCAGAAAGAAAAATAGCACCTCATACATTCGAAGCCTGACCTCCCAAGAGCCAGAAGCACATCCGTCCACCAGAGAGCGAAAGCAAACACATTGACACATCACAGCTGAAAAGAACACCAGAAGATCTATCCTTACGGCGAAGATACCATGATAACATTCACCTAAGAAGTTCACAGATGAATGTATGCTGAGAAATATCACAGAAACTAAAGAAAGATAGAGAGATAGAGAGAGGGAGAGATGAGCTAGTAAAGGATTTGTAATTTCTAGAAAGAGATGATATACAAATGAGAGTCGGTACATCCTTATATATACTGCAGATGTAGCTTATTCACAAAGCAATCTATGTAACTAACTTTTAACAAACTAACTAATTCTAGTAGCTGATATGGCACTTGTGATGACATGTCAAATGATGTGGCAGTCACTACCATGTATCTTCAACAGGAGGGACTAGTTTATTGTCTACTATGACTCGAATACAAACTTGTACCACATAAATTCACTGAGATTAATTCATTTGTTCATGTAAGTAAAAGTATCCATATTGTATGTAAAAAAGTTAATTTGAGTTAATTGGATACAGGAACCAATGGTGTAACATTAAGGGATTTTTTTTTCAAATTTTTTAAAGACGCTTACTTAACTGAAACTATAGCGGTATAGACTCTACAGTTTGATAACCATTTTATTTTCAATTTTTGTTCATTTTCTTTGAAAACTGAAAATTGGATACTATTTTTTTGTGTGTGCATAAAATCGTATAATTGCATGAAGATTTAAATCAGAGGCTTGCTTTCACCTGCAATTGCTTCATGAAGAAGCACATGTACTTTTGTTTACCTATGCCAAACACTAAACACTACTGAAAACCAACAGTTTTGCTCATCCACTTCACCCAAACACATCAAAAGGAGTTTGTTTCGGTTTTCCAAGCCATTACGATCTCTAGCCATACTTTTATAGTGCTGACCATAAAATGCTTGAACAAGGTCCAACTGCCGTTAAACTAAAACATAGCCATCCGTAAACTCAGCAAATAGGGGTAGTAGATGAAGGAAGTTTGGGTTCTACTATAAAATAAATTGGCAATGCGGGGAGTAACTGTAACAATCCGTCCTGATTTTATCGGAATAAAGGGGGTATTTTCATGAATTTGCACCTTGGGCTAGATATTTTTCTTTTAAAATTGTTTTTGGGTCTTAATGGGTGTGCCAAGGGACCCACCCTTGAATTTTGACCCCCCCCGGCCCAATTGCTCTCTCTCTCCATCACCTCTCCCGTGTCTCTCACTCTCGGACAACTATCTCTCCCTCTTCCTCTCGCTGCACCCAACCCTCCCCGAGGACAGCTTCACACCCACACAAACACACACCAACTCTCTCTCGGACCTCCTTCACCTCTCTTTCCCTCTTCATTCTCTACGCGTGACAACCCCAGATGCTGGAGATCTCGAGCATCGGTACAAATGCAGGAGGGAGCTCCGGCGAGTCTCCATCACCCTCGACATGGGTAAGTCTCGAAAACACTCCAAAACTTTCCATTTTGGTTCCCATATTTCACTTATAATCGTATGTGTGTATTGTGGACATTGAACATATCGAGAAATCACCTTGGATGAACTAAACCCAGTTTCCGGCGAGGGAGCCCAAGACTTGCAGGTCGTTTTCTGGCCAACTCCGGCGGCGACAGGCCATGAGATAGGTATGGTTCGATTCCTTGCTTCACGGGCTTCATTTTGGTATATTATAATGACTTTTAATTGAGATTTGAGCTCTGTCGGAGCTCGGGAGTTTTCCCTGCCAAAGTCCGGCTTTCCCCTACCTTGGGACCCGCAACCCAATCTGTGCACCAAAACCCAAACCCAAATTAGTTTTAAGCCCAGTCCTAAGCTACGCAACCCAACTCCCCTCAGCCCAAACCCAAAACCCTTTTGAGCCCAAACCCATATTTTTAACCCATCCAAACCCAGCCCAGAAACCTTTCGGCCTAAGCCCATATCTTCATAGCATATAGTCATTCATCATATAAAATATAAAGAAGTGTGTAAAAACATGTTCATAAATAGTATATAGTCATCCATCATATATACTACAAAGAATAATAGTTCGATAAAGTATGGTATTCCAAAATAGTCTCAGTAAGCATGATAATCATAAAGTGTAAACCTAATTTACTTATAAAACGTTTCATAAAACATAACCATTAAATCATGTTTTTCATGTATGAATTTCTATTATTAAAACACGCATTTTAGAAGGGGTCCACTCACAGGTACTCCGTCGTCGGAGAGCCACTCAAACTAGCGAAGACGAAAACGCCACAATAAATGCACCTAAGCACATAAAGGGTCCAATTAATAAAACTATACTATAATGGTTAAATTTGGAAAAACGGACATAAAAAATGGATCCAGGACGTCGAATTACCCAAAGAAGGGTCCCGGGTAGATTTCGTAAAATTCAACAAAAAATCAACACAATGAATATTCCAGGTATATTCCAATAATATTCCAGAGAATATTCCCTTACAGAATATTCTTTGACGGAATATTCCATCTGAGTTGGGTTGGTGGGTTTGGATCGAAAGGTTTTTGGGCTGGGTTTGGATGGTAAAAAATATGGGCTTGGGCTCAAAAGGGTTTTGGGTTTGGGCTAAGGGGAATTGGGTTAGGTAGCTTAGGACTGGGCTTAAAACTAATTTGGGCTTGGTTTAGATGGACCGGATTTTGGTGCACGGATCGAGTCGCCGGTCCCAAGGAAGGGGAAAGCCAGACTTTGATCAGGAAAACTCCCGAGCTCAAATCTCAATTAAAAGTCACTATAATATACCAAAATGAAGCCCGTGAAGCAAGGAATCGAACCAGACCTATCTCATGGCTTGTCGCCGCCAAAGTTGATCGAAAAATGGTTGGCAAGTCTCAGTTCCCTCGTTGAAAACTGGGTTTAGTTCATCCGAGGTGATTTCTCGATATTTTCAACGTCCACAATACACACATACAATTAGAAGTGAAATATGCGAACCAAAATGGAAAGTTTTGGAGTGTTTTTCGAGACTTACCCATATCGAGGGTGATGGAGACTCGCCAGAGCTCCCTCCTGCATTTGTACCGGTGCTCGAGGTCTCCAGCATCTATAGTTGTCACGCGTAGAGAAGGGAGAGGGACAAGAGAGGTGAGGGAGGTCCGAGAGAGAGTTGGTGTGTGTTTATGTGGGTGTGAAGCTGCCTTCGGGGAGGGTTGGGTGCAGCGTGAGGAAGAGGGAAATAGAGTTGTCCGAAAGTGAGAGACACGGGAGAGGTAAAGGGGAGAGAGAGCAATTGGGCCCGAGGGTCAAAATTCAGGGGTGGGCCCCTTGGCACACCCATTAAGATCGAAAAATAATTTTAAAAGAAAAATATCTAGCCCAAGGTGCAAATTCATGAAAATATCCCCTTCGTTCCGATAAAATCGATACGGGTTGTTACAATCTACCCCCGTTAAATAAAATTTCGTCCCGAAATTTGAATTAACTTGCTATACTGAAAAACTCAAAAATAGGAAGAAGAATATACATATATGTAACGAAGAAATCAAGTCAGAGCGGTTGCATGAAAGGGAAAATGCCACACCGTCGCGATCGGGTTACAATGATCTCATCTTTCATGCCTCCAAGCTCACACCTTCTTCCCCCATCTATGTAAAAGTAGAAACATACTTTATAAAGATATCAAGTCGAAAATGTATAATAGCATAGGGTCAAAAGTAAGTACGTAGAATACAATAACGTCAAAATAGATATGTAACAATATATAGGTCAAAAACTAGTACAGACTTAAAACTGAAGGTGGAAAAACTCAACCAAACCTTTGTAGCTTTGAAAATACAGGTAAAACTCTAATAAGGTAAGTTAAAATACTTGTGCTCAAAACCAAAACCGAAAATGAAAGTGGGTCTCGCCCAAGCATTCGAAACACCACGTGCTCCGAGAACAGATGTGTCTTTGGGTCGAGCCCCAACAATAGCAAATCTGTAACAACTGTCGTAGACGGGTCTTCCTGCCCACTTTCTTAACGAACCCAAGGAATAAGTTATCGATACAGCAGTCGGCCGCCCGCGATATCAAACTCACATTTTTTGTCTCGATAAGCAAGCAGTAATTTCCCAAGGGTGCACAATTTTCCATATCGTAAATTCGATCTTCCGAATACCATTTTTCCCCGCAACGTGAAAGTGTACAAAGATCGTCTAATTCCTGCCTCGTCATCGCTGTCGTACTGTTTCAGAGCGCACCAATCAGATCTGCTAGAAGTGTTTCAACATCCACTTACTCACGAACAATAAGGTCTTGGAGTGAAGCAATGGAAAGATGCGTTGAGACGAACACATATCGTTGGAAAAGAACTACTAGCGTACGATATGATGCCTATGAATTGTAGCAAGATAATGAGATGTGACTATTCATTTTTGCATGAAAATAGTGATTGGTGATGCAATCCGCTGACCACCTGCACTACAACCTTCATCAATCTTTTACTAAAAGACGGCTCAAACCTCACACTCACGTGGAACTCTTCCTGGTAAGTCTGGTAAGCTTGTGAAAAGGTTATTCTCCTAACGTTCCTGTTTGAATCGATATGAATTGGGCGAACACTTCAGCCAAGTCGATCCCTCGTGAATTCCTTACAGATTGAGCAAGAAACCATGTCGAGAAGGCTAAAAGAACACTCACGGATTTGCGGGTCAAAACAAGTCCATTAAATCTAGAGTACAAGATATTTGGGTTGAATATACACTCTGTTGCTTGAGTTCATACAAGTATCTAGCTTGACCATTAAGGATTATTAATCGTTCAAGATTTAATGTCACACACCTGATAACATCACTTGTCACACAACTTCGTTCGACATCTCGTGAAATAATTTGATGTTTTGAACCTACTGACAAAATTATATGATTTTAGTAGATTCAGCTTTTCAGCTTTTTCCAATCCGATACGGTCTCACTGGATAATTGTCTGATTAGGTTCGAATGATCAAGATGAGCTTTGGGTGAAAGGTAGTAGGAAACATCAGTACGACAGTATGATCCAGTTTTACATTGAGGAACAAACAAGCGAAGGAAGGTGAAGATGCAGAAATAGAAGTCACTGTTTATGATTATTTGGTTAATCATCGCAATATTCAACTGCGTTACTCTGCTGATTTACTGTGCCTCAAAATTAGGAAGCCAAAACGTCCTACCTATGTCCCCCTTGAGCTTGTGTATGTCTTTCTACTGAGGTGTTCCGCAACTATGCTTGCACAATCGGGGCGGTACACGATGATGCAGTCGTAGACATTTATATACTCTAGGCCGAAAAAAAAAAACAACGTTCGAAGAATTTGTCGTACAGCTGAAAATCGAGGTTTACTGAACTTGACCTCGTGGTTGGAGTAAGTGAGAAAGTTAACGATAGAACAATCGTCGAGGACTTATTCTAAAAATCCACACGAATTTCCTTAGTGGGAACGAGTCCGAGAACACTGGTTCGATCACACCAACTACCACGCACTAAACGTCATCACAATTAGCGCTTACTCGCTTTCTCCAGCACGCACTTCGAAAGTTTTGAGTAATTACCACTAAGATATGACTCTGCCCGCCATTCATGGGGAACGTATGTCGTAGAATACAACACCGCTTCAGATTTCCAGTTGGTCTTAACCAACTCGTACCACTAAGATTTTTCTGTTTCCCAACACTCCTATGTAGATCCGACTCCGCCCGCAATTCTAGGGAACGCATGTCGCATAGTGGCATTGCCATCTTGGATCTTCAACTGGTCTTAACCAGACTTCTTATCACTGAGATTTCGAAATCACATCGCTTTAATGTACAACCGACTCTGCCCGCAATTTTAAGGAAATGCATGTTGTAGAGTATCGATCCGATGTTGAAAGTCGTTCAACAATCCATTTCGTCATCGATGAGGCACTATCCCGACACGAATTTTTTATTCTTCAATAAGATGTGACTATTCATGCAAAATGAGGGTTGCACAACCGTGCCGAAATACAACAAATCTGGAAGTCGTGACATCCAAATGATGTCATGCTCTGAACAAACCACGCTCTGATACCAAATTGACACGCTCGACCTTGATATTCTCCCAAACACCAGGGTAGGCACGTGCTGGTCGACACCCGAAGGTGACGAAGCCATGTTAGGATGCATGAGAAATAATAAATAAAAATAATACTTATAAATTTAAATATAATGTTATGCAATTGAGGAACGTGTTCAGAGCATACAACTAATCTAAAACACTAAAAAGAAATAATATAAAATTGAATGAACAAAAGAATGGGTCCGACACCAAGAGGACTCGAAGATGCCGATGCGGAAGTGTCTTGACGCCGGGATTATACACCTCGATTCTAAGTCCTGAGGGGGCACACAACAAACATGGGTGGACCAAGTTGATATATATATATATAATACTGAAACAGTTATTCAATAACATACTAACCCCCAGAGTTTTATGAAAACCTAATAGCATAATATGTGATAGCCTTGCCGAAAACCCTAGCATGCCATAAAACATTTCATAAAACATATCTCGTATATAATGTGTTAACTAGTGGTATCATAATCGACCCGTATGCCCCTACATCTCTCGACCCGTAGGCCAATATATAAATTTTCAATCGACCTGTAGGCCCCTACATCACCCGACCCGTAGGCTAATATAAGCAAGGTTCTAAAAATCGCTAGGCGCTAGTCCGGCGGCGGGCAAGGGCCTAGCGCCTAGTCGGATTTATGTAAATTTATTATACATCTTGTAAATAAGTGCCCATTTACACTAAAAAAAAAAAAAAAAAAAAAAAAAAAAAAAAACTATACTTGTATGGATAATAAAATAATGATAAAATGCAAATTAATTTACACTTAAAAAAATAAAAATAAATAAATAAATAAAAAACTATACTTGTATGGATAATAAAATAATGATAAAATGCAAATTAGGTACACCATTTCCATATGTATTGGATGAACTTGTAGTAAATCCATCATTTGCAAATTAGGTATACCATTATACCACCATGAAACCAAAAAGAAAAAACACATAATTAATAAAAAAATAAAAAAAACGCCTAGGACCGCCCAGGGCTGCCTAACTCTCCGCCTAAGAGCCGCCTAGCTCTCTACCTAGGAGCCGCCTAGGCCCACCTAGCCCGCCTAGGCCCACCTAGCTTCCAACCAATTTTTCCAAATGCCTAGCCCAAAATCGGGGCGGGGCACCACCGCCTAGCGCCTAGGCCGATTTTTAGAACAATGAATATAAGTATCATCGCCCGTAGGCAGAACAGTGACCACTAAATACACACAAAACATTGAATATACTCTTTCCAAACATAAGTACATATATATCTCAAAATCATCTTCATAGCATATAGTCATCCATCATATATACTACAAAAAAGTGTAAAGAAAACATGTTCATAAATAGTCATCCATCATATATACTACAAAGAACATTAGTTCGATAAAATATGGTATTCCAAAATATTCGCAGTAAAACATGATAATCATAAGTGCAAATCTAATTTACTTATAAAACGTTTCATAAAATATAACCATTAAATCATGCTTTTCATGTATGCATTTCTACTATTAAAACATACATTTTAGAAGGGGTCCACTCACAAATACTTCGCCGCCGAAGAGCTTCGCAGACTAGCGAAGAAGGAAACGCCACATAAATGCACATAAGCACATAAAGGGTCCAATTAATAAAACTCTATTCAAACGATTGAATTTTAGAAAACAGACGTCATAAACGAATTCAGGACGTCAAAATTAGCCTAGAAAGGTCCCGACCGAAACCCAAAAAAAGTCAACAAAAAGTCAACGTTGACGGGTCAAAGTCGATAGTCAAAGTCAACGGTCAACGTTGATCGAAAGTCAACAGTCAAACCGGGTCGAGTCATAAGGTTTGGGTCAACTGGGTTTGGGCTTGGGTTAGGGTTAGGTTTAAGTGGGTTGGGTTTAGGTTAGGGTTAGGCTTAAATGGGTTTAGGCCTAAGGGTTAATTGGGTTTGGGCCTAATTCCATGGCCCAAAGGCCTCGTTGGGTTTCTGGGTTTTGGGGTTTTGGGCTGGGTAACCTGGCCCAAAGGCCTGGGTTAAGGGTGGTTTTCAGGCCACACTTTGGCCGGTTTCTGGGCTACTTTTAAACGCTCATAACTTCTTCGTTACTCAACCAAATTGAGTGATTCAAAAACCAAAGTTGTAGTACTTGACGAGAGAAAGAGATTGGTACCTTGCACGACGCCTAACTCGTCGTGGTTTGGCCGGAAAACTCCTCGAAAGGGGCGGTGCTTGCCAGAAAATTTGGAAAAGCTACTCCGAGCTATTTTATGCGATTCACACGTATGCACAACTTAAAACAAGCTTTGATCTAACCCTAAAACACATCCCAAGAGTTTTTAGAAGCTTACCAACGTCGGAAAATCACAAAACACATCAAAGAAGACAATGAATAGTGTCGACCGAGAGGGAGATTAGTGTTTTTTTTTTGGGGGGGGGGGGGGGTGTTCTTTCTTCATTTCTGGAAACACATGGGGGATGGTGGTGGTGTTTAAGTTGTTGTGTTGTTTATTGGTGAGGAAGACCCTTGGAGAGGGTTGAGAGAGACCCGAGAGTGTAGAGAGAGAGAGATAGAGGAAAATGGAGCTTTGTGAGAGAGGGAGAAAGAGTGAGGGTGTGCACGGGAAGGGGAGGGAAGGAGGAGTCAGGCTGGGGGAACAAAAACCAACGGTGGGCCCCACTTGGGCACACCAAATAAGACCCCAAATCAAATTTTAAAATAAATATCCAAATTTAGTGAAATTACAAATATACCCCTTCGTTCCGTAAATTCTAGGACAGGTTGTTACAGTAACCCTAACCCAAACCTATGCAAGGTTTAATCCATTTGCAATGTGAGACTTTGTCCTTCACATTCTCACACTAAAAACACCTAATTCTGGATGGATGGCGAATCGGATCACAAATATTTACAAGAGAATGTGAATCCCTAAAATGTCACTAGAACAACTCTTAACTATCACAAGAGTGCAACTGTGCGAAAGACCATCCCGCAATTTTACGAATGTAAGTATGCAAAATACTCGCAATGATAGCACAACCCATCAACCTAATAATCTTAATTCAGCAATGTCTCTAAAACAACATGGATGCCGCCGTTTGATGAGTAATGTACAAGAGATAATTAGAAATTTAGATTGTCGAGGAAAAGATGAAGCAACACATGAACCATGTCAAGTATGGAACAAGATAAAGCGATAATCTAGAGAGAGACCACACAATTAAGTAAGGATGAAATCACAAATGACTGGCATGTACATAACTCCTTGCTCACTCAGCACTAGCAAAATTTGAAACTATACTCTTAAGTTCATTCAGACCAGAATTTCACGAAGGTGTCTAAAAACACTTTAAATACATCCCAAAATGGGTTACCTTCTGGCCTTTTGGACTTTTTAGATGCACCTTCCCATGATTCACTGCCCAAAGAAACAATTGACAAGAAAAATTAATCATCCTGAACAATCTTGTCAAATTTCCTAGTTATGTGAAGTAACTGAACTGGGTTTACAACATATACTTACAGATTAATTCTGTCTAAAGTTGGTTTGCTTCCTTTCTTCAAACTGCCGCTGGTCTGGACATCAACTTCATCTTCAACCACAAGCACCTCTTTGGTTTTTGACAGCTCGCTGCTACCACTGGTACCGTTGATATTCTTTGCATGTAAACTATCTGGAGCTTTATCAGCCTGTAAATATGCACCAACAATTTAACATTTTTTGGTCAATGAATCTGAAATTTCCATTCCAACCAGTTTTGAACAATAATAGGTATACCATTCTTCATATCATTGTTAAGGAAAACAGAGTTCTTCACTCAACATGGTATAGACAATCAAGTTTTTGCTATCGCTATTAATCTAAGAGACAATGCTACAACAATAATAACTTCATGACTAGAACTAGATAATACGTATCACAAAACGGATACTGAACATGTCTAATCCACAATTGTGAAAATTCAAAAACATGACAATATTGACAGTTCAGTTGTGAAGTTTGGTTGGTAATTATGACAAAAAAAGATGAAAATCTACACTAGAAGACATTCCAATTTAAAACTACCTTAGATCCCTCAGTCAGCTGGCTTTGTTCAAAGATCTCTGAGGTTGGAACATCTTTATGAGGTGATTTGACACTAAGGTCTGTGCTTCCTGTTTCATGCACAATACCTTCATTAAAGGTTGAGGAATTTGAGCTTTCAAGTGATGGATCTATGGCATGTCCTAGTGCTTCATCCACTGGGCTGGATTTGTTTTCAACCAATGGAGTTGAAAGATTTATCGCTACATTATCATCCATGCTCTTCATGGAACTCAATCTATCCACTGGCGAACTATCAACACAAGCTGGCTCCATCGCTCTAGTTCATTTGTCCTCAGTAGACTTAGTCAAATCTGTTACTACTTGTAAACTTCCATCCAAGCTCTCAGGTTTCCTAGTTACCGGCTTTAATGGGAATGTCTCCACCATTACATCTGCTGCTATAGGAGTCACCTTAGGCCTAGATGTTGCCAGAACTTCTTCACCATTCTTCTTTGTTTCCAAAGGTTCAACTGTTTGCAGCTCTGTACATGTTTGTTCCTCCCTTTCTTTCACTTTCATATCTACCTCGCTGCCATTGATTTGTCCACTTCCAAACCTCAGATATTCAGGCTCAGTACAACGCCCATTAGAAACTATAGATTCAACAGCAACATGCTTCTCTATTTCCACTGGTCCATTTACTTCTAAATCTGTACTTTTCAGTTCATTAAATTCTCTGTCATTCACTTCTACTTGAGTACCGTTGATGATTCGCCCATTCTCAAACATCTGACTTTCAGGTCTAACTAAATGCCCATCAGAAGCGAAAACCAGTTCTTCAATTGCACCCTGATTTTGATTGGTGACAAACTGTGATTCATTTGATGACATTGACAAAGAATTTTGTGGTTCTGCAGCAATGGTTCCCAATGGATTGTGTTCCCAGAACTGATCAACGGTCTGCTCCTCTACAGTAAACTTAGCAGGACCAAGCACTCTATTCTCCTGGATTATATCTCGGACAATTTCTCGTACTGTGTAGAAAGATCCACCAACTTCTTTGTGGGTAAGATTAAGTGATGGGAAACTCCCATTGTTTAGTTTCTGGTACCTGTAAGCAAGACCATTAGACAGGCTGCACATTCTTTTCAGAAATCAGAAATTCAAAAATATTAAGATGGATGTGGAAGTCAGTGGCAAGAAAATACACAATAACACTACAATATACCGATCAAAATACTCCCATCAACTTCTAACAGGAACAGTTCTCCTACTGCATATACCTATCAAAAGTTGGTCCTACGAAACACAAGTGCTACACAAGCATGTGTTTTATTAGTTTCCTTACTATTGTTTTCTTCGGTTAAATGGACTGTAAAGAACACAAACATAATTTTCTTAAAAGAGTGCTTCAACAGAATAAATTTTCTAAATCATTCTGGTGAACAAAAAAAAAATATATCAAAGCATCATACGTCAATCAATTTGGCAGGCAATAAATCGTAAGAAAGCATTAATCTTCAAAGGTAGTCAAAATCTCAAAGTGAATATAATGGCTATATATATTGTATACCCACTTATGTATTCATGATAGTTGCATAAACTCAACATATAAATGACTAAAATCATAGCTTAAATAAGATTTTGACAAAGCTTATCCAGAAGCTAGAAAGAAACAGGGATCCAGAAAACGGTCCCTACCTTAAAAGCATACAGATGTACTAGTATCCTACTCAACTACAATATCAATAGTACAAAGAAACAATCATGATAGACAGGAGGTAATGCTGGATCAACAAATTTCAATATAAGATATTTCATAGAAGCATATAGAATTCATTTATATATCATTATCCTGAGTAAAGGGTAGAAGATTAGTGCCCGTAATCCTAGTAGATTTCATCAGAACTATATTGGTTACAGGATTAGTGACTTCTCTTTTCTTTTTCTTATAAGTTACAATGGTAGAAAATTTTAAACAAGGAAACTATGATGTGATTACTTCTTTATAAAGGATTCAACCATTGCCTTCCTCTCTTCCTTTGAACACCGAATTCTGGATCTCCTTCCTTCAGATTCATTGTTTTTAGCAAGGGCAAATGTCTGCCCAACCCAACTACCCTTTACAGAATGCATTACACTCAGTTCAGCACCTTCTGAAATTTAAGCCTGCACATACGCAACCTTTGTGAGATAAAGAAGAGTTACATGTAAAATATCCTCATGAGAAAAGAAAACAGACACTAACAATCTAAGACTTGACATTGAAAAAAAATTCATTTGTTAAAATCTTATTTATCTTTTTTTGGATATTTGGATGATGTCTAAGTAATTAGTATTAGCCAGTAATAACTGAAACAGAAGAAATTGTGAAAAGAAAAGACACAATGTGATATAAAACAGATCAAGTAATAAGGAAAGACCAGTGAAGCAAATCCTGTCAGAACAAAAATGAAGACACTTATAAACATTCGCAACTGTCATGAGTCATATTAGTGAAAAATGGAAACTCAACCGAGTCATGAGATGAAAGAATAAAACATATAAAAATGTATACCACCTTTATCTTATTCGGCAAAGCTTACAGGGAGAAAAAGAGAAAAATCGATGGCGAAATTTCGTTTGCACATGAACAAACAAACAAACAAACAAAAACCCAGCACAATGACACTAGAAACTGACCCAACACTCCTGGGAATCAAGATTTGTTTGCAATTTTCAAATGGTATGAATATATTGGTATTCAAAACAAGATCTTAGCTATAGAAGTCCTAAGTTACTCTTCTCAAGGGTTATAAACTCTTGTTTATCATAATTTTGAATTATCTTTCTGGGTTTCAAAAGTTGAATATTTACAAATTTCTTTCATTTCATCTGAAATTCCAAAGGGAAAATTAGGAAATTAAAAAGAATCCCAACAAATCTTTTCTTCGATCAACCAAAAGATTATACGGTCAGCTTTGAGTAAGTAACTGAAGAAATTGAGTGAGAAAAATATACATTATAAAGTGCGTTGTGTGTGTTTGTATATATGTGTGTACAAAAGAGTCACGATTTGAAGAGGAAAAATCAACAGACAGTGACAGAAACAAAATCCAAGAGCAACCCACATGAGAAAACATCTATATCAACAAAACTCAACAAATCAAAACATGGATTTTACACAACTCAATAATTTACAGCTGCCATGCCACTAATTAAGCATTAATTCCAACAAATAAATTACAAAAAAAAAAAAAAAAAAAAAAAAAAAAAAATCTGGAAATGAAAATCACCATAAAGCATAAATAATGGGGAGAAAGAGGAGCAGAGAGACAGAGAGAATTACCTGAAGAGAGTGGGAGGGATTGGGTTTTGGGGTTTTTCCAAAACCCTACTACTACCAGAGTGAGAGATGACAGAGAGCGAGACAGAGATAAAAGAAGAAGCCAAAAGTCAAAATATATTTATATATATATATATATATATATATATATATATATATATTTGGTAAAATTATATAAATATAAAGGAAAACGACTGTTGATTAAGTGGCAGCCTTGCATTTTTTTTTGGCAGCATTGCATTTAGTCGGGCTTTGAGAGGCCGAAATGCGGAGGTGTAAGGTCATCATCAAAGGTTGGTCACATGATTTGTTTTAGCATTCTAATTTTTTAAGAAATTAATATTTTAATTAACAGTACATGGTCATATTTGTTTTTATGTCCAACCGATGGTCAAAGGATCATATGGCTCATTTTAGCTCAGTCACAAAAAATCGTCTTCAATCGAGGACCAGAGGGGTATAAGGCCAAACATAATTTATTATTTAAATTTAATGTTATTTAATGTTGTTTCATATTGTTTCATGTTGTTTCATGTTACTTAATTTAATTTAATGTTGTATAATAGCTTAGGAAGTTATAGGAAAAAAATAGAATTAAAAAAAAACAATTTTAAAAAAAAATTGTAAGAAAAACTGTAAAAAAATAAAAAATAAAAAATAATGTCTAGCTAACGTCAGCTAGCCGTTGGATTCAAAAATTTGTTTAAGAATTCCTGTATGATATAACCGACAGGATTAATGACAATGTTGTCGGTTATATCCGACAGCAATTCTTAAATTCCTGGCCTAGCCCCGGGCTGGCTGGTTGGCTCCGTTGGGTCAGCCGATTAGCTCTTTGGCCCTTTCAGATTTCGTGGGGGCCACGAGCCCTCTGACTTAGCCCTTGGTTGGAGACGGTTTTCGGGTTATTTTCCGCCCTTTGGACCTTTCAGTTGGAGATGACCTAATTATTATGTTGGAAGGGATGGTAAGTGGTAAATTCATAAAGGTGTGCCACCGTCCTAAAAAACTCCTCTTAGGGCCCTAGGCGCTAAGCTGCTAGCTACCGTTCTGATAGTCTTTAGGAATTTGAAATTAATATAGTGCACCTAGACCCGCCTAAATTCCCTAGGCACTTACTTAGATCACGACTTTCACTTAGACATAAAATCGATAACTTTCATTTTGCCACCTCAGGTATGGGGTTGATTTCAATTTCTTACAACATCTTTAAAACATTTCACTTTTATACCTCAAGTACTATTTTATTTCAATATAGTACCTCCATTACATTTTCCATCCATTGATCCGTTAAGAGCTGACATAGCTACTAAATTTGTGTCACGTGGCAAAAAAATAATTTTTATTCATTTAAAAATAATTAATTTAAAAAAAAAAAAAAAAAAAAAAACCAACCCAGAACCCATCTTCTCCCCCTCGACCCACATCTCTCACCCGCAACCGCCCTCACCTTCTCCCTCTCCTCCCTCTTCACCTCTCTCCGTTTCTCCCTCAATTCACCACCACACAACTCCTCTAGCTTCTCGGGGATGCAAGGCCTACGGCGTTGCTCCAACCCATCTTCCCCCCACCTCTCTTCTCCCTTATGAGCCTCACAACTTCGGCCTTACCACCGTTGAGGGCGACAACAGTAACCAGCTTGTCCGAGTAGAAACAACACCGATAAGCTCCTTGTCGATGTGAACAATAGTTTTTGGGGCGGCGAGGAACATAGACTCCATTTGGGGGTTGTATTCATCCAAATCCGAAATTCCCCCAAACCCAGGTCCAGGCTCCAGGGCCGAAGCCGATGTCAATGGCAACCTCAACCACGTTTCCCTCGCCCGCCGCCTGCAACTCCTAGATCTGGAGGTAAATCTCACATCCCAAGCTTGCACCGAGCTTCGAATTCTGACTTGTCGACGATTTTTTTCTTGCGGCAAATTCCGGCCGATGAAGGGGTAGGCTTGGGTGGGATTTTTGGGGGTGAGTGATGGGGGATTTTTGGGACGGGTGATGGGGATGGGAGAAGGGGGTGGGCTTGGTGGGATTTTGGCGGTGGGTGATGATGGATGGGAGAAGGGGGTGAGTCGGGTAAGACGATTTCTGGTTTTTTTTTTTTTTTTTTTATAGTTAATTTTTTTAATTTTTTTTATTAAGTGTTCATCCACGTGGCACAAACGTGGCAGCCACGTCAGCATAAATGTGGCAGTCACGTCAGCTCTTAACGGACCAATGGATGGAAAATGTAACGGATGTATTATATTGAAATAAAATAGTACTTGAGGTATGAAAGTGAAATGTTTTAAAGATGTTGTAAAGAATTGAAATCTACCACAAACCTGAGGTGGTAAAGTGTAATTTACCCTTATTTTTTCAATAAAACGTAGGAGAATTGTTGAATACTTGGATGACCACTCATTCTACGTTTGTTCCCCATATTTTCAATATGTTCTAATACTTTATAATCTATATGTCATTTTTTTTTTTGCAATTTATATCCCAATACAATTATGTGTTTGTGAAGTATAAATAGGCACTTATTTACACGATACATAATAAATTTACTTAAATTCGTCTATCCGCCTAGAGGTCGCCTAGCCGTCTGACTAGCCTAGCATCTTTTAAAACATTGGGGTGTGCTATCTGATGAGTCCATATTTTACTATATATTTTACCCTAATCTTAGTATTAATTTGTTGGTTCTTTTGGTAGAATTTTGATACTTTGTTATATATTTCCAATGTAGGATATTCGACTTCCTCTGGAGCAAAAAGTGATCAAACGGACGAATTTTGGAGTGATTCCAATTGGAGGATGTTCGTGAGTCTTTGAAGATGATTGTGTCAAAATTCCAGATTTTTCTACCAAGCCGTTTGACCGTGGCGATGTAATTAAGACCCAGCGCGCAGCTTTCCCAGATTGACATTTTTGGACGTTTTGGGTATTTTGAAGGTCAAGATGGCATATTTTGAGGAAGATTCCTTCTGAGGATTTGTAGGGGATGTCTTCAGCTTTCAAAAGAGACCTTTTGGGACCAAATCGGAGTTGATTTGGTTGGTCAAAAGTGTGATTTTCTGAGAAGTCCGAATTCCAGTTCAAATAGGAAACCTTTTATTTTCTGTTTTATTATTTTATTAGGTTTCCTAGTTTTATTCCAATAACCTTTAGGGTTTATTTTGTACTTGTATAAATAAGATTTTTAGCCATTAGGTAAAAAGGGGTAGAACGTATGCAACTTTTGGAGGAGCTTTTGTGCATTACTTAGAGAGCTTTTGACGATTCAAGTTTATTTTCGAGGTGTTTTCTTTCCATGTTCTTAATAATATTTTGTTTTATGCTTTTTAGTAACTAATTTCGTTTGCTAGGGCAATGCCTTGAGCCTTAGCATGAATATGTAGTCTTTATTTAATTGCTTATGATATTATACATGCCTGCTTTGAATTATTAATCACTGTGCTTTAAACTGTCTCTATATCTTAATGCTTAGCTACCATTAGGATGTTTAGATAAGTAATCGGATGCAATTCGATCGGAATGCCATCGGGGGATTGAGTATTGCTTCTTGTGATTGATAGTTGTAATTTCACCTACGGCGAATGCCACGTCTTAGGGGTTGCATGATTTTTCAAAGGCTTTTCACAAAGCGTAATGAGTCATGCATGTTTATATTTGATCTGAATGCCACAGACGGATTGCATGTTTGATATACGTTCTAGCTTGAATGCCACAAGTAGAATATGCATAAGGAAAACCTAACCTTCAAAGTTGCATGCGTAATTCATAAGTAATTGGTAAATCTACGTAGGATTGTTAAGGGGACGGCAGAACCCTAGGCTTTTACAAATTTGGTTTTCAAAACTCTTTTCTTTTGTTTTCTTTACTTTGTCAATTTATTTAATTGTATTTAATTAAATTCGTTTTTAATATTTTAGGTAATAAAATCAACCTCTTCCCAATTTCGTTTTTAAATAATTAACTAAGATTTGGTTTTAACATAGATTATTCATTCAATCCCTGTGGAAAACGACCTTGCTTGAGTTGCTATACTACGACAACCTTGTACTCTTGCAAGTATTTTTAAAGTGTTTTTATCCCTACTTTTGTAGGTGGTGAAAGCCCTATCAAGAAATTGGCGTCGTTGCCGGGGAAATTCCGGCCGATGAAGGGGTAGGCTTGGGTGGGATTTTTGGGGGTGGGTGATGGGGGATTTTTGGGACGGGTGATGAGGATGGGAGAAGGGGGTGGGCTTGGTGGGATTTTGGCGGTGGGTGATGATGGATGGGAGAAGGGGGTGAGTCGAGTAAGACGATTTCTGGTTTTTTTTTTTTTTTTTTTTTATAATTAATTTTTTTTATTAAGTGTTCATCCACGTGGCACAAACGTGGCAGTCACGTCAGCATAAATGTGGCAGTCACGTCAGCTCTTAACGGACCAATGGATGGAAAATGTAACGGATGTATTATATTGAAATAAAATAGTACTTGAGGTATGAAAGTGAAATGTTTTAAAGATGTTGTAAAGAATTGAAATCGACCACAAACCTGAGGTGGTAAAGTGTAATTTACCCTTATTTTTTCAATAAAACGTAGGAGAATTGTTGAATACTTGGATGACCACTCATTCTATGTTTGTTCCCCATATTTTCAATATGTTCTCATACTTTATAATCTATATGTCTTTTTTTTTTTGCAATTTATATCCCAATACAATTATGTGTTTGTGAAGTATAAATAGGCACTTATTTACACAATACATAAAAAATTTACTTAAATCCGCCTATCCGCCTAGAGGTCGCCTAGCCGTCTGACTAGCCTAGCATCTTTTAAAACATTGGGGTGTGCTATCCACACACCGATTTTTACTTTTCACACACCCTCTTAATTTTTGGTCATCGGATCGAATGAATTGAAGATGATCAATAACAAAAAATTAACAAGGGTGTGTGAAAGTAAAAATAAATGTGTGATTAGCATTTTTCAATTCATAAATACTCAATTAGGGTCGCATCGGACTGTCATTCTACGAAGGGCAAATGACACCCATGATTGTAAATTTGATTTGGGTCAACTCAGACGTAATAGAGTGTACAAGATAAAGTGATTTTTTATGTGAAGTATAGTGAGCATAGCTAAAAATTAGACGTTAGAAGAACATGAAAGTAGACGAACAAAGTACGTAAGAAACCTTGTAGCATCTCCAAATGAGATGTCAAATATAATATGTCAAAATTTTATTTGATGGCTGATGTGACAAATTGAATACAAGTGCTAAATTCTCTTCTTTTCCTATGGATGTGTCAAATATTTATTTTATTATTTTATTGGGCCTAGAATTACATTAACTATTAAAAAATAATCAGAATTACATTGGAATGAGAGATTCACTTCTTTCCTTATGGATGACATCCCAATGGGCCTAGAGTTACTTGCACCTTTATCAACCCCATTAGGATGAGAGATTCTCTTTGCAACCAACGGATAATGTATCATTTGAATACATGAAAAATGACAAGCATCGATGTCATCAACAGTGTCACTGAGACAATATATTGATCGTAAAAGAGTTTTTCTGAAATCAAAGGACATTTCAACGCGAAAATGATACGATTATTACACTTGTAACATAGCACTCTCCTAATCGAACAATAAAATCGCTGGTTGATTCAGTGTCTGAAAATTCAAAGCAAGAAACTGCCAACAACACTGCCAAAAGAATACATGATGTTGTCAACTGTGAAAAAGAATTTCGACGAATGTCGTGTGTACTGCTAAGAAACTTGACATCCCTGTGCCACTTGAAATGCGAAGGTTAACGCCGCACATGCTAAGTGAGCTGCGATTGCTGGAAAAGCTACCGTCTTCCATCCACTTTGAGTATCTATACTCGGTCACAGGAAAAATACCTACAAAATTCGTCTTTACAGACCACGCTGTCGATGTTAGAAAGAATAAAGCCCGTCCTCAATCCCTTGACAGTTTTTTTTCCACTCCACAGTTGAGAAATAGCTGTATTGTAATTTGAGTGTGACGAAAACTAGACAATTTCAACTAAAACCATAACCTTTCTATCCTCCAAGTGTCTTCTGTTTGTATCCATGCCTCATTCTTTCGAGTAATTTTTCTTTTTTTTTCCTTTTCTTGTCCATCTTTAGCCTATATCTCTCTTCCCTCTCCCTCTCATAAATTCCTTCCCAATGCACTTCCCCGGTGAGTGGCCACAACCACATCTCCCTTGGATGATCACCGTCATCTGCGGCTTCTGCTAAATCTTCATCCATACTCTTTAACAATGTACTATCAAAATACTTGGCCCACATAAATCCTTTCCGTAGCTCAACTTGGTGCTGCTCTTCCAGTGAACCAGAAACTGGATCGATTAAAACCATCTTTCGTCCACTATGATAAGCCCAGACATTGACAAGGACTTCTAATACCCGACAGTAACAATGCTTTCTCTGTTGACATTGTTAAAAATGTAAGTGATGAATGTTAAACTCCAAGTGAGACCAGAAAACGTGATCTAAATAACGTACCTCAAGTTCTGAGGAACCCAACAGACACATACTTCTATTGCCAGAATTGGTTTGCAATGCATCCAGAGAATCAACAAATATCCTGTAGCTCAATTACAAAATTTCAGTTATAATAACCATCCACAAGTTCCTTTTCTGTCAGGCTGTAAAAGAAAAAAAGAAGCAGAAAATGTTGTCGTTAGATTACCGAGAAAACATGACAAACTCAAGGAAGGAACGAGTTGGCATCACCCAACTATGCAAGGCAGACCAGTGACCACCATCTTCTGGCATGGGAGGGAGAGCTTCTGTATTAGATGGCAAGGTATACATCCAGCGAAATGCATCTTCAAAAACGTTTCTGCATTCGAGTGGACAAAAACTATACTCTTATCTTGATGAATTAATGAACTCATAACTATAAGACAAACACAGACCCAATGGCATTTGCATTACGGATATAAGAAACCTTAAGTGCCTCATAAATCTGTGTGAAGATCTATATGAATTAACGTTTTTTAGATGCAGCCATGTAAGTGTGTGGTTGGGTTCAGTATACCAAAAGTTTATTGCATAGAGTAACGCTACTGGAATTGTTCTTCTGTGGATTTGGTTCTAAGTGTACCATTGGCATTGGATGACGACAAGGGACCTCATGTTCTCATAATACCAGCCATAACAACATCCATTGTTTAAAAGGACAAATTCTTCTACTGGACAGCCCTATGCACCCACTTTCCCACCCATTGTGAGAGACTGGCTGCATACGGCTGCCTCACCAAAAAAATCCTCGTTCTGTGGAACATGGCATCACATATTAGATTTCCAAACCTTTCACAACAATCACAGTTATAACTCATTCACCAAATTTTCAACTAATATTTCGTACAAGTACCTGCAATGTCCCTCATTCAAGATGTCACATACGGACCAAAACGTGAGTGCATCTTCACTTCCCATCACCCCACCATTCATGCTCAAGCGTCCCCAAAAGTATATTACTTCGCCTTTTTTGTTGTCTTCTATTGCTTCTTCCAAAACTCCTTCAGCTTTCTTGGACAAAGCAACCTGCTTGAAAAACAATGATGAATATGATGGCAAGCTAAAGAATAGTGCATGCCTGCATGCACTTATGAGGTGTTTGATTGATTGGACTAGGACTGGATTGGGTTATTTAACACCAATCTCAGCCTGGACCAAACATGGGGTTAATTAACAACTGCATAAGCAGGACCCCTCTGCGGGGCTTATTTTTGGCTATTTAAAATGAGGGCCTAAATAGAACCAACTGAACCCGAACCAAACCAATCCAAGCCAATCCCTACAATTAGTCCAAGCCAAGCCAATGCTATGTATCAAAACGTGCTCTAAAGACAGTATTTATATACACACACGCCTACGAAAATACATACATCAATCATTATATACAAGTTTCAATACTTGTAGCATATACGTTTCCATGTAACTATACTTTTGTTCTATTTTATGTGACACCAAAACCATTCCAAGGAATCCAGAGTTTTGTGTATCTATATATAGGTATGTAGGTTTGTAGGCAAATACAAAAGTCATCCTTGCAAGATATTAGACCAGTTACGAAGCTATTTATAATCCCCTGATTATTCTTTGTTTCTTCAGAATCTTGTGTTCATCTATTTGCTTGGACAAGAAGTCTGGCACTTAGATGACTAAACAGTTTTACACTTTGGTTGATTTTTTTTGCAGTTTAGACCACTGGCCACATTGCATTGTGGAACTTAATGACATTAGACAAATGCTTCTGAATAATTTCCAACCAAAAATAAGAAATACCTTCCTACCAGCAGCACGCCAAGATTGAAACCCAATCCAAGGTCGCTGATGAATGCTGTCCACCTTGTTTGCAATAGCAAACATTCCACCAATCTCACCGAGAATGTTGCGATAGTAAGTTTCATTCAATACGGGAAGCCGGTCAACAGAATCGACATCATCTGATGTTAGCCTCCGCGCTCCTTTTGACTACCACATACATTGTAGGATAAGTTAAAAAACATAAGAGAGAACTGGAGATTTTGTGAAAAAACAAAAAACAAAATTTCTAGCTGTTAATGAAATGAAAGCATACAGTAAACGCAAGGAACTCACGAGGCTTAATCCACGGTACAGAGAGCCGTGATGCAAGAACGGCCAGGTCCCAGACCCACTGTATATCTCATAAATGCATATTGTCTGGCCTGTCCTCTCAAATTCACCCTCATCCCTCTCATTTGCTTCAAATCTAAGCTTTTCAGCTTTTCGGGCCTTACGATATATGTCATCCCAAAAACCAGGATCTTTCTCCATTCTTTCTGATAGCTACAAGCAAGAAGAATGTCCTGTTTCAGCCATCTTTCGAGAACTACTACATGAAGATAAAAAGGGAGGGAAAGAAGAGGCAGGACTGAACTAGGTACACACAGGTTCTGTAATTTCAGGAAGTGACATACCTCCTCCATTTCTAACGTCTCATATACTTCAGAGCTTTCAAATTCCTTCAAGAGATCCCAATCTAATTGAGTTGGAATATCTAATGATGAATCCCAAGTTATATTATCAGAGATGTTTGGTGAGTAACCAAAACCCAGCAAGTCTTCTTCTAGGGCATTAACGACACTAGCGTTATTCCAGGATGACTGCTCGTCAATGTTCAGAATATTTCCTGTTCTATAATCTATTTCATTCCCAAACAAATTCCATTCCCATGTACTCCGTTGAAGCTGAGAGATTGGCCCGGGCAGCAGAGCATCTGATGGAAAATTTAGCGCATTCTCCATAAGCCTTGCATAACCGGTTATGCATTCTGATGCCAGCAAGTTCATAGCAAGCAGTCTTCCAGAAGAAGCAACCGTTCGAGCAAATTTTGAAAGTTTCCCATTTGAAATCATAAGCGAGAAAGCATTCATTAAAGCATCAGGATTATGCTTTGGGAACAATATCATGTGAACTCCATCAACCACCTGTAATATCACAAATGTAAAAGACAATAAAACAGACACCTTGACATGATAAGAAAATTACTAAGGACAAAGAATTTGAATGAACTCACATATTCCTTCAAGACACGAAAATCAGGTGCAATAACTGGGATCCCAAAGGTCATGGCACGGATAAGCAATGGTGGAAAACCCTGTACATCTTGTGTAGAACCGTATAGAACAATGTCAGCCATTAATAACACACTGTTGACATCACCATTCAAGCCATAATGCCGCACAGATCCTTGAAGAAGTCCCAGATGTGAAGCAGCTTCCTACACAACAGATCAATGGATCAAAATGGATCATACATAGTCCTATGAATAAATGCCAGTGAATGAGTAAAACAAGTCAGAAGATTAACCAGATATCACAACCAAATAAAATAAAAAAAAAGGACGTCAGTTTCAGTTACTGTTGTCATTCTGTCAGCAATCAGATTCATATCGCAATTTTTTTTTTCAGTTGCTACTGGCCACAAAAATCTTTTTTTTTTGGAAAAATAGAAGCACTTGAACACATTTGGATACAATGCAAGAAGCTCAAATATGTGATCAGTACTGGGACAACAGCATAATCGATTAAGGATAATTACCTGGAAACCATCAGCATATCCATCAGAGGAATTACCACATAAGAAAACAAATTTGAACAACCTTCCTGCATCATCCCTCCTTGCATATTTTATTAACAGTGGTCCTATAGAATGCATCGCCACAGCATAGTCCCATGAAACCTCATCGTAGAAAAAAGAACTTCCAACAACTACAACCAGCATATCATCTTCACTAAACTCATTGCTCTTCCTCAACTGATTCTTGGAGTAGGTTTTTCTGTAGCTTTCCGCAGCCCAAACATCTATTGGGGATCCAGGAATGACAAAGAAGTTTCCAGTGTCAAGAACACTATATAACATCTGACACATGATGGAAAGAAAAATAAGACAATTTAAGAAACCACAGAATGATTATTTTGCAAGATAACTAGATATACGGTGCAACCAAATATTTTAAAAACAAAAGAAGGCAAGATCTACCGGCAGACTGAAATCTGGAAACACAACAACGTTAGCTCTGCTAAAAGCACTTTTCCAATGAGAAATAAGTTGTTTCAAGCCCATTTCTTCATACACGGGAAGCCGATTTGCAAGTGTATCTTCTTGAATTATCCATATCAGTGGTACTGAACAAAAAGGCTCCTGCATAAGACTGCATGAATCTAAATCTCACTAATCATAGCAAGTCCAACTGAAGCACTTTATACATGCATTTCATTACGTGAAAGTACTAGCTTGAGTACTCTTTTACCTTTCATATGCTTAACCTGGTAAGCTACAGTTATAAAAGGAAAAAGAATGAGAAAAGAGAAGGCGGAAAATTCTATACGAGAAAATTTATACTGTTTCCGAAAGAACTAAAGACAGACAAAAAGTGAATATTATTAGTAAATGGAGTAAACCTTTGCTTAAGTTTATAAAAATAAATAAACAGTAGGTGACTTAATTTTACTGTCCCTCCCCTCCTTCCTTAAAACATACATTTTTTTTGGGTCTATCACTAAAGAAAAGGATTTGAAAATTTTCTACCATCAATTATGCAGTTAGTCATAGTGATCAGTCCTCATCAGGTGATATTGCTTCAGAACACAGTCAAGCTGGTACCAAATATTCGATTTGTCTACCCGAAAGAACGTAATTTATTACAGTACAAACTTTGGTTATAGTTTAAATGCTCTGTAGATCTATTACAACCACTTCTAACATCTATTCCCAACTCCAAATAAACAAATGTATTCGACATATTTTGGTTTATGAGATGTAATATGATTGGATCCATGGTCAAGTAGGCAGTGCATGCAAGAGAAATCCTCTTAAAGTTAAATTACAGGACCATAGAACTCAGTGAGCCACAAAAGGAATGTCAAACAAACCCACCTTGAAATGGAATCTTTTGCCTCCAGTGAGTCAACAATAACGCCTCCAAAACTGTAGAAAATAACCGGTGTAAATATCTTGCCAAGTAAACCTAAGGGTAAGGGTAATTTTGAACTTACCTGTGAATCAACAAATTTTGAGAACTTTCAGTCCAAGTAAAAACAACAAAACAAAAACTAGGGTAAAAACCCCAAATATAAAATACGAGGCGAACATACATTGACCAATCAATAAGCCCATAACGCTCCAGAGCTAGAATTGAAATCTGGCCACCAAGTTGCTCCCACATTTTATGTGCTTTACCATTCGCTACAGAGAAAATCTGTTACATAGGCATTGCAAGAGAGCATAAGTAGCAGTTGAGTACATAATTACTTATTTCTATGAATGAGTAATCTTTAAGGATCCTCGTATCTTGTTCTATCCACACCACCCAAATACAGTCATCACACACTGCATTTCTACAACACTTTTGCATTCTCCCAATCCATCAGCATAAAGTCCTCAATTAGCAAAGAAATACATGAAAATTTGTTTTCTTTTGGGCATTGTTGCAGCCTTCGTTTTCCTGTGAAATTCCAAAATCGGCCTTTCTTCTTTATTCATGGGGATTGGAAGGCAGCAGTATCTTAAGATATTGTTTAGTTTTTTGCAACTATAATTTGATAAAAGAGGTTGCTTATTTATCTTTAGAAAACAGCTTGTTTCCTAAGTTTGGACCTCTGTTCTGCATTCCAAAAAAATAAAAAAAAATAAAAAAAATCGTTTCTCATCAGATGGCAAAAATTAAAAAATGAGCACATGCACTAAGAACTGACCTTAAGTTCATAACCCAGTTTCTTGATATTCTTCATGACAGTAATTAACATCAAAGATTGTGGATCTTTCTTCATGTTTCCCAGGATCTGACAAGTATCAAAAGTAGGCACAACCAAAAGTGAAAATCATCTCAGTGCACAAAACTTGTTGAAATAAGACTGCCCATTCTGGTGAGTATGGTAGCCAATGATATCGACGCACACACCTCCATATTCTAATTAGTAATGAAAATAAAGATTTGATCATGACTGGCAGCTACAAGATACTTCTAAAATCCATGTATTTATATTCAGAAGAAAATTGCATACAATAAAGCCACTATGAGATGAACACAAAGATCAAGCTTGCACATAACCATTAGCCACTCTATGCTTTAATACGAGGCAGCATTATAAGTCTATGACCATACAGAGATCAAACAGTCTGTTTTCCATTCAATAATACTAGTCTTGTGAGTTTCTAGAAGAGAACTACTAGTTATTAGAGAAGAAAATATTGAAAGCTCCTTACACTACCATCAACCGGCTAGCTCAGCTTCAAACAGCCAAAGTAGTTTTTCGAAATTATGAAAGAAGAAAATAGATATGAGAGGACTAGGTTCGTATTTTGATTTCGAGACCAAAAGATTTCGCCTATTTATCAAACCAAGGTTTACCAGAAATGTAGTCAAATATATCATCCAGCCAAAAACAAAGGATCTGAGGACTATTTCTTGCCATGAAAAAAAAAAAGGCTTTTCATTGTAAAATCTGCTTATTCTTGGTGGGCATCTGCTGCTTCAGAGTTTAAAGAGTTGTCCCTTGCTGTTAATTTATCGACTGGGTGCATCTGTTATGTAACTGTGCTCTTTGATTATTAATAGAAGTAACCTGTTTCTTATCCAAAAACAATTGTGTGCTTTCTTTCCTTCAAGATTCAGCAGTGACAAAACTGACAGGCTCTCAAAAGAACCTGCATGCTGCAGATTTAACTTGTTGAAGCTGATGGGGCATCTAAAGAATTATAAAGTCCCAAAATTTTGCAGGTATCATACAATGAAATAACTGAAATTTGCGGCATGTAAAATCTACCAGGAATAAATGACTCTTTCGTGTGGCTGTTATAAGACATTAGGAATAAGCATGCTTAATTATTCACTTCCCAATCCAGAAACACGCTAATTTCCCACCTAATGCAAACGGATCAAAGAACTTCTCCGTAAAATTGGCTTCTCACTACTAAGAAAGTGAAAGAGCAATCGTAATCCATTTGGCAAGTCAAGCTTTAGGATTACATCACATGAGCCATTTGTGCTATCCACACCTCATAAATTCGTAATTAACCATGTTGCACACCCTCCTTAATAGGCTTTGTTAAACATTCAAGTCATACGGGTGGCATTCAAACGTCCTCCAAAATGAAAATATTGCCACCAATTAATCACCACCGATCCACCCCTTCGCAACAAAATTGTTTTCTCCATCGTCACCTATCCTAACCCGACAAATGTTCCTCCTATTTCATTACAGAAAACTGTACGTCGGACCCATGAAATTCATGCTAGGTTAGAACATTAGAATCAAAATCCTACTTTCCTTTTTGGCCAGGATAAAAAAAATCTAGTTTACCAGCTCCAGATATGCTCCCATTGTCCAAATGTGATCAATTAAAAGACCTCAAGCACACTTGATAAACACGATTACTACGAAATGTAATTTCAAATTTCAAATTCATAACAAACAATTCAGATTCAAGCAAATGCAGCAAGAAAATGACACTCACAAGAGCGAGCCTTGGCGGGCGAACACCAATCCTCGCCTCCTTTCGAGCCCGATCAAGCCCATCACCCTCCACGAACCTTCTCGAAACCCTCCCAGGCACAAACCTCAAGGTGCTCCCAAACTTCAAGCCTTCCCTGAGCAAGCGCCCTTTCTCACTCCCTTGCCTGAAGGCCAATGTCATGGAGCTCTGCAACACCACCGTGGCCACTGCGAACAAAAAGAGCGCGAAAATGATGACCACGTAGAACGACGACTTTCCTTTGAAGGGAAAAAGCCACAGCAAGCCCTTGCGATAGAAGAGGTGGTGCGATCTCAGCGGGGGGCGGAGGAACGGTTGTCGATCCGTGAAGGCCCCCTTGGCTGGGTCTTTCTGGTGGCTAGGGTAAGGGTTCCGCTTGAGAGGAAAACGATCGCGAACAGAGTGGAAGCCGAGATCGGTACCGTCGGCACCGCCATTGTCGTCGAGGATAGCTGGAGGAGACAATGAGTTCCGGCCCATTGCAAGGACTTAATATTATTTTCTCTATAATATTCTCGTAGGCTATATTCCCGGGAAGGTAACGAGAAGAAGCCTCCGAGAGCTTTAGAGAGAAAGTGAAGGAGGTGATGGGGTGGTGGGGTGGGGTGGGAGTGAGAGGTTGCATGGGGAAAGAGAGAGAGGATTTGCATACTTTTTCCTTTTGACAAAAACAAACTTTCGTTAAATAGAGAAACTTTTCATCGTGACTGAAAAAATTTATGTAAGTAATGAAAAATTTTATTTTTTAAGTTATTAGTTTTTTAATACATATATCCTATTATTTATATAATACCATGTATGACGGACATACTGAAAAATCTTTCCATTAGATGAATGGGAAGGTTGCCCAGCCAAAGTAAAAAATCAAAACAGATGAACACAAGGCCCATGCAGTTAACAAAACACGCTCATGTTCATGAACGAACCCAGTTTGCTGCAGCGGCCACCATGAAAGCAGGCCAACTACCTTCAAAGTCACCAAAACCACCACCAGAATCGCAAATACGTCGGAAATTTAAACCATGTAGAGAAAAGCATATCATCAAGCCACCACAACTAACAACATACATTCCATTCAAATCTCTATAACCTTGATAATAAACAGTACTTGTTAGGTACTCAAGCCAAAGGGAAGAGCCCAACCCAAAAGACTAGTCCAATAGGTGGGAGGACCCCTTGCACTTGAGTACCACTACACAATTTCTTGTGTAGCGGATGTGGGATCATAACATTACTTCAAATCTGATCCAAGATTCGCCTCCGAAGACCAGCCAGAACGAAGCTTTGACTCTGAAAATTCCACTACCAACAAAACGATTGTGGTGGAAGGAGGTGGTACAATGACCCAAACTGAGACTATTAAGACGTGATCCTTTTTGACCCTTGAAACAATACGAGCCTGAGAATAGACCACCAGGGCAAGGGGCCCATAAATCAGCCCAATAGAACTAAAGGAAGCAGTTTCGAGGGATACGAGTGACTGCTCAATGGTCTGGCTCTAGGCCGAACATCTTATAATAAAGTACTTTCCGACCGTTTGGGGCAAGTTGGCAAACTAAAAACTTTATAGCACAGAGACGCAGAAATAGGCCTACTTGGAACTCTAAGCAATGTGTTGGCGATTTGAGTAGAAGCCTATGAAGGGATGTTAAGGCTGTCAGACCAAGCTTGGGAGTAGGTTTCCTCAAACCCCAGGGTCGAGCAAGAGGCTCTGTACGTGTTGGCCTAGGAAAACATGTAGTCAACTATGAACAAATGTCACTTCATCTCCACATGTCGATCGAATAACGAAGCAATAACACAAGTCATGTCAACATGTTTGGTTCATTTAATGCTCAACGGTGAGGTACTTGAAAGCTCTAGATTTTCGAGGCTCCCTGAAGGCCTATATAAGGGGGATTCATACCTCTTGTAAACGGTCGGACACATAAGAGGAAACAAAGATTAGACTAATGTCGACCATTACTTATAACCTATATCATATAACACTACAAAAAAATGGTCATTTGTGACCAACTTTTTTCGCGGACCTATGAATACCCTTGAAAAATCATTATTTCCGACCAAAAACTACGCTCCATCGAAAATAGTTCGACAAGAGGCGTATTATTTTCTACACTCAAAATTCCCTTGGAAAAGGGTTACATCGCCGTCGGAAATAGCTGTTTTTTTTTAGGGAATTTTTGGCACCACATTTATTTACGATGAAACTTGTATTCGTCGACAATAGCTGTATTTTTTTCAAGGGCATGTTTAAGTTGTCGGAAGTAATTGTTTATTTCTGAGGGAAACAAGTGGTCATCGGTAGTAATTTCTTTATTTTCGAGGGTTATTAGTTGTTGTTAGAATTGATTGTGTATTTGCGAGAAGAACTACATGCCGTAAAAAACGATTATCTATTTAAACTTTATTTATTTTTATTCTATTATAAGAAGTGGGATAAATTTTACATGGGATGTTGTTCAAATCAACTCGTATACAGCAAAAAGATTGTTAGGTTGACAATTTTAGAGTTAATCTAGCAAAGTTTTTTACTCACATACTCATAAATATTTTATTCTTAACATCACATAGTTGAGATTAAAAAATTCCGAAGCAATTTTAAGATACCAAAGCACATGAAAAAATTCATAATAATTCATTTACAAGTTTGAAAAATGTGAACAAAAAATAATGCAAATGCTCATAATAATTAATATAAAAGTGTGAAAAATGTAAAAAAATATATACAATCACTCGTAATAACAAGCTTTACAACTTTCGTGAAGGGGTCAAATCCGAAATTTGACACCATAATCCATAAACCCTAGATTTATATCTAACCGTCGATTGTCATTTGTGCTCTATTCTTTCCACCGGATTTTATTTTTCGGATTTTCTCTTTTGAAAACATGATCTTTTAGCGGATGCAAACAAATGAACGGTTCAGATCGTTGATATCACGTTCTGATGTTTACAGTTAACTGAAATATGAGTCGATGTTATATAGTTTCTAGAGACTTTATAAACTCAAAGCAATAATTTCACTAACCGTAAAAATCTGAACGTGATATCAACGATCTAAACTATTCATGTTTCTGAATCACTAGAATATTATGTTTTCTAAAATGAAAATTTGAAAAACAGAATTCTATGAGAAGAATGGAGGGTAAACGTAAACGACAATCAACGGCTAAAATTTAATCTACGGTTTATGAGATGATAGTGGCGAATTTCGGAGTTGAACTCTTCACAAAAGTTGTAGATATTGTCATCACGAGCGTTTGTATATATTTTTTATATTTTTTCACACTTCGACATTAATTAAAAAACTTTACTACAATAATAACCATTGGATTTAATCTCACTTATGTGAGATTAAATCCTTACCCTGTTTTTTGGACAGTTGCCAAAATTTTGGCATGGCGCCTTTATTTTTAGCTCTCTATTTTCAAAATTTTGGCATGGCACCCAAAAACTAATGTCTCTATTTCCAAACAAAGTGCCGATTATCTCTTTCTCGCAGCTTCTCTGTATTTCCTCTTCAGAAACAAAACCCTAGCCTCCATCTTCCATCCTCTAGTAGCCATACGTGATGATGATAGAAACCATGAAATCCTCACACATGTTGTTTTTCAGTTTATATCTTATGAGGTCTGACATATATAATTTCAGGTCTCGCCTGGATTTGAGATTTGGAAGCAGAAAATGAGAAGGCTAAGAGGATGGTGAAGGACGTGGAAACCTACTTCTCTATGACTTTGGGGGCTTTTGTGTTCTGGCAATCCACGGATGAAGTCCACGTCCAGATAGCTCTGTATCAGGACGAAAAGGTAAAACTCTCTTCTTTCTCATGCCTGCAAATGCAATTTCTCTTTTAGATTGGACTTATAATTTGGGTGATTAGCAATTTTTTTTTCTAAGAATTTGATTGAATTTCATCACCTCAAGCGCAAAATTGAGAGAGTTTTCATCGAATGGTGCAATTATGGCGGAAAAATCCGATTTTTAGGAAATTAGCATGAAATCAGGGGTGGGAGGAATACCCTATCTCTCAGACTTCTCCAGTCTCTCATTCACTTTCCTTTTCCCTCTGTCTCTCAGATTTCTCCCTTATCTCCATCACCGTGACCCAACATCATGGCAGCCACCGCCGTCTCATCTCTCAATCTTGGAATAAAAGCCTTTTCAGTCATTGAAAGCAGCCACCGCTATCCAATTACGAACCCCACTCCACCGTCACACCTGCTTCCTTCCCTGATTTTCCCAAACCCATTTCGCCTCCCTCTCCTCAACCGCTGTCTGCATGCCCCCAACTCACTCTCCACCACAACCACTACCAGGAGGTACATAATATAAGAAACTCAAACCCCAAGCTACCCTTCTTCTTTTTTGTTGGTAATTTTGCGATTTAATCCATTTTTTCTTGCGGGTTGTCACATTGATTGAACTGATTCTGCATATAGTTTCAAAACTGATTCTACATAACTAGTCGAGGATGAGTTGAGCTTATGACACATATTAATTTTTATTGGAGGGTTGAGTTCTATTAATAACCCTAAAGCCTTAGGGGTATGGTTGATATTTTCAAACAGTGTTTCCATGTTTTTGAACTGAGCTTTAGTTGTTTTTATGTTTTTGTCTCTCTTTGAAATGTTTAAAAACCAGTGGAATTCCTTGAAATATAGTGAAAGTTTTTGTCTCTATATATAAAACTCCATATTTTTTATCTCAAATTTTAATTTTAATTATCATAAAATTAAATAATAGCTATGGGCTTTTAGATCTAGATCCAAAAAGGTAGAGTGCTTTTAGGAGTGAGTCCAGTTATCTAATTATATGTTTTTTTTTTATACACATTTTATATTTTCTAAAAATATTAAAAATCAATTAAAATATTCGAATATTATGCATTTTCCAACTTCAAAAAAATATAATTAATATCTTATAACAAAAAAACTAATATACTAACATAAATTTATCTGCAAAACATTCTACCTTAACTAAGTAACAAATATATGAATGTATATTATACCTATACGTGAGATATGAAACCTAATTAAAAGGTAGAAAAAAATATAACATACCTACAAGTAAGATACATTAATCTGTGACAGGTTGATTATAAAAAAATAAAATAAAAATCTGTCATATAGGTAGATAAATATAATTAACATATGATATAGGTTGATTAAAAAAATTAAAAATAAAATTTATAAATAGGTTTAAAGCACAAAGGAGAACGAGAAATAAAAAATAAAAAATAAAAAGAAATAAGCAAATAGATAATTAGGAAGAAATTTGATTTTTATAATAAATCTTATTATTGAACAGATAACTATTGATAATTAAAATATAACAAATTGGACTTATTTTAATAAATTGAACTATTCTTACTATTGACTCAAAAAATTGGACTTATATCAAGTTCCCCATAATTCTATATGAGATTCAAAATCCGGTTATTTTTCTAAAGGGTTTATATCACAAATGGTCCCTGAAATTGACCTCATCAATCATGATGGTCCCTGAAATTGAAAATTGATCAATGTAGTCCCTAAATTTTAACCCCGCGAATCAATGTCGTCATTCTGTTAGTGTTCCGTCCAAATTAACTTTAAAAAAAGGTTAGAGAAGCAGTTTTTCATGGTAAAATGACCAAAAATAACCCTGTTACTTATAATTTTACTTAAAAAAAAGGTGGTACCCAATTTCTTTTACAAAATAAATGATCAAAGGTGGACTTTGGCAAGGAAAAGAGAGGTAGTAAGTAAAATTATAAGTAATAGGGTTATTTTTGGTCATTTTACCATGAAAAATTGCTTCTCTAACCTTTTTTAAAGTTAATGTGGACGGAACACTAACAGAAGGACGACATTGATTCGCGAGGTTAAAATTCAGGGACTACATTGATCGATTTTCAATTCAGGGACCATTATGATTGATGAGGTCAATTTCAGGGACCATTTGTGATATAAATCATTTTCTAAATTTTGGTAAGGGACGAGTTGTGAAGGGTAATTAGTGTTTTATTCCAAGGGTATTTTTAAACTTTTGTATAAATTTTTGGTTAAATTTGTATACAGAGCAAAGGGTAGACTAAAACTCTAAGGCTAGTTATCAAAATTTCCCTTACAGAAAACTTTGGCGGGGGAGAGCTAGGGCACAACACAGTCCGTCCAGCTGATTCAAAATCGAATCGATTTGTGCAGTTTTGTCCTCGAAATCTCTCTTGATTTTCCATGGAGGTCCCCAAGGATGAGCCGCCGGCTGTTTTTCTTGATCGGACCTCACGCGCCACCCGAGGGAAGAGGTAATTAAATTAACCGATTCATTCGAGAAGCATCCAGATTTTGGACTCAATTTTTGAAATTTTTATTTTTATTTTTTATTTTTATGAATTTTCAGGATGACTAAGTTACTCGATGATGAAATCGAAGAGGATGAGATGTTCTGGAATCAGGAGGCTCTCAAAGAGGTGAAAAAATAAATAATAAATTTATATTTGGACTAATTTTATATATTTTTCAGTGAATTTTTTGTATTTGTAGTTTATGTTATGAATGAAAATTAAACTAAAAATTGTGGTAGGATGAAGATGATGGAAACTATGAAGCAGAGCCTGAGGTTGCTGATGAGTTTGATAGCGATTTTGATGAAGATGTGAGGCTTTTTTTTTGGATTGTTTACTTTAAAATGTTAGTACTTTAATAGTTGGATCTTTTTTAGAGTTGCTTAATTTGTTGGTAGGAGCCAGACCCTGACGAAGGAGCGGAAAACAACGACGCAGATGAGAGGTGAGTTGAGTTTTTGCTTGAACAAATGACATTTAGATTTGTTTTACTCAGAATTGATTGTGATTGGTGATTTTACAGAGTGAGGACGAAGAAGCGGCTGATATATCCGGGAAAGCAATCGAGCAAGAAGAAGAAGAAGAAGAAAGTGATATCGGAATTAGAATCCAAGGATGGAAATGAGTCTTCTCATCCCGAACAACATCAGGATGCTCCTGAGGAAGCAGAAGTAGAGAGAACTGTGAGAAAATCTACGAGAACTTCAGTGGTTGTCCGTCAAGCTGAGAGAGACGCAATACGTGTGGCTTTGCAAGCAACCATGAAGGTCAGTTGAAGATGTAGTGTTTATTGTTTATGAGATCGTTCTGTTGATGAATACATTATACTGTTTGCAATGGATATCAATTTTGGTTTTCATCAGCCAATTAAGAGAAAAAAGGAAGGCGAGGAGAAGAGGGTGACTCAAGAAGAGATGCTCTTAGAAGCAGCTCAAACAGGTTTGGATTTCATGTCTCAGCATTAGTAATTACTAATTAGTATGTGACGTGAATTGCATGGTACTTGTTAATGTTTATTTGGAAGCGAGGCTGTAACTAAGCTTGAATTGTTGCCTGTAAATCTGCAGAAATTATTAACTTGAGAACTTTGGAGCGTGTTCTAGCGAGGGAGGAAGAAGTTAAGAAAAGAGCCATTGTACATAAGGCTGTCTATACTGGTCCACAAGTACGTTATTTTTCAAAAGATGGTAAGCTTTCAGCATTACTCTTTTCTAATCAAACTTGTTTGTTCGGAAAACAAGAGTTACCGTTTGCGTATGCAGATTTTTTATCGTGGCAATATCAGTTTCCTAGAAAGAAATCTAAATTACGTTTCCTTTAGACCGCTCATATCTGGAATTTAGCAAAGGATTGTCATTTCAGTCAGAAATCTCTACCGCACCTGTTCCCTGTAAGTAGTAGTTTTATGAATATAACGTTCAGGGTTTCTTAAAGTTACGTATCATAACTGTGGTTTTGATGCTTCTATTTTTATTTCTAGACCCTGAGAAAGCTGTCTGTGCTGTTACTGGTTTACCTGCCAAGTAAGTGCTTAGGTTTCCGAGTAGTTGTTTAGACAAGCAGCTAAGAATGCCTATAGAGAATGTGAGGAGTGATGTTTAGGGTGCCTATCTGACCATCCCGTTTCATTTGATGCTTTAGGTACCGTGATCCAAAGACGGGGCTACCTTATGCAACAAAAGAAGCTTTTAACATCATTCGGCAACGGTATGGTCAAAATTCATTGTTTTACATTAGTAGGCATTCACTTTCAATGAGCATATATTTCGATCCTGTGGTTTTAATATCCCCTTTTTTGGTTATATTTGTACTTACAGATTCCCTGTTATGTTTTTGGTTGTAAATTTTCAGTTTTCTACAGGAAAGTGGTAGGGTCAGGAAGGAGATGGACCTGGGTGACTTGTACGGTTCACTTGCTGGTAAGGGGTTTTCGGCAAGGGGGAAGAGATCAGTGGCGTCAAATAACATTGATGCGTCGTACTCTCGATATTTTGCACGTTTCCGCAGAATTCCAGCTCTTGAAAGCGAATCATCTGATTAGGTTCCATGGTAATCTGAAGAGTACATGTTGAATCTGATATTATTCTCATGGGAAGCCCTTGCTCAATGCCCCATGGTACTCTCGGAAGGATTTGTTTACCCCGTGCAACTTATAAAGGTAAGAAATGTTATACTTTTTGGACGGAGGCCTAATTGGCATGGTACCGAAGAACAAACTAGGATATAAATTGCACGAGGAAAGACGATAAAAGCTCTGGGGAGAAGTTGCGTGAGTATTTCAATCGTGTGCAGTTGTAAACTGAAAGCTCCATTTTGTTGTTAATACTGAGCATGATAGCGAGTTGATTATGCGAACCGATGCTTGTGCTTCCGCAAGCTGCAAACAATGTCATAACGACGATAAGAACCAACCGAAGCGTCAAAAAAAGAGAAGAATGGTTCATAGCATCCCCAATTCATGCTCCAAGCAAGGATTCAACGTTAACTCAATATATCAAATGCCTCTGCAGTGCAGCAGAAACACAGATAGAATTGTCTAAATTAAAACTCCAATACGCTTCTCTGTGTTGCAAATGACACGTTGAAAGGAAATCAAGCAGGCCTGACTATTTTAAGCGTCGTTCCCCAGTGATATGTTTGATCAAACACGTGTTACTGCTTTTTCTCTTCAGCTTTCTTCGGCTGAAAGAAACAACCAAATGGAACCGTGTGGAAAATAATATGGTTTAACAAAATAAATCCTTCTAGGCCGGAAGGAGAAAGATAAAGGTAGGATGCACGTACAAAAGCTACGGAATTGTCTTTCAAAAACCTGCAAAGGCACACACAAACGCAGAGAAAGTGCAAGAAACATAAATTTTAAGTCACCTTGGCACTATAAGGAAATGCCGCCGCAGCATCCGATGGCCCTTAAGATGAATATTGAATAATCCATAAAATGTTGACCAATTTTGACAGACAAATAAGGATTTGGATGTGAACTGGTAATGCAACAACTATGATTTTAGATAACAAATCCCAACATCCCGGTTCCCAAATTCTTGCTTCATCTTGATGCATTTTCTATATTCAGGTAATCGTAGACACTAATGGTATTTGATGCATAAGAAACAAATAACACACCAATCGTAAAATATGAAAACTTGGATCAAAATTGATTGTAAAGCAGATCAAGCAGCAAGGGAAGGCCAGTGAAGCCAATCCTGAACTTTAACATAGAACCAAAATGAAGGCATATATAAACATCGGCAACTGTTTGGGTAAAGACAGTGGTAAAGAGATACGATCATGATTCATTACAATCACCACGGTCCATGGCTCATGTCACGAGTCATGAGTCTTACCTCCCATTTTAGAACAAAACGACCCTAACTGTACTATCATTATTGAAATCCACAAGCATCAGTCACGAACCGAAGCTTGAACAAGTCATGAGATGAAAGAAAAAATATGTAAAAACTTACCACCTTTATCTTATTGAATATGGCTTACAGGGAGAAAAGGGGAGAAAAAGGGATAAATTGATCGCTAAATCTATTTTGTACATGAACATAAAAAACGCAGCACAATGAATCTTAAAGAAAATGCTATACAAGTGTAAATATCAGTGTGGTTTGTTTATCATAATTTTGAATTATCTTTCTGGGGTTTAGGGTTTAGGGTTTAAAATTGAATATTTTCAAGTTTTAGATACAATTTTCTTTCATTTCATCTTAAATTCATCAAAAGAGACAGTCACCCGAAGCGAAAACGGGGAAATTAAAAGAAGCCCAACGAATCTTTCATCGATCAACCGAATGGTTATCAATGCAGCTGGGGGTCAGTTTTGAGTAAGTGAAGAAATTGAAAGTGAAAGACATACACTCTAGGATGCATGGAGACGGGCACGGATACGGAGATACGACACGATACGACACAGGGACACGTCGAATTTCTAGAATCGAAGACACGATACGTTAGGGATACGACAATTAAAAATATATCTAAATATATTATAAAATAAGCATTCAAATTTATTTTATAAAAAACAGAAAAGCATGATGCTTTTTAGATTGAATCAGTCAAAGCCTTTAATAAAAAACAGAAAAGCATCAATCAAACCCTTTAAAGCAACTCCAGCGTGGGCTGGTGCTAGGGGGACAGGCAACGAAAAAGGGCCACATAGCCCGGCCTTGAAGCTCCAACGTGGGCAGCCCGAGGGAGAGTGGAGGCCCGAGCTCCGGGCCTGTGAGGAATTGCCAGCCCGCAAGCCCGAAGGCAATGTGACGTGGGTTGACGTCAGGACGACGTCAGCCATAATATAAAAATATAAAATATTAATAAATAAAAAAAGTAAAATTAAAAAAAATTAAAAAAATTGTAAAACCTAGGCTTCGAACTCAACGGCTCTCGCCGGAGTTCGTCGTCGAGGTTGATGAACACCCACAGACAAATGGCAGAGATCCAGTCCCTCCTCCGCCGCAGCTGTCGCCGCACCTGTCGCCGCACCACCTTCACCCCCATGCACTCGCGATCCTCCTCCTTCCACTAGCTCGCCCAGATCGCATGATTTGGGATTTGTTTTTGGGGGGAGAGAGAGAGAGAGAGAGAGGGTTTGGTTAGGGAGCGGGGAAGATTGGAACCGTTGATGGAGGCTGAGTTGGGTGGGATGGTGAAGATGGAGGAAGAGAGGCGGCGGTGGGGTGGTGAAGATGGAGGAAGAGAGGCGAGGAGTGTTTGGGTGCGCTGGGCGTTGGGGGGGGGGGGTTGAATATTCTGGGCTTTGGAATGGTGCATCTGCACCATGTGAAAAGAAGAAGAAAAATAATAATAAAAAAAAGGTTTTGGAATGGTGCATCTGCACCATATGAATATAACAATGAAGGTTTTGGAATGGTGTGTTGCACCATGTGAAAAGAAAAAATTAAAAAAATAAAAATAATTTTTTAATAGAAAGTGGTACAACGAGACCGATTAAAAATCTTATCCGAAATTACAAATAAAAATATTTTGTATTATTTAACTGCAACGGTGGAGATGCAAAAGGCAGTTACTGTTCACTGGGTGGATTAAATAGTGAATAGCATGGGGGGAGGGCTCACACGCTGGAGTTGCTCTTAGCTTCGAATAAAAAACAGAAAAGCAGGATGCATAGCTTCGGATAAAAACAGAAAATCAGTAAAGTTTTCTTTCAGTTTCAAGGTGGGTTCTGCAATCAGATCGAAGCTCCAAAATTAACAAAGTGAAAACGAAGTCGAAGGTTCTCACCAGTAGTTGCAGATGGAGACGATGGAGACGATGAAGACAACGGAGCAGTTGCAGACGGAGACGATAGAGACGACGGACGGACGGAGCAATTGCAAATGATTTATGAGGTTCGAAATCGTTTTGGTTTTTAGTTAAACAATCGTTTTAGTTATCTATTTCGAATCAATCACGATTTTGTGCGGATTTCTTCTGATTATCCTCTGATTTTGTTTGAAACATATCCAAAAAGTATGATACGCGTATCTTGACAGTATGATATGCGTATCTCATTAATAAAGAACGTATCCCTTCATTCTGATACGTATTGGGCGCGTATCATAGAAGTGCTACCAGTAAAATAACCATTTTCAAACAAGCCCAATCATAATGGAAAAATAACTTCTAAAACACTAAGGGTCTTTTTGGTAGTGTACTTGAATCCAATTTTTTAAACTCAAAAACAGTTTTTGTTTTAGGCCTTAAAAACTTGTTTGGTATGACTATTTTCAAAAACAGAACTCAAGACTAACTCAAAAATATAGTCTATTATTTAAAAACATAAAAATTGAGTTTTTAGAGTTTTTTAACTTAAACTTACTCATTTCTTTTCTCTCCCTCATTCCCTCACTCCAAATATATATCTCTCTTTTCTTCTTTCTTTCTCCTCTTTTTTTTTTACCTTTTTCGTCTATGCTCCAATCCAATCAAGTTTAAGTCGTAAGATTTAAAAATTTTAAATCACAAACCAATCAAATTTTTGAGTCTTAAAGAAATTTTTTTCAAGAAATGTTCTTAAGAAATATTTTGAGAAATGATAAAAAATTTCAATAGGATACCAAACAGACCCTAATGAACCTAACCACTTTTCAGAGAAGCATTTCCGAACAAGCCAATGCATCCGTCATAATCGCAAGAAGACGGGGTAAAGGTCAAAATTTACCGTCATTGGTTCAAACTCCAAGGGACTGATGTCTCAAATGGTAGAGTGTTTATCCTTGCAGTCGAGGTCCTGTTTTCAGATTCCCTCTGCCCGAATATCGCTTGTATGAAAGAAAAAAAGGTCTAAAACCATTTAACAGCAGTACAGAACTATACACTATAGAAAAAAGAATCAAATATATACAAGTTGTGCTTGACAGAGTCAGGTAAAACGAGTGAAATAAAGAGCACAAAAAGCTCAGAGAGGGCTTAAGCAATGAAAAGAATATGGGTTTCAGCTGATTAATTACAGCACAACACTAGCACATAAAAGGTAAAAACTTAATAGAGTCAAAAACCTTGGGTCATTTACAAATTCATCGACGCCTATTCCGAGTGTAGCTTGGGGATCCTGTGTTGCCTCCGTAGTTCCTGCTGGGAGAATCTAGTGATCCCCTAAACGAAGCATAAGCACGTTTGGCTGATTCGGGTACTGAGTCTAACGGAATTGACTCCACAAAACATGCCGTGTTGATGTGAGTCCTCTCAAGCTCTGCTTGAAGTAATTCAGAGCTATACTGCTGAGCAAGTGCCTGAGGCATTCAACAAATTACTTCCGAGTTATTTGCATATACGAAAAGAACCAGAAGCATAGAACTTCACTAACAGGTTTAACATGAGAACCAATTGACGCGGTAAAAGATTTCTTTCATCCTATTTACAATTCAATATACTATTCTGGTCGACTATGAATATGCGTATGCACACAATAACTGTCACGATAACCAACTAGTCAACTTGGGGATTGGTATTTTAAACAATGTACAAGAAGAAATCACAAGAGAACTAAGGTTTCTTACAATGAGGTCATCTGGTGACACACTAATCCCATCCTGTCTATCATCAGCAGCCTCTTCACTTCCACGTGTTGCTCGTCGATTATGCCCTGGATTCTCCGCATTTTCTGATACACTCTCAGTGGCTTTATCGAGAAGTACCCCTTGTAAGGACTTCAAAGACTCCCTTGCATCCGCAGTGAAATATGGATTTAATATAGTCTCGAAGTATTCAAGCTGCATAATATACACAGAAGGCAAATGTCTTAGAACCACATTTTACTCTACATGATTCATGATGGTAATGACTTGTTCACTCCCAACGAGATATCACATGAAATGAATATTTTGTAATTTTCTATTCTGCATCAACCCTTCTAGTTTTTCCCCCCATATGCATAACGTGTTGGATACATTAAGATTTTATCAAAATCAGGTGCATTTAGAACAAAACGTTTTTATCTCAGAGCATTCATTGAGCACCCAAAGGAATACGGTGCAACTGCCATTTATTGTTACTCATCACCAAAGCCATATGCAAATTCAAAACCATCAAACTTCGTGCAACATTTCTACTGCAAAAATCTGTTACCTCCAGCATTAGCTGACAGAAACCATTTGCATCAAGTGACCTAAGCTCTTTCGATTTATTTTCATGGAACAGACTGATAAAAGTATCAATTAGACCTTCCACAAGAATGCCGAGTGTCTTGTCCAATAAGGGCTTAGCACCAGAGAATACCTGGAAAGAGGAAATTGATTTCTTTTAAGTTTATTGAGAAGATGAATCAAAATTTAGAGCTAGGAATATGAAACTGCATGTATGCATTACCACTCGAAAAATAAAAATAGAAAGAAACATTTACACGCTCACCTAAGCTGCTAAGCAAACAATGTATCATTTGATTCATTTCATACTATGGCCTAAAGAAGAAAGTCATCGTGAAATAAAAACTAGAAAACAGAAGTTAAAAACTGCAAACTACTAAAATCCTTCTACAAGACATTAAAATTGAATATAACACATGGCTTTCCCTAAGTACCTCTGCATGCACAGCTACCAACGTGTGCAGTAACTCGACAGCAGCATCACGCACACCCTGCAAGACACCACCATTGTATTAACTCATCCAGTTCAGTCATTGAAAAGAATTTGTTAAATATAAAGACAGCTACAAATTCTAACTTCTTTAGTTTCTTACTTTTACAGCAGGTGCTGCTCCCCATTGAACACCAGAATCCAACAAATAGTTCCAGGCAGCAGTTCTGATCAAATTTGCCTGAGAGGAAAAGTGAACTGTTATGTTTCACATAAAGGACCACAGGAAAGTGCATCATAACTCCAATCCCTGTCCGCTTGAATTTTGTGAACAAATGATTGGAGCAACAAAAAATGTCAGCCGTGTGTTGTTTTATTTGAAACAGGTGTTGAACCTGAAAAGTTGCAAACTCACCCCTTCCCCATAATCATGGGGAGAGGAGATGCCCTTTGACACAAAAGAACTGAATTGCCTTATGATAAACTAAAAAGAGATTCTTTCAGAATGTTCCTGCCAGTGGCACTTATATGGTTGATTGAGGACATCAACTAAAGTGGACCTATAACTTAACTACATTTTCTGAGCCAGGAAGGGTGTAAGTGTAGAAAATGCCCACACAGAAACACAAAGACAAGAGAAAGCAAGATAATACAGTAGAACTACAAAAGCGTCTGTGTTGGGGTGTTCATCTATACCTTAGCAAAAGTATATTGCTCAAGGACCTTCTCTTCAAGGCCAGAAAAGGACACCACTAGGTCTTGTAAGTCACCATCCTCTTCTCTTTCCCTTTAAAAAAAATATATAAATAAAGAAGATAGCAGGGTAATTAGGCATCAGCAAATAAGGACATAAATGTTTTAAACCATCAATAAGTGAGCATGAGTCAACTATCAGTTGGCTGAGGCATATCACCGATTGGTCTAATGTTTTGTTTTTGTTTGGGTTTTCTATAACCTGGAGCATCCGAATCTTTGACCCGACTAACTCCCAAGGAGGCATTTAGACCCTCCAATTCAAACGGGCCAGGAAAACCCATTGGTCTATCTACTTAACCGTAAATTCGACACCATGTTCGTTATTGCATTCTCATCACAGGTGGAGCAAAATTTCATATGAACTAGTAGATTTCAACAAACAAGTTTTTAGTTTTTATATATGTTATACAACTGTTATTGGGGGAGGAGGAATTGAAAACCTCGGGTGGATGAGTAAATGCAGCTAACCATTTGAGCTAGAAGCCCCGTGCTTCAAAAATGAATCTGTAAACAAAAGAATTATATCCTAAAGCCTGCTCATATACAAATCCAGTCAGTCTTTATCCAACAAAATAGTTACTGAATCGGACTTGGCCATTTGAATGTGAAAGATACAAGATAGTAGCCAATATTATTTTTGGTTCTTGGGTTCCCACTTCAGTGGGTTATATAAAGCATTTCACATATTAAGTACATCCAATTGCTCCGAATAAAGAGGGCAAGACACATGATAATATCTCTACAGTTCAATGAAGGAAAATGTAGTGGCCACATACCTAGACTGTAGCCAGATGTGCTTGTAATTGTTGTACAACTCATAAGAAAGTTCTTCTCTGCAATAGCCAACATTACTCAAGACTATTAACAACTGTTGATGTGGACCAACACTTCCTAGGAGATCAGACTTTTCTTCTAGGGTATGAGAATATCCATTTTGTAAGTGTGAACTTCCTTTGCTTGATTTGTTTACGGCAAACTCACTTCCACTACGCTCTAGATGACTTGATTAAATGAAGTGTCATAACTGAACATTAAATACTAGCACATGAAGTTGAGTTAGCCACTCATCCATTGTACCTGCAAAATCAAGCATGCAGTTCAAAAATGCAAGTCTGACAGATTCTTGTGTTTCTTGGAGTTGCATGAACATATCCTCTGACTTCGTGGCCTCAGTTCTTAAAGATTGAATCATCCTGAAATAATAATACTGTTAATGATGAATATATAAATAATGAGTGAATGTTCTGAATTTCTTCAGAGAAAAGGGAAATTAACACTTTAAAAATCTTGAGCCTGTCTATCACTTGAAAACTCTTGTTTAAGTCGGGCTTAGAGACTTACAAATTGATTTGATCCATTGCTGAGGTCATAACATTACGGAATGCTAGAGGCAAGAAAGAGATTGTATAAGGGGATTTATTCCTTTCAAGAGCTGATACTGGAACCCATGTCTCATCTTTTGAAATCTCTGCAGTTGATGCCCGCATCCATGAGCAGAGCCTTAGGATGTAAATCTTAGTAATTTCAGACTGAAGTCCTCGAGTTGCAGTTACTGTTACAAAAATAAGTCCAACCTTCAGAACACTTTAAGAAATCAGCACATTGCAGGTTAAGAGAACGCTAAGATACCAGCAATAGAAGGAGCTGATTCTTTCGCTTGGAAAGCTTCACATGCTTTAGATATCTCTGTTATGGCATCCCTCATATACGGTTGCAGAATGTTTGATTCTTCCAGATCGCGAAATGTATTGCAAACCTGCATCAAGAGTAAATAAATTTATAACTACCTACCAAACCTTGGGTTTAAACTGAGGATATGCAAATACCTACAGTTGAATGCAGTTTGGCATGAGCTGATATTAAATTTTGATTTGAAGCATATAAATACAGCAGATGATACTAAAATACAGTTTAACTTTTATATTCAAGCAGCAATTTTTGAGGCTCCCTATCTCCCATAAGAGTCACAAGACAAACAAAAAAGAAATATAACTTAAATTAGAAGTTGAAAATTCAAATTTCCCTTTAAACTATCCAGGTAGCCTTATCTCTAAATATAGTATCAACGAATGCAGAACAGAGTTCATCAAGGCAACTTGTCATTCTGCAATTACAACAGAAAATACTCGGTTTTACTAAAAAATAAAAACTAATTTGGTATATTTTGTACTCAAACATATCCACAGTCATCTATGTACTTGAGCTTAATGGCCTAAGGCTTCCATTTATGTAATGCTAAATGGTAACAAGCAGGTTCAGCCAGCATACTCACCTTGACTTCATACGCAGATATGGTATTCCGTATCATTCCAGCAACTTCATCAAGGGAATGAGTGGAGTACTTACCATCTCCAACTTTATCCTCAGCTTTATTTGCTGGAGTGTTAGCATTTGATTCAGTAGAAACTTGGGACGACTGAAAGATTGAGTTTCACAAGAATAAAAGTGAAATCATCTCTCATTAACAAAAAAAATTAGATCATTTCTTAAATATAGCAACACAAATATAAATAAGGTTCGTCTTGACTGAATATGCATGTCGCTGCTTCCATCACTTGTGAACAGGCGATAGGCTTAAAGTTCTCCGTGCATATTCTCACATATTAGCAGCCAGCATAAATATGTATCAGCTTAAATATGATGACACTCATATTATGTTGCTTGAACAAACATGACGGTGTTTGAGGTAAAGAAATCAACCTCGGGCATTAGAAATAATTAAACCAAATGGAGGGAAATATGCAGAGGCTAAGGAACTCAGGTTTTGCATTTGAGATAATAGTAAAAAGAAACCCACAGCGCATCAAGCTTCATGCAGTTTGGAAGCTTACATTCTTTTGTGAGTTATTTATGTTAAAAGGTAATCTTAAGGTTTGCATAATTGGATGCCCATACTCCATAGTATATCAGCTATTGACTAGGTATGCTAAGAACAATCTATAATTCTACCATTGCATTCTTCACTTGAATTCAAAAGTCTGATGTTAAATGAATGAAAATATTACACCAATGGGAATTGGATACATAAAAACAAAACAAAAAACAAAAATTTAAGAAGTTATATAAAAAGAGAAGGTAAAATAATAAATGAGTGATGAAGTGGGTGATAAACATTTGTTGGGGAACTTTGTAACTTCACCCAATTACGCTGGCTGTTTATTGATAAACTCATCTTATATTGATGGTTTTCTAAATAAATTAAGTCGGGTCAAAGCTTCCAGCCTACCTCCTACGGTTGATGTTATATAGTAGTATCGATGTGTGTGATAAAAGTAAAGTTGTGGTATAATAACAGACCATTTGCCATACTATATTATCAGTTCTATGAAACTGTATCTCTTATCATACTAGTGCATGGGAAGACCAAATATATTCATGTGTGCACTATGTGCACATATATACATGTATTTCTGGAACTGTTAAATAAAATGACCCCAAAAATTATTAAAGGTATATAAGATAAAACGCATGAGCATCATTAGAAGATAAATTTTATCAACAATTAAGAGTAGATCTTTCATAAATGCCAAAGCTTAGAATAAAGAGTTAACAGTGTTAACCATACCTTTGCGAATTTCCCACTGAAAACAGAAAGTGCCACTTTCCAGAAAGCTGGTATGTGATGGATAAGTACAGCAGTTAATCTGCGAATATACCTCCCTCTAAGAGCATCAACTTCTTCACCTGTCAAATCCACTGGCAGAGAATCTACTGGAAGGTGGTTGTCCCCAAGAGAATAGTTGACATCTGACTGACAGTAGTGTAAAAGAACAAAGTGGTAAGCACTGACCCACTCTTTAGCTGTTAATCAGTGTAAGATGATCCTTCTAAGGGTCACACTTACAGATTGATTTATATCTTCTTGAATCTGTCTCCATCTTGCATCAGACAGAGCCCTTTCACGTAACTCATTATGTAAAGTCTCCATCCTAGCTTCATGATCCAATGTGCATTTCTCAAGCAAACCTCGAATTCTGTTATTCTGAAAAAGAAACGAACTAAAAGAATTCAGTATGTTGACAATGGGCCCCTCTCTAGTTTTTAATGCATAGTCACATTCAGGTGCAATATCAGGGTGTTTCCCCAAGAAAGAAATTAAAAAACACGTCATCTGTTTTTATTCTAAAAGCTTTTTGTCTGGTGGTGTGAAGGGAGAGAGAGACTGTTAACCATTAGCTGTTAGTTGTGTCTGAAAAACGAACTAGGGTTTAACCTCTCGTTTAATAAGAACGAGATTCTAACAAGAAGGAGAAGAGCAACATACATAGGAGGACAAGATATCCATAAATTAAAAGGAGGAAAACATAAATATCAACCATCAACACGTAAGACCAATCCATTAGAAATATATATTAAATAAATATGGACCACCCCATTACAACGCCAGAACGTAAATCTAGATGCTTGATCGGGTTGATTATTGCCATTATCGTCCAGATTCAGAGTCGAGCAAGAAAACGGTAATCCATTCAAGTGGACCCTTTAAATGCATATAAGCAAAGTGCAGAAGAGGGATCCCCATATTTTTGCAAGAAATGAAAATAGCTTGTAGGCCCACCCCACTTCATAGTGCCAGATACAATCTAACTTTTAACTGTGATCAAATAAGTAAACAAGGCTCAACTTTAAGTCCTTACCCTAACTGTGATCAAATAAAAAAAACAAAGCTCAGCTTTAAGTCCTTACCTTTTGTATTGGTAATAAATGAGTCAACGGGACATATTTAGGATGATATCCCTTGGATCTATGTTACAGAAGAACAGAGAATTGGATGGAGATCTCAAACATGGAATACAAGTTGGATGGACGAAGTGGAAGAGTGCATCGAGTGTGTTGTGCGACCGTCGCATGCCATTAAAGCTCAAGGGGAAATTTTATAGGACGGCAACAAGGCAGCAATGCTTTATGGCACGGAATATTGGGCGGTCAAGCATCACCACATGCAAAAATTAAGTGTAGCAGAGATGAGAATGCTTCATTGATGTGTGGGCACACAAGAATGGGCAGGATTAAGAACGAGGATATCTGAGATAAAGTAGGAGTGACCCAATTGAAGATAAGATGAGAGAAAATCGGTTAAGGTGGTTTGGACATGTGAACCAAAGACCTACACATCCTCCAGTTAGAAAATGTGATTATTAGATAGAGGGTCAGGGCAAAAAGGGTAGAGAAAGACCTAGGAAAACTTGGAAATAAACTTTGTGAAAAGACATGGAGTACTTGGAGCTAACCGAAGACTTGGCGCAAAATTGAGCGTGGTAGCACTCTAGGATTCATACAGCCGACCCCACTTAGTGAGGCAAGGTTTTGTTGTTGTTTTTGGTGTTAATAGTAAACACTGAAATTTCATGACAATAATCAAATGGTGGTTCAGTTTTGATTGACTTTTGCAAAGATAATCCTTGAATTGAGAAGTAAAAAAATGGACGTTCAGATCATTCAAAGATATGGAGACAGTAAATATTTCCTACTCTACCATTGCCGCTTACAAGTTTGTGGGCCTTTCCCATCACTAGAGAGCCCAATATGTGCTTAATATACGTTGGGAATTACAATTGCAAAGATTCAAATCAAGACTTCCTGCTTAGATACCATGCTAAATTTGGTTGGTTTATCATTATTTCCAAAAGCTTAAGCTATTAGAATGTGGCACAACAAATATTTTATACTTTCTCCATGAAACTGGCTTCAACAACTAAGCAACTGCAATTTCGAATTTTAATGGTACTAAACATGATGATTAAGATCACCTTCAGCATTGCTTAGTTTACAATTAGGGAATTAAAAAGAAACAATAAATAAATCCCAAGTATAGTTACAAGTTAACTAACCTGTATATTTAAATAGTGCCATACAGGATCTGACTCAGGTTCCAGCTCCAATAACAGCCTCACTGTGTTTTCAACCTACATTAAGTATAAAAAGTCTTAGTAGACAATTACTCAAACAAAAAACAATAATGTTAATACAAGATATGATGCGTCTTACGCAACAGCTCTCTTTAATGCATGTGAATCATCTTGTCTAGCATAAATCACCCTATCACCTCTCAAAAAGTTATAGATGAAAGAAGAAAAGAAAATATAATAGGTGGTTAACAAAGTCTTCTGTTTACCACTTTTTGGAAAATCTTAAGTTGTTATGATGTAGGCCAGAATCATTTTATATTTTACATTCTTGCTTACATGGGGGATTTGAGTCATACGATGGAGCTTTGGCTGAGAGTAATTAAGCATAAACAGAGGCATGAGACACAGGTCTCAGACAATCAATTCGGGTTCATACCAGGGCGCTCGACTATGGAGGCAATCTATCTCTTACTGAGATCCATGGAACGAATTAGAGATATGCAAAAGGATTTGCACGCTGTCTTTACAGATTTGGAAAAAGCTTATGATAGGATCCCACGAGAAATTCTTTAGAAGATCCTAGAAAAGAAAGGAGTATGAGTAGCATATGTCCAAGCAATAAAGGATATGTATGATAGAGCAAGAAGTGCAATAAGAACTCATGAAGGACAAACTGAGATTTAAGTCCTTACCTTTTTTTGCATTAGTAATGGATGAGTTAACATGACATATTCAAGATGATATCCCTTGGTGTATGCTTTTCACAGATGATATAGTGCAGATAGATGTAACGCAAGAAGGAGTAAATGTGAAGCTTAACCATTCACGAGAAGTGTTGGAATCTAAAGATCTTCATCTAAGTAGGTCAAAGACAAAGCATATGAGTGCAATTTCAGTGGGAATGGGGGCCCAAATGAGATAAGGGTGAGTATTGGAGATCACGAAGCACCAAAGAGTGAACGTTTTCGTTATCTTAAAACCATCTTGCAAAAAAAGGGAGAATTAGATGGAGATCTCAACCGTAGAATACAAGCTAGATGGATGAAGTGGAAGAGTGCATCAAGTGTGTTGTGAGATCGTCGTATGCCACTAAAGATCAAGGGGAAATTTTTTTGAACGACAATAAAGCCAAGATGCTTTATGGCACATAAATGTTGGGCGGTCAAGCATTAACAACTGCAAAAAATTAAAGTAGCGGAGATGAGAATGCTTCGTTGGATTTGTGGGTACACGAGAAAGGACAAGATTAAGAACGAGGATATCCGAGGTCAAGTAAGAGTGGCCGCAATTGAAGATAAGATGATAATATTGGTTCAGGTGGTTTAGACATGTGAAACGAAGACCTACAAATGCTCTAGTTAGAAAATGTGATTATGAGATAAAAGGCAAAAGAGGTAGGGGAACACCTAGGAAGACTTGGAAAGAGACTTTAAGAAAAGACATGAAATACTTGGAGCTAACGGAAAACTTGAAGCAAAACTGAGTGCAATGGCATTTTAGGATTCATATAGTTGACCCACTAAACGGGATAAAGCTTTGTTGTTGTTGTTGCTTATAAGGGGGGATTCTTTCCACCAATAGAGCTAAACATATGGAATTCAACTTAATATTTGGAGGTTGCAATTATAGGGGTTTCAACAGAACCTTCACTTCTGATACAGTTTGTTGGTTAAAACTATTCTTAAGCTACAAACCATAGGCCAACAATTATTTACAACAATAGTAGTGGTAGGTGGTCTACTCTTAAGTAACAACAAAGTCACAGAAACCAGACCAACCCTTGATTTCCATTAAACAACTCCTTCAGTACTACATGTAACATCATCTTAAAGGAGATGCCGAGTCTGGTCCACAAGTTTAACCTAACTGAATTATACAGAATAAACTCAATCACTGCTCAACAACTCAAGCTCTAACTTATAAATTCAAGCTTGGCTTACAAGAACATGAGGACCGGCAGCCTCGTTGACTAGAAATAACTTAGGCTTTACATCAGTTTTACAATTTTCCAATAATCTTTAATGTATTTGTAATCTTTCAGGTTTTAATCTGAAAACAAACTAAATAGCAATGGGTCCTGCACTCGAAAATATACTAGATAATGACCAAAAACGTGGAAGAAGGATTGAGTTATAAAGGAAAAACTCTACCTCTGTTAGTGAAGAACCTGTGCTTTGGAATTCAAGACTACACTACTAAGGACAGAACAGCTCATGCTACTTTCATTATTGATAAGAGTTAAACATTAATGAGATTTATATATACAGCTTACATTTGTTAAATCTATTTGTGGATCTTCCATAGACTTGTAAAGCATCCCTTTAAACTCATGCATCACTTTCTCAACCTCTTCAAGTACCCGCTTCAGTATTCCCACCTGAGATAGCAAAGGTGTATCTAATTTAGTAGGAATAGAGCAGTCTAACTCAAATGAATGAACAGATTAGAGATACCTAACAGCCTGACTAAGAAATGTTTAATCTAAATAAATTAGATGGTGGAATGAAATCAGCCGTCAGTAGTCTTGCGACAACTATTATCAGTATCTTGTTAGTATTTACATAAGAATTAAACACTAAATACAAGATTAGCATATATGTGACTTTCTTTCCAAACATATGTGCAGTGATTTTCAACAAATACATTAGTTGATGCATGCAACTTAAGAGCTTTAAAATTGTCTAATTCTACCCACACACACACAACAACAAAAAACAAAAAAAAACAAAAAAAAAAAAAAAAAAAATTTAAAAATTGATACAGATTGTTTCATACATGAGAAGGCAGAGCAATCGATTTGGCCTTCTTGTATTCCCTAACTGCCAAGTCATATTCTCCCTTGCTTATGCTACCACGAATTGTACTGGGCAAGTTGAATAGCGTCCGGAACCTCTGTAGCATTCCTTGCACGGACCTGATCTTCTCAGCTTGAGCCTATAATCATTCAAAAACTAGACGAAGCTTATATCATCCAAGTTGCATAACCACACATAAACCTCCAAAAGTATAATATTTACATATTACCAACCTGTCTCTCAAATAGAGGCTGGAATGCACGATTAGCCAACGAACTGACTCCTTGCATACAGTTAAACAAATGAGACGTGCCTGAACCTTCAGGGTCTTCTTCAATCCGCCTTAACTTTGACTCAATATCTGATCAAGAAACATCCCACGTATAACTAGTCTCTATGCTTCCTATGAGCTTTCACATTTTTATACAATAGGAAGAAATAAATAAAGGCATAGGACAGTTGTGTCTCAATCCAATAGCACTAAGCTCACAAGCAAATCTTAAACATAAAAGTAAACCAACTGCCTTGTTTTGATGTGCTTTCCACTATGTCTAGATATTACATATGGCACAGCTTCTTGTGATTCCCAAATTTAACTGTAAAACACATCTAAAATTAAGCATCTCCATAAACACCAGATCCACAAGTGATATGAGACAATTTTTTACCATCAATTGTGGTTTTGCAAGAGACAAAGCAGTCAAAATTGTCTTTGACCAATTGTTTTCTTTGCTGAGTTTGTCCTTTAAGATCACTTTTTAGAGCAAGAGCACCAGCCTCCAAATCTGATGCACCAGTATCTTGATGTATCCGTGAGATAAAGAGCTTGGCATCAAATTTCTCAGAGAAATACAACAGCTTCTCTGTAAATAATTCAATTAATGTATTAGTGTTTGTTAAGCAAAACGGCAAGGTGGTACTAGAAACTTGATAGTCAACTAAATACAATGAGTAAGAAGATAATGTAGCATAGCAAGAACGAAGATGCTACATTACCACGAAGGTTGTTATCCAGTTTGTCACCCTTGGACGGAGAATGGTCAGACGACTTAGTAATCAGTCTTAAGGTTTTGTTGTCTATGATCCTGTAAGAACAACACAAATGCAAATGCAGGTGAAGAGTGAGACCCTCACACGAATAAATTCGGAAAATAGCAGAATAAAGTGCTAACCTGAAGCCTAGGGGATCAATGCATTGTGAACATCTAGCTCCATCAGCTGTAATTCAGTTTGTATGCCGGTTATGGACTCCAAATCCTCATCAGCAGTATACACTACTGCCCACATGAGCAGTCGATACCAATTGCACACAAAATTCAGAGATCCTTGAACAAAGACAGGTGTAGACATAGCAGTTTCCAATGCAGCAGTCTGGTTGGTAGAGGTCTCTTCTGCAATCTGATACATAGTGGCAGCCTTGCCCAACTTATATCTTACACAATGCTTAGTGTCCAATCTCTCCATTGTGGGATCTACATACATATATGAGCAGTTTGAATAAACGATCATTTCATAAAACTGAGCAGGATGTTCCAAGAAGGCAAAAACTCGAATTCGTTCTGCAATTGTTCTATCAGCCTCCATGCCAAGGGGTCTATCACACAACAACCAACTGAGGCATACCATATTTTTATTCTCTAAATCACTTGGTTGATATTCTCCCCTCCCCTGTTCAACTCCCTTTTTGAGAACCACTAAATCCACAACACCAGTGACAAGTATGTGGGAATCTATGGGTGCTATCTTCTGTAAGATTACATCTTCTTTGGGAGTAAAATACACAGCTTTCATCTCAGAGACCAACTGAAAAAGCAATTCATTTGAAACCCCATGAAATAAGTAGACCACATCTACCAGCGAGTAAAACAGATAATGTGAAATACACGAGCAGACGGTTTTAGGAAGGGAATCAAGGGGTTCTCGTTGCTGCAATTCTTCCGAGTCTGTTCTGAACTTCAGACACAAGTGAGCAAGCATCTGGTCCTGCAGGCATTGAGGCAGATGGTAATATTTGACATTGAAGTCACTTGGCACACCATGTGCAGTGTCTCGTAATTTTGCAATAACGATATCAGAATCATTTTCATATGAGACAGCAACTTCATCCAAAATTGGAACAAGCTTCTTGTAGTGTCCACACCAAGGAGCATAGAATTCGAGCAACACATATTTTCCGGACTTGACGTACTCCTGGATGTTGTCAGTGACTACGACCTTCAGATCTCCAATGAGAAAGCTTATGCCTTCTTTCTTATAATTCTTAGCATCACTGAACGTCTTCATTTTAAATGGATAGCTTGGAATGTCCTTGATTTTTTTCACCATCAACAAAACATATGTAAACTCATCCGGATTGACTCCCTTGTCGAGCATTTCTCCATAAACCTCCTCACACTTGCAAGCTAATAGCATGGCTGTCAAACCAACCAATTGAAACTTCTTTTTGATCACCATGTGGCACTCTAAGAACCTGCCTATAAGGTTTACGGTAAGGAACTGTCTCTCATCCATAAGCTCAAACTTGTAGTGGACCTTAATAAGCCATTCAATGAGAATCGCCCTCATTTTCTTGTTGATGTCAGGTTGGTGAGCCATGTAGATTGGGGAGACAGAGCTTGACTTCACTTGAGCTTTTAAAATGGACACTTGAGTTTTTTGATATGGGAAATACCATTGAGACCTTGCCTGAGCCATAACAACCTCCGATGTCGCCCAGGAAAATGTCAATGAAAGCCACTGTTGCTCGAAGTCCCTCTTATTGTGTTCTACCACAAGCCAAGACTCAAAAGCTGAAAAAATCAAAGTAGTGGCATTGCCTCCCCATAGAGCAACTTTGATATCTTTTTCCCACAAGAACTCAATTTCCATTATGTAGTCTGTAATGGTTGGTGCATTCCAAAGAGACTCGAGCATCTGCCGTGAAGTGGCAATGTGCAACTCAGAATTTCCATGAGTAGTCAAGTGCAAGGTCTTAGGCAGCATGAAATTGAATAGAGTTCCTGTATTGTTCAGTGCTTCTTGGCATGCATTGTACCCGTCTACTGTAGCAGTGGTGTTAGTTACAGACCACACAAACTTTGCCATTGGGTGCTTCTTATACAAATGTCTCTTAGACATTTCCTCAAACAGTTCTAATGCATAAAAATCGTTCTTCACAAATTTTCCCACAAGATACCAGTTAACCCATCCATTAATTTCAGCCAATAAAACATCATACATCACCAAAATAGCACCAAGATAATACGCCAGAATAAACTGCAGAAGCCAATGCCATTTGGCCTTCCCGATTGACAAATTGTAAATCAAAGAGCGCAATACCTCATGGCGATGTTTCGTGGTGTTCGTATTGGTTTCCTGATCTGCTAGTTGAGAGAGGCTTGGGCCCTGCACACTTGCTGCAACGGACATGGCTTTCTCAAGATCTAGCAGTGGAATGGTGGCTGTGGCTGCCACTGGATCAGTCGCATGTGGCTTGACGAATGATTCATTGCCAACTGGTAGCAACTGTACCGCTGTGGCCATCATCGGAACTCTGGCTGCAGAAGAAGCAGTCGATTGTGGCCTGATTGCCGAAGTTACCATCGCTTGTAATAACGGTGAGGACGAAAGCAACGGCGGAACAGAGTGGACGTCGATTGGCGATTGAATTCTTGGTGGATTGTCGTCTCCTTGAAGTCCGGGATGACCAAGATGTATTGATTCGGTATCATCGGAAATCATCGGGGCTGGATCAGAAACTCCCCCAACTGCAAGAGCCAAATCACTGTGTAACAGAGAAAGCTCATGGCGGACGGGTGCCAGAGCTTCCCGGAGCGCAGCACGCAGCGAAGCTTCAAGGGAGTCTAAAGCGGCTGAAACGCGAGCGTCCATGGCAATGGGACGAGGGGTATTGGATTGGCGGGCAAACATGAGGGAAACCAGGAACGAGATGGCTGATACCAATGATAGGATCACAAATCTCAGGACCCTATTCAACCTGCAAGCAGCAATAGAAATGGCAAATGGAGAAGATGAAATAGAAGGGAGCAGAGCTCCAATATATTTTTGTGTTTGTATTTCTATTTGTAAATTCTGATCCCTTTACAATAGTGAGAGCTAGTGCTTTTATACAAGTCACAACTCATCATGCCAGCTAGCTAATAATAACAACCTTCATTAAAACAGGAATAAGCCAAATAATCCCAAGATTAAAACCTTTAATAGTGATTAAGCTAATCACTAATTACAGATCATATCATCCTCCACCGCCCGCCGCCTGTTGCCGGTGTTGCTGGCTCTGGTGGCGTGGTTGGGGGCAGGAGAAGCGGCGGGTTTACTCGGCGGTTGTTGGTGGGGCTGCTGGACGTAGTTGGCGACCGGGGCAGAGCGGGAGTTGCTGGAGGTGGGTTTTTTGTAGTTGACGTCGCGCTGGGATTGTTCCTTTAGAGCCATCTGGAGGAGCTCGTCCTCGTCCAGGTCGTCGCCGTCGCTCGACATTGCCATAAAGTCTTCTGCACTGAAACAGTTAGCCTATATGCTCACTTGCTAGTGCTCTTCACACACATTTTTCTTAATTTTTATCATTCATTTGCTCAAATCATTTAATTCCACGATCAAAAATTCGAAATTTGAGAAAGGTTTACGATAAATAAAAATAAGGGAGTATTCAATTGAGACTTTACAGGTTTTAATTCTTTTAATGAATTTAAAGGTATTCAATCAAGATTTAAAGTGATTCTCTAAAATTTAATATGTATTTAATCAGGATTTTAAGATAGTTTATTAAAATCCTTAGAAATCCGGATGTATTCAATTAGAATTTTAAATAAGTTTTTAACATTCTCTATTCAATTAGAATTTGAATTTAAAGAATTTAGAAAAGTTGAGAAATTAGTGGGAATTGGAGAGATTTTGTAATGTATTTTAAGCATCCACAAATCTCACATCTTCCCATGAGATTTCGAGGGAATTCAACTAAAATTTTACATAGAATCTCTACAAATCAGTTAAACTCCATAAAAATTCATGGATTTATAAATTCATTAAAATCTCTCAAATTCCCAATTGAATACATCCTTATAAATTTGAATCCAACTATCAAAAATTCAAAAATTAAGAAAAATGTATGAGAAATAAAAATGTAAGTTTAAATAGTGCCAGCCATGCTCATTTTATAATTTTTTTATTAAGATCGTCTCAAGGAATGTTTGTATAATTAACTCATAACGAAGCACTTCCACGTGTTAACAAATTGGTTTCCTACTCTATTAAAAAGAACTGAAGTTCAGCCACAGGCCATTATTTTTTTTTTTTCTCAAATTTTTTCCAAATTACCAAAAACAATTAGTCGAACAAATTTTAAAATTTGAGAGACTTAAAATGTAGCAAATCATATGATGTTTAAACAATCTCCACATCTTAGACCATCCATCTTCTCAAATATTACTACTTCTCATCTGTTATTGTCAATTCAAATACGTCAACCTGAGAAGAAAAAACACAAGGCAGTAAAAACCCGATGATCATCGGGAAGTCTGGTGTGAGCGGTCCACTCCCTTAAACATATGAGAAGTAAAATCAAAATTTCTTTCGTAATCAAGAACGTCTCTTAGTTGTACGAAAAAAGTTTATACACATAAAATGCATTCACAGAACCCCGAGATTCCCAAGACAAATGCAAATCAAATGTGCATTTTGAAAAGCTAGACGCTTCTCTTCTCCGTTTCTGTGAATGCTCCATAGACCACTACAAGAATACGTTCTGCGGGCCTCAAATAACTGGCATAGTTTGTGTCCAGTCGCCGATGCTACTTCCTGTGGCTTGTACAGAATGGATGATAAGTCATCACATATCCACCGGACCCCAAATATTTCTATCATCAGAAGACGGAGACTCTCTTAAAAATGCTCCAAATTGCGGTCTTGCTGGTTGATTTCTTCCAAGAGGGAAGTTCCAAAATGAATCAGAGTTCTCAAAGAAGATGTAAAATGCGACAGCGGATGCTAAAAACAGCCCTAACAGCACCAGATAGATCTGCCACTCTGCATTTTTTGAAACAGAGGGTAAACAAAATTGTCAACCACACACGCACGCGCGCGCACATACACATACAGAGGGAGAGGTATACCTTTCCAATCTGCTGGAACAGTTAACTTAGTCACCACAGCTCCCCATTGATTAGAAGTACTAAGCACAACCCTGAAACCAAGGAATATGTTAGTCTAAAAGAACCAAAAGGGGAGCAAATTGCAGATAATTTTTTTTTTTAGGTGACAGATACAATATCTAAATATACTACAAAGACTCGTCTCGAAGTTGAATTTCATTACACGTAACAAGCAAGGGTTAGTACTCATTCAAATGCAAAGTATCAAGAATCAACACAAATGTTGTTCAGCGAAGACCAACAGAATCAGGACGTGTAGAACTCGTTGGAAAGCCTTACCTTTCAGTTGGACAGAACTCCAAAGTTTCAATGCCTGTTCCCAGATGTAGCCTCTTACTCCAGTGGCAAATTTCCATTTTCTTAACTTCCACCACGCATATATCTCCATCTTTGCTTCCCCTTCAATTTTAAGATTAAACAAGTGCATATTAGCCAAAGTGATATCATAAACCATGTTACACGCATGTGGCATTCTCAAATTTACCAAGTCATCAGAACACCGTCCCCTAATGTTTTGTTACTCCTCGTAGAATCGAATAAAGAACAAATGAAGAACAAATGAATAATTAATTCATATGCTTTGGTTTTGAATAAATAAGTAGCAGATTGAAAATATGGTGTCCTCCCTCTTACACGTGTGTGCATGCACAGTGAATGAATACATGTGCAACCATACCAATATGAGTGTAAAGTGTCAACAAACATCAATAAAGTATCCACCTACCAGCAATCTTTAACTTTCAAGTCGATGCACCAGCAGAGAAATTTGTTGTCTAACAAATTGTCAAATAAAGCCTAGTACTATAAACAAAGGATCAAATGCAAAGTTAAGTGCTTACAGTGCAAGATATTTCCCGTCTTTGCTGACAGACATAACAGAAGCAGACTTTTTAAGTAGCCGCTTATGCCCAATTTTACTCCATGTACTTATGTCCCAAACTGCAGTGAAAGCTTTATCGCCTGTTTGATTCATACAAGTTCATTTAGAAGTCAAGAAACAATAATATAGCAGTATAGATTATTTGCTTCACAGTTCAGAGAGGTAAACCTTTTTGCACAGTGCAAAACAGAAAGGGTTTTGTCCCATCTTTAGAAAACCGACATAGTTCAATCTTTTCATCCTGCACGAATAAAACCCTGAACATTAGGCCAAGATCCGACCAAAGGAAGAAAAAACAAATATTATGCCAAAATAAAATAAAACCCGCAATATATTAAAAAATTAAAGAAATCATCCATACAGAGTTGCGAGTCAAAGTAGTCAAAGGAACACCATCTTCCAGCTTCCATATTATTGCTGAGCCATCGGTAGATGTTGAAGCTAAGAATTCGGTGTCTAGGCTAGAATATAATATGAAAAAGATCGGAATATTCAAAATCTAGAATAGGACATGTATGCAAATCGTTTTACAAATAAAATTAAGTCAATAAACAAAAGAAAATAAATCCATTAGCGCCTATTATTTTTTCATTAAATTACAAACTCGTAATTGTTATACTAGATTCAATCAAGACTGAGATGGTTCAACAATGAGTTCAGAAATTCTTTGATGAGTGAAATAAGTACTGCAAGAAAGGTTACGGTCTTCTCCAACGTAACTACATTGACATTGTTTAAAATACTCAACTCTTTTTACAGTCATATCCCAATGCAACGAGATGAAAAAAAATCTGAGTTTATAATTATTTTTGGTGTTGTCCTGCATAAGCAAAACAAGCTTGTTTCTCACCTGAAATCCATATCACGCACAGAGTTATGCGCTTTTGGTTCATCTAAGATTATTCGCAGGCTTGGCCACTCCAAAATTCTCAAATGCCCATCCTAGAGTTGATTAGGACATAAATAAAAACATGTTTGGAAAAAAAATAAAAAATAACTAAGATAGCAGCACAAGAAGTCAAATTATAACAATAGGGTTTACTGCTTACCACACCGCCAGTAGCCAATTTAGATCCATCAACACTAAAAGCTAGACACTTCTGTGGACCGATTCCTTCCAGAGGAGGTAGTTCTTTTGCCAATAGCTTTGCAGTTGATTCTTGGCCATATAACTCAAACAATCTGCAATCACCACAAAATCCTCATTCAATGGCTAGATGTGTGGGAGGTATTGACACAGTACCAAGTTAAGGAAACAATACTAGTAGTGGTCACATTTGACCACAAAACTTCAGCTAAAATGTCAATAAACATACAAGCTAACACAGGAGGAAGAGCATAAGAAGAAGACGATAGACTAGTCCGTGAACAATAGTAAGCTGGACACCAAATTCATACAGAAAGTATCATCATCATCCTTTTGATTCTCTCTTCGTATGAAAATTATGTTCTTCAGTTTCAGTAAAATAAAAATATGCAAATAAAAAGCAGTGATACTTGGCCAATACAGAATCGCTAAAGCACAAGACCAAATTATCTTTTGGGTTCAAAATTCCGACCGGCTCAAAAAGGCTAAGATATCCTTTCCACTAAAACGTGGAAATATATTTCACAGATAGGTGTACCCCGTTAATCCTTTTGAAGCACTAATAGTATACTTTTAGGGATTTTTAGCCTTTTACACACTCCTGTTTAATCATGGCCTTTGATTCCGTTGATTTGTCCAATTCGATGACCATGTGAAAATCACTTCCATCTTTTATCTCAACATTCAAGCAGTGAATGATATGATAAACTTTAGGTTCCATTTTTAATAAAATTTCAAATTCTTTGGTAAAAAACACTTCCAGGTGCTTTCTAACCCATAAGCGCTTTGAACTTTTGCTGCACAACAATGTTGGAAGTGTTTTTGGTTATCTAAAAGCGCATTAAGCTGAAAAGCACTTCCATATAGGTCCTAATTACTACCACTAGCTAATCACTTAACTGTTTCACATAATTACAGCGATGGATTTCTGACTAGAAACTTATATCTATCGACTCGCCCTTTATTTGATACAAGTTTTAGCTATGAGAAATGCCTGGAAAGAGTAGATAAGGCACATGGATAAGAAACATACTGAATTTGAACAGTATTATCCACAAGCTTTCTTCTTTTAAATATCTTAACAACTCACCAAACCTAAATATTCTAAGAATATTAATTCAGTATCAAATTTGAATATTTAATTACAGTTAAGAGCAAGACTTAATCATCACAACACTATAAAACAAAAACAACAAACAAAATCGAAAATCCGAACTCTAAATCATTAAGTACTCATTTAGATATTCTTTTAAAATAACTGAAAGTGCTTTTGAGTTCTAAAAAGACTTGAAGTGCTTTCTGTAAGAAGCACCAGTTATGTGATTAAGGAACCGTGCTTTTTCCAGGATTTATTTGCATTTTTACTAAAGATTAGTTCTAAAAATATTTTCACCAAAAACATTTTTAGTCATTTTAAAACACATCCAAACCAGCTCCAAATTGGGAAACAAAAAGAAGCCCAGAACCCACAACGGTAGGATTGATATCAAACAACCAAAAAGTAGGTAAATTTGGAAAAATAAAATATAAGTACAAGAGAGAGAAGCTGACTTGCAGACACCATTGGAGGTAGAGCAGACGATGTCGTCGCCGCTTGGGTGCACCGCAATCGAAACTACATCACCCTCCACTTCTTCAAGCACATATGTGGTCTACAAACAATCAAACTAGTCAACCCCACCCAACAGAAAAGTCAAACCCAACCTTCCTTCCAGCTCTCTTATGCTAACCCCTCAAACAAAACAGAACAAAAAGTACCCAATCCACAGAGATTACAAAAACCACAGATTTTAGAGAGAGAAAGAGAGACCAGGGGAGAGGAGGAGTGAGAAGTGGTCTTGGGGTCGAAGGAGAAGATCTCGAGAACTGACGAAGACGAAGACGGAGAGCCCTTGGGCCTGGACCTCCCGAACACCACCCAACTGGCGTTTTCGGGCCGCCGGATCCACGACCCGCACGTGACCGGACCCTGCTGATCGGACCCACCACCCGCCATTCAATTCTATTTCCGAGATAGCGAGAGACAGAGAAGCAAAGAAGAAGAATTCAGGAAATCGTTTCATTATCATGTTGTTGTCGTTTTATACAAGGAATGAAAAAGGTCGAAATCGAAAAGGATCACGTTGTTGTCGTTGTGGGTCCTACGTACGAATGTAGCGGTGATGCTGATGACAAAGTTGTTGGTGGAAGTGGAACAATGTCAACGCCTTCGTCCAAGTATCGGCAATGGATATTCGCTCAAAATATCCTTACACATTTCTGGGCTTGGGCCCAATTAAGGCCCACTGATGGTTTGGGAACGGCCCATTAACATTTGTTTTTTTCAGTAAAACCCCTGCCCTAGTCCGATACTAAAACCCTACCGTTCTCTTCTGGTTCTCCGTTGGGAATTTCCAGACCGCTGCTGCCCAAATCCTCTTCCCTTTCCCTCTTCAGCGGCAACAACTAAATCGCAGAGTCATAGAGGTATTGCGTGGTTCTTGTCTTACGTTTCTGTTTAATTTCTTACGTTTGTGATGGGTTAAGGTTTCTATTCCTGCTTGAAAAATCCCGGAATTTGATTATCTCAAACTCCGTTGTTTTTCTCTTGATTTGGAATTGGGTTGGTGTGTGGGTGTGGCGCATGAAATGATGTGGGTTGTGAAGCTAAAAGATTTATGTCGTCGTTGGAAAAATAAAATTTGAATGTCGTCGTTGAATTGTATTGCTCATCAGGTTTCAGGGCATTTTGCGTTTGAAGGATTCGAAACTGCTGTAAGCTAGATGGGTGTGAAACAAGACGGTGGCACTATTGACATTGTGCCTGCAATGGAACAGGTACGCGTGAAAATCAACCGATTATATTTTATTACGGAAATCAACTGGTTATATTTTTTGTTGCAGTCCCGCAAGATCTGCTTGCAGTCATGATTCTACTCAATCTCATTGAAAATATGTTTGTTAGATGTTTTATTAGGTGGAGATTTTCGAGTTTTGATATTTTGCTATTTTAGTTATGATGGCTCTGGATTAAGCTCTCACCTTTTGTACATTACACTATCTAACTCACCAACGTGAGAGCTGAACTCTATGATCTTATGTGCACATAATTTTTTTTAAAAGGGAATGAGAAAATAAAATGGGCAGTACCTTGATTTGCAGGAGAAGATTTCTGATGAGTTAGATAAGAGAGTGAAGAAGTTTCTTAGAGGAGCAGAAGCAAATTTGGAGGTATGGCCTAGAAACTTTGAGTTTTCATGAAACTTATACATGTTTATTTGTCACTGCATCTTGGATTTTTGTGTGTTTTCAGGGCTTGAAAGATAAGAAATTGAAGGGTCAACTTGCTGTTAGAGAAGAATTGTATGGAAAATCTGCACAAGCTGCTGCCAAGGCTGAGAAGGTGATTTGTTTTCCTTAATGTGATATGTTGGTCTGTTCAAACTTTAACGGAAGGGAAAAGAATCTTACATAGAGTCATGCTTAAGCAGTAGACTGGATTTAGTATTCTCTCTTTTCCAGTTGTGTACTGTTGTATTACATTTTTCTCTGATTTACTGGATTTAGTTTATACAAGCGATCTTCTACATGAAATCTTGCTTCTCCTGTTCTTTTAGTCCATGTAATACTGATAACAATTGATTTGAATGTTTGTTTTGTTTTTTTATCAAAATTATCAGTGGCTTCTACCAAGTGAGGGAGGCTATTTGGAGACTGAAGGCATAGAGAAGACATGGAGGGTCAAACAAGAATCAATTGCTCGTGAAGTAGATATTTTAAGCTCAAGAAATCAGTATGATATTGTCTTACCAGGTTGAAACCCAGTCCTTATTATTGATCTCTGATGATGTTTAAGTCGGTCAGTGTTTTCATTAAAACTTTATTGTTTTCCTTATTGAAGTTTAAATTTTGCATGGATTGTATCTGGTGTGTGTCTTTCTCATATCAGTTGCGAAAAATTCTGGTTCAGCTGGTCTAAACAAAACTAGTCCGTCAGAATTTTTCATTGAAACTTTATTCTTCACCTTATTGAATTTAAGAGGTGGCATGTACTATATCTTTTTGTGTCTTTCTCATATCAGTTATGCAAATTCTGGTTTAGCTGGCCTAAGCAAATTTAGTTTTGGAATGACCTGAAATTGGACTCAGATAGTTCCTTACTTTTTTATGCATTAGCTCTTATTATGCAGATGACTCCATTTCATGTTATTGTCAATGTCTAATTCACTTCATTGTACACCAATTTATTTAGTAATGCTAACCACCTGAACCACTGTTACTTTTGGCAAGACAAATTCTTTCTTACAATCCATCAGGCTTGAGCTTAAATTAATTACTGAATTGTCTGGATAACTTTGCCTAAATTGTTCATTTTGAACTGCCTAAGTAGGAGCCAGTGCAGGATACTTGAAAACTCACTTGACTATCACATGGCTGCTTCAAAAACTACTAGGGACATAATTTTCATCTACCAATTTCAATAGTGAACAGAATATAAAATGCAAACAATTCAAATAAAGGATAAGTAATAAAATCCGAAGTTGACTACAACCCAAGCCAAGGTGGTTACGCACTTAGTCTTGGGAATGCCTTGGAGATGCTCCCGCATCACTGAAATACTCTATATGTGTAACTGAACCATAACTCTTAACTGCAGATCTCGGTCCATACACGCTGGATTTCACCTCAAGTGGTCGATATATGGCAGTCGGTGGACGCAAGGGCCATCTGGCTATTCTAGACATGAAAAATATGAGCCTGACCAGAGAGATTCAGGTATTTTGTGCAGTATGAGGTCAAAATAAAATAGCCAAACTATAGTTTTGACACTCAGTAGTGATAATTTCTCAAGCCTGATTTTGTGAGCTTGTGTTACACAAAATTCTCTTGCTGTATTGATTTAGATGTGTTCCCACGTCCTAGTCTTCACATGTGAAGTTTGAATGTACTGGTGATGAATTTAATGGCCTAGATAGGATGCTGAATTTTTGTAACACGCATTTCAAGTTTTTATTGTTTGTTGAAACAAGTTACCTTTTGTAGTTCATATAAAAGTTGCAGGGAGAAAGAATGAAATTCATCATGCAAGTATATTTTAAACAATTTAATCTTTGCACCTTTATCAAGTTGTGTGATTGTTAAGCTTTGAGTCAAATTATTGGTTCAATTTCATTGGAGTTTTCTATTGTCTAAATGTGAAAGTTGTGTTTTGTGTCAAATTATTGGTTCAATGTCATTGGAGTTTTCTACCGTCTAAATGTGAAAGTAGTATGAAAGTTGTGTGATTGTTACATTTTGAGTCAAACTATCGATTAGTGTGAAACATATTTTTCTATGTGTTGAAGGATGTGCTGTATTGTTGGGAGCTTCTTTTATTTGTAACCCAGGGTTTGACTGGAACAGCAGACTGATTAGCCAATTGTTTTTGTTCAGGTTAGAGAAACAGTGCGTGACGTGGCCTTCTTGCACAATGAATTGTTCTTTGCTGCTGCCCAGAAAAAGTATAAAATTGTTTTGTGTACTTAATATTATCTATGTTTGGTAATCTTTTGACATTTACAGGGTAGATTATGAAATGCCTTTTATGGATGGAAATTTTATTCTGTTGCATGTGATTGATATTGCCAAACATCATTATCCCCTTCTTACATTTGTATTTATTCATTTTTGTTTAGAAAAACGGATGACTACTCTTAGATATTATTAGAACCTGCTCATCTACTTTTTAACTGACATGTTGGTTCAGTGAGTTATACATTTATCGTGCAACCACATTATTTTATTCCTGGTGGTTGCATGATGATGAATTTTACTCCCGTTTTACATACACTGAGTGAGCCCTTTTTCCTCATTGTGGGGTTCAAATTAAGTTGTTTTGGTCAACGATCTTCATAAAGCTTCATTCTTCTTGCTAATTAGCAGTGCTTAAAATATTTTACCTCTGAACTTAATGCTACTACAAATTATGATACAGGTGCAATGCTTGGTTTATGTTGCTCAAAACTATTTTGTCATTGTAGTTATCCTTCTGCTTCTATTTCCAAACAAAGTTCTGTAGGTTCATCCTACTGTACTTATTCAACCATTATAACACTCATGTTTCTTAACAACCCATTACACTCTTATCATGTTTTTTTGGGTCATGTACAGCTTATTTTGTCTTGCAACATGAATGTTCACAAGAGTTAGATTTATAAGCAGCACGCATTTTGTATTCGGTATCTGTAGTCTGTACTAGTTTATGTTCTTCTTAAGTTTTCCTGAATGTTGTTGTGCTACATAAGATTGATGTTTATCTTATTTAGTATGGCTAACCATTTTAATTAATGACAGGTATCCATATATTTATAATCGCGATGGTACTGAGCTTCACTGCTTAAAGGTCAGTATACAGTATTGAATAGATTGTGTCTCAACACTTGGCTCACAATCCTGCAAGCATTTTAAAGGCTTTCCACAACTATTAGTAACACATAACTAATTACTTCTAAATATTGCAAGTGCAATTTTCATTTCCCATGTCTCTGTTTGAGTTTTCTCATTACAATGAATGTATTATGAACCGGCTAATCAATTATTTCTTGACTTATGTTTCTGATGAGTCTGTATTATAGATGGAATAGAGTTTTAAAGCTCTCCAGATAGGTCTGTGATGGTCTGTGAGAGTTGAAGCATTTTAAGATTGCTACATTCTTTCTTTTCTCAAACCATAATCTGTGATTCCTTGTCTTTTCATAAATAGATGTGTGATCTATCCTCAGTTCACAAGTAAAAGAAATTTTCTGAACTGTGATTTGCCGCTGTAAACAGCACTGTTATTCTGTTAATATAGTGGTTAAGGTAAATTATTAGGCAGGTCAGGTTAAACATGTCAAGTAATAGGAAATGAAGCCTCCATAAATGGGCCAGAGTCTTTAAAGTCAGTTGCCTACTTTGCCTTGATTTTATGTGTAATTGTGCTCTGGACTTTCAGTTCTAGGAATCAGTGCTTCTTATATGTGTAATATTCTGACAGATCAAAGAGTTCCTTGTGATCGTGTTGTCTCCCTTAATAGTCAAGTGGATGACTTCAGATGCATCGTTATGGAACTAAAGTTATACTTCTTATCATATAGGAACATGGCGCAGTTTTAAGGCTTCAATTTCTGAAAAATCACTTCCTCTTGGCATCAGTAAACAAATTTGGGCACCTTCGTTATCAGGATGTGACAATGGGTAGGATGATAGGTAGTTACAGGACAGGCTTAGGCCGTACTGATGTGATGCGGTTGAACCCCTACAACGGGGTTGTTGCTTTGGGTCATTCGGGTGGTAAAGTTTCCATGTGGAAACCTACAAGCTCTGCTCCCCTCCTGCAGAGGCTGTGTCATAAGGGGCCCATCTCAGCAATGGCATTTCATCCTAATGGCCATCTCATGGCCACAGCTGGGAAAGAGAAGAAAATCATGCTTTGGGATTTGAGGAAACTTCAGGATGAGCCAATTCAAACTTTACCGGGCCATGCATCGACTTTGGATTTCAGTCAGAAAGGTCTGCTTGCTCGTGGGTATAATTCATATGTGCAGATCCTGGGAGATTTTTCTGGGTCTCAGAACTATGAGAATTATGTGGGCCATAGAATGATTAAAGGTTACCAAATAGGAAAGGTGTTGTTTCGACCTTACGAAGATGTTCTGGGCATAGGGCACTCCATGGGGTGGTCTAGTATTCTGATTCCTGGTTCTGGGGAACCCAACTTTGATACCTGGGTGGCGAATCCATTTGAAACATCTAAACAGAGGAGAGAGAAGGAAGTGCACTCTCTACTCGATAAGCTCCCACCTGAAACAATCATGTTGAATCCCACAGAGCTTGGCACCGTAAAGACTCAGAGGAGGAAAGAGAAGCGAACAAAGGAGGAGAAAGAGACAGAGATGGAAGCTGCTGTGGAAGCTGTCAAGGGCATTGAACCGAAGAAGAAAACAAAAGGGAGGAATAAGCCGAGTAAGAGGGCCAAGAAGAAGCAAGAGATGATTGTGAGTGCCAAGAGGCCTTTCTTGGAGCAACAAAAGAAAGAGGAAGAACAAGCTACTAGGAAGAAGCAGAAAGTAAGCGAGCAAGTAGAACAACCAACAGCTTTGCAACGGTTTGTTCGCAAGAAAGCAGCTACATGATTGTGCTAATCTAGGTATCGTTTCTATGTTGTATTTTATTTATTTCAATGTTACTCGTCAATGATTTTTCTTTTTGTATTAGAGGTAGAATGTGTTGCAAAATTTTGTTGTCGTTTTATATATCGGAATCTTCTACTTTTCCGTAAGAAGATAAACATTCGAAATTCTATATCCCAAAGGGAATGTTTGTTTTCTATTACAAGTGTTATTATTGTTCTAAACTACACTAAGCGGAGGGATATGATTTGAACCCGAGACATAGGAGATGTTTGAGAGGCAGGCTTAAGAATTCAATCCATGTTTGCTGGCTATGATTTCAGTCAATGTTTGGTGGTTATTCGGATTGGAAGGTTTTTCTACTATGCACTGTGGAGCATGGTACCGTTAGATTCTTTAGACGTTTTGAACAAATACAGAAACAGAAATTCTCCACCCTCCTAAATTCTATATTATACACCGGAGCATGGTACAATTTTTGCAGATCGATTAGTGAGTCTGGTTTTACTCTGACCTGCTTTGCACCTGCTTGATCTTTTTAGCCTCTGTTCTTTTGGTGGGTTTATGCAGGGCTATTTTTTAATCACGTATGCTTCTCAAAATTGAACCAAATCAGAAATCGCTTAATCCGTTGGATTCATATGGTTCATTCCAAGATTTAAAGTGTTTGTGGTACTGATTACGGTGCATCGTCGGAGAACGATAAGGAGAACCAGAAAGTAAAACAAAAAAAACACACAAAGAAACAGATTACTATCGTTGCACTAGTTAGGAAGGCCCAAATGACCAAATCACGTTTACAGACTTCTCATTCGAGGACTGATCAAATCACGTTTACAAACTCATGACTTCGAAAATGGCTTACATGACACGAGTATAACGCTATAGTAACATTATGTGCCAATGAAATAAAAACATACATAAGTTTTTCTTCACGTATCTTTATTTCATTAGCATTAGACACCTTGTGATGATGACTTTGTGCCACATAAATTGTCATCCATTATGAGAGCATTTTTGCTCACCACCCTCACTTTGGTATATACTTACCATACACCTAATCATTTATAACGTGTCATTTCACTTAACCTTGGTTAACTTTTTTTCAAAATTTAAAAGTAGTAATATTTAATGTGAAAGTTAACTAGAATTCAATGAAAACACACATGACAAATAATTTAATGTATGGTGAATAAATACCGTAGTTACGGTCAATGGCGAAGCTACATAGGAGCAAGGAGGGGCGGCCGCCCCTCCGGTCATCAGAAATCTCCACTAAGAGTGAGGACTCCGCCCCTCTGATCCTCTAAACCTGCTGGTAATTGGGCTGGTGCGTTGTAATGCTCTGTTGGGTTTTAACGTTTTCAAGGAAGAAGATGACCTAATGTTGTTTAAAAACCAAACGACGTCGTCATATGCTATTGTTTATAAAGTTATGTTCCCTTAATGAAACGGTGTGGATTCGTGGGTTATTTTTAGTTTCTTTTTTATTTTTTAATTTATTGATATGGGCTTCCTTTCCAACCGCACTACCGTTGGTTTAGTTGATTAAACATTATTGCCCAAAGAAACCAGCCCACCATTTCAATTATCTTCCCTCTATCTCATTTGTTTAGACTAAAGAGCAACAATAGGTTGATGTTTGTTATTGTTCCTTTTTAATTCTTGTTATTATTTTCAGAATTTAAAATTATTTCATCTTGTTTTCTTTTAATCCTTGAGAGATAATGATTTTGAGGACTTGTTTCTTGATGAACAAAAGTTTTATGAAAAAAATGGTATTAATGTTCCTAACTTGATGGACTTGCATTTTATACCCAGAAAATTAAAGCATAAAGCTCCAAGACTCACGAACTTCAATTACTATCGTGCGGACCTCTATTTTCCTTTATATGGAACTTAAAGAATTGTATGATGCTTCAATGAGGTAAATATCAGATTGCTTCTTTTGTATGACATGTTTGAGCCTGGTGAATGATTATGCATTTTTTTTATCAACAAAAAATAGATCATTTCTCCCAACTTTATCCTCAAGATTTTAATCATGTGGACCTCAGAATTCTAACTCAACTTGATAGTTATATTCATGATTTGAAGATTCATAGTGAGTTTTCATTAACGAAAGAAATTAGTGATTTTTCAAAGGAATTGGTGAAAACTAGGAGGTGTGAAGGCTACAAGTTAGTATATAAGCTTCTTACATTAGCTTGGGTGGAGGGAGCGTTTTTTGCTATGAATATTGTCAAAACACCATTGCGTAACAAAATGGGAGATCAATGGTTGAGTGATAGCTTGGTTGTTTACATTAAGAGATATGTTTTTGTTTTTACTAATAATGAGCCTATTATGCAACGTTTTCATGTAACTTGTTTGTATTGATAAATTATGAACGACATTAATATTGTCTACTATCTAAAAGGGTTGACTACATTTTTTTGGAACCTTTTACACTTTTAAATTTTGCCCCTCCCCTCAACATTTCCTGGCTTCGCCACTGGGTACACATTGACGAATGCACGATGAAAAAGTTGGCAAAAAACAAAAAAATTATTCAAATGAAAAATAAAAACCTGGTAAAGAGATAGTTTGAACATCTATGTTGTTTTCAACCACCTCATGTTCTTGTTCAATTTCTTCATCACTAGCCTTCATGCATGCGCGTGCGTGCTACGCGTGACTTACACATTTTAAATGTATTTATATGCGTAAATTGACAAAAAGAAAGTCAAATATTTGAAGTAAATGAATAATTTTAGATCATGCTAGAAGAAACCCCTCATAAATCAATTAAAGCAGCTGAATTCACATCATAAAATCGATCTCTATAGAATTTACATTAAGAATAGAGAAAATAATATTTAATAAACAATTGATTGAATCACATTATTGCTAGCCTATTGTGAGGCTAAGCCCACCCCCTCCCCTTTAGTGTAGATAATATCTTTTGTTAAAAAAAAAAAAACAATCATTTAACAATTAATTTAATCACATTATTATCCGCATGCGAATGACATTTTTTATAATCGGCATTACACACCTCTTAAGATGTTTCAAATGTGTTTAAAAATAGAGAAATTGAATCACATTATTGCTAGCCTACTGTGAGGTACTAATTACAAAAATACAAAAAAAAAAGCACCAGAAAATTAATTATTAAAAAAGAGGTTTCTATATAATTTACATTAAGAATAGAGGAAATAATATTTAATAAACAATTAATTGAATCACATTATTTCTAGCTCATTGTGGGGCTAAGCCCTCCCCCTCCCCCTTAGTGCAGATAATATCGTTTGTTAAAAAAAAACACAATCATTTGACAATTAATTTAATCACATTATTATCCGCGTCCGAATGACTTTTTTTTTTTTTTATAAAAAAAAATTTAATAAAGAACTAATTGAATCACATTATTGCTAGCCCATTGTGAGGCTAGGCTCATCTTCCCCTTAGTGTAAATAATATTGTTTGTTAAAAAAAAAAACAATCAATTGACAACTTATTTAATCACATTATTATTCGCGTGCGAAAGACTTTTTTTATAACCGACATTACATGCCTCTTAAGATGTTTTTAACACAATATTCATGATTTTCCTTATTTTTTATTATATTTTTCTTTCCCCTTCACGTGGGCACCATCAACTTTCACTTATCCTTCATTATTTTCTTTTTTTATCACAGGCGCTACACACCTCTTAAGATGTTTTGAATCATGTCATGCTACGCGCGATTTACACGTTTTAAATCATGTTAGAGGAAAATAATATTTAATAAACAATTGATTGAATCATATTATTGCTAGCCCATTGTGAGGCTAAGCCCACCCCTCTCTCTTAGTGTAGATAAAAAAAAATCATTTGACAACTAATTTAGAAAATAATATTTAATAAACAACTAATCGAATCACATTATTGCTAGCCCATTGTGAGGCTAAGCACACCCCCTCCCCTCAGTGTAGATAATATCGTTTGTTACTTAAAAAAAAAATCATTTGACAACTTATTTAATCACATTATTATCCATGTGTGAAAGACCTTTTTTATATCACGTGAGCACCATCAATTTTGTCACTTGTTTATTATTTTCTCTCTTCCCTTTCATTTTTTTATTCTTTTCTCTGATGAACAGTGGAATTTAGGGTCACATGAGACAAATTTTGGTGTCATGAGCTTCAACAAAAATAAGTGGATCAAAATGCCCCTCAGGCAAAAAAATTTAAAACCTGCCCAAAATCATATTTCAAATTATGCAAGGGTAAATTAGTCATCTAGCCATAAAAAAAAACTGTGCTGCACTGTTACCTTTTCCGTTGGCTTTCTATATAAGATAATATTCATCATCAAACATAGAATTTGTGGGCTCCAAAGTAGCAAATGAACCTTGAGCAGAAAAATTTTCCTTTCTTGGCAACAAACGGTCCTCCTCAGTAGCAGCTTGAATATCTGGTATCTCAAAATCCTCATCAATATCAAAATACTAAATCATACCGGTTTACGGTTCGAAATACTAAATCATTTGAATACCAAACCAAATTGGTATTCAAAGTTTACTTGTTTTTTGCATGTTTGCATTTAAAAAGTTACAAACAAAACAAATCATTTTCAGATACTAAATCAAAACGCAAATGTCCAGTCCATGCATATAAATAATTAATTAAATTTATTAATTGTATACATATGTCACCAGATGAGTGAACTAGAAAAATTCATATAAACATTTTGTTAAATGTGAAAGGGGGAAATGGGAAGCGAGGACTGGCTGTGGAGGTTGGGGAGTGGTCAGTGGGTGGCTGGGGGTGGTGTTTCCTAGAGAGGAATTGGGGAGGGGTCGAACACATTTTGTTAAATATGTGAGGATACTTTGCCATTTAGTAACCTTCATTAAATGGTTACAGCTCATCAGCATGTTGTAAAAAAAAAGGCGGCTTGAGAAGTTGCTTCGGCTTTTCTGATTATTTTGGCCCATAATTTTGAATAAAAGCATATTATTTTCATTTACCAAACTCATTTAGCAGCCCAGATTTTTTTCACAGCTGTTTTTTTTTTTTTTTTAAATTAAGTAAATCCCAAACATTTAATATAATGTCGTTCTCTTGTCATCTATTCTTGAATTTAATATTAAGAATTGAGAATAAAACATTAAAGCCCACCGTTTATTCACTGCCATTGATGTTGTTTCTAATTTTTTTTTGCCTTGAGATAATGAGGTTATAACTTAAGTGCGTCTATTGTTGGTTGAAACCTATTTTCACACCCTCTCTTAGGCCTTGGTTAAGCCTTGTGCCTTTGAAAATTTATGGAAGGAATCTCGCTTCGGAGTAGCCCTACTATAAGAAAAAAAAATCCATTGTGCAAAATAGCATTTAGACAACTTTTTTAATTATTAAACCCACATCAGCACATAACAATTTTTTTTACAAAATTGTGGCGGAATGATTATATTGATTTGCGACACATATTTTCAAATACTACATTGATTGATTTTCAATTTCAGAGACCATATTGATAATGTGGGTCAATTTTAGGGAACATCTTCATGGTGTGGGTCAATTTCAGGGACCATTTGTGATAAAAATCCGTAAATCTTGCGAGGCCTATTTATGAGCCACATCAGCACTTAACATAATTTTTAACAGAATTATGACAGAATGACCGCATTGATTTGCTACATCTATTTTCAGGGACTACATTGATTGATTTTTAATTTCAGGGACCATCCTGATGGTCATGGTCAATTTCAAGCACCATTTGTGATAAAAAAAATCTTGTCACAATTGATTAAGTGGAGCTTATACTTAATATATTAACTTTCCACTTTTGTCTAGCAATAGAAAAAACTGAAAATATGACTTTAACCCCTCAAATTCAATTTTTTCATATAAAACCCGACATAATTTTTTTTACTCAAAAAAAACCCAGTGAATAGGATCCATGTCACATCCCAGCCCGGGCCCCCACCACGTCCCGGGCTTGACTCCGCCATAGCACAATATTGTCCGCTTTGGGCCCCGACCACGCCCTCACAATTTTGTTTCTGGGAACTCATGCAAGCAGAACTTCCTAGTGGGTCACCCATCATGGGATTGCTCTAGCCCAATCTCGCTTAACTTCGGAGTCCTACGGAATTCGAAGCCAATGAGTCCCCAAAATGCCTCGTGCTAGGTAGAGATTGAAATATACATATAAGGCTTAGAGGATCCACACCCCTGGACGATGTGGGATCTTACAATCCACCTAAGTGAATTCATTAATTACATATTACTTTACACATTTTACATTTTTTTAGATGCCTAAAATACCCTTATTGCATATTTGTTGTGCACAATTAATTATATGCATATTGTAAGGAGAGAGTTAATAATTTAGCAAAAAGAAAATAAGACATTAATGTTAAAAAACTCATTGCATATTAATAACAAATATGAGAATTGTTGGCTTAATTCTATGTATCTGGCATTATGAGTTCATATATATATTTTTGCACAAAAAAAAAAAACCAAATATATGTAATAATACATAAAAAAAGGTAATTTACCTACCATGCACAAAAATGTTATTTGATTCAAAATGTGTATAAATATATATATATATATATATATATATGTAAGTATATGTGTGTGTGTATTTATTTAATTAGACCATATTAATTTACCTACCTACTATTTGAAATGTTCATTTCCAATTATGCAAAATATTGTATACCAACAACAAAATATTGCATAAACTTAGGAATTGGATCATGCTTTTGATTTTATCTTTTACCTAAAAACAATCATATACATATTACTTTATACATTTTTACCAAAAAAATGTCCCTAATAGGCTAATATATGTAATAATACATGAAAAATAATTTAACTACAGTATATACAAAAATGTTATTTGATTCAAAATGTATAATCTAGGTTTTCTCAAAAAAAAAATAAATATATATATATATATATATATATATAAAAAATCTAGGTGTAGTGTGTGTATATATATATATATATATATATTTTTTTTTTTTTTTATTTATTTATTTATATAATTGGAACAAATTAATTTACCTACCCACAAATTAATATCCAATAATTTACCTACAAAAAATTATACTCCATGTGTAATATAATATATTTTTTTCACTAATACATGGAGAATAATTTACGCATAATAAGAAGAAATATAATTTGATGTATTATATTGAAAAATATTATGTCATACCTATATTTATACAACAACAAAACGTGCCTAATATATGTAACAATACATGAAAAATAATTTACCTACAAGTTAGAGAAGTGTTATTTGATTCAAAATATATAACACAGATTTAGTATAATTTTTTTTAATAATTGGAACGAATTAATTTACTTCCCAATTAATGCAAAATATATATATAACAAAAAAGGAATTTTTTTGGTATGATATGGATACAATTAATGCAATACAATAGTTTATATATTTAATTTCACTTTTTCTACAACTTTTAATTTGGAAAAAAATTAGGGATTTGGGAAAGTGGCATGGGTGTAAATAAATTGTATTAGTAGGTCAACAATAATCTGATGTGGCTGCAAATTTTAAATTTGGGCTTTTATTGGACGTTTATATGTAGATGGGTTTTTATCTAGGAATCATGAATTGTAAGGGCCAAAATCTAAAGTACCCTAGAAAAAACTTGTGTATTACTTGCCATAAAGTAACGTGTACATTCTTGCAACAACAAGGAATGTATTAGTCTCTCAACTTATCGCCACAACTTCCACATCCACCTTAGGACTCCATGGAGACTTGAGTATATCGATATATCGATAACATTCTAGACTTTCTTCACTCTTTTTTAGTAATAAAAAATTAACTTGTGTATTACTTTATTTTACAAATACAAGCGTATTTTTGTATCTATCTTTTAGTTGTACTCCTTCTCTTCATGGATGAACTGACACACCTCGACCGAGATCGAGGCATGCTGGCCTTCACGTGAGGTGACGTAGCCATGTGCACAGTGCGGAAGCATTAGAATAAGTAGAAATACGAATAAATAAAAACTAAAATCAGGAAGTGTTAACACATAATCAGAGCACAAAGTTTAGGTGTAGTCGAACATAAAGAGTATTTATACAAAACACCCCAAAGGGGGGTCCTACATGAGTGAAGGTCTGTCAGAATAACTGCTGCTGCCTCAGGTGCCACCAACAACGCTAGCCAAAAACGTGAATGGGCAAAAACAAAGTCTTTTCGAAAATCATTTCAAAAAAATCACATTTATAACCCCTCACAGTAAAACCTGTATACTTTCCCAGAAAATAGTATATAAACATATACTTATCTCATCTGAAAACTCATCATCAAATATATATATGCCAACGAATCAAATATATATACCATGCCATGCCACTCAATTTTGGGGTGATGATGGAAGGAAAGGAATCAGGGATGTTGTATCAATATTTCCCTCAATGAAATTTTGCCAGAAAAAGATGCCGGAAGGATTGATTTGGTCGCCGGGGTGCACGGGTCGAAACAGACCCGACCCTTTCCCCCCCCCCCCCCATTTCCTTTCTCTCATTTCCCTCCCTTCCTTTCTTTCTGATTGGCCAACCTTTCCCTCATTTTCTCTCCCGCATCTCACACTCTTCCCATCTCTCACGCTGCCACTGGTACTGCCCTGAAGGATAAGGGACGGGATCTCCCTGATAGTGATATGCACTGCCACGACCTGCCGGGACGTAACCACTGGGTCTTGAATACTGTTGAGTCGGCACTGGTGGTGGCAAAGAAAACTGCTGTAGTGGCTGTGGCTGCTGTGGCGGCAGGAGTCTCTGCGGGCAATACTTAGACAAATGCCCTGTCTGTCCACATGTGTAACATCCGCTACTGCCTCTATGACATTCTCCAAAATGTCGGTTGTTGCACCTACGGCACAACGGTGCACTTGTAACAGTTGACTCTCTAGGCCTCTGAAGGTAGGGTCCTCCAGTGGGTCTACTTCATCTCCTTTGTCCTGTGGCACTGAAACCCCCACTGGAAGAGCTAGAATTGTTTCCACTCTTCTTGAAGTTCTGTGTCTGCCGAGGCCCCTGCAACAACGGGCCCTTGCCCTTATCATGTCTCAACTGATTACTGCCCCTAGCTTCCTCCTCTTCGCTATCACTAGGCATGTTTTCAGAGTCTTTTATCCTCACCATGCTCTCATAAAACTCCTGGTAGATCTCACAGGGCAGAATAGTCGCCAACGTGCGCCACTTCTTTTTAGCACCCAACTTGAAGCGGCGAAGCATCTCAGTTGGATTAGCAGCAGTCTCTGCATCATACCTGGACAAGTCTGTAAACTTCCTGTAATACTCAATAGCAGTCATCTTCTTATGCTTAAGATTAGTAAACTTCTGCTTCTTCTGATCTAGGTATGCCGGATGAATGAATCTCTTATAAAATGACCGCTTAAAATTCTCCCAATTATTTATCTCTTCGTGTGACCACCTATCAGTTTCTTGTTTCCACCAAGCAGCAGGCTCTCTATGCAAAAACCAAGAAACAGTCTCAACCCATCTGTCAGCAGCAAGGCTGCCCTAACTCTGCATAAACTGGAAGGTTTTCTCTGCATGTTCGAACCAACGTTCGGAACCTTCATGTCCCTCGTTACCATAGAAAGTAGGTAACTTCAGATTATATACTGTCTCCAACGGAGTCCTCTGAGGAGGGCGAATTACAGACTATAAAGCATTAGCTATAGCCTCCCAAAACTGAGAAATATCGGGGAAACTAGGCTCAGAAGAAGGACGTGGATCCCTGCGAGGCGGCATAATTCTGACAGAAGACATCACAAAATTAGATTACTCACAAAATATGTAAGACTGCGAAACCTAGGCTCTGATACCAAACTGACACACCCCGACCGAGATCGAGGCATGCTGGCCGTCACGTGAGGTGACGTAGCCATGTGCATAGTGCGGAAGCATTAGAATAAGTAGAAATACGAATAAATAAAAACCGAAATCAGGAAGTGTTAACACATAATCAGAGCACGAAGTCTAGGTGCAGTAAAACATAAAGAGTATTTATACAAAACACCCCAAAGAGGGTCCTACATGAGTGAAGGTCTGTCAGAATAACTGCTGCTGCCTCAGGTACCACCAACAACGCTAGCCAAAAGCGTGAGTGGGCAAAAACAAAGTCTTTTCGAAAATCATTTCAAAAAAATCACATTTATAACCCCTCACAGTAAAACCTGTATACTTTCCCAGAAAATAGTATATAAACATATACTTATCTCATCTGAAAACTCATCATCAAATATATATATGCCAACGAATCAAATATATATACCATGCCATGCCACTAATTCACCAGGTAAGTAAATCAGGTGAAATAAACTCATCATAGATAATAACATGTCCACCGTGTGATCATCACGGCTAGAACTATAACTCATAATCAATCTCAACATATCTTATCATAATATATATCCTGTACACGAGTCGAACCCACTCAAGGTGGTCTATACGACAAGACTGGGTGTAATATAGTACGCTCTAGTGCTACAATCACGTGAAGACTGTGCGAATGATCGCGGGTCACCTACGAGTCGAACCCACTGAAAGTGGTCTATACGACAAGACTGTGCACCTAACTTGGATCCAAGATGAGCGTATGGTGCGGGAGGTGAACATCACTTTAAAGACTGGCCCCTAACTCTGGGCGGGAGCACTAACACTGGGGTGCATGTTTATGAGCTATCGATGCATCTCAACTATCTCATCAATCTCGTCATAACTCAACTTTTATTTAACCACACAGAATCTTACCTGAACTTACCTGAGCGTCCTCAACACCAACAATCATGCGCATACAATTATAATGCAATCACTTTTCATAATGCATAAACAAAGGTATGTATGCATCGACATGGCATCTCTTTTATAAAAGCATTTAAAATGCACTTTCTAGGAAAAACACATAGTATATAGGTATATACGGAAAACAAAAGCCCACTCACTGGTATGTAGAAGGATCGTAGCCCCCGTGCCTAGCCTGGCAACGCTCGTCCTCCGGATAGGTCTCGCCTATGTGAGAAACAACTATAAATACGTTATTTTAAAGCACATAGACAAAACTAGCTAATAACTTCTCATACAATGCTCAAATGAGGTGTGTGGATATACCAACGTGACCTACATAACCTCAGGATCATCCCCATATTTTTAGAAAAAATTTCCGATCACGCACGCGCCGGCCAAGGCACGGCCAGACGCACCCCCACGCGCAGGCACGTGTCTGGCACACTGACGGCTGCAGTTCACGCTGTCAGGAATATTCCAAGGAATATTCTGTTAAAAACTAACGGATGCCGTTAAATCTAACTTACGCCGTCAAAATATTCCGTCAAAACCGATAGAATATTCATCGTCCCCTACCTCCAGCTCCGGAAAACTGGGAAATTTTCTTTTCTCTTATTCTCTCTCGTTTCTTAACCAAATCTCACGAAACCAAAGTCAGACTAAAGCTTAAAACCCCTAGAATCACGTTACATAGCTTTTAAGTCTTGAAATTTACGAAATCACGTCGGAACTTACCTCAAACTCAGACCAAAATCTGCAACTCTCCGTTTTCGAGCTTTCCGTGAACCAAATCCTACCAACGATGCACTCCGAGCATCGTGAGGACCTCCTTGAGCTCGCTGTGGTCCTAAAATTCACAAAAACTCAAGGGTTTAAAAGTTGATGAATAGTACCTAAGTCGGAGGTCCATTTTCCGAGGTTTCCCGACGTCCAAAATCATTCCAATTTATGCCAAAACGAACAAGAGGGCTAGGAGGTTACCTTTTGAGCCTTAGAATAGCTTGAAACCTCCACGAACTGGTTTGGTGTACTGTACACCGACGGCTCACTTTCGAACTAGGGTTTCTCAAAGGTTTCCTCGCTGAAACTGGGTATCACTCGACTCGTAAGGATCCTGGGAACACACTGGAGACCTCAGAACCTTCGATCTGTGTTGTTTTGGGTTTGTTTGTGTGCGTCCGTACGAGTTCGAAGAGAGAGAGTGAGGTGGTCCGAGAGATAGGGAGAAAGAAGAGAGTACGGGAATGAGGGAGAGAGAGTGTGGTCCAAAGTGTGTGTGTGTGGTCCTCAACACCAATCATAACACACTAAATCCAACTTTAGTCCATAATTGGTCCACAACTAACCAAACTAACCAATTAAACTTTGGTCCACAACTAACCAAACTAACCAATTAAACTCTAATCTTCTCAACTTACATAGTTAGGGTTCCCAAAACTTAGGAAATGAGAGGATTGGTTCAATTCCAAGAATTTGGGCCTTCACTTAATTCCCAAAATAAAAATGCAACCCACTGCTCAAGGGTAAAAACGTACATTCACAAACTCGAGAATAGAAACATGTACGAATTTGGGACGGGCTGTCACAATCTATCCTTATATGTATATTCCCATTCCTACCTAGCACGAGGCCTTTTGGGAGCTCACTGGCTTCGGGTTCCATGGGAACTCCGAAGTTAAGCGAGTAGCGCGCGAGAGCACTCCCATGATGGGTGACTCACTGAGAAGTTCTCATGTGAGTTTCCAGAAACAAAACCGTGAGGGCGTAGTCGGGGCCCAAAACGGACAATATCGTGCTACGGTGGTGGAGTGGGCCCGGGTTGTGGTAGGGGTCCGGGCCGAGATGCGACAATTTGGTATCAGAGCCAATCCTTGGCCGGAAGTGTGCCGACGAGGACGTCGGGCCCCCTAAGGGAGGTGGATTGTGAGATCCCACATTGCCCAGGGGAGTGATCCTTATATGTATATTCCCATCCCTACCTAGCACGAGGCCTTTTGGGAGCTTACTGGCTTCAGGTTCCATGGGAACTCCGAAGTTAAGTGAGTAGCGTGCGAGAGCACTCCCATGATAGGTGACCCACTGGGAAGTTCTCGTGTGAGTTTCCAGAAACAAAATCGTGAGGGCGTAGTCGGGGCCCAAAGCGGACAATATCGTGCTACGGTGGTGGAGCGGGCCCGGGTTGTGGTGGGGGCCCGGGCGGGGATGTGACATGAACCCTAAATCATGATTCATGGCAATTGGACATTATTCAATTCGTAAAAGTGAGATACTGATTTTATTAAGTTCGAATATTAATTGTTGATCTTTCTATAAATATATTGTCCAAACAATAAAGATGTTGTTCACAAAAAAAAAACAATAAATATGTTGTTAAATAAGAAGATTTTTTTTTTAAACTCGCACAAGACCCCAAAATATTAGAGACACCCCTGCTAAGATATGGATATTTTCGAAAAGAGATTCTCTTCGGATATTCTCCTCCAAAATTTGACCCAACGGCTAAAAACAGAGAAGTTAGTAAAAACTTTTAAAAGCTATAAATTTTTTTGGCCGTTTGAACAAATTTTAAAGACCCGGATCACTTAATCTGTGAATTTTAGAAGAAAAACTCTGGAGAAGATCTCTTTCCAATATTTTCTATTGTCGAAACCCATACTGATATACTAGGTTAACTACGATTCAGGGTCATGCCACGTTTACGTAAAATGGTTTTCGTTAAGTGAGTTAATAAAGGTCGAATAACTTCAATAACATAATTAGCCTTGTGTATGACGTGGACTTTAATTAATGGGGTATTGTTTTGTACAATTCAAATACTTTTTTCTTATAAAAACAAATGGAATGCAAAATACAGGAAAAATTGTGCCCCCTCTATCGAAAGGCTTCCTCCGCCCAGTTCTTCTGATTCGCGTGCCTCCACATCCAATCTCCATCTCCCGTTGCTTTTTATGGTGTCCGAATTGAGAATTTGCGAAGCTGCTCTCCGGTTTTGATCGATGCCAATTGAGGAGAAGAGTGTGGAGGATTTAGGGCTTGCTGCAGTCTCTCGATTTCAAGAAATCGAGCGCTCAGAAGAAGACCAGGTTTCAAATTAAGGTCTGTAAATGTTCATCAAGTAGTTTATTTATTTGAAATATCCAGAGAAATACCATTTCGTGTTTTCTGGCAATTTCCTCTTCTTGCTATTACTGTTTCTGGAGATTTGCATATGGAAATGCTATCCCAAACCTGCTCTCAGTCCAAGAAACGATTTTAGATGTTTTGAAATGCGATGTCGAATTCTCAATTGCCCTTAAAACTTGGTGTTTCCATGGTTCTTTTACTGGAGCCAATAAATAGTTGTAAAATTTCGACCGTAGATTGATGGAAATTCGTCTAATTTGCGCCGTTATTCTCAATGAATCAAAGCCAAGCTGCCCAAGCTGCCCATTGTTCTTGTATAGTAGTTGTTATTGTCTTCGCAGGAAATTAGGGTTTTCTTCTCCTCTCTCTCTTCCCATCTCCCTCTCCTTATTCCACTGCCTCTCTGATTCTCTCTCCATACTCCCCCTTCATTGCCTTCTTCATGAAAATTTGAGAACCACCATATGGATATTTCTCCCACTATGAAAGGCAAAATCTCTGTTTCTCTAAATTTTGCATTCGAATCCTCTACTGTTCGTACTGGTATAGAGAAAGCCAAAAGTACACTGTCTACATAGGTTTATCATGTATGCATCTATTTGTAAAACAAGCGGAAAGTTCTTCTCAACTGGGTATTCAAATATTCTTCTGAGTTTTCCTTTCCTCTTTCCTTTCTGATTGATGTTTGTGATTCTATCTTGTTAGTATTGTGATTTGATCTTTTTTTTGGGGAAATTTGGAAAACTAACCAAATTTTGGACCCTAAATAGAATTCTAACCATCTTTTTAAATTTATGATAATTATAACCAAAAGTTGGAATGAAAGTACTAATACACCCTTCAAATAGAGTTTTCTCAAAAAAAAAACAAAAAAAGAATTGTCATCCATGGAAATTAAACAAAGCAAGATTCAAGGAGAATTCGAAGTAGATTTGAATAAGTTCAAAGCCACCTGTGCTCCTTGAAGTTCCTTAAACAATCCAAAACCCCAATTCAATCATAGAAGAAAACAAAATCCAAAGTTCAACCTTTGGAGAAAATGAGAGAAAAAGAGTTAGGGACCATCGCATTTTGGGCTTTTCACCAACGATTTGGTTCGGGAGCTGATCTTAGAAGTGGAGGTCCCAATTGAGGGGCTGAGATGTTGAGGAAGGGCAGCGGACACTGAAGTGAGCGAAGGCCTCGTTGTAAGCTTGGTGGTGCAAATGCTCGAACTCAAGGATTACATCGTCGTAGTTGAAAATAAGAAATTGGAGAGCAGAGGATGAAGCTGACCGAGACTGAGAGTGAGAGTCATCTTCATGTGGAGGAGGTCGAAATTTTTTTGGGGGTTCGGAACTAAACGAAGGTTGTGTGTGAGAGTATAAAAGAGGAAGAGGAGGAGGAAGAGAGAGGGATCGTGCTGCACGCCATGGCTGGCTGTGCTTGGGTTGGGATGTAATAGGTTGGGTTTCTATGGCTTTGGATTATCATCTCTCTCTCTGTGTGCGGAGAAGGAAGCATGAGGGAGCTCAAGTTTGATGAGAAGCTCAAGTTTCATGAGAAGAAGCTGTTGAAGAAAGTTAAATTCTTGGATTGGAAGAGAGAAGTAGGTCACAGAGAAACCCAGGTTCTGCAGCGTTACCATGTCACCGGTCGACACGACTACAAAAAGTAATATTACATTTTTTTTTCCCTTAATTTCATGTCATTTTTTTTCAAGTTTTATCAGTCGATTAATCTTCCGATGAACTGGGTTTTGTTTCTTTACAATAAAAAATTTGAAAAAAAATTGGAAAATAGGCACTCGTGTTTGTGCCGAATGGTGCAGAAGCTGGTGCACATATTGAAGCAGTTGAACCCGAACGATCTGTATCGGATCGAAATGACTGATATGCTCTTGGAAAAACTGTTAGTCTTATTTTTTATGTGCTGCTGATGCTGCATGTAGTTGAATTGATATGTCAGTTGAAAGTGTACATATTGCAAAGCTGCATAAGAAACCCATAAAAAGACAGTCGATCCCTTTGTTTTTTGATTTTTTTTTTTAGAAAACTTTATTTTAAAGGTATATTAGTATTTTCATATTAACTTTTGGTTATAATTATTAGAAATTTAAAATGATGGTTAGAATTCTATTTAGGGTCCGAAATTGGTTATTTTTCCAAATTTCCCCCTTTTTTTTTGCCCCATCATATTTATGTTGTTTCTAATTTTTTTGATTGATTCTCCTTATATTTCGTAAATGAGATTGGTCCAATATTTGTTAGAGAGATTTCTTCTATTTCTTGGTGTTGTTGGTTTTGGAATTTTGATTCTTAGTTTTTATTCCATTGATGACTTCTACTTCTATTTTGTTGTGCTGAGGGTTATATATTTTATGAGATTTTTTATAGTTAGAGGTTTATTTTGTCTTTTTCGTGTGTATGAAGGTAGACCTGACATTTTCAACTCGACCCGTTAACCCGATCCGTTAAAATTAATATTCGGGTGAGTGATAAACGGGTCGGATGGTTAATGGGTCAACCCGTTAATCATCCGTTAAATAACGGGTCATTTTGGGTTAACCCGCGAAACCCGTTAACCACCCATTAATACCCGTTATTGAGGACTTTTGTGTAATTTCAATAGTCGTAATGAAAAACCATCAGCCGAAATCCGACTGCAGTGAGATGCGCAGGTGCAGAAGAATAACAATACACCCTCAGTTCAAGAAATACTCGACTCGGATCGTCCTCCTCCTCTCTTCTTCTTCCTGCTTTCTAACCTTTTTTTTCTTCCATGCGCGACTTTGCTCTCGGCGAACTGTAGCTGGACTTCCTCCATCTACCATCAAAACATCTCTGCTAGTCTCTCTCTCTCCCCCCATCTAACCTGAATTCGGACTCTGCAAAATTCAACCCCCAAAACAGGGGATCCGAAGGATTTGTCGGTGAGCTTTCCAAAAACCCTAGATTTTTTGTGTGTTCTAGCTCATTTTACATTCGTCCAAGCTTATCCAAATTAATTGTTGTATGTTGATTTTGTTCCTTAATTAAAGTTTTGTTTTTGTTTGAGCTTAATTGCATTTTTTTATTTGTTTGTTTGTTAACCTGGTAAAAAAAAATTGTTAATGGGTGAAATGGGTGACCCATTAGCTTAACGGGTTGGGAAGCTTGCTATCTCTTCTTCTAAATCGGAATGTTGGGAAGCTTGAATTTAGATTATGATTTTAATTTTAATTTTGATTTTGATTTTTGATTTGATTTTGTTGAAAAAAGGAAGAGCTATCGCTTCGATTACGAATTCTTTGAACAATTTCGATTTGAATTCCAGATAACCCAAGTCCCTCAAACTCAATCCTCCAGTACTTCCTGAATTGCATATTTGTCTGACCTATATACACACACCTATTTATACATAATTTTTGTAGTTAATTGATGGATCCATGGCAGGAGGTAGGTACACAGCTGACGGTGGTGGTGGATTGGATAAAATCAATAGTGTTCATTTGTACCCAAGGTGGCCACCAACGACCATAACCACATAATGTTTGCACAGATAGTGTTGGGATGAATCTTAAGCTTGCTTTCGATACTAGAATTCACGACACCATTGATATTGATTTGGTAATCCTAATTTTGTTTTCGAATGAACGGTACAAAATGGGTGGGTGACGATGAGGGGTATGATGGGTAGGCCACTGGCTCTCTGTAGCATAAGAAAAGGAAAGGGATGAGTGAGAGAGGGAATTAGTGTTTTAATTTAAGGATATTTTTGAAATTTCACAGAGATATATGGTTAAACTTGTAAGAAATGTAAAAGGTAGGCTAAAATTCATTTTGTAGTACAAAAAGTGGCTAGTTATCAAAATTTCCCGCCTATTCTTCATTTGGATCTTTGTTGTGTGCTGAGCAGATATATTTATATTCTCATTTCAGTCTTCTGAAATTTCTTAATGGTTATTGCAGTGCTGTTACAACATGGGTGGTGATTCATATGATGGTTCTCAAGATGGAAGGGATGAAGGTACGGTTGGATGTTTATCTCATTCATAAATGTGTTTTGCAGTTCAATGAGTTGTTTGCTCTTTGTTAAAGAGACAATTGTATTAAGAGAGGAGAAAATTAACAAAGAGGTTGGTCAAAAGAGTGAAATTCCCCAGCACAAACAAAATACAAGAGAACAAAAAAACAAAGAAAACACCCAGCATGAACAGCTGAGAAGGCCTAAAAGACAGTAGAGGATAGCCGCCTTCAATTGTAGCCCAAGAAGATTCCCCTGAATTAGTAAAATGAAGCCCAAAGAGGAGCAGCCAGAAACAGAATCCTACCCAGAGCTCCGCTAAACCAACTCCAGCAAAATCTTGAAAGATCCTTCTGTTTCTCTCTATGCAAATGACCCAAATGACCGCGTGAAACATTCAACCCCACATGACCTTGGCCTTCTTACCCTACCAAGTCAAAGCACGAGGTTTACTAAAGAGGAACAATCCTTTGGGATTACCCAAGTGATACCCATCTCGTTAACCATCTTCAGCCAGAAACTCAACTTTAATTGTTTTGACCTTTGTATTTCAGTACTCATTTACTGTTATTTATAGTCTTGCATACTGAGTGAGTGTGTTCTGAAATTGTTGATATGATAGATGATGAGGAAGAATATGAGGACGTTGGTAGGGGTAGTCGATTTCTTGGATTTATGTTTGGCAATGTCAATGACTCTGGTGGGCTTGATGCTGATTACCTTGATGAGGTAAGTTTACCCCCATTAATTTCTCTCTCTCTCTCTCTCTCTCTCTCTCTCTCTCTCTCTCTCTCTCTCCCCTTTATATTTTATACTTTTGTGGTTTTGAGCAAGCAATGAAATTTGTTAGCTATAACATAATCAATCATGTAGATATTCATTGGTGTTTCCATCTTTCTCATTTTGAGTGTTTTGGGTTCTAATTTAGTAATGTAATCTTTGTTGCTAACCCACAGGATGCAAAGGAACATCTTGCTGCACTTGCTGACAAGCTGGGTCCATCGTTAACAGGCATAAATGTATGGATTCCTTATCCATCCATTTTGAACTCTCTCTTAATTGTAGTCTTCCATATTATTTTGGGCCCGGTTGTCATGACTTGTAATCTCTTCTTTTTTACTTCTAGTCCCTGATACAAAATTTTTTATTTTATTTTTAGCTGTCAGTAAAATCACCACAAACATCAACTGATGCTGTTGAAGAAGGTGAGTGTTGTGAGCCTGGAAAAATGATCTTATGCAATTTTGTAATGTTTTTCTGTTAACTCACCATCCACCCCCCCTCCCCCGGTTCATATTTTTTAGTTATATTTGTGCATGACATTTTCTTCTATTGGCTATCAAGTAAGATCATTTTGAGAAGAATAGGTATATAGTGAATGCACTATGACTACTCCCCCTAATTTTATTTGTAATGCAATATGATTACTCTCTCGCAGTTTACTTGTGAATGCACTATGATTTCTCACTCTGAATTCATTTGTGAATACACTGGGGTACTTTTGTGATAAATTTAATTTAATTCGTATGTGATAAATCAGACTTTTTCTCCTTCCAATCTTGCAACACCCAGATGAGTTTGGATGCCACTTTATGATCACAACCATTAGTTCACTCCTTTCTCTCTCCCTTTCCTCTCCCTATTTTTATGCTAATGAAGTATTTTATTTCCGGTTGTCTAAGTTATATCCTTCATCTCCTAATATCCACTTTGAGAGGCCGCTTGTGTCTCCTAGCAGATGGATTTTGCGAAACAATGGTCATAAAAATAAAAATTGTTGCTGCAAATGAGATAAGTTTGTTTCTACTGTGTTGCTGAGATGTTTAACCTCAGATAACTTTTGTGTTGCCTGTGCCTCAGGGCTGTACATTGTACAATTTGAACTTCTGCACTAGATGAAGTTAGGGTGGTTCTTATATTCTCTGCTTTTTATTCGACCGTAGCTAGTCTGTTTGTCTCATAACAATGCGGGAATAGGAAAGAAATTCAATGTTGTCATTCTGATGTTCTGAGTAAGCTCTCATTTTGCTCTCTTGTGTCAGATTATGAAGAGAAGGCTGAAAATGCAGTTAATTATTTTGATATTGATGAGGATTTTGAGGGACCAGAGATTCAAGCTGCTACTGAGGAGGACCATTTGTTGCCAAGAAAGGAATATTTTTCTGCTCAAGGTTCATTTGCTACTTTGGAGCCCACAAATTCTATGTTTGATGATGAAGATTATGATGAAGAAATTGAACAGGAACATAAGGTGGTTGAAAACAACATAGATGTTCAAACTATGTCTTTAGCAGGTTTTTATTTTTCATTTGAATAAGTTTTTTGCTTTTTGCCAACTTTTTCATCGTGCATTCGTCAATGTGTACCTAGATATTAGTGATGGATAAAATACAACTTGTTGCAGTTGTATAATTCAATAGATTGTCTTGCAGGGGTTTCTACTGGAGAAAAATATTCTGAGGATGATTGTCAAACTGGGGGTCTGGACTCTGAAAATTTGGCTGCTTGTGCAGAAGAGTTTCAGGTCAGATTTTGATAGTAGAAAAAACTCCATACTGTTTCTGGCTTTTGGATAATATTTAAATTGACATGTTAAGTTATACAGAAAGGCTTATCTTCATTCATGTAAGGCTTCTTTTCTTGTATTAGGTGCTTGTTTAAAGCTGATCAAATGGATAGATTATATTTGACAGTAATTATAAAACCAAAACATGATTTAAATTCTAGTAAGGCATGAAAAAGAGTGGTGGACTACAGTATAAACCTTAAATGGTTCGAGCAGTGAAATAAAAAAAATTGAAGGTGATCACAGGAGTTTCACTTTGCAAATCTTAAATCTAATAGCACATCCTAGCCACTCTGTTTTATAGCATTGGTTCCTTTCTCTTGTTGCAGCTCCCCATGGTGTTGAAGTTATATTATTATCTTAGAAAATAGGTTTTCCCACTTGGTCCTGGACTCCTGGCATATGTTGTGTAGATGTAGATTCTTCTTATCATTATGTCGGATAGATCTTTTGTGCACATTCTGGGCTAAGTGAATACTAGAAATCATCAAGGCCGAAATTAATTTCCAAAAGAGCCAAGCTGCAGTCTCTTGGTAGTAGGTTTGCATGTGTGGCGGGATATTGGCCAATGAATTTTCGGGGTTTTCTCTAGGTGGAAACAGGCTCTTGGGATCCTGTGAGAGAGTTTTTGCCAAGGGTGGGTTGGTTGGTAGACCCACGAAAATGGCCACCCCTAGTGCCAGTGCCTTTTTATGTTACTGATGTTGCTTTGGAGCTTCAATGTTCTGTCCCGGTATATTCTAATTCTGTTTTGTATTGAGAAAATCATCCGTTCTGGCAAGTTGGGGCATGATCGGGGATATTACGACATAGTTTTCGTTCATTGGTAGGATGCCAGGCAATACGAACTACATTACACTACTATTTTATGTGATATGGGCGATCTGGCTATATTTTCTCTCTAATTTGTTTGAGAATCTATAACAAATGTTGTTGGGGGGAGCTAATTTGTGAATGCAGGTGTTTTCTTTGTCATGGGAACTTGTCTTTATTTTTTTTTATTTTTTATTTTTTAATTTTTTATTCCTTACTCTTCAAATTAATTGTATATTAACAGTGCTTATCACTTTTCTATTAGTCCTCATTGATGTTTACATCTCTCTCGGGTATTACAGGAAGTGCTCACTGATAAAAGTGCCACACCGCTGCCAGTTCTATGCATAGAAGATGGAAAGGTGATATTACGGTTCTCGGAAATCTTTGGTATTCATGTGCCCTTGAAGAAGGCGGAGAAAAGAGATCATAGGTACTCTGTTCCTAAAGGTATGGGGCTTGTATATGTAATCATCCTTAATAACGTAATTTTGCTAGGCAGAAGTTACATATCTTGATGGCGGCAAACTACTATCTCACAGCATATTCTAGGAATTATGTGTACTTCTTTTCTTTTTTGGTTAAAATTTTGGTAGCAATTAAGGTTATCTTCCTATTATGTAGGCCTTGTAGTTTTGTTTTGAAAAAAAAAATGTTTTAGTTATTTTATATTTTGCTTTATCAAGATATCTTTAGTATTTTTTTTTTTTTACAACTGGCATCCTTTCAGATAGGTACAAATCCATGGATGTTTCTGAGATTGTTGAAGAGGATGAAGAGTCATTCTTAAAAGGATCTGGTCAAGGATTTCAATCTTTGAAACAGGCAGATGCACTCAAACATGACATTTTTTCAGCACTCTATGACGAAGACTCGGACTTCGCAAAGTTTCGTGTTCTAAAAGGGGCAAATTCAGTGGATCTGCTGGATGACAGGGCAATAAAGGATTCTTGTCTCATTGCGAAACCAATGAAAGAGAATCAAATAGTAGACATTTCTGTGGAAAGGCAATCACCTTTGTGTTCAAAATTTTATCCTCTTGATCAACAAGACTGGGAAGAGGGAATTGTTTGGGGAAATTCTCCTATAGCAAGTGACAATTCTGTTGAGAGTTGTGAAATTTCGGGACCTGATGAAGCTTCATTTAATAGTGAAACAGAACCTTATAGTGGGACACAAAATATTCAGTTAGAGCCCCAAAAAGAACCTGATGAGAAGGATCATGCTGTTATGCTGCGTAGCTCATGTTGTCTATTGGAGCCTTTTGGCTCAAGAAATTCATCAGAAATTTCATCTCTTCCTTTCTCGGAAAGCAGACGCCATCCCCAACTTTTAAGGCTAGAATCTAGATTTGAAGTGGATGACCATGCTGATGGTGCAATGGAGAGTGTCAGTAAGAAGCTTCATCAGAGTGACGCTGTGAGGCAATTTAGCAAACTCACTTCACAGAACAGAGACATGCTGGAAGGATCTTGGTTAGACCAGATAATATGGGACCCAGATATGCCTACTGGGAAGTCAAAGCTTATCCTTGATCTTCAAGATGAGCAAATGCTTTTTGAGATTTTGGATAACAAGGAAAGTGAACATCTCAGGCTTCATTCCGGGGCCATGATTGTGACTCGCCCAATAAAGTCAAGTAATGGGGATTCTTTTGAGTTTCCAGGTCATGGAGGTCAATCTGGGTGGCGATATGTTTCTAATGATAAACACTATTCAAATAGGAAAACTTCTCAGCAACTGAAATCAAATTCTAAAAAACGCACAGCGCAGGGCATAAAGATTTATCATTCACAACCTGCACTGATGTTACAGACAATGAAACTGAGGTTAAGCAAGTAAGATGTATTCTTTATAATACTTATTCTTTTTTATTTAGTATCGCTCCATGCTTTTTTGTCTTGTTAAATTGTTGTATTCTTGATTTTCAGTAGGCATGGTTTACAGTCATTTGGCCCAACTCTGTTTGTAAATGGTGCTTCTCTGCACAAGTTACTGTTAGCTATACCAGGTCGCTCATAAGCAAGCATGAAAATATCCATATGGGTAGATATATTGGCAGTCCTGTATAAGCCATGTTCCTTCACAAAGAAATATAAATTACAGCTAATCTGTAATTACTTTTAGTTGTATAAAAACAGAGTAGGTCTTGCAAGTTCTTTGAGATTTTGAATTGATGATTGACTTTAGGTAGTTCTGGTTATCTCTTTCAGAAAATATGTCCATCTAAAGGTTATATTACGATGGGCATGCTGGATTCTAATGATTTTTATTTGGGGAAGCACACAAATGGAACTGGTTATAATAATGAATAAGCTTTCTTGTACTTGTACCTGATAGATATCCTATGGGTTTCATGTTGATTTTTATTTTTTAAATTTGTACTTAAATATTGTAATCCATCTGACTCCTGCTCATACATGCTATGCGGCCTTTCTTAATTTAATTATATATACATATATTTCGCAGTAAGGATGTAGCAAATTTTCACCGACCAAAATCTTTATGGTATCCTCATGACAATGAAGTGGCTGTAAAAGAACGAGGAAAGCTCCCCACTCAAGGACCAATGAAAATTATTGTTAAAAGCTTGGGTGGCAAAGGAAGTAAGCTTCATGTGGATGCTGAGGAAACAATATCTTCTGTTAAAGCAAAAGCTTCAAAGAAGTTAGGTTGTCACTTCTTTTTTGTCTGTGTTTGTTCTATGTATATTGAAGTTTAATGATTGATGAAGATCTTATAAAGAATCTACTGCATTGAAATTTGTATACAAGTCATAAAGTTTACTCAGTCCTATTTATTTTGTAGATTTTAAGCCATCCGAAACAGTGAAGATGTTCTATTTAGGGAAGGAACTTGAAGATGATAAATCTCTTACTGCCCAGAATGTTCAACCAAATTCTTTGCTTCATCTTGTTCGCACAAAAATATATTTGTTGCCAAGAGCACAAAAGATTCCTGGTGAAAATAAATCTTTGCGGCCTCCTGGAGCATTTAAGAAGAAATCTGATCTTTCTGTGAAAGATGGTCATGTCTTCCTAATGGAGTAAGCAGCTTGAAATACCTGTTTTCAATCTTTTATGTGGTAGCCTCATTTCCAGTACGAGATGGTTTGCTTGCATCTTAATTTGTTCAAAATTACATCTTGTATATAGAAGAGTGTTCATGTTAGTTTTCTTTTTTCATTTCTTTGGTAACAAAACTTCATTACTACCATAAATACAATATAAATTTCGTGAACATGCAAGTGGTTCTTTTGCCTTGCATGAACTTTTTTCAACTGTACAGATATGAAGGTGTGCCTAAACCCTTGTTTTTATTTTCTTTTCAGGTACTGTGAAGAAAGACCTTTACTTTTGAGCAATGCTGGTATGGGTGCAAGATTATGTACTTATTACCAAAAATCAGCCCCAGATGATCAAACTGCTTCTTTGTTACGCAATGATAACAACAGTTTGGGACATGTCATTTCACTAAATCCAGCTGATAAATCACCTTTTCTTGGAGATACAAAAGCTGGTTGCAGTCAGTCATCTCTTGAAACAAATATGTATAGAGCACCTGTATTTTCTCATAAGGTGCCCTCAACTGATTATTTGTTAGTTCGTTCTGCAAAGGGGAAGCTTTCAATTAGACGTATTGACCGCCTAAATGTTGTTGGGCAACAGGTTTGTTCTAGCGAAACTCTTCATTGCTTAACCCTTGAATATTTTTATTTTTCCTCTTGGGTTTTCCGAATTGTTTTTCCCTTCACTCTCCTGTTGGTGATTTATTGGTGATGGATTTTAATCCCTTGCTTGATCTTGCTTTTCGATGGGGTATGATGTTATGCAAACCAATTGGATGACATGTGAATCTGGGGTTTTGTAGTAAACGAATTATAATGTTAGCTTGGTCTGATTTTGTTTAGAGTAGATGGCTATATTGGAGCCTCTTTCTCATTGGCATTGGACGGGAAAAATGGTACTGAAACTTTGGATGACCTAAATGCTTTGTTGCCCTCATTACATGTCGTTGTGGTGAAGTTTTTCAGGGAGGGGTATTGTTGTAGACGAATTATAAAGTTAGCTTGGTTTGATTTTGTTCATAGTAGATGGCGATATTGGAGCCTTTTTTCCCATTGGTACCGGATGTGCAAAATGCTACTGAAGTGTTTTGTTGCTCCCATTACATGTCCTTATGGTGAAGTTTTTTCAGGGAAGCCAGGTGAATTGGTGAAGTGTTTTTTAGGTATAGTGTTGGGGAGATGTACTGTGATGTCAATTTTTTGGGTGGTGTTGATGGAGCGGAATTAAAGATAATTTAAGGGAGTGAGGGATGAAGTTTGCTTTTGTCCTTCCCTTTGGATGCTGCTATATGCAGGGATATTTATTTTCAGGCTTTATGTTATGATTGGTGTGGTGCCATTTTTATATTTAATTCCACTCATGTTTTCTAATATTTTTTCTACGTTGCATAAATGGTCCCTGAACTTTTCCTCATGTTTCATTTTTGCGCCGGATTTTTTGTTTACTTAATGGTGTGTGATTGTGGTGTCAAACAGACTCTTTTCCGTTAACCCTGTCCATTTTTATGTTAAATTTAGGGTTAAATTTAGGGTTAAATTTAGGGGTAAATTTTGAAATTCATCCTACAATCTTAAAGCTGAATAGAACATTAAAATAAAAAATAAAAAACTGAAATAAATATTGTGGGGAATGGGCTCACAATAGGTTGTCTTTGGGAAGGGGTGGTTAATTTCCGACCAAAGTGCACACTCTGGAACTCCCTCTCTTTAACTCCGTTAACTTTCTCGACCTTCCCCAACACGGGTTCAGACGAGTACCACCACAATACGACGGACCAGATCTCTAAAACTCTCACTTACGTGACCTCACTAACGAACTCGACTCTCTGCCAATGAGAACGCTCATCTCTGATCGACAATCAAATTGAAGTTTAATCTTTTGCATTTCGCTCTGTATTCCTTATCCACTTTTTTGTACATATATTCTTTAAAATTCAATATCTTGTCTCCTTGCGATAAAATATACATATATACTATATAGTGATAGTGATAAGACTACAAAAGGGTCGGGTGGAGAAACTGTGAATGGCAATAGGTCCTTATTAGTTGAACTTAAGGATTTATTGTTTTCTTCTATTATTTTATATAGGAAGGCTACTTTTACGTCATTTGCTTTCTATTCTAGTATTCATTTGGTTCATAAGTCTTTATAATGTAGAGCTGTGTTTTTTATTTGACATGGACTCCTTGTCCACAGTTTTCTAATATCTCCAGGAGATTAATAAAATTGGTTTTGTCTCAAAAAAATAAAAAATAAAATTTCCTCATCATAATTGCATGGTCCGAGTATTAGTCTATTCATGTCTAATTACGCACTGCCAGCCAATAACAATATCAGTATATCTATATGTGATACAAGACAATCTTTCGAGAGCAAAATATCTTTAAAATTGAGCTTTCTGCTTTCATTGTTTGCAGGAACCACTCATGGATGTAATGTCTCCTGGAACTAAGAATCTTCAAAATTATATGATCAATAGGCTTCTTGTCTACATCTGCCGAGAGTTCCGTGCTGCCGAAAAGCGCCATTTACTTCCTTGTATCCGCTCAGATGAGTTACCTTCACAATTTCCTTATCTATCTGAACCCTTTCTTCGGAAGAAGCTGAAGGAACATGCAAATTTCCAGGTGATTTTCTTTTTGCTCAGTTCTTTCATGCCACATGTTCCCTTTTGATTCATTACTTTTATTTTATTCGTTTTTACCATTTTCCTCACTCAACTGAACATTATAAATGGATATGCAACACAATTCCAGAGAGCATCAAATGGACAATGTATGTGGGTTAAGAAACGCAACTTCCGGATTTTGTCGGAGGATGAATTAAGGAATTTGGTGAAACCAGAAGAGGTGAGTTACACTTTAGATCGTTTTCTTCTATGTTTTTACTAAGTGAGTTATGCTTACTAAATGTTGATTTTTGATGGGGAAAATACATATAAAAACCGATTTCAATTATTTCAAAGTTATGTGATAAGAGTATTCCATTATCTGACCTTGTCGTGGTCAAATTATCAGTTTCTTGACCTGTTAATTGCCCTGCTAGTAGCCTTCTATCTAGTTTTCTTCAAGGCTTGAATGGTAATCCTAAATATGTTCTTGTTGACCCCTAATATTTGTTAGGTTTTTCCAGCCCATGATAAGTTGTCCTAAGTCTATAAGGAATTATAGTCTTAAAGGATTAAATTGTTTTCCCAATTGGAGTTATTTTCCCAATTGGAGTTATTTTCCCAATTGGAGTTGTTTACCCAGTTGGAGTTAGTTTCTTAATTGGAGTAGGATTCATAACTAGATTCCAATTAGGATTAATAATCCTTACTGAAGACGACCTTTATTATGTCTATATAAAGGGGGTGTTGTACTAGTTTTGAATTTTAAGGAGCAAAACAATAAATTGTATACCACTCAAGGGATTAGAGTGAGAGAATATTGTAAAGTGTGTGCGAGAGAGAAGAAAAGAGATAGTGTATTTCTTGTTCTTGTTCTTTCAGGTTTTTCGTCAAGTCCTAGTTCTAGAGATTTGGCAAGATTATTGGTTGTACTCATTATTGATATAGTGAAAGATTGTTGTTGCTGTCCCATGGACGTAGGCACGTATTGCCGAACCACGTAAATTCTTGGTGTTATTTATCTTGGTTATTTGTTTTTCGATTTCCGAAGTTATTTTGTTTTTCCCATTCTTAAACGTGATATTCTCAACAATATTTGTATTATCCTTAAGCTGTTGGTTTTGAACTTCTGATCATTCTTCACCAAAATCTTATCTAAATGTAAATAGGGTGGTTTTATTGCCACCCCCCATCTGTTGAAGTCACATCCCGTGCTGAAAATACCCGCCACATACTTTTAAATTAACGTATTAACTAAAATCACCCACCCAACTTAACCAAAATGCCCTTAGTAGTTATCCACCGATTGTTGAAAAATAGATTACATCACCCAACACATCAATTGCCTTAAATTGTGAACCCCTCCCAGAACCCATGAATTCTCATCTTGAATGACGAAAACACTGAAGATCTCATTGTTGCTGGAAATTGCAATGTCTACGGCAACAGTGATGCTTACTATTGAGCTTGTGTTCATTAGAAAAGTACCAAAAATGGGGTGGAATTTTGTCGGGAACTACTGAAAATTTGCACAGTTTTTGGTTATTTGCGAGCAGATACTGGGACTCATGATAGACTTCCAGTATTCAGCAGAAATAAATTGAAGAGGATTTTCGGTTTCTTGATACTGAACAGTTTCATAGTTTTCGGTTGATTGTTGTGATGAACTTCTAGTATTTAGCGGACAGCAAACACATATTTTTGGGTTTTTGGTTGCTGGCCACTGAACCTTTACATACTTTTGGGTTTGTTGCTACTGAATACGGTGCCTTATAATGGCCTCAGTAGTCATTTCATGTTGAGAACATGTATTTTTCATATGAAAAATTTAGCGGTTGCCATCAGTAGATTGGGGGTGGCAATGAAACCACCTACATGTAGATATGCTTTGGCTTCCTTGTATCCATCTAATGCATCAGAGTTTAAGTCTTCCTTTCTCATTTTATCTGTTTGGACCAGTGATTTATAGGATTAACTATGTTCTCGTTGTACTGTCTTTAGCCCAATGCTGGTACGGTAATATCTTGTTTGTACTGGTGGACTTCTTGTTCACATGATTGTACTTTTGGCTTTAATGAAAGTTTTTGTTACTCTTAAATAAATAGAAAGATCTTTCGTTTTTTCAAAGGACAATAAAACACACACCCTTTTTCTCCTCCTACACACCCCTATTTAACCTGTCCATTGCTTCTGTTTGATTTATTCAATCCCATGGCCAGAAAAAAAAGATGGGTGTGAAAATCAGCTCCCTAAAACTGTAGTTGTTCTGATGTCGTATCTGTTAAAGAAACATTGTTACCCAAAATTATGACTCAAATTTATTAGTGTATAAGGGCCAGTGCCATTTCTACCTCGTCAACCAAGGTTTTTTTATTTTAATAGGCCACATTAAAAAAATTAAAATGATTCTGGCACTTGACTTGATAGATCCCGATAATTCCACGATTGCATATTCTTCAAGATGCATTCATGTTTGGAAACTCTTCTCCTTTTTCTGTTGGAGGAGTTGCAGCCATATTTTGTTATTCTGTTTAAATAGGCTTCTTTATGCTCTATTTGGAGAGTGTATTTACAATGTTTTTACATTTCTTCTTTACTCTTTTTTTTCTCTCTCTCTCTCTCTCTCTCCTCCCCCCCCCCCCCCCCCCCCCCCCCCCCCCCAATAAGCTCGTATTTTTTGCCTGAAGTTTGTTATAGAGTCCTGGACTGCATGCTCCATTTTCCTCTACGTTTTCCCCACAAAAGATTTTGTTGATGTTGATGATGATGATAATATCAATGTTTAGAGTCACTAAAAGTTTTTTGTGTAGCTACATATACGCATAATAGTGTTCAGTGTTGTGATTGATATGTAACAATGTCTTTTCTTTTATCTCGTAAATCTTTTGTTTGAATCCTCTGAATATTAGATAGATGGATGCACCATAATTTCTATCCTGATGGCTGTTGTCAAAGATAGATAAGGGAAACAACTCATATTTCTGTCCCTTGTATTTCAAGTTTGCAATAAGCTATTGGTTTGATGTATGAACTCAGTGTGTTAAATGGTTTTATTACCAAATGGATATGTAGCTCATGTCACCTTGTTGTTTTTACTTTTGAGTTTAGGTGTGCGCCTATGAAAGCATGCAAGCTGGTCTTTACCGGCTCAAACATTTGGGAATTACTGAAACACATCCGTCTGCCATATCTTCTGCAATGAGTCGTCTCCTTGTTGAAGCAATTACTCTGGCTGCTGCATCGCACATTGAAAGAGAACTGCAGATCACTCCATGGAACTTGAGTAGCAACTTTGTAACCTGTACACAGGTAACCTATCTCTTTGATTTTATGATAGTTGATTTTCATCATACTCTTTTATTTGTTTTGCATCATATGCTCTTTCTATTCTAGTATTCAATTGGGAATTACTGAAGCCATCAGTACCTTTCTTTCTATTTATATATTTATTTACATGAGTTTCTTTGTTCCTTTCAAAGGGAAAAGAAAATATTGAGCGTTTGGAAATATGTGGTGTTGGTGATCCATCTGGCCGGGGCCTAGGTTTCAGTTATGTTCGTGCTGCTCCAAAACCATCAATGTCAAGTGCAGTCGTGAAGAAAAAATCTGCTGCTGGTCGAGGAGGTTCCACTGTTACTGGAACAGATGCTGATCTACGCAGATTAAGCATGGAGGCTGCACGAGAGGTGCATTAAATCTGTTCTAATTTTTTATTTTTCTTTTGTTAGATTGTTTGTCTATGGCCTCTCAACATAAATTTATCTTCTTTTGTAGAATAGGATATCTATGCATCACTGTTCCCTTCTGAAAATTTTGTGTGTAATCTAATTTTTTTTTTTTTTTTGTTGTCTTGCATCTTGGATTGTGTTCTAATTCCCAGGTTCTTCTTAAATTTGGCGTTTCTGATGAGCTGATTGCAAGGCAGACTAGATGGCATCGTATTGCGATGATACGCAAGCTTTCAAGTGAGCAAGCTGCATCTGGGGTTAAAGTTGATGCAAACACTATCAGTAAATATGCACGTGGCCAGCGTATGTCCTTCCTTCAGCTGCAGCAGCAGAACCGGGAGAAGTGTCAAGAAATTTGGGATCGTCAAGTGCAGAGTCTTTCAGCTATAGATGGGGAAGAAAATGAGAGTGACTCTGAAGGAAATAATAGTGATCTAGACTCCTTTGCTGGGGATTTAGAAAATCTGCTTGATGCAGAAGAATGTGAAGAAGGGCTAGGTGGTGATCATGAATCCAATCATGATAAATCAGATGGTGTTAATGGGCTTAAAATGAGAAGGCGCCCTTCCTTGGCTCAGGCAGAAGAGGAAATTGAAGATGAAGCAGCTGAAGCAGCTGAGTTATGCAGGTTGCTCATGGATGGTAAGGATATTTTTATTTATTAACTAGTTACATTTGTGATATGAAGAAAATACTAAATTGGGAGATTTCCTTATCCCAGTATAGGTTGTGTAGAATGGACAATGGAAAAAAAAAAAGAGTAGTTGCAACAAAACCACAGTACATGAGTGAGATTTTTTTGTGCTTCTAAATATTTGGGCAACCACTTTTTTCTGGTGAATGGGGTTCTTGGAATTTCTAATGGTCGTATGATATTGAGTTCTATCTGCTGGATGTCATTGTGGTGCTGCTACTTGTGATATATGGTTGACCATGACAGCTTGTACACAGATGATGAAACTGAGAGGAAAAAGAAGAAGAAAACAAGAGTTTTGGGGGAGGAAGTTGGGCTGGCTCCTGGCTTGCTAACAAGTTATATCGTAGAAAATGCAGATAGGGGAAAAAAAATAATTGCTGCTGTACAACCTGATGGATTCTATACTCCAAAAGATAATCCAGTCGGAGATGCAAAAGTGGTAAGAATGATTCACCTTTTCGTCATATTTATTCTTTATTTATTTTCTCTTTTAATTCCACTCGTTTCAACATGTAGGTCATGTCCGACCATGAAGATATTCATTCTCAATGTATGTTACTTGAACTGTGTGTGATGTTCTATGTTTTCGTTGCAGGTGGAAAATCTTCTTAAAAGAAACAAGACTGGAAAACTAAGAGGAATGAAAAAGAACGATACTACACATACGGGTCTGATGAACAAGAAACTGAAAATATCAGGAGACGGTGTCAAGGCAAGTGTTCTAACATTTTTTGTCTTTGCTTCGTGTTTTGAGCTTATTCCTTTTTCTTTGTATTTCTAATCTTCTATATTACTTGACTGTTACTGACTTCTGTATTTAGTTTTTTTTTTTTTAAACTTATTTTGGCGATAACTTTCTTTTTACACTTACATTTCCCTGATTTATGTTTTAATTTACGTTTACAATTAAACTTCCTGCACTGGGAAGGTCTGATTGTCTGACGTTTAAAAAACCTTGTTCGCTTTTGTTTGTAACCCATACTTTGATATGCAGTTGTAGATTTTCTTCTATTCTATACCAATACGAGATTCAATCTGGCTGTGACTTTTGGAGGCGATAATGTGTTATACTGTTGTTCTTATGTGTCCTACTTTAGCCTTTAACATGAATATGTGCTAATAATTTTGACTTCCTCTTTGGATTCAGAGTACTTTTAAGGAGAAGAAATCAGCACGAGAGAAATTTATCTGTGGAGCATGTGGTCAGGTTAGTGTAGAGTTTGGGTAATATTCTGCTAAATAATGCGACTACAAATCAAATACTGATTGCTCACCTTTTTGATGGCCAGCTTGGACACATGAGGACAAACAAGCACTGCCCCAAGTATGGATACGGAGAAGATCAGGAAACACAGAATGATACTCCAGATCTGGATAAATCATCTGGAAAGACAACTGCACTGAATTCATCTAGTCAGTCTCAACAGAAAAGTACTACAAAGAAGCTGGTACCTAAAAGTGCAACTAAAATTGCCGTGGTTGAAGCTTCGGAGGCTGAAAACCTTGGTCCGAGCACAAAGGTTCTTCCATTGAAATTCAAATGTGGGTCAACTGAAAAGCTTCCTGATAAACAGTCTCTTGGAGAGACAGAGAGTTCTGAGCGGGTCACATCTGATCCCGAAAATGGGAAGCCCACTATGAAGGTGCACAAAATAATAATTTCGAACAAGATGAAACCTGAAAATGTACCTGTTGAACCTCAGAAGCCCCCTATTGTGATGCGACCTCTGACAGATACAGATAGGGGTTATGTCGAATCACAAAAGCAAACTATTGTTATACGGCCACCAGCAAATACTGATAGAGACCAGGGGGAATCTCAAAAGCTCTCAGTTACTAAACTGTCGTCAATGGAGGCAAAGAGAGAGCAACATCACAAGAAAATTATAATTAAACGCCCAAAAGAAATTATTGATATAGATCAGATCAGTCAGGATGGCGGAACTCCTGTTGAACACAGGAAAACTAAAAGAATTGTTGAATTGACAAGTTCTGTAAAGCACAGGAAGCAGGAGAACGTGTATTTGGCTAAGGAAGCAGCAAACAAGAAAGCTAGAGATGAAAGGAGATTACAAGAGGAGCAAGAGAAACGGATAAATGAAGACAGATTGAGAGAAGAGAGGGCCAGGAGGCTTTATGAAGAGGAAATGAGGATGATAGAGGAGCGAGAAAGACTAGCAGAGCTTAGAAAATATGAAGCATTACTCAGACAAGAGAGGGAGGAGGAAGAACGCCAGAAAGCAAAGAACAAAATGAAGAAGAAAAGGTCTGAGATAAGAGATGATTATTTAGAGGACTCACGAGTACGAAGATTAGACAAAAGGATGCCAGAAAGAGATCGGGGTGCAAAAAGGAGGCCAGTTGTTGAATTGGGAAGGCATGGTGGAGAATCTACCCCAGCAACAAAGCGCCGTAGAGGGGGCGAGGTAATATGTTCATGCTTACATTCAAGTACTTTTCATTCATTAAATTTTTCCCTCGCACACAGTACCCATATTACCACTGGTTGTGCACTCATTCTACTCTGCCTGCACTCGGATGAAATTTAGTAATAGATTAAGTAATCTCAGTCCACCAGCTATAAATTGCAACTGTTCTTTCTTTTAGAATTAGAATCCTTTTCCAGCAGGTTCAGCTTTTACACCTTTTAACTAAAATTGAGTTGGTGTAGTATTTTTAAATCGCGTGATTATTTGCGCCTTTGCTGGTTAGGATTCTCTTTGTTCTGCAATGGAGGTAGGTTTGAGACCTTGAAGAAAAAAGATTTTGGGGTGCAAGGTTATCTCACGTTGGACATGGGGTGTATTTAGAAACAAAATAATTTTGTAAAGGGGGGTGTATTCAGAAAACTTAATAATTTTTCTAAAAGGGGGAGTATTCAGAAAACAAAATAGTTTTGTTTAACATTTTTAGGCCTCGTTTGTTGTTTGGGATTGGCTTCATTTGGATAATTCACTAGATTCGGATAAAGTTAAATAAAAATATGGATGCCAACTTGCATATTTTGTCCAAGTGAAGGTGGAAGATGGATCCCTCATAATTCCCACAAAAATGTTTGGATTGACAGGGACAAATTTTCTTTAAGACTTCTCCATCGTCTACCTTCACTTGGACAAAGTATGCAAGTGACGTCAATTTTTTTTTATTCAACATTCATTGAATCTAGTGGGTACCTAAGTCAAGCCAATCCTTGACAACAGAGTCATTTCATGTTAGGGCATACAAGTCATTCAACATTAAAATTTTAACAAATTGTGGAGTGCGAGTGTCAATAAAACCACCTCTTTTTTATTTTATCTTAGCCGGTCTACATACCAGTGATTTTTAGAAATTGTTTTAGTACAAACCGTTGTAATTTTGTTCTTACATTTTATACAGGTCGGTCTGGCAAACATCTTAGAGCGTATTGTAGAAACTCTCAAAGATCGAATTGAAGTATCATATCTTTTTCTAAAACCTGTGTCCAAAAAGGAAGCTCCTGATTACTTGGACGTCATAGAGCGCCCCATGGATCTGTCTACAATCAAGGAGAAGGTGAGGAAAATGGAGTACAAGAGCAGGGAGCAATTCAGGCACGACGTGTGGCAGATTACCTATAATGCCCACAGATATAACGATGGACGCAACCCAGGCATACCTCCCCTTGCAGATCAGCTCTTAGAGCTTTGTGACTATATGTTGGTTGAGAACGACGAAAGCTTGACTGAAGCTGAAGCGGGCATTGAATATGTAGATATTTAGATAAATTGGTTCTAGTTTATATCGGTCATTTCTTTATTTTCTGAGACAAAATGCCCCTGTTTTGCTGGAGCATTTTTTTTAGGTGTTGGGGAATGGGGATCAAGTGACGGCTTTGACTTCGTCTCACGTCAGGAGGGATCGATGAAAGAAACAATCGCCCTCCGAGTGCTCGGTAAATTTGTGATTGCCGGTTGAAATCTGTGTTTATGTTGTTCAGTAGCATTTGGTTGCGAAATCGTATTAGTTGTACAGTGCAATGCTTAAAATTTACAATGATGTATCGGTACTTCCTTTGAAATGTCGGTTTTCGGAGTGCCGGATTCCGGCTTGTACACTTTTGTAACGAGGCGTTCTTCGCACTTATTGACTTTGACTACTTCAATCGAATTATCTTGGAAATGTAATGGAATCACAATCTAAAAGTACAGCGAACTGGGTAAGAGCATTTTCATCAAACAGGCTGCAGTAAATTTCTGTCTTAGAATGTTATGGCTCGTTTTGAAGTGTTTTTAAAATAACTGAAATCACTTTTAAGGAAAATATTTTTGGAATCTATCTTGAGTAAAATAAAAATGACTCGCGGAAAAGCATTTGAAGCGTTTTTGGAACTCTAAAACATTATCTCTAAAAGTGTTGTCAGTCATTTTAAAAATATTTTCAAACGAGCATTTTATCGTTTCACCAAATTTCCCAAACTCATGTAATAGTGTCCGCTATCTGTCCCAAGCTTACTTATTTTAGAGCTTAGCCCACACCTTTAAAGTTTTTAAAAGTAAGGGTAAATTACACAGAACCCCCTTAACTATTGGGTCATTAACAGTTTCATACCTCGTCAAAAAAAAGTTTCAATGTCATACCTTATCTTCGAATTTGTTTCAATTTCATAAGCTCCCGTCACTTGTCTGTCAAATTTTCTGTTAAATGCTGACGTGGCACATTTTATATTAAAAAATTAATAAAATATTATAAAAACTTAAAAAAATATTTTAAATGTTAATTAAATATTTTTTTTTCTCTCTCACTTCTTCTTCTTCCGCCGAACTGGGTTTTTTTTTTTTTTTTCAGTGCTCTCTTCTTCTTCCTGCCCACAGAGAAGAAGAAGAAGAAGAAGAAGAAGAAAAAAAACAAACAAAGTATTTCGGCCCTGCCGAGAAGAAGAAGAAGAAGGAGAAGGAGAAGGAGAAGGAGAAGGAGAGGAGAAGAAGAAGAAGAAGAGGAGGAGAAGAAGAGGAGGAGAGAAGAGCAAGAAAAAAAAAAAAGGTTCGGCCCTGCCCAGAAAGAGAAGCAGAAGAAGGAGAAAGAGAAGAAGAAGGAGAAGAAGAGAGAGAAGGAGAAGAAGAAGAGAGAGGAAGAAAGAAAAAAAAAAAAAGGGGGGGGGGGGGTTCGGCCCTGCCCAGAAAGAGAAGGAGAAGAAGGAGAAAGAGAAGAAGAAGAAGAAGAAGAAGGAGAAGAAGGAGAAAGAGAAGAAGAAGGAGGAAGAAAGGAAAAAAAAAAAAAAAAAAGGGGGGGGGGGTGTTCGGCCCTGCCCAGAAAGAGAAGGAGAAGAAGGAGAAAGAGAAGAAGAAGAAGAAGAAGAAGAAGAAGAAAGAGAAGGAGAAGGAGAAGAAGAAGAGAGAGGAAGAAAGAAAAAAAAAAAGGAAAAAAAAAGGGGGGGGGGGGGGGGTTCGGCCCTGCCCAGAAGGAGAAGAAAAAGAAGAAGAAGAAGAGAAGAGAAGGAGAAGAAGAAGAGAGAGGAAGAAAGAAAAAAAAAAAAAAAAGTAGGGGTTCGGCCCTGCCCAGAAAGAGAAGAAGAAGAAGAAGAGAAGAAGAGAAGAAGAAGAAGAAGAAGAAAGAGAAAAAAAAAAAAAAGAAAAAAAAAAGGGTTTCGGCGCCCAGAAGGAGAAGGAGAAGGAGAAGGAGAAGAAGAAGAAGAGAGAGGAAGAGAGAGAAAAAAAAAGAAAAAAAAAAAGAAAAAGAAAAGGGGTTTCGGCGCCCAGAAGAAGAAGAAGAAGAAGAAGGAGAAAGAGAAGAAGAAGAAGAAGGAGAAAGAGAAAAGGGAGTAGGAGAGAGAAGAAAAAAAATATTTTTTAATTTTTTAATATAAAATGGGTCCCGACACTTGCCACGTCAGCATTTTAACGGAGGAACTGACGGAAAGCTGACGGAAGGTATGAAATTGAAACAAATTCGAAGATAAGGTATGACATTGAAATTTTTTAAAGACGAGGTATGAAAATGTTCAGACTCAATAGTTGAGGTAATTCTGTGTAATTTACCCTAAAAGTAATGATATTGCTTTTGCACCTTGTTTGGTGTTCTAAAAAAAAAAACATTTTAAGTGTGCCCGAAACACGAGATATTTTTGAATGTGCCCGAAACACGAGATAGTGCGTCATTGGTTATTATACAAGTGGAGAGAAGATTTTTAAGTGTCCCTCAATTTGTATAATGACATATGGCGTATGTGCTCCTATTTTGGACATGTTGAAAAATCTCTCTAATTTGACAGAGAGGAAAAGGAAAAACGTACGGTTAAAAATCCTAATGTCTTTGAACCTACTTACATAGGTGAATTGAGATCATATCCTAATTCTTGTGTCTGGTGTCGATGGATCTGGACGGACTGAACATTTTCAATCATGTGGTCCTTGCTAGCCCATTTCACTAGCCTACTTCACACAAATCAAGGGTTCGATCTCTCTTTCTCTTTCTTCAACAGTCCGGATCTCCAAATCCTTGGCTCCGACACTCTCTCTCTGTTCAACAGTTCGGATCTCCAAATCCTTGGCTCTGACACTCTACGTGGACCAAAGGAAAGAAAAGAGAGCCTTCTTTAAGAGTATTTGAATTGAGAGGTTTGAGGATTTTAGGTTTTAGGTTCACTTGTAAGTGAGAAGTTTTAGGTTCAATTCTAATTTGAGGTTTTAAATTCGATTCTCGCCAAAGGCGAATTTGAACCACATTATTGCTAGCTCATTGTGAGAGTTAGCTCACCCCTTAAAAATTTGAGGTGAGATCTACTCATTTTGGTGGGCATCACCTTTATTAGAGAAATTGTTCTAATTATATCTACAAAACATATAAGGGGAACTTTAACGAAAAGCTCAAGGTACTGTTCACTTTAATGAAAAATCACATTTTTACACTAAAAAGTCAATCCTAGTACTATTCACTTTACCTTTTATTTTATTTTTATCGTTAAAACTCAAAGTTTTCAAACCATTTTTATTAGTTTTCTTATATTTTTTTAGCCACACATTAAGTCAATTATAATTAGATTTAGACGTGCCATTAAAACAGATAGCAGGCCCAAAGGGCACCGATTAGATTGATTGGACATACAAAACCGTAAGCAAAGAGAAGAAGCAGCGAGAGAAGATGAAAATGGGAGTGGAGAAGGAAGTTGTGAGGGCTGGAAGCGGTCCCAAACAACCCGTCGGTCCCAAAAGTACGTTGTCTACATAGGTTTATCCTGTCTGCATCTATTTGTAAAGCAAGCGGCAAGTTCTTCCCAACTGTGGGTATTCAAATGTTCTTCGGAGTTTTCTTTTCATCTTTCCTTTCTTATTGACTGATTGTAATTTTGATCTTTTTTTTTTTGCCCTAGCACATTTATGTTGTTTCTATTTTTTTTTTTGGCCTTGAGATAATGATGTTATAACTGAAGTGCATCTATTGTTGGTTGAAAACTATTTTCACACCCTCTATTAGGCCTTGGTTAAGCCTTGTGCCTTTGAGAATTTATGGAAGGGAGATCTCTCTTCAGAGTAGGCCGTACTATAAGAAAAAAAAATTCATTGTGCAAAAAAGTATTTGGACAACTTTTTTAATTATTAAACCCACATCAGCACATAATAAATTTTTTTTTACTGAATTGTAGCGGAATGATTATATTGATTTACGACACCTATTTTCAAGCACTACATTGATTGATTTTCAATTTCAGAGACTATATTGATGATGTGGGTCAATTTTAGGGATCATCTTCATGGTGTGTGTTAATTTCAGGAACCATTTGTGATAAAAATTCGTAAATCTTGTGGGACCAATTTATGTGCCACATCAGCACTTAACTGAATTATGACGGAATTAACACATTGATTTGCGACACCTATTTTCAGGGACTACATTGATTGATTTTTAATTTCAGAGACCATTTTGATGGTGATGGTCAATTTTAATGACCATTTGTGATAAAAAATCTTATCACAATTGATTAAGTGGAGCTTATACTTAATATATTAACTTTCCACTTTTATCTAGCAATAGAAAAAACTTGTGTATTACTTGCCATAAAGCCATGTGTACATTCTAGTAACAACAAGAAATGTATTTGTCTCTCCACTTATCGCCACAACTTCCACATCCACCTTAGGACTCCATAGAGACTTGAGTATACCGATAACATTCTAGACTTTCTTCACTTCTTTTTAGTAATAAAAAATTAACTTGTGTATTACTTTCTTTTACAAATACAAGCGTATTTTTGTATCTATCGTTTAGTTGTGCTCTATCTCTTCATGGATGAACCCTAAATCACGATTCATGGCAATTGGACATTATTCAATTCGTAAAAGTGAGATATTGATTTTATTAAGTTCGAATATTAATTGTTGAGCTTTGTATAAATATATTGTCCAAACAATAAAGATGTTGTTCACCAAAAAAAAAAAAAAATGTTTTTAAATAAGAAGATTTTTTTTTTTAAATTCGCACAAGACCCCAAAATATTAGAGACAACCCTGCTATGATATGGATATTTTCGGAAAGAGACACCCCTGCTACGATATGGATACATAATGATAAGAAGAATCTACATCTACAAAACATACGCCAAGAGTCCAAGACCAAGTGGGAAAACCTATTTTCGAAGATAATAATATAACTTCAACACCGTGGGGAGCTGCAACAAGAGAAAGGAACCAATGCTATAGGCTAGGATGTGCTATTAGATTTAAGATTTGCAAAGTGAAACTCCTGTGATCACCTTCAATTTTTTTTATTTCACTGCTCGAACCATTTAAGGTTTATACTGTAGTCCACCACTCTTTTTAAAGCCTGACTAGAATTTAAATTATGTTTTGGTTTTATAATTACTGTCAAATATAATCTATCCATTTGATCAGCTTTAAACAAGCACCTAATTCAAGAAAAGAAGCCTTACATGAATGAAGATAATCCTTTCTGTATAACTTAACATGTCATGGTTGCCCCACTTGGCAGATGTCCTCCGGTATTCATCACAGCTTGTCGCATTCCCTCCCTGCGAATATAGGCAAAAGTTTGTTCGACGGAAGGAAGGGGTTCAGTTCGTAGAATATCACTACGAATTTTATCGAACATCTCATCCAATCCGGCAAGCAAAGTGTACACACGATCCGTTTGAACAATTTTATTAAAAATTTCAATATCAGTACCGCATTTCATCGGATTGGGTCGACGATAATCAATCTCCTGCCACAAAGATTGAAGATCACTGTAGTATGTCTCCACCGGTCATCCATCTTGCCTCATGCGAGAGGCCTTGCAGGTAAGATCATAGACTTGAGATATATCAGAGCCGTCATAATACATGCGAGCAACCGCGTCCCACACTTCCTTTGCCGTCGGTAGTCGAAGAAAGTACCCAATCAAATTAGGTTCCATAGAGTTGATGAGCCAACCCTTCACAATAGCGTTCTTCGTACGACATTTGGTGAAGGTCGGATCATCGATAGGTGGGTTGGGGATTACTCCCAAACAAGTAGCCCAACTTGTCTTTTCCCGCAACAAACATCTCAACAATTAGTCAGTCAGTCTCACTATCCAGATTCCAAATCGATCGATCCAGTTTAATGACGAATCTCTTATCCTTCACCCCAACCACTCCTCTTCTCCACCACCTCTCCGTTTTCTCTGTCGTGCGCCGTCGCCACAACCCCACCACGCTCAAGTCCCCACCACATACCCTCTCACAGTCACCTCTCCACGTCCTCTACAGTGCGCCGCACCCTCCCCCACGCCCCTCCCTCTCCGCGTCCGCTCTACGCGCCCCCGTCGATGGCCTCATGCAGGACGCCGGAGCCACCGCCGTGGTACTCGCCGGCGCCTACGGCCTCGTCCTCTGTTTCGATAATCTCACGCAGCGAAATCTTCTCCGACAGGTGATTTTACTCCCTCCCATTAATTTTCTTCATGTATTGTTTAACATTATTTTTTTCCATTTTATTTAATATATTTTTTCTTTTATTTTTGCTACCGTTAGTCATGCACACAGCTTCAAAAGTCTGAAAAGTTGAAGTTACTTTTACCGACACTCTCTCACTCTCTCTTTGTTTTTACTCGCAACTTGAAGTTACTATTTTACCCATCTACCCTCAATAGTAACATAGTACATAGTTTGTTTTTAGCAAGTGAATAGTAAGACTTGACTTGCCTGTCAGAAAATAATATGAAAATAAAAAGAACAATAATAGCATAATCTTCGATTTTCATTTGAGGTTTAAATTGATTTTCCTTTTTGTATGAATAGCTGTTGAATATAGTTGAGATCAGATTAGAGTAAGTCCAATCACAAACAAATGAAACATAATTGTCTCGTTTGGTTTCTATGATTGGATCGGAATGGATAGTCCGCTGTATTCAATGTATATTGAAAGTAGATGCGAATGATTTTTCCTTTTAAGGGAATTAGAAGCCTAGAAGGGGATTAGACGTAAAGAAAACTTACCCGTTCTAATCCTTTCATTTTGGACGGGATTGAAATTAATGTTTCTTTAACGAGTATTTCATCTTCTACCTTTGAGTGGGGCACAACTTTTCCATTTCTTCCTTCAACATACCTCTTGAATATTGTGGGTTCCATTCAATCCAATACCAAACTAGGACAATAAGAAACGTTAATCCTAAGATATGGAGGAACTTCGGTATTGTTCATTAGGGGCATAAGTATAACCCAATGTTTATACAAGGAGAGTGAACCAAACTATAAGCTAGACAATGGAGAAAATAAAGGAATTTAACTAAACAAAGAAGTGAATTTTGATGAAACGAGAGCTGGAGACAATGGAGGGATCCCGTCTCTCTAGCATTACTCTTTAAATTGTACACCTAAATCATTAGTAGCATACAATGTTGTTTACAGTTCTTTGCTTACTTTGAATGTAGAATTTAAGCAGAAAATTGGTGCATATATTATCTGGGATATTCTTCATGCTTTCCTGGCCAATTTTCAGGTATCCTTTTGCTCTTTTGACACAAAATCTCTTGTACTGTTTCTTGTTCTTTAATTTATATCACCAGTGGACAGTGAGTTCTACAAGGTTCCCTGACTACTTGAGCTGATCATCGCTTTAATCCTAGAATAGCACCTCAACCAATGCTCGTTACTTTGCCTCTGTGGTTCCCCTTGTCAATTGCTTGAGGCTTCTTCTTCACGGCTTCTCCTTGGTCACCAATGAAGGACTCGTCAAATCTGTCACGAGAGAAGGAAACCCAAAGTAATTTTTTGTTTCTAAATATCAAACCTTATTCTATGCAGCTGATCATGTGTATTTTCATAAAGGGAGTGTGCTTTGACTCTGTTTTCACATCTGCAGGGAGTTGCTTAGAGGTCCTTTGTATTATGTTCTCATATTGATCTTATGTGCTCTTGTGTTTTGGCGTGAGTCTCCCGTTGGACTGATCTCCTTGGCAATGATGTGCGGCGGGGATGGTAACTCCCCAACTTTCCCCAACAAATTCACCCGTCTCTTACACATTCTTCCATACAACCATTGTGTCTGTCTCTCAAGAAGAACTTACATGCAACTTGTTTACTACCACTCTCTCTATTATATATGCAACCCTCATAGTGAACCCGTTGCTGGAAAGTTTTGGTCTTGTCTCTTTGGTCCGGACATCTCATGTGATGAGAGAGATAGACAAATGGTTGTATACAACTCATGGTGCGGAAGAAAAACCCCTGTTAATTTTCCTCCCTCCATTAGTGCAATTATAACCATTTCAATTTCTCTGTTTACTTTATAGGTGTTGCTGATATCATGGGAAGAAAATTTGGGGTGATAAAGATCCCTTATAGTCCAAAAAAGAGTTGGGCTGGTAGCATATCGATGTTTCTTTTTGGGTTCTTGATTTCCATGGGGATGCTCTATTACTACTCCTTTCTGGGATATTTCAAACTGAATTGGATCCAGACAGCTGAAAAGGTAGCGTTCGTTGCTTTGGTGGCAACACTTGTGGAGTCTCTTCCAATTACAGAGGTATTAGATGACAACATATCTGTTCCATTGGCAAGCATGGCAGCTGCATATTTGAGTTTCTGTTTGTAGCTTGTTTGTTATACTCCAATTCATCTCCCAAATTCCATATCGTCTGGTTCGATGATTATTACTCAAAGAAAAGCTACGGTTGCTAGAATTCTTTATTATGTATTACGATAGAGCTAGGGTTACAAATATATAAGGAGGCTATACAATCATAGTCCTATACTGATGCCTATAAACAAGGGAAATCAGACTAAATAAGTAAGTGAATAACTACATATCAAATTACAATATTGACATAATCAATCTGAGATATCTTTTTTAACACTCCCCCTCAAGTTAGAGTGTATGTTAATGACACCCAACTTGCTGAGTAATATCTCAAACTGTGTCGAACTCAATGGCTTGGTGAATATGTCAGTTGGCTGATCAGTTGTGCGTATGTAAGCTATACGTATCATCCCTCCTTGAACTTTCTCTCTTACCAGGTGACAATCGATCTCTATATGCTTTGTGCGTTCATGAAATACGGGTTTCGAAGCAATATGTAGTGCTGCTTGATTGTCACAAAACAACGTGACTGGTTGTGGGTGACTCACCCTCAAATCGTTCAAGATATTCTTCAACCATGTAATCTCGCAGCATGTAGTGGCCATGGAACGGTACTCAGCCTCTGCACTGGAGCGAGATACGGTAGTTTGTTTCTTTGTTTTCCAAGAAATCGATGCTTGACCAAGAAGAACACAATAACCTGTTATTGATCTCTTGGTATCCTTACATCTAGCCCAATCGACATCGCAAAATTCCTTCAACTGCAACGTGCCCATAGAAGGTAGGAAGATACCTTGCCCAGGTTCATTTTTGATGCATTTGAGGACCTTGTGTGCTGCCTCAAGGTGTGGTTGTCGAGGTTTTTCCATGAATTGACTTAACATATGAACCACATAGGCTAGGTCAGGCCTTGTTATGGTTAGGTAGATTAGTCTACCTACAAGCCGTCTGTATGGAGATGCATCAGTGAGTAGTTTCCCTTCTGTTTGTGTTAGAGAGATATTTTGATCAATCGGAAATCGTGAAGGTTTGGCACCTAAGAGCCCAGCATCATCCAAGATGTCTAGTGCATATTTCCATTGGCATAGAGTGATCCCATGTTTTGATCGTGCAACCTCTATCCCTAAGAAATATTTGAGCTTGCCCAAGTCCTTCAGTTTAAAACATTTGGAAATGAACTGCTTGGTCTCTTCGATTTCTTGCAAATTATTGCCTGCTAGTATTACATCATTAACATAAACCAACAAGGCGATAAAATTACCTTGATGACTTCGGACGAACAGTGAGTAGTCGGACCATGACCGGTGAAACCCAGCAGTCTTAAGTGCACTGGATAGTTTAAGAAACCATTGCCGCAAAGCTTGTTTTAGACCATATATGGATTTGTGTAATTTACATACGCGAGTCTTCCCCTTTCGTCTGAAACCAGGAGGCAAGGTCATGTAAACTTCTTTGTAGGTCACCATGTAAAAAGGCATTGTTGACGTCTAGTTGATGCAAGTGCCACCTGCGCAAGGCTGCCACACTAAGAAACACACAAACAGTGGTCAATTTGGCCACGGGAGCAAAGGTTTCCCTGTAATCAATGCCTTCGATCTGGCTATAACCCTTCGCAACCAGTCGCACTTTGTACTGCTAGATTGTCCCATCGGGTTTTAGCTTCACTTTATAGACCCATTTGCATCCAATGGGTTGTTTGTGGAGTGGCAACGACACAAGAGACCAAGTGTGATTTGCCTGAAGAGCTGCAATCTCATGTTGCATGGCAGCACGCCAATGGGGGTCTTGAACAGCCTGCGAAAAGCTTGTGGGTTCTTTAATGACTGTGAGGTTAGCTGTATAGGTTTTGTGGTGAGGTGAAAGACGAGTATACGACAAATGGTGAGAAAGTGGATGTGAGGTACCTAATGACTTAACCACGTTCGTTAAAGATGTCGGAGTAGGCCTTGACGGGAAAGAGGTCTTGATGTGAAAGTCCTACAAAAAGGAGGAAGGCTTGGTGGGACGTGTGCCGCGGTGTGGTGGTAATGGTGGAGGAGCAAGGCTGGACGGTGTGTTAGGGGGTGATGAAGAAAGAAGGGTAGTAGGTTGTGTGTCTAGAGCAGGGCTATGCGGTATGGGCGACAGTGATAAAAGTGGTTGCGATATGTCCGGTGGTTGTGGGGTATCATGGGATTCAATAGGTAAGTGGTCAGATGGGAGGGGGCGAGGAATGGTGGGGTCAAAAGAGTCTATATGGAAGTGGGATGTCGAGGAGTTGGTATGGAACAAGGAAGTAGGGGCAGCAGAAGTGTCTGAGGTGTAGTAGGGAAATTGATCTTCAAAAAAAACATCCCGGGACACAAAAACCTTTTGGAGATTAAGATCAAATAATCTGTAACCTTTTTGACCATATGGATAACTAATGAAAATGCAACAACGTGCACGAGGGTCAAATTTTGAAGGCATTTGTGCATGAGTTGATGCAAAACACAAACATCCAAAGATGCGTAGGTAGGAGTAATTTGGTTCCTTGTGAAACAATTTTTTCAAATGGTGTTTTTCCTTGAAGAATGGGTGTGGATGTTCTATTTATGAGATAAGCAGAAGCGAGGATTGCATCCCCCAAAAATGTTTAGGAAGATTAGCTTGAAAAAGTAAGGCTCGAGCAACATTGAGCAAGTGTCAATGCTTACGTTCAGGGACACCATTTTGTTGCGGTGTGTTGACGCAACTAGTTTGATGAACAATTCCCTTGAGATTATAGAAAGTGTCAAGTTTGAACTCGGGACCATTGTCACTTCGAACCATTTTGACCTTAGTATTGAATTGATTTTCTACCATGTGGATGAATTGGACAAGGAAATCTGTTGTATCGGATTTGTGTTTCATCAAATAAATCCATGTGCTCCTAGTATAATCATCAACGATGGTGAGAAAATATTTAGCACCTGAAATGGAAGCAACTTGATAACCACCCCAAATATCAACATGGATTAACTTAAAACATGACTTAGTGGCTATGGAACTCAATGAAAATGGTATCAAATAAATCCATGTGCTCCTAGTATAATCATCAACGATGGTGAGAAAATATTTAGCACCTGAAATGGAAGCAACTTGATAACCACCCCAAATATCAACATGGATTAACTTAAAACATGACTTAGTGGCTATGGAACTCAATGAAAATGGTAATCTCGTTTGTTTGGCCAATGGGCAAATAAAACATTTATTTGAAGCACAAGATTTATTTTGGAAAAATGGAAATAACATAGAAACTTTGTGCGATGGATGCCCAAGACGTTGGTGCCAAAAACTAGAAGGTGAGGTTTGGACGGTATTGCATGTTCCTTTCTTTGGTGGGTCGAGATAATAAAGTCCCTCCTGTTCAATTCCCATCCCAATCATCTTCCCCGAGCGTAGGTCCTGTATGACACAAAATTGGCTTAGAAAGATTGTGATGTATAATGAGTCATAGGCTAATTTGCTAATTGATATCAAGTTTAACGTAAAGAATGGTACGCACAAAACGTTATCAAGAACAAGGTTAGGAGAAAAAGCAACTTGTCCAACATGAGTAACTTTAGCAAATGAGCCATTTGGTAATTGAACAGTATGGTTTTCAACAGGTCTTGAAGATGTGAGGGAGTCAGGATTGCAAACATTATGGTATGTGGCCCCACTATCCAATATCCAAACATTTTTCTTGCCATTGCGTGTGAAACAAAAAGCTAACCTGAGAGTTCTTCATGGTTTGAAGAATTACCCAATTGGTTGGCAAAAGATGATTTGTTCTTGTTTAGCATCTGGTGAATTTGCTTGCAATCCTCCTGGGAAAAAGGAAAGTTAGGCATACCTTCCCTCTTATCGTGGGTTGCAACTTGATTGCCTTTGGAGGAGAAAGGTCGACTTTGTTCACTCTCAGGAGCTGCCTTCCTCTTGCGGCAAAATTCAAAAGAGTGACCCTTCCATCCACATAAGGTACACTTGAGATGAGCAAGACAATTTTTAGTAGTGCGATTCGTCTTGTTGCACTTCCCACATCGAGGTCCACCATCCTCTGATTCGGCTTCTCAGCTAGTGGCTTTCACGACGAATACGCAGCTTCTGGTTGGGTAGTATTGTTTTTCCCACTGGAAACTTCCGCATGTCACTCATGGCGGAGAACCAATGAGTAGGCTTTGTTTATTGTGGGCAGTGGCTCAAGGAGGAGAGTGTTGCTGCGTATAGTGGCGTACGAATCATTCAACCCCTTGAGAAACTTCATGGTCTTCTGTGTTTCAACGTATGAAGCAATCACCCTTTTTGTTTCGCAACTACATGCCGGAATCGAACATAATACGTCTCGTTCATCCCAGAGACTTTTTAGTTTGGTGAAGTAGGAACTTACTGTCATGGTTCCTTGTACACAGCCGTGAATCTCATTCTCTATGTGAAACAATTGGACGATGTTCACATGAGAGAATCTTTCTTGTAGGTCGAGCCACATTTGTCGAGCATCCTTACAGTTGATGACGTTCCCTGAAATTTCCTTTGACATCGACCCTAAAAGCCACGTCTTGACAAAATTGTTGCAACGGTTCCATTGCTGCAATTCTTTAGGTTTGTCTTCATTTGGTTTCTTGACTGTGCCATCGACAAGTCCTAACTTGTTCTTGACCGTTAAGGCCATGGTCATGGACTGAGCCCATGTATTATAATTGTCCTCCACCAATTGCTACGGTACTAGGACTGCACCAGGCTGGTCCGAATGGTGAAGGTAGAGTGGGTGGTTAGGGTTGTCCCACTTTAGGTGTGAAGTCATGCCTAAAGAGGTTGACTGTTTTTCTGGTTTGTCACCCATGGATGCGTTGGCTAGGGTAACGTTTGTATTTTGCTTTATTTCCCAGATGAGGCTCTGGTACCATCAAAGAAAAGCTAGGGTTGCTAGAATTCTTTATTATGTATTACGATTGAGCTAGGGTTACAAATATAGAAGGAGGCTACACAATCATAGTCCTATACTGATGCCTATAAACAAGGGAAATCAGGCTAAATAAGTAAGTGAATAACTACATATCAAATTACAATATTGACATAATCAATCTGAGATATCTTTCTTAACAATTACTTACTATGGAGATTAGAGGAGCAGCTGTCATCGAGCTCTGCAGGAACTGCGACTGCATACATAGTCCAAGCCACATTCCTTGAGCTCTATGGACACATCAGCAAAAGACATACAGCAAAGCACAAAACCACCAGCTTTGACTTGGGTAAGTGTCTTTTGTTAACAATTTTCAGTGGATACTGTATGTTCAAGATCCGATCAATTTTGATTGGTGTTGGTATTTTGGCGGATTGGGCTGCCAACCCATCCCAATTTGTAGGAAAATGCTTTGTTGTTGTTGGATTGGATCCTGAAATTCCAAAACCGATAAGTTTGGATCAGATGGCAGATTTTCTTCTGATTCTTGCACCTCTAATATCGTTTGTATTAAAAAAAAATTATGGAAAATCTTCTCGCATCTTATTTTGTTATTCTCAAGAACATAAATACAGATCGAGTGGCGAGTAGGCTTTGAATAAATCAAAAACTTTAGGAAGCATTCGACCCACATTGCTTGACATTACAAAGTTCAGCTGGGCTTGTTGCCTGAGGCTGGGGTTGCATTGCTTAGCCCAGAGTTCGAAAAACATGATTTGTCTCTAACATTATTATTATTATTTTTTGAATAAATGATATTATCTACACTAAGCGAGAGGGGGCGGGGGTGAGCTTAGTCCATAATGGGCTGGCAATAATTTGGTTCAAATTCGTATTTAGCGAGAATCGAACCTAAGACCTCTCACTTATAAGTGAAGAAGAATACTACTAAATCGTATTGCTAAGTGGCATCTCTAACATTATTAGTAAATAGAAACGTTCTCTTCATGTGGTCCATTGCCTTGATAGATAAAGTTTTCATCTTTAACCCACCATGTCCTGTCAAACACTTTCATCTTGTAATCCAGCTTAACGTAATTATATCACATGTTAACAAAAAAGCTCTCTGGATTACCAGGTGACAAAGAAATACAGAGTCTCCTTAAATTTGATATCAATGGTAGTGAATACATGGTGGGCTTTAATGTTTTATTCTCAATTCTTGATATTAAATTCAACAGTAGATGACCAAGAGAACGGCATTATATTAAATGTTTGGGATTTACTTAATTTTTTTTTTAAAAGCAGCTGTGAAAAAAGTCTGGGCTGCAAAATGAGTTCGGTAAATGAAAATAATCTGCTTTTATTCAAAATTATGGGCCAAAATAATCAGAAAAGCGGAAGCAACTTCTCAAACCGGCTTTTTTTTTTACTACATGCTGATGAGCGGTAACCATTTAATGAAGGTTACTAAATGGCAAAAGTATCCTCACATATTTAACAAAATGGGGGTTTTGATATAGATGCCTAGGTTTTAAAATTTTGAGATTAAACATTTATGCCTGTTAGAGTTTTGATTAAACATCTTTCTACAATTTAGGTGCCAAATGGATTAGAAGTAGCCTTTTTTATAATTTAAATTACCCAACTTGCCATTATATAAATATACCTTTTAATTCCTAGATAATACATCAAAACTCCTAAAATCTTGTATATAAATATTGTAGAATTTAATTCCAATAAAAAGTCTTTCAAAATACACATGAATGCGACTTACCATTATATTTAATATACCTTTTAATTTTCTTAGATAATATCTCAAAACTTTTAAAATCTTGTAGATAAATATTGTAGTATTCAATTTTAATAAAAAGTCTTTCAAATTACACATGAAACGTAGATTTCTTCTTGGTACATATTTGATACGTTACTTAATATATCTTCTTGGTACATATTTGATATGTTTTTTTTTTTTTTTTATGTATTTGGTACGTTTATATTTATTTAAAAAAAAACATATTTGGTACATATATTTCCCCTTGATTAAACATATATTTCTCCTGGTACATATTTGGTACATTACTTTATATATCTTCTTGGTACGTATTTGGTACGTTCATATTTCTTTTTTGTATGTATTTGGTACATTTATATATTATTGTGGTACATTTATATTTATTTAAAAAAAAACATATTGGGTATGTTACTTTATATATCTTCTTGGTACGTATTCGGTACGTTTAAACATATTATTTGAACGTACCAGCCTCAAGCCTCCGAAAATAGAGAATACGTCTAGTTATCTTACATGATATCAATATAAAATAGTGAAAACAACCACTAATTGAAATGGATAAGTCCATTCAAAATTCAAAAATGAGGATCACATAATTCTAACGTGGGAGAAGAAACCATACGGCTCAAACGTGGGAGAAGAAATTGGTTTTCTAAAAAAATGTCACATACAAAAATATATCAACCTAAAAGGATATATATGGAATTTAATAATTAACATTTTAAATTAAAAAACACAATAATTACATTTAATCTAAATAAATATAGAAATGCTGACATGACTATTGTTTAGGCATCCTAATCAAATTTCAAAATAGAACCAATGTTTAATCTAAAGAGTATTAAAAAAGTGCAGGGGATTCTAATTTTCCCTTAACAAAATGTGTTCGATCCTCCCCAATTCCTCTATAGGAAACACCATTCCCCAACCTCCACAGCCAGTCCTCGCTTCCCCTTCCCCCCTTTCACATTTAACAAAATGTTTATATGAATTTTTCTAGTTCACTCATCTCCTGACATGACTATTGTGGGGTACATCCTCCCACAGAGAGGGTTAAGACAGTGGGACCCTCTCTCCCCTTATCTATTTCTGCTTTGTTCGGAGGGTTTCTCTGCACTGCTCAGGAATGGTATGGAAAGGGGGTCTCTTCACGGGGTTAGGGTGGCCCATATGGGCTTGCCTATTTCTCACCTGTTTTTCGCGGACGATTCTGTGTTGTTCTGTGATGCTTCTACTCACGACGCTCGCGGTGTAAGGAAAATTCTTGATATCTATGCTGCAGGTTCGGGGCAGGAAATCAACGTGTCTAAAAGCTCTATCTTTTACGGAGCAAAAGTCAAGAAGTCGAAAAAGAAGGCTATTGAGAATATCCTGAAGATTCAAAGTAAGGTAGGCTTTGGTAAATACCTTAGACTCCAAGCCGATTTCGAATTCTTAAAAAAGGAAGTTTTCGAAGATGTCAGAGATCGGATTGAGTCTAGAATGGCGGGTTGGGCTGAACAGTTTTTGAACCTTGCTGGAAAGGAATTGCTAATTAAAGTCGTTGTTATGGCTATGCCAAACCACGCCATGTCATGCTTCAAATTATCGATAGGAATTTGTAAGGATATGGAGAAGGCTATCCGAAATTACTGGTGGAGGGGTAACGATCAACGCAAAGGAATTCACTGGGTCTCTTGGGACCCGTTAATGAAGCAAAAAGGGCAATGAGGGTTTGGATTCAGGGACATCCAATGTTTCAACCTGGCCTTCCTGGCTAAAATTGGTTGGCGGTTAATTCTTCATCCTACTTCTCTGCTTGCGAGGGTACTAAAGGAAAAATATTATCCAAGTAAAACCTTCAGATAGGCTACGAAAGGTCGTCGAACCTCTTGGGGATGGAAAGGTCTGATAGAAGCCCGAAAGGTGATCGAGCAAGGTTTACTTTGGAGGGTTGGAGACGTAAAAAGTATACGAGTTCGTGAGGACCCGTGGCTCCCCAGGCCCAACACCTTTAGAGCTCATCCGACGGATTTTCTTAACTGTACTCAGGTGTGTGAATTAATTGATCCTTCTACACGCTCTTGGAACCCCGACCTGATCAAGTTGGGCTTCAACGATGCTGAGGCCAGAATGATTATGGGACTCCCTATCAGTTGGATTGGAAGCTGCGACAAGCTAGTTTGGTTCCACTCCCGGAACGGGATGTACTCGGTTAGATTCGGGTATGGGGTTGCTATTGATCTTATGGAGAATGGGGCCCTCGGAAGGAAAGGTAGCGGTGCAGTGAGTGAGAAATCCAAACATCACCTGTTGTGGAAGAGAATTTGGTCCCTGTATGTACCTAATAAATTGAAATTCTTCATTTGGAAATGTTGTAACCATTCCTTGGCTGTGAGAAGGAATCTAGTGAGAAGGAATATGAGAATCGAAAACGTTTGTGGTGTATGTGGTAAGATGGATGAAATGGAGAACCACATCTTTTTTCGGTGTGAGGTCAGCCACTTATTTTGGTTCTGCACGCATCTTCAAATCAATTCCTTTAAGTTGGAAGGGGCCGACTTCCTTCATAGATGGGAGAATTTTGGAAACAAAATGAGAGGGCTGGACAATGCTAAAGATCTAATGCAAGAATTTGTTTTCGGTCTCTGGCGACTCTGGAAAAACAGGACCGATGCAGTCTTCAAAGGCTTGGGCCAACAGCCTACTGTCATTCTGAAAATCTGGGAAAAAAGTATTTCCGAGTACAGAGGCTCGAGGGATCAGGGTTGTCAGGACATCCAGGTCGTGGAAACCAAGGCCGGGAGGAAGCTAGGAGGCCAGGGAACTTGCTGGAAAAAGCCGTGTTTTGGTGTAATTAAGCTGAATACCGATGCGGCATGGAGTAAAGAGACCACTTGTTCGGGGCTTGGCTGGGTAGCCCGTGATTTCGCTAGGCTGCTGCAGGGGGCGGGGGGTTTAGGCTCGTTGCGCTTCTAATCTGCAGAGGCAGCGGATGCGGCTGCCATACGGGAAGCTCTCGATTTCTGCTTAACCCAGAAGTTTGGGAAAGTGATTGTTGAGTCTGACGCAAAAACTATTGTTCAAATGATTAGGAAGGAGTTGGTGTGGGATTACAGAATCGAATGCATTCTTGGCGATATTGAGGATCTAGCGCGGAAGATCCCGTCTGTGGAGTTTGTTTTCGTGCCTAGAGAGAGTAACCTAGCTGCTCACTCAGTGGTCAAGTTTGTTTCTAAGTCCGGAAAAGCCCATGTGTGGGATTGTATTGGGCCTGAATTTTTGTTTAATATCCTGGCCCAAGATATTAATCTTTCTCAAAGAATCTAATATTTCTACCTTTAGAAAAAGAAAAGAAAAAAAATAATTAATTATTTATATGCATGGACTGGACATTTGCTTTTTGATTTAGTATCTGAAAATGATTTGTTTTGTTTGTAACTTTTTAAATGCAAGCATGCAAAAAACAAGTAAACTTTGAATACCATTTTGGTTTGGTATTCAAATGATTTAGTATTTCGAATCGTAAACGGGTATGAACCGAACCGAAATCGTCGTGAATTGAACTGTATTGTTCTAGTAATAGTTTTAAGCGGAACCGTATCGAACCGAACCTTTGATATTTTCCGACTCCAGTTCTGATTTGAGGGTGAAACCGGGCGGAATCGAACGATGCCCACCCCTACTTGTGTGGTCGCCACTAAAGGTCTGTTGCTATCAGATCTTGTGACAAATCTGCATTGATGACGTTTTGTTTGTTCGTGTTTGTGGTAGCCGTATAAGGGTGTATTCTTCTTTCTTCTTCTTTTTTTTTTTTTTTTTTTTTTTTTGTGCAAATTCACTCTAGATCAATTTTTTGGACACTGAAGTAATCTACCCAATGTGACCTTTGTATTTATTTGTATTGAGCAATGAAATACCACTCTATCGTTTCATGTAAAAAAGAATTATGTCGAAATATGTTAGCATTTTTTTTTTATCACGAGATATGTTAGCATTAGTCATTGAGTAAATTATTAAAAACCATAGTTAGTTCAGCACTCGTTGATTAATCAATGAATATAGTTGTACAAGCAGATATTAGCAATCAACCTTTTTAACCGCACTTGGTTTAGTAACCCAAATACTAATTTGCCTAGCCGCCACTTCCAACAATACTATCTAGCCCATGAAAAATGCAACTTTATAGTTTTTAATGTTTAGCAAAAATTTAAGTTTCTCTCTTCACGTAGCTAGATTCAGTTAGTTGTTATTCACAAAGTTAAGATAGCTAGTCATTTTTTACGAGATACGATAGCGATTTTATTCATGGATCTGTGAAGTATATAATAAAAAAAGGAGGTCGTCCTGAATTGAATCTAGAGATTGCTCAAACTAACAACTAGAGACATTGAATTGTAAAGCCAACTTGACTAATCTATGCACCATCAGATTGGTGGTTTTTATTAAAGTAGTCATTTAACTAGCCCTTTAGAGCTTAATGTTTCTGCATTTTATATTAAAGTAGCCAAACAACCTTAACTAGGTTTTTGAAGATGCTCTAATGCAATAATTTTATATCTATTTTATTTGAGATTTCAAATTCAAAACTCTCACATGCAAGAAAAAAAGCTCTTATACAATAATATATGTTGAAGATTTGCCAATAATTTATCCAGATAAAATAAGAGTGGCCAATACTGACCGGGATCAACTAATCATCTTATCAAGATCACACCTTTATAGATTGTCAAATAAAAGGTCCACACAAAGGAAATTAAATATATACAAATCATTGAAAAAGAATGAATACGCCCTGGAATATTTGGTATTTGGTTTCGTTTTAGCATAAAAAGGGAAGTTGAATTTCGTGTTCGATGTGATGAAATAATAAATGTGAGATAAGATGTGTAAGAAACCACTTTATGTATAGGTATAGCATGTTGAACAAAGAAAGATTTGCATATGTCAACCCAGATCATTTCCTTTCATTTGGAAGGAACAATGACCCCTTTCCTCTCATTTGAAATATCGTATTAGAAAAGCCCTACTTTTATATGCCTTTAGGATGCGTTTGTTTGCCATCACTAGGCTTCTTCGACTGCGATGGTTGTGCCACTGCGTGAGTCATGGTCGTCACGGTGACTGATTGGCGAGACTAATTCGTCGGGGACCAGAGTCAGCTTGTTGTTAAGTCCTGGGACACTTGTCTACATAGAAATGCAGGCAGAGGGACTTGTCCGAATTGTTTGTCATAGTTTTTTTTTCTTTCAATTGTTTGTTCTTGTTTGTCAAAGGTCTAGACACCGGAACCTTCAAGATGTAGCACAATTCTTCTTCTTCTTCTTCTTCTTCTTCTTCTTCCACGCCACAAATAATGTTGATTAAAGAAGCACGCCACATCTTAAAATTATTCTATCTAATTCATAAACCCAATTTATATACAAATATTCATAAACCTACTACAATAATGTTTGCGCTGGAAGCATTCCTCATAGTACAAAAATTCAAGTTTGCGCTGGAAGCATTCTTCATAGTGCAAAAAATCATAAACCCGGTTTAGGGTTTGTGCCTCTGCTCCTTCCTGGTTGTATCATATTCAGAAAATAAGACGGCAACCGACATGGCTAGGCTTTATTAGGTGTGATCCTCATCATCAACCGTACTTTTTTCGAGGGATATTATTCATAATGCAGCTATAGGCACATTGTTGTCGTTGAAATCACTATATAATGAAAATTATGAAGTGTTATCTCATGGGAAGATTCCGAAATGTGGATTTCATGTTCCATTCGTCAACAATAAATTTTTTCAATCAACATGTTTGTAGTTTCATTGGTTAATTCTACAATGGAAAGAGTGATTTTGAGTGTTAAAAGATAAATAATATCGGAATATACATGTTAAAAGTGATTTAGGGTGTAAGTTAGAAATTTTTTAATTTTTTTTAACTTGATGAGGTCAAAATTGTCATTATATATTAGGACATATAAATAATTTAAAATTATATTTCAATGTGAGTTGTATTCAACATTACATGAGATGGTAATAAAAAATAAATAAATAAATAAATAAAACCTTTTTCGTATTACAATTATAAAAGAATGAACTTTTGGTCCTTAATTATCTTTAGCTAATTACATCATGAACTAAAGTCTAAAAGGTAATTAATTACAAATGAACTTTCACTCTGAAAATTTCGCCTTGAGAGACGACAGTCAAAGCTGAAGCCCATGCATCGATAGAGGTTTCTAGAGACTATCTCTATCTAAGAGATTTTCTTTCGTATTCGGAACATGTGTATCAACTTTTGGTCCTCTTACTAATGAAACTTTTGGTCCTTAATTATCTTAGTTAATTACATCATCAACTAAAGTTTAAAACGTAATTAATTACTAATGAACTTTCGCTTTGAAAATTTCACCTTGCGAGACAGCAGTCAAAGCTGTTCAGCCCATGAATCGATAGAGTTTTCGAGAGACCATCTTTATCGGGAGATTTTCTTGCATAATCGGAACATAAGTTGATACAACATGTATCAAATTTTTTGATGTTCATTTACTAGTATGATGAAGCTTAGTGCACCGATTGACTTGTGTTATTGCACTAAAAAACCTCTCATCTCTATACATGTATATATATAAGAGACTTTGAATGCGGTTCCTAATTACTAATGTTTTTTTAATTGAAACCTTCTTCGTTTTCAATTATTTTGATCAAGGTGCGTGAAGTTCCTTGTCGCAAAGTGGACTGTCCCTTTATTTATTGCATTCACATTATATAGCAGTGTTCTAAAAATCGACCTAGGCCCATGCGCTGGGCGGCAAAGCCCCGACTCGATTTAGGCCAAAGCGTTTACTTAAGGTGAGGAGGATTTAGGCGGCCGCCTAGAGCGCCTAGGGTCTAGGCGGCGCTAGGCGGCTGTAAATCCCAAACTTGTTGCAACTCTGGCAAATATGAAACTTTCGATGTCATACGTAGCAGCAAAGCCTTGACGATCTTCTGCAACTTGTCGTCTATGAACAAATGAGAGAGAGAGAGAGAGAGAGAGAGAGAGAGAGAGGGAAAATGACATTTAATCTGAAGTGGCTAAGGAATTATCCAGTTTGAGGCTCTAGAAGGGCTAAGGAAGAAGAAGAAACGAAAAGGTATAATAAAAAGGGCAATTTTCTAGGGGTCAAAAGGTGTGATGATGTAGGGACTCCCCCTTGGGAATGTGAAAGAGGTGGAGTGGCACATGGTTTTGAATTATGAAACCACTCACCACGTGGGCTTTTTGTCTTTTCAAAAGTTTATATATATATATATATATACAGACCTTTTACCAAGAGAGATTCTCATTTTTCTAAAAAAATGTGGACACCCTCTTGACCGTTGGATTGACTTTAATGAAATTGTGTGGTTGAGATTAAAACACAGGCCACACAAATTTCATTAAAGTCAAATCCAACGGTCAAGAGGGTGTCCCCATTTTTTGAGAAAAATGGGGATCCCTCTTGTGAAAAGATTCCTATATATATATATATATATATATATATATATATATATATATATGCTATATGGATTATTTGGATAAATTTTTTTTTCCTTAGACCATCAAATTATGTAGATAAAATAAATAATATATAAAAAACAATTATCTAAATCCGTTTAGCCTGCAGCCTTTCTCCCTTTTTAACTTGCTGCCCCATTTTCTTCTTCTTAACTCACCCACTAATAGCCATTTAGTGATGACAATAAGTGAGAGGAAATGGTAAAACAATTGTAACTATTTAGGTAACCTTTATGCCAATTACTCCCACTTAATCCTCATCTTTAATTCCATTTCCTTTGATATTTGAATAGGTGTCAGCTGGCTTGTTCTTTACTGCATTAGTTTTGGCTCCTAGATTGATTGGGTTTATTGCTTTCATTTCAGTTACAAACTGCTCAGCCTCTTGTCAACCTTTCAGTGTTAAAACGGCCATAACTTCTTCTAGAAAAATGATATTAACAATCCGCGAAATGCTCCAGAAAATAGACATCCGTAGCTTTCCCGGCATATAAGGCTCATTCTCTAATTCATTCTGAGCTGTCCGAAACTTGCTTCCAAAGTCAGCTGACCTGCACAGGCAGTTTTGACGAATTTGTTACTTAAAATCCCACTTGTGCTATTTTTATTTTATTTTCTTGACAAATCCTCCAAAACACAAAAACAAAGTAAATAGCTCAAAAATATAAGGAACTAACTAAGAAAAGACAAGTGAATTTGATGTAAAATATATATAAATATGAGCTTATCACGTTCAAAGATGTAGTTTGTCGCCCAAAGATACTTTGTGCGACAAAATATTTAAATTTTTAATTTTTTTAATTAAAATAAATTAATTTAATATTTTGTGCGACGAAATATTTTGTCGCGCAAGGTTTTTGACCTTTTGTTTTATTATTTCTCTTATATTAATTGTTTATGCAACGAAATATTTGGTAGCGCAAGATTTTTCGAATTTTTACTTTTTTAGTTTAATTTAATTGTATGATTTTATTTTTTAATTACTTTAATTTAAATTGACATATTCAAAATAAAATTACATATGAAAAATAGTGATCAAATTATCCAATATATATAATATTCAAAAAGTACACATAATGACACACCCCAACCGAGATCGAGGCATGCTGGCCGTCACGTGAGGGTGACGTAGCCATGTGCACAGTGCGAAAGCAATAATATAGAAAAATTTACGAATGAATAAAAACAACTTCAAAGAGTGCTAGAACGGAATTAAGTGTGAATACACGATCAGAGCATAAAATATCCTAGGTGCAGTCAAGCATAAGAAGTACTTAATTAAATAAGGTGGTCCTACATAGGTGATGGTCTGTCAAAATCTCCGTTATGTCCTCGTGAGCCACTTACAAAGCTACCTAATACCTGGAGGGGCGCAAAACAAAAGCGTGAGTGGGCAAAAACAAAGCTTTTCGAAAATCATTTGATAAACAATAGTTATATCCCCTCGCCGTAAGACCTGTATATTTTCCCAGAAAATAGTATATACATATACTATATCTCAACTGAAATCATCCTCGTCAAAACATGTAAACAAATCATGAGTATGCCATGCCATGCAACTAAATCATCAGGTAAGTAATTTGAACGCAATAACAACTGCAATAGCTCGTCAGCTGAACACTAGCTCATAAATCATGCCTGCACACGAGTCGAACCCACCTATAGTGGTCTATACGACAGGACTGGGTGTACAACAATACGCTGTAGTGCTACAATCACGTGAAGACTGTGCGAATAATCGCGGGTCATCTACGAGTCGAACCCACTGAAAGTGGTCTATACGACAGGACTGTGCACCTAACTTGGATCCAAGATGAGCGTGTGGTGCGGGAGGTGAACATCACGTGAAAGACTATGCCTCTAACTCTGGGCTGGAACACTAACACCGGGGTGCAGGTTAATGAGCTCTCGATGCATCTCATCATACTTTTCATAACTCAACTTCTTATTAACAATACATAAACTTACCTGGAACTTACCTGAGCGGCCGCAACATCAACAATCATGCATATACAATTCATAATGCATAATCAATAATAACAATATATTGGCATGGCAATTCATTGATAAAAATCATTTAAAATGCATATTCTGGAAAAAATACTTAGTATATAGGTATATACGGAAAACCAAAAGCCCACTCACTGGTAAGTAGATGGATCGTAGCCCCTATGCCTAGCCTGGCTATGCTCGTCCTCCGGATAGGTCTCGCCTATGTGAGAAACAACTATAAATACGTTATTTTAAAGCACATAAACGAAACTAGGGAATAACTTCTCATACATTGCTCAATTGAGGTGTGTGAATATACCAAAGTGATCTACACAACCTCAGGAACATCCCCATATTTTTAGAATTTATTTTTGAGGCCCCACGCGCCGCCACGCGTCGGCCAAGGCACGGCCAGACGCACCACCCACTCGCAGGCACGTGTCTGGCACACTGACGGTGTCAACTAACGCCATCAGGAATATTTCGTTAAAATACGGAATATTCCGTTTAACTTAACTAACGTCGTTAGAATATTCCATCAGTTTTGATGGAATATTCTTCGTCTTCTTCCTCTGAACTCCGGCGACCGCGCTGACGCCGGAAACTGGGAAAAACTTTAAACTCATTAATCTCACTCGTTTTTCAACCATTTTCTACGAAATTACCACCAAAATAAAGCTTAGGGTCCAAAGAATCACGTTATACCTATTTGAAGCTTCAAATTTCACGAAATCACGTCGGAGCAAGCTCGAAAATCTGGTGACCTCTGCAACTCCTCGTATCTAGGCTTCCCGACGTCCAAATTTCACCAACGATGCACTCTGAGCATCGTGAGAAAGTCCTTAAGCTCTCTATGAGCTTGAAATTCAAAGAAAAACTTCCATTAAAAAGTTGGTGAACAGTGCCACCTTCGGAGGTTCGGTTTTCAGGGTGTTCTTACGTTCAAACTTAATCAAAACTCATCCAAAACACTTAGGAGGAAGAAGGATACCTTTAGGAGCCTTGAAATGGTTTGAACCTTGACAATCACCTCGGTGGTACTGTACCTCGAAGGACCTCTCGGATTCTATTGTTTTTCTATGGTTTCACGACCAAAAATGACATGGTTGTGCTCGTGGACTTTCAAGGATCTTAAATATGGTCTCAGCAGGTTCGATCTGTGAGAAATGGGTGATTTTGGGTGTGATCCGTACAATTGCAGAGAGAGGGAGAGTGAGTCTGAGAGTGAGGAAGAAAAAGCACCGGAGAGAGAGAGAGAGAGAGAGAGAGAGAGTTTTCAGATTGATGTGTGTGTGTGTGGTCCTCACACAACCAACTAACACACCAAAACAACCACAAAACCTAATTCTAATTAGTTTGGAACTAAGTTTACTACAAGCCAACTAAACCCTAATTAGTTCCCACAACCTAGGAAATAATGCCATTGGTCCAAAACCCAAACTTCTGGGCCTTTAAACTTAGTCCAAAATAAAATATACCCCAATGCTCAAGGGTAGTTTCGTACTTTCATAAATTCGAGGATAACAATTATACATAATCGGGATGGGCTGTCACACATAAATTAACAAAGTTCAACAATAAAATCCTAATACAAGTCTATTGTGGTGGTAGTGGCGGGGGATATGTTTCGATAACATCCTAATCCTCAACTTTAGCCGTCAAAGTCTCGACGATTCCCTACAAAAAAAAAAGCATACATGGTCAAATAACAAAAAATTGGCATAATCTCCCCTAAAATTGGTATACCCCAAATCCGAAACTCAAAACTAACTCCAAAAACACATACTAATGAAAAAAAATTAAAATTTGGGGAGAATATACCTTTTGGCAAGATTGAGAGTGAGTGAGAATGAGAGGGAGGAGTGAGTGTGAGAGAATTAGAGGAGATAGTGAGAGGAGTGAGTGTGACTGAGAGATAGTGAAGAGAGAGAAGAGAGATTAAGTGAGAGGAGTGAGTGTGAGAGAAAGGGTCGGATTTGGGGAGAGGGAAAGAGAGAGGAGAGGTAAGAGTAGAGAAAAACATTGAGAAAATTGTGGAGGAGTTATTTTGGTTTTAAAAACGGTATCACTTTGCGGGACGAAATATTAGTTGCGCAAAGTCTTAAAAAAAATTCATGTGGCCCATTTTTGGTGCCCGCCCAAATTTTTAGAGTTTTGCGCAACGAAGTGTTCGTCACGCAAAGTTTTGCACGACCACTTGAATAAAAAATTTTAAAAAAATTCCCACGTCCCATTTTTGGTGACCGCCCAGATATTTAGAGTTTGGTCGCGCAAAGTTTTGCATGACAAAAAATTGGTCGCACAAAGTCTTAAAAAAAAAATATCCAGCATCCCATTTTTGGCTTCCGTCCAAATTTAAGGATTTTGCACGACAAATTATTGGTTCGTCGCGCAAAATTTATAAAAATAATTTTTTATTTATAAATAATAAAATTTACTGAAAATGTGACTTTACTCCCTTCAAATTCATTTTTTTTACATAAAACCCTCAATAATATATTTTTCTAACAAAAACCCGATCCGCACTACAATAATAAATTTAAAGTTACTTAATAAATATATATATACCATTCAATTTCTTAAGTGTTATACGTACAAAATAAATAAATTTAAAGCTACTTAATGTGTGTATATATATATATATACACCATTCAACGATCCAACTGTCAAACTTGTTTGTATATACTTCGAGATCATATATGCCAAAAATTCCAAAAAATAAATATTCAGAGATCAAGTAATGGGACAAAACTTTTCGACGGTTATAAACGAAAAATCACGATTTAACGGTTATTTTAACTCCGATTTTGATGATTTTTTTACATCTACACTCATTGATCCTATATGAATACAATGACTGAATTCGATCTTCAATTTAAAATATTTACACTAGTGTATACTTAATGAAAATATAAATAAACTCTTTAAGTGTTAGTGAATTTATTATTTTGATGGGATATGCATTCTACGAAACTAGTTTCAACGATCCAACCGTCAAACTTGTTTGTATATACTTCGAGATCATATACACCAAAAATCATAAAAAACAAACATTCAGAGATGAAGTAACGGGACAAAACTTTTCGACGGTTATAAACGAAAAATCACGATTTAACGGTTATTTTAACCCCGATTTTGATGATTTTTTTACAGCTACACTCCTTGATCCAATATGAATACAATGACTAAATTCGATCTTCAATTTAAGATATTCACACTAGTAGATACCACAAAATTTTATGTTATACTTAATGAAAATATAAATAAACTCTTTTAAGTGTTAGTGAATTTATTATTTTGATGGGATATGCATTCTACAAAACTAGTTTTAACGATCCAACAGTCAAACTTGTTTGTATATACTTCGAGATCATATACACCAAAAATCACAAAAAACAAACATTCGGAGATGAAGTAAGGGGACAAAACTTTTCGACGGTTATAAAAAAAAAAAATCACGATTTAACGGTTATTTTAACTCCGATTTTGATGATTTTTTACAGCTACACTCCTTGACCCTATATGACTAAATTCGATCTTCAATTTAAAATATTTACACTAGTGGATACCACAAAATATAAATAAATTCTAAGTATTAGTGAATCTATTGTTTTGATGGGATACACATTCTACCAAACTAGTTTCAACGATCCAACCGTCAAACTTGTTTGTATATACTTCAAGATCATATACACCAAAAATCACAAAAAAAACCCACTTAGAGATCAAGTAACGGGACAAAACTTTTCAACGGTTATAAATAAAAAATCATGATTTAACGGTTATTTCAACTCCGATTTTGATATTTTTTACATCTACACTCCTTGACCCTATATGAATACAATGAACTAATTCGATCGTCAATTTTAAATATATTTTTCTAACAAAAATTCGATCCGAACTACAATAATATATTTTTCTAACAACAACCCGATCCGAACTACAATAATAAATTTAAAGTTACTTGATAAATATATATACCATTCAATTTCTTAAGTGTTATGCGTACAAAATAAAAAATGAAAATAAATTGGTTTAGGCGATGAAATATTTGAATTACGCCACGCAAAGATTAAAAAATAAATTTTTTTTTATTTTTGTAAAGACTTTGTGTGACCAAGTTTAAATTTTCGTCGCGCAAAGTCACTTTGCGTGACCAAGTTTAATTTTCGTAGCGCAAGACTTTGCTCAACGAAGCTTAGAATTTCGTTGCGCAAACCGTCACGTAATATTTTGCGTGACAAAGTTTAGAGTTTCGTCGCGCAAAGTGATTTTGCGGGATGATGTGTGTTTCGTCGCGCAAGGATTTTTTTTAACAATTGTGACTCTCTATTTACCAAAGTACTATATTTGTGATTAAACCAGCACCAGAAAATTTCCTACGCATTGCATTGGATATGAGAAGACAAGTAATAGAAGGTTCATGAAGACATGGAAGAAAATTCCCAAGTGTGAAATGATGACTTGATATACAAGTCGTCAATCTTAATCAGTTTCAGATCGCTGTCATACTTTTGTTTCCCATGTCCATATCGGAACCTTCCAATGAAGAGAAATTTCAAATGCACTTACGTAAGTTCCGAAAACAAAATGCGGATTGGAGGGACTCGGGGAATATTTGGCGCCATTTCTGCATGCTGATGAAGTTTTATTTGTGTTAATCCATGCAACTTGTTTTTATAATAATTTTGGAATAAAGTCATAACTCATAAGTACATACATTGGATATATATTATAAGAAAGCTTGGATGGTGGCAAAGGAATTTTTTTTTTTTTTTTTCATACAATCATATTTTATTTTAAGAAAAGATAATATTCTACTATTGGAAAATGATGTTTGGATTAGGTCACACAATGGGTCAGTTACTAATTAGTATTGAATCCAAGATAATTATAATACATCATCATATTTGTGAGTCGAATCTAAAATATCTCCGTTACACGTTAAAAGGAATATCAGACTGTAAGCAACTTTTTGTTTCTAGAATGAAATAGAATCCAATTCAAACACAAGTAATTCAAAAGCAAAAAAATTGGGAAGTGGTCAGAAAGTGGAGGGAATGGATTGTTTTAAGTTACGATTGGACCTTCAACGCCCACAATTCTGAAATAATATTGACATATATTTGAAAAAAAACTAAAAAAGGGAGCTGCAACTTCATTGATGAGCACAGCAAACTCATTTCCTGACCAAAAACAAAATAAATTAGACCAAATACACCACATTTAATTATTTGAAGGAGAGTTTGAGGGCATAAAACAATAGAATCAACTTATTTATATATGATTTTTTTAATGTAATATGAACTTATGCTTCTTTTTTACTTTGTCATATAAACTAAAATTTTAAGCGATTTGTAATATCAAGTTTTGAAAATTCTTAATTTATCATCCCACCTAACTACTTTAAGTTTTTAATCCAAAATAAGCCATGTGCAATAAACATAACTTATTTCAAGGTTATATTGGATATTTCAACTCCGCATTCCGATTCCCTTCAAGATTATTTTGGACATTTCAAAATTATTTTGACATTTCAACTCCTTTTTTTTTTTTATTGAACATGATTGACACATTGAATTCAAAGCTTATAGTTAGTTAAATTCCATGTTGCAAACCCTAATGTACTTTTTAATCATATAGATGTATGAAAATTAAACACATACATACATATTTGGTACAAGCATTAACTTAGACCATGTACTCATAGAAATGTGTAAAATATACAGATGAATTTGGTAAAAACATTAAGGAAAAGTCTTATTTATTTTCTACAATGATCGGCTAAACGATCTTAGTTTTAATTGATTTTTTACACAGATGATTTGTACAGAGTGATTTATAATATAAATGGTTCCGATTATAAACACGAAGTTCATGAATAGGCCGCTAAGTGTTTTGACGAGGAACTCCTCCTCAACCTTAAGGAGCCAAGCGCTTGAGGGGGAGTTACTCTTCAATTTACTTTGTGACCAATTTATGAAACTTCGGTCTTATAATCAGAACGTGATATTAAAATTACTCTATAAAGCTCATCTTTGCAAAAAAAAAAAAAATCAATAAAATATGAGATCTTAGTCATCAAATTATAGAAAAACAAATAGACGATTTCGTAAAAGCATTATGAACTGTATATCTATTTGCTACCATCGGTTGAATAAACGACTTTAGTTTCAATTCATTTTTTGTTGAAATAATCTTTAAGAATGATTTATAATATAAACGGTTTTAATTATAAACGTAAAGTTATATATGTGAGTCAAACATAAAGTAAATTAAAAAGGAGATCATCCTAAATCTTAAGGAGCCAAGCTGCTCTCTTTCAGCAGCTCCCCAAAACAGTATATAAAGTTTTTGGATAGGACAATTTTTAAACACACAAGATAATGTCAATGGTTAAGGGCGAAGGATTAAGGGCAGTCAATTACATATCTATTAAGGGAAATCCTAATTCATAAGCAACAAACAACATCCTACCAACAAGAGTGATGCAAAGGAAAAACGCTAATACACACACGATGACGGTTATTGTTAGCACAACTCAATCATTTTCCTTTGTGCAATTGCAAAATTACGTAGGTAAATCATGCCCTAGGCTATGGATATTTTATTCACTTTTGTCATAGCTAGTATAAAAAAGTCATATTTTTCCGTTCGACGTTAACATCATGTTCCGATCGAGTCTGTCGAATTTCAAAGTGAGTTCCAGATTCCATTGCCTGTTATAGAGTGATTTCTTTCAAAACATTTAGTCCATGCCAGATGCAAATTGCAAATAGGTCGAGCATTGCCTCTTGTGCCGATTTCTATCAAATGCATGGGTTATCTAGCTTGCTACTGTTGGCAATAAGATCGGTTGGCTATATTCTCAAAATATGAAAGCATCCCATTTTCTATCCCATGGATTGGGCTAACTAGTCAGCTGTGAGCATCCGACCACACACACTTTTCTTCTTTTTGTCTTTTAGGGCAGTGGGGACTGGGGAGGGAGGATAAGGACTACATTTCTTTTCGAAAAGAAAAGCCGAGTGCTTACTTGGAAAGAATATGCTTATTAGACCATCACATTTCCGATACAAAGTGGGTCTTAAATTATGTAAGTTGATTGCTACCAAATAAATTTTAAGGGGCCTTTTTTAAATTAATTTTTTATTTATTTATTTTTTAAATTGAAAACTAATGTAACTACTTTCAGTTTTCATCACAGATGTTTAAATATTAGCAGATTTCATCACAAAAGTTTATATCTTAATTTTTTTACTACAAGAATTATCTTTCGACTATCCTATCACACTACGAAAACTATTAATTCAGCTAAGCCTAAAACGGTGCTTGCAGCTTGCCAGTATTATCCGATATGGGTAATGTCTTGCATGTTTTTTTAATGCTTTCGTACATATCATTATCAACCTGCCAAACGACAAAAGTACTACAGTTCTACAGAAGCAAAAATAAAACGATAAAGCACTTGACCCACCGGGCCACCGTGGTCGTTGACACAACTTAAGGCAACAAAATACAAATTTTAGTTTCTATATAAAAACTTGTTCAAAACGATCACCTTTTAATAAATGTTTATAGGATATGACTGTTTATGCACAAAATAATGGTGTAACATTCTTTCTTAGGTCAGACGACACATTTGGATACAGTCATTTGGGATCCCCATTTACCTTTAACTGTTGTCCTTAAATGGTAAAATAAATCCAAGTAAGGAAACAGCAACAGCATTTTTTTTTGGCAATGACAAATTTTTTTGGGTGTTATGGAGTACCTATCACTCGAGTATTATTACCGTTAAAATCTTTAATTTTAGGGTTTTTATCACAAATGGTCCCTGATATTGATCAAACGCTTCATTTTGGTCCATGACATTGAAAATCAATAGAAATGGTCCTTGACATTGATCAAACACATCACAAATGGTCATTCCGTTAAAAACTCTTTGGGAAATTTCCAAAGCTTCGTAACTCAACCGTTTCTTAACCAAATTCGACCCATAATATATCAAAATGAAGATAGGAAAGTGTAGAACAAGATTATACTTATCTGGAAGCCCACTGGTTGCCGGAGATGGCCGAAAATAGCTCAAATGTGACTGGTCCACGGAAAAACTGGAAAACTCGCCGGAAACTGGGTAAACTTTAAACGTTCATAACTTCTTCAATACTCAACGAAATTGAGTGATTCAAAAATGAAAATCATACTTCTCAACGAGAAAAAGAGAATGGTACCTTTATTGACTGCTAATTCACCGTGGTTTGGCCAGAAAACGACTCGAAATTGGATAATCATTTTCGAGTTAGCCAATTTCGAGCCGTTTTCCGGCCAAACTACGGCGAGTTAGCCATCAAGAAAGATACCATTCTCTTCGTCTCATCGAGAAGTATGATTTTCAATTCTAAATCACTCGATTTCATTGATTATTGAAGAAGTTATGAACGTTTAAAGTTTACCCAGTTTCCAGTGAGTTTTCCAGTTTTTCTGCGGACCAGTCACATTTGATGCTATTTTCCGACCATCTCCGGCAACCATTGGGCTTCAAAATAGGTATAATCTTGTTCTACACTTTCCTATCTTCATTTTGATATATTATGAGTCGAATTTGGTTAAGAAACGATTGAGTTACGGAGCTTTAAAAATTGCCCAAAGAGTTTTTAACGGAAGGACCATTTGTGATGTGTTTGATCAATCTCAGGGACCATTTTTATTGATTTTCAATGTCAGTGACCAAAATGATGTGTTTGATCAATGTTAGGGACCATTTGTGATAAAAACCCTTAATTTTATATTTTTAAACAAATTTTTAACATTTAAAATACATGTCACTCCGGGTACCCCAGAGGACCCAAGAAAGTCCTAGCAATGACTTGGCCATGACATCTTCAACCACGTTCACACACGACATTCTCGTGACTAATTTTCTAAAAAGCCCGGCCTAGGGCCTCCTAAGTGCCGCCTGGGCGCTAGACGGTTGGCCACGGTCATGATTAATCTTTGGATGCTATAAGAAAGGGTGCTTTGTGTCACATCTCAGTCTCGACTCCGCCGTAGCACGATATTGTCCACTTTGGACTTACCATTCCCTCACGGTTTTGTTTTGAACTCACGAGCAACTTCCCAGTGGGATTGCTCTCGCCCAAACTCGCTGAACTTCGAAGTTCTGATGAAATCCGAAGCCAGTGAGTTCCCAAAAAGCCTCGTGCTATAGAGAGGGGAGTATGTACACATATAAGACACATCACCCCCTCTCCGTTGGTCGATGTGGGATCTCACACTTTGTCTAGGTAGCCGCTTACCCCGCCTAGACCTACCCATGCACCTGCCTAGACCGCCTAGGCTGCGACTCTCAAATGAGAAAATAATAACTTCTATTTTGCATTTTATTTTTTTTCAATAAATTTCTAAGAAACTTAGTGAATACTTGAATGAACACTCATTACATGCTTGTTCCCAATGTTTCAATATGTTCTAGTACTTTATAATTCTATGCCATTTTATTTACAATATTTACAACTTATGTATCACAATAAAATTATGTGTGTTTTTAAGTATAAGTAAACATTTATTTAAATGTTGTATAATAACTTAATTAAAATTAAAAAAAAAAAGCCTAGGCCCCTGCTTGTCGTTGACTAACGTCCAGAGTTTTTTAGAACTTTGCTCGTGACACATATTAACCAAAAGAAAACGCACTCATATATATATATTTGATTTGTGGAACCCAGATCCTCTCCGAATCATTTGAAACTGAGCCTAAGGATCAATGTTGAAATTTGATCCAACGGTTACAATTATTATAACTTTTAGAGGGGTCCCCTGTTTGTAGCCGTTGGATTAAATTTCAATGGTCCGGATCATTTGATTCTTAGGCTCAGTTTCAAATGATCCGGAGAGGATCTAGTTTTGATTTGTGCTACATGCTCAAGCTATAGCTTTAAGGACAATTTTTTAATGTCATTTGAATAAAAAAAAAAAAGGCAACATTAAAGTAGACTCTGAAATCTTAATACAAGCAATTAAGGAGATTCAAATTCATGACCACTTAATCCCTCGTCAAGGATATATAATATATGTTGGGCCATATCCTAATTATATGATTAATCACATTTACAAGGAAGAATATGGCAGTTGATGTGTTTGCTAATCTATCATATTGACTGTCAATCGTGTATTTGGTTTTCTAAAAAAATATATATGATGAAGGGCATTCGGATGACTCTAAAAAAATCTATTTATTCTCTAATTTTTTTTGTGCAAAGCCGCCATCGATCTATTAAAAGGAAAAAAAATTATATGTAACATAGACAATTGTGTTTACACCACTAATTATTTCTTAATTACAACAGATATTCCACAAATATCCTTTTATTCTCTAATCTTCTTGTGCAAGGCTGCCATTGATCTATCAAAAGGAAAAACAAATTTGTAACATAGTTATGTGCACAATTGTGTTTACAAGTTACAACACTAAGTTTTTTTTTTTAATTACAACTTATATTGTACAACAATTTACACCAAGAGCATAGGAGAAGATTCGAACCCAAGACACAATAGGTTAAAATTAAAATCATAAACGCCAATTACAATCCCTGATACCTCTCACCGAATGACAATGGTAACTGGGGTTTCCCACGACTGAACATTGAAGCTGCAATTTAAATAAAAATGGCAAGAGACCGTAAAGAGTTGGTTTCCTGTAATTTTCTTTTCAATGTATATAAATCAAGCAATAAGCAAAATATAATTAGGTATCGATTTTACTATAAATAAGCTAAAACTTCTCGCTTTCAAGTTGAGAGGAACACAACTAAATCATAAAAATTAACGTAAACTAATCCTAAAACTTATTTATATAATTATAAAAAGAAAATGTTAGATTTGAAATTGTGAGTTTGAGATTTTAGAGTTAATTAAACTTGTTTTGTATTCCTTCCTCCTTCAAGAAAGAAGAAAAACCTTTTGCATTCCTTTCTCCAAAGCATCGATAGCCAAATTTGACATGAGTTTATTTTTCTGACCCAAAAGCAACAAATTCCAACAAAAACAAAAAAATACAAATACAGATTGAACAACCACCAAACGGCTCTGGAATAATAAATTCCACCATTGGTTCGGTGCATTAAATCGAACTTTTTCCCTTTGTTTTCAGTTTGCTTTGCAGCAAAGAGAAAGGAATTTTCAAAGTTGATGGATGGAATGGAAGGGTGAACTTGTTTCGGCATAAGCAAAGTGCGCCAACAAATTTGAAACTGCCGTCCTCCAGCTATTTACTTATATTTAAATAAAGGATATGAGTTCAACTTGTACTCTGCAACATGATTTTTTTTTTCTTTCATTTTTTTTGTAATCATTAGCAATATGTGGAATTTGAATTCAAAATATCGCGTACACTTTAAAAATTTAATTGTCAATTCCAAACCTTTTTTTTTTTTTTTTAGTAAGTTAAATGTTAGATTCGTCACTGACGGGATTTAAACCCAAACCGTCATGTAAGGGCACAACACCTTTTCACCACTGTGGTAAATGGCCACTTGCCCAAATTTTTTATATTTAGAAAGAAAAATTTTCAAAATTGAATGTCGTGGGCCATATAGAGTAATTCTTAAAGTGACAATGATAGTTTCCAAAATTGAATGTCATGGGCCATATAGAGTTAGGGGTGGAAAAAATTTCCAAAATTCCCAAACCAAACAAAAAAAATACCGATCCCAAACCAAAAATGTCCCAAACCGATTTTCCCAAAATTTCGGTATTCCCAAACCGAAAAAATGAAATTTCGGTATGGGAATCGGGATTGCCTTTCCAATATTTCGGTAGTCCCATACCGAACCGAATATATATATTTTTAATTATTATATATATTATTTTTTTTAATTATAATTAGAATTAATTTGAACCGTTGGATTGTTTCAAATTAATCTATGTCGTCCATCTATTCCTTGTATATATTCTCGTTTAATCTTACCATCAAGAACTTGAAGGGTAAAATGCATAGTTTATCGCCCATTTTGAATTTAGTTAAGACAATTGGTTGAATGCATTTTTAAGCGGGAGCAGATCAAAGTTTAAGCAAGCTATTTCTAGACGAGCCACGTATAGATATGTTATGTCAGTTCATGTTTTTTTTTTATACTTTTGCAGGCTATTTCTAGACGAGCCACATATAGATATAGTGTAATTCTTTATATATACTTGCCACTCCATTACATGCTTGAATTGAAGCTTAAGGAGATCGGTTTGAATTGAGGCTTTTCAAGGTTAGTACTATATCTTCATTTTGCATTCAGATGTTTGTGTTGTTTATGTCGTATGAGCATTAGTTAGATATGAATAAATATGAATTCTCTTTATAAATTGATATGACTCTTTAATTGTGTTTCATCTTTATGATTAAATACGAATTCTCTTTAATTTTTTAATTGTTTCCTCTTACTTTGCACATATTGAATATGTTAATGTTCTTGCACTTGAATTGGATCCTCTTATTTTAGTCCAAAAGCCCAAAACCGTTTCGGGATTCCCGATTTGTCCCGAAATCCCAAAACTATTTCAGGATTCCCGAAAATTTGGTTTCGGATCGGTATTGAAATTGGAATTCCCGAAAATTTCGGTTTGGGAATCGGGACAAAGGTTTCGGTATGGGATCCCATACCGAACCACCCCTATATAGAGTAATGACTCCACATCATTCTTTTTTTTTGGATAATACTTGCATCTCCGATTGGGGGTGTATATATATCCGTTGTAAATAATGTATTTTCATTGTATAAATTTTATAATTGGATTGTTCAATTTTTTAATATTCATTTGAAGATTACCCCTGAAAAAATCATTTGAATCGAATATCACTTATGCATCCAAATGTATGAAGCAAATTGATGGTGTGAACATCAAATAACATATTTATGATCAAACGTCAATTTGTTTGATATATATAGATGACAAAACAATTTCCAACTAAAATAAAATTTTAAAAATGATCTTAAAATTAAGATTATGACATTGCATGATTTCAATTACAAAATTAATACGGTGAAGATATTATCCGTCCCCCACGAAAGAATGAAAGCATTATTCTCCCATTTGTTTTTCCTATTCTACTTTCTTGATCAGATTTTTGCTTTGCCAACTTGGTGCCCGACGACGGTTGACAAAGTCAAGGTCAAGAAGCACTTGTTTGTATGTCGTAATGCCTCCCCCGAACAAGCCCTTCCCATAATATTTACTTAGCCTCTTAGCCAAGAATCACTTGTTACAAGGTAGTCGGCATTAGTTGTTATTTGTTTAGGGTTTTCCCATTCCACACCTCCCCAATATACTCAAGTCCCAAGCAGGACCTGAGCTTTGATGAAAATGTAGAAAATAGTTGCATTATGTTATATATTGGAACAACTTATGTAGATCGTAGTTGTGACATATATATATATCACGGCTATATTTTTTTAGTAATTGAAAAGTAATAAAAAATTAAACAAGTTTTGTAATTAACCACTGTTGGGGGGGGGGGGATTTTTTTTCTTTCTTTCTAAAATAGAAAAAAAATATTGAAACCCAAAGTGGTGGTGTGTATACACACACATAGAGACATACTAGCATATGCCCATTAACATTATTTTTTATTATTTTTTAAATGGAAGGAGCGAGAGAGGAAGAGAGAGAGAGAACATGGGAGAGGGAGAGAGGAGAGAGGTTACTTTTTTTATTTTTTAATTAGAGATATGTTAGAATTACACGTAGGCTAGACTTAAAAAAAAATTTGGATTTGTGAAATTACATTACTGCCCATGTTTTTATTTTTTTTATCTATGTTCAGTTTTGATTAGAGAGTTAGAATGATGATTAATTTTATAGAGTTTTGGCAATGAGAATTTTTTTTTTTTTTTGTTTTTTTTGTTGATAAAAGACGATATATATTTCAAAAGAGCCAGAAATAGGCTAATAAGTACAAGGGATAGAGATATCCTCCTCAATTAAATCACAAATCAAAGAGGGAAGTTCATCATCCCAAGTACAATCACCTCCAGAATGAAGGGCAAAGGGGGCTAGCCTATGGCTTGGAATGTGGGACACAGTAGTTTCAGTGATCAAGTGTAGCAGGTACTTAGCATCCTCTATGATCAATTGCTCCAATGGGGGACACATTCGTAGAAGATCCATGTAAAGCTGACATGATCTAAAGCGAATCACTCTCCAAAGAAATAAATGTAAACCCCTTGCAACCGCCATCACAAGCCCTTAGAGCAGTTCCAGCGGAGGGCATTTTGCCCAGCACCCTGTGAAACTCCTCCACCCGACCCAATTGACTGGCATCCAGCCCAAGCTGGTCTCTAGCCCAGTCCAAAATTGACTGAGGTGTTGCCCGATACATCTAACTCATGCTGACGCCAGCTGGGTCATGCGGAGGAGGAGGAGGTCCATTTTTCGGGGAGCGTTGGTGTGGAGCACCTCCACGGCGAGATCCGGCGACCACCGCCTCGACACTGCGACCACTGCCAAGCCTCCCTCGACCCGAATTCGACTCCCTGGTTGTGGAGCACCTCCATGGCGAGCTCCGGTGAGGAGACGACAACGAGGTGTCTGCGAGCGTTTGTGTGGAGCTCCGGCGAGGAGACGACAACGAGCGTTGGTGTGGAGCACCTCCACGGCGAGCTCCCATTTTTGGGGGAGGAGGTCCATTTCAGGTGCATTAGCTCATTTGAAGAAGAAAACATGGAGAAAAAGGGGGAAAAAGAGAGGGTAGAGAGAAAGTAGCGCTGCCGGAGATGAAATGGAAGCAGGGGAGAAAGAAATTAAATGATAAAATATTAATTGATATGAATAAAATAATATAATATTAGATTGACTGGGTGCCAGCGTATTTTTAGGGGTGGAGATGCTTTGGGCTATTACTGTTTATTGGAGTCTATTACTGTTCATTTGAGTGGATAAATGCGCTGGGCGCTGGCACCCAGTCTTAGGGGTGGAATTGCTCTTATCTAGCTGCTAAAACCTCAACTTGAATAGGATTGAACACATCATTACATCTCCTACTCGCAACAGCTATGCAAACTCCGTTCGAATCCCTGATAACAATGCCCACGCTTCCAACGTTCGGCTCCTTGTTCCAGGTACCATCAACATTCACCTTGAGTCGTCCCGGAGGAGGTCGTGACCATTTCAGGACAATTGGGTTGCGGCAAGACTCAACAGTTTTTACATTAATTCTCATAAGATTATGCCACCAATTCTATTAATAAGTCATTTAGATATATTTTAACATGGTGTTAATTATTGTTTTATCTTTACTATATTCGTTTTTTTGGTTAATTTAGGAGTTATTTACACTTTTTAAAATTAAAAAGGTTTTTTTATTAGCACTACACATAATGTTGAATGCAACCCACATTAAAATTTAGGGTAAATTACAAAAAACTACCTCAACTATTGGGTCTGAACATTTTCATACCTCGTCTTTAAAAAATTTCAATGTTATACCTTATCTTCAAATTTGTTGCAATGTCATACATTTCGTCAGCCTTCTGTCAAGTCATCTGTTACTGCTGACGTGGCATGCACACTTTATATTAAAAAATGATTAAAAACTAAAAAAAATTAATTAAATATTAAGAATTATTAAAAAATTAATTTTTTTTTCTTCTCTCTCTTTTTTCTCTGCTTCTTCTTCTTCTTCGTCCGTTCCCCCCCCCCCCCCCCCACATCCCAATCCCCTGCAAACCCAGAAAGAAGAAGAAGGAGGAAGAGGAAGAAGAAGAAAAAAAAAAAAAAAACCAGTTCATCCGTCCCCTCCTCTCCCCCACCCCCCCACCCCCCCCCCCCCCCCCCGGCGCGAAAAAACCCAACCCTCTACCTGCAACCCAGAAAGAAGGAAGGAGGAAGAGGAAGAAGAAGGAAAAAAAAAAAAAAAAAAAAAAAAAAGAGGCCGAACCCGTGCCCAGAAGAAGAAGAAGAAAGAAGAAGAAGAGAAAAGAAAAAAGAAAAAAAAATCCAACCCGTGCCCAGAAGAAGAAGAAGGAAGAAGAGAAAAGAAAAAAAAAAGGGTCCCCCCCCCCGGGGCAACCCAGGAAGAAGAATGAGAAGAATGAGAAGAAAAAAAAAAAAAAAAAAAAAAACCATCCGCCCCCTGAACCCAGAAAGGGAGAAGAGAAGGAAGAAAAAAAAAAAAAAGAAGAAGAGAGAGAAAAAAAATAAAAAAATAATTTTTTTTTAGTTTTTAATAATATTTTATTAATTTTTTAATATAAAATGTGCCACGTGGCATGCCACGTCAGCATTTAACAGAATAACTGACAGACAACTGACGAAAGGTATGACATTGCAACAAATTCGAAGATAAGGTATAACATTGAAATTTTTTAAAGACGAGGTATGAAACTGTTAATGACCCAATAGTTGAGGTGGTTCTGTGTAATTTACCATAAAATTTAATATTAAGTGGCTTATGTAACCTACCATGCAATGGCAATTTCGACCTTATGAGGTTTAAAGAAAATAAGAAATTTCTAAATACACCCTAAATTACTTTTAACTATTATTTATCTTGTTTAACTATCAAAACCCCTCTTACCCTCCACTTCATTGTTGAATAAAATTCTAACTATTGAAACTATAAACAAGTTGATTGAGAAAAAAAATTAACGAAAGGAACACGATATCAATATTTCGGAATCTTCACATGAGGTAAAATTTCATATTTGTCATTGTTTTAATTATTCAACGACATCGGTAATTATTTAAGCCTGTTTTTGCTTTCTATACTACTACCCAATTTCATAGGAGGCCAACCCAGCAACACCTTTTCCATTCTTATTCATCTTTTGGGGTCTACTTTTGATCTATTAGACTCCTCCCTGTTGTCATTTTTTAGCAAAAATCCTTTTTTTGTTAGCAAAAGATTTAAAGAGATAGAGAAAAGGAGATTGGCTGTGATGACACAATGAAATTCAAGCTCAACAGACCGGATTGTAGACATCTCTTTTTAGAGAATGTTAGGGTTTTAATCCTAAGTCAATTTAATTTATAAAAATTGAAAATGAGTATTATAAGATTTAAAGAATGTGGGGTCTATGGGGAAAATACTAGGTGTATGAGAATGTGGGGTGTAAGGGTATTATGAGAAAGTATGTGAGGTGTATTAAGATAATTTTTAATTGAAAAAACAAATTTGAGATGTATTAAGTATGTGATGTTTAATCAACAATATATGAGATGTTAATAGAATAAGCATATTTAGTTTTCAAATTTTATCTCTAAATTTAGTTCATCTGTCGTTACCGTAAAGTTTATTTTCTCCCTTTCACTAAAGCTTTAAATTTTCAAAAATAAAGAATTAGAAAAAAATATAGTTTTTTTTTTCAAAAGGAGTAAAGTGGGATTTAATAGTATTTTAATTTGATCGGCGACAATGCACGTCAGTAAAACGCTTTCCCTATAAATACACCAACTCAAATAACATCTCTCGTTCCGTCACCTTTTTCATTTTTCCCAAACCTAAAAGCGCTAAATTTCAAACATCACATACTAATCACACAATTAATCAAACCCAAATGTTCGCGGCGGTTGTTACGGCGTTCTTCATGCGGCTTTGACACCCAATCCATCGTCTGCGTCCGGTGGGGTTCTGGGAAAAAAATGGGTTCGAGTCCGGCCTCCGGCAGCGGCGACGGCGGTGGCGGTGGTGCTGTGGGTGGTGGTTGTGCGAATGGTGCGAGTAATAGCGGCGGCAGCTGCTGCAACATGAGCGTTAAGTGCAGGTGCAGGTGGAGGTGCCTGATGTCGTCGGGGTTGGTGTTCTTCTTGGGGTGCTTTGTGTTGTTCGGATCAGTCGCCACGGTTTACGTCTGGTTCGCCTTCACGCCTTTTTATGCTCGGACGGCGTTGGCCTCTCCCTCCATGCTTGGGTGTCAGGAGGACAATGAAGGTTCATGGTCTGTTGGTGTTTTCTTCGGTGACTCTCCTTTTTCCCTCAAGCCCATTGAAGCTGTAAGATTTCTTTTTTCTTTTCTTTTCACTGTATGGGGTGTGTATTATTTTGAGTTTTTTTTTCTTCTTCTTCTTAATTTTATTTTGGTTTTTGGTGGGTTTGGCTTGGATTTTCAATTTGGTCTTCTTTTGGTTTGACTTGTTTGGGATGAATTGGCCATGCTGGAAGTGTCGGTTTTTTTTCAAATTTTTAATTTTATTTTTAAATTAATTTAGCTCTTGGAGGAAAAGTTCTTAAGGAAAACTCTTTTATTTAATTTAATTTTGTTAGTTTGGATTTTGTTTTTGTTTTTTTTCAATTTTTTGTTAAATTATGGATTTTTGGAGATTTCGAATTTTGAACTGGGTTGCAATTTGGTGTAGATGAATGCATGGAGGGACAATTCTGCAGCTTGGCCGGTGGCGAACCCGGTTGTAACTTGTTCTTCAGTTTCCGATGCTGGTTTCCCAAGTAATTTTGTTGCCGATCCTTTCCTTTTCGTCCAGGTTTTTGCTCTGCCCTTCAAATATTTTAGGTTTTTACAGTTCTAATGTGTGATTGATTGCATGTTAATTGAGTTCGGTACTGATTTTCAGAATTCGAAGGCCAATTTACCGGACTATATAGTCCGGAACTTGAAATATCACGAGTTTGTATATTTTAAACATTGAGTGAATTGTTACAGCAGTGTATTTAGGCCATTTTTCTCACAAAACTTTGAGGACTAAATGATTTCATGTGTAGAGCACAAACGGATATGGTAGGGTATAGATTATAACCAATTTTCCTTGGGTCGAAGGTTTAGGGCTGGAATCGGGATTTGGTACACTTGAGTTGTAAGGTTTCAACAATATGTTTTCTCTTGTTTGTGGCAACAGTGATAACAAGTTTAAGTGACTATAAGCGAGATGATGATATTGTGTTGTAATCTGTAGCTAAGGAGAGGTATGTGGTGGACATTAAGTGCGTTATGGATGCATGATGGGTGTGGTCGTTCATTGGTTATTTAATTTCAACCTTTCATTCATACACCATTTGACGTTGTGCTATGGCTATGTTTGGTTGATTCGTCTTTGTCAAGCAAAACATGATTTTGATTAGGGCTCAGATGGTAGTGAGAGTCCCTCTTTGTCGCTAACATGGTATTCCTTTTCTTCTCTGTATTGTTCTTGTGGCAATAAAAACTTGCCTTTGTCATTTTGTTAGTAGATTGTTCTGATAGTGGTATCACTTGCCTTTGTCATTTTGTTGATACATTGTTTTGATATTGGTATCACCTGACTTTACTGGGTGCTGACCATATTGGATATAGATGCATTCAAGTAACTTGATAATATAAGACCCTGTTTGTTTTCCGATAGTGCTTTGCACGGGATCACCACTTACTAAAATTGTCATGGTATTGTGTGTTGGGTTTTCAGCCCATGATGAGTTGTCCTAAGTCTATAGGAATTATAATCTTAGAGGATAAAATTGTTTACCGAATTGAAATTGTTCTCAATTGGAGTCGTTTTCCCAATTTAAATTGTTTACCCAATTGAAGTTGTTTTCCCAATTTGAGTTGTTTTCCCAATTTAAATTGTTTACCCAATTGAAGTTGTTTTCACAACTGGGGTTGGTTTCACAACTGGGGTTGGTTTCTCAATTGGAGAAGGATTCATAACTAGATTCCAATTAGGATTAGTAATGCTTATTAAAGAAGACCCTTATTATGTCTTAGGGGCTATTGCATTAGTTTTGAATTGGAGCAAAACAATATGTCAAGGAGTTAGAGTGAGAGAATATTGTGAGGGCAAAGTCTGTGCGAGAGAAAAGAAAACAGATAAGAGTGTATTTCTTGTTCTTGAAGGAGTTAGAGTGAGAGAATATTATGTCTCTTTTTGGTCAAGAAAAGAGACAGAGGTATAACAAGATTATCCGTAGTACTCATTATTGATATAGTTATAGTGAAAGATTGTTGTTCCTGCCCCGTGGATGTAAGCACATATAAACGAACCCTGTTAATTCTTGGTGTTGTATATCTTGGTTATTTTGTTTCGATTTTCCGAGTTTGTTCTGTTTTTCCTATTCTTAAACGTGATATGCACAACACCTTGAAAGGGACAGCCAATATAGTTGTCAATGATATTTTGTCATTGTAATTGGTTTGTGTTTCATCCCTTATATTTTCAAACTTAAGTCAAAATAGGGGATGTTACTTCTACTTGATTGAACCAAGGATCCATTTGCTTTGGTAGAAAATTCTTCCAAGAAAAATGATTTCCTTGATGAAAAAACAGGTCATTTTTCATTGTTTGGCTTTGATAAAAAGGAAAACTACTGTTTTATTTGGTACATGGATTAGAAAGTGCTAAAGTGAGGAATTATTGTAGTTATTTTGTGTTTTCTTATTTCTTTTAGATCTTTTCACTTCGACCAGGATGTGATTGTCTGTCACCATCAAGGACAGATATATATATATATATATATATATTTTTTTTTTTTTTTTTTAAGACAGGCTCTCCTTCCTTCCCTTGTCATCCTGCGGGGGAAAAATTATTTCCTGAACAAAAATCAAAAGTTATTCGACGAGTTTTTAACAATTTAATATTTTTTCCTTTTGGGCAAGAACTGTATTTATGCTGACCAAGTTGTTTGCAATGTGGTAAACAAAAGAAAATCCGGAATGTTGTCTCTATTGTTTTTTAATTGAGCTGTACTATGATTCTTCGAGCTCATAGACCTTTTGGAGACTGTTAGCGGTGTTTGCATGCTTGTGTATAGTGTGCATGTGTTTTGAATGTGTGTTTACTTGGATATGCATATTCTGATATGTCGGCATTGCATGTTTTAAGGTCTTAACTGTTGTCACTTTTCTTAGAATTACTTGGATCGTGCTACTCAATATCTCTGCTTTTTGTTTCAGGAAGATATATTTTACTTGTTCTATGAAACCAAAAATTCAATCACTATGCAAGGAGATATTGGAGTCTCGAAAAGTATTGATAAGGGAGCAACATGGCAGCAATTGGGCATTGCCTTGGATGAAGAGTGGCATCTCTCTTACCCATATGTCTTCAACTACCTTGGCCAAGTAAGAACACATTTCTTTTTACGTGCACACCAGCCCATTTGATCCTGTCACCAGTGTGAATGAAAGTAAAGAACTGTAACAGATTATTTCTACACAATTGTTTTGCATTTTTGGTCAAGTTGCAGCTTAATGGGACACATTGATTGCAGAAAAAAGCACCTATCACCTAATTTTCTAGGGTAAATTCGATATCTGTTGTATAACTTATTTTTTATTGTTTCTTACAGATATATATGATGCCTGAGGGTGGTATGAAAGGGGACCTTCGTCTATACCGAGCACTCAATTTTCCTTTGCAATGGACTCTGGAGAAAGTGATCATGAAAAAGCCTCTTGTTGATTCTTTCATAATCGATTATAATGGAGCATATTGGTTGTTTGGTTCAGATAACACTGGATTTGGCACCACAAAGAATGGACAGTTGGAAATCTGGTATAGCAGCTCCCCTCTTGGTCCTTGGAAACCACACAAGAAGAACCCTATATATAATAGGGACAAGAGCTTTGGGGCTCGAAATGGAGGCAGACCATTTTTCTACAAAGGAAATCTTTATCGTGTTGGTCAAGACTGTGGTGAAACATATGGGAGAAGAGTGCGTACCTTTAAGGTGGAAGTTCTTACCAAAGATGATTACAAAGAAGTTGAAGTTCCCTTGGGCTTGATAGAGCCCAGTAAGGGCCGTAATGCTTGGAATGGTGCTCGCCATCATCATCTAGATGTGCAGCAAATAAATACTGGTGAGTGGGTTGGAGTGATGGATGGAGACCGGGTACCATCTGGGGATTCAGTTCGGAGGTTTATTCTTGGCAGTGCTTCAGTTGCCGTTGTTGCTGTACTCATTATATTGATGGGTGTACTACTTGGAGCTGTGAAGTGCATGATTCCTCTCAATTGGTGCGCTCACAACTCAGGTAAGCGGAGTGATGCGTTCTTGGCCTGGGAAAGGTCACATTTGTTTTATTCCAAAGTGAGACGGTTTTGCAGCCACTTGAACAGAGGAGTTTCATTCGTCAGGGGTAGGATTAAACCTAATACCTGTGCTGGAAGACTGGTTCTTGCTATAATTTTGGCATTTGGAGTTGCAGCTATGTGCACAGGGGTTAAATATATCTATGGTGGTAGCGGTGCAGAAGAAGCTTATCCATGGAAAGGTCATTACTCGCAGTTCACCTTATTAACAATGACCTATGACGCTCGTCTCTGGAATTTGAAAATGTATGTTAAACATTATTCCAGATGTTCCTCAGTGCGAGAAATTGTTGTGGTGTGGAACAAAGGAATACCACCTGAAGTTAGTGACTTTGACTCCACAGTGCCGGTTAGGATCAGAGTAGAGAAACAAAACTCACTGAATAATCGGTTCAAGTTGGATTCTTTGATAAAGACCCGAGCAGTTCTTGAGCTTGATGACGACATTATGATGACTTGCAATGATGTTGAGAGGGGATTCAGGATATGGCGCCAACACCCAGATCGTATTGTGGGTTTCTACCCCCGACTAATTGATGGAAGCCCATTGAAGTATCGAGGTGAGAAATATGCCCGGACCCATAAAGGATATAACATGATTCTCACGGGGGCAGCTTTCCTTGATAGTCAAGTAGCTTTCGAGAGGTATTGGGGAAAAGAAGCTAGCCAAGCAAGGGAATTGGTGGACAAGTATTTCAACTGCGAGGACGTACTGATGAATTACTTGTATGCAAATGCTAGCGAATCCAAGAATGTGGAGTATGTGAGGCCAGCGTGGGCAATAGATACATCAAAGTTATCTGGTGCTGCAATAAGCCGAAATACAAAAGTTCACTACCATATAAGGAGCAACTGCCTCCTGAAATTTTCTGAGATGTATGGAAGTTTGGCCAGGCGCAAGTGGGAGTTTGATGAGCGGAAGGATGGTTGGGATGTATAGCCAGGGAGGTATAGTAGCTAGTCGCTTACAACTCCTGAATTTGTTAATCCTTCTCTCTTCGTTTAGTAAACTTTTAGTAATCCATACTCCTTCCCCCTTGTGAATTTCTTGTCGGGGAATTAGTTTATCAATAGATTTGAATTCTGATCACTAAGATGTGCATTGTTTTTGTGTTTTCTAATGTCTTGCTGGACATTGATCTAGTATGTGTGTTTTATCGTCTTGGTTTTGGACGTTCCATGGCCTCTGCAGCGGGGAAATTTTGTGTTGTGACATTACTCTGTTACATGTATGTTGAACTAATTTGAGAAATGATGTTTTGCCATATACTTTGAGTGCTATATTGCCGGAATGAATCATGAAAAAGGTTTTAACTGTTATGTGTTTAGTCAGATAAGTAGTGTGTGTACAAATTTGGGTGGAGGATATGTAGCATCTGAGGAAATTGTATAATGGTGCTTGATGGTTTTATATGGTTGATAACTGTTATTGTGTAGGTTGTGTATGATAGGAGAGAATCTTAACTAGTGTGACGGTATTTTAAGTCAATCACGCATTGTTATACATTTTAATTTTGTGATATGACATTTGTGATTGACTTGAAATACTGTCATATTGTCATTCCCGTTGCATGAACGTATCCTCGATTATGCTGACCTTTGTGGTTTTGCCCTCAAAAGGACATTCATGTCATTTTAAAAATGGCATTCATCTATCAGTAATATAGTTAAGAAATATAAATGAAACTGTCCGGCCAATACAACGAATGAAACTGGATGTTTAGTCGGTTAGAGCATCTTGAATCGCCGGTATATATGGCGATGTATAAGATATGGATACATTAGTTGTTGGTCTAAAAACTCTTCCATGGACAATTTAAATGGGAGGTAAAATATTTATTTGAGTGGAAACGTACTTAGTACTATTACCATCGGACAGTCATAGATGCTTATTGAATGTCACTAAAACCTATTTGGGTAAATTACAAAAAACTACTTCAACTATTGGGTCACAGTTTTATACCTCGTCTTTAAAAAGTTTCAATGTTATACCTTATCTTCAAATTTGTTGCAATGTCATACATTTCGTCATTTTTCTGTCAATTCTTCTGTGAAATGCTGACGTGGCATGCCATGTGGCACACTTTATATTAAAAAATTATTAAAAACTTAAAAAAATATTAAAAAATTAATTAAATATTAAAAAAAATTAATTATTTTTTCCTTCTCTCTCTTTTTTTTTCTTCCTCTTCTTCTCTCTCCTCCTCCTTCTTCTTCTTCGTTCGTCCCCCCATCCCAATCCCCTGCAAACCCAGAAAGAAGGAGGAAGAGGAAGAAGAAGAAAAAAAAAAAAAAAACAGTTTGTCCGTCCCTCCCCCCCGCCCCCTTCCCCCCCGCGAAAAAACCCAACCCTTTGCAACCCAGAAAGAAGGAAGAAGAAGAAGAAGAAAGAGAGAGAGGAAAAAAAAAAACAAGTTTTGGCCCTCCCTCCAAACGTGTTGAGAAGAAGAAGAAGAAGAAGAAGAAGAAGAAAGAAAGAGAGAGAGAAGAAAAAAAAAAGGAGGAAGAAGAAGAAGAATGAGGAGAAGAGAAGAAGAAGAAGAAAAAGAAAAAAAAAGTGTTTCGGCCCTGCCCAGAAGAAGAAGAAGAAGAAGAAGAAGAAGAAGATAGAAGAAGAAGAAAAAAAAAACCTGCAATCTGGAAGAAGAAGAAGGAGAAAGAGAAGGAGAAGAGAAGAAGAAGAAGGAGAAGAGGAGAAGAAGAGAAAAAAAAAAAAAGTGTTTCGGCCCTGCCGAGAAGAAGGAGAAGAAGAAGGAGAAGGAGGAGAGAGAAGAAGAAGAATATTTTTTAATATTTTAATATAAAATGGGTCCCGTCACTTGCCACGTCAGCATTTTAAAGGAGGAATTGATGGAAGGTATGAAATTGAAACAAATTCGAAGATAAGGTATGACATTGAATTTTTTTAAAGACGAGGTATGAAACTGTTCACGACTAATAGTTGAGGTGGTTCTGTGTAATTTACCCAACCTATTTTGATCGTTAGATAGTGATAGTAATAAGTACTTGTAAGTATAGTAGTCAAATACATAAATTTATATGTGGTTTTACATCTTTTGAAAATGTAAATGTGATGCAAATAGGATGCAATATTGACTTTTACATCTCAAATTTACATTCGTAAGTTATATTATAGTTAAAAAAAACTTATCTTAAAGCATCTCCAAGGGGTACTCCAATAGAAGATATGTAAATTTGAGATCCTATTTAATTTTATCTCTTAGTTAGTGGGGCTGTCACCAAATATGTAAAAAAAGAATATAAATTTAGATTTTTACTTATATCTTCCAGCAAAAGGTGTATAATTTACATTCTGTCGTCAGAGAATTTAGGTTTTTAGCCAAAAATTACTATAGAAGGCCAAAGGAAACAACAATTCAGTGTCTTCCTCCACCTTTCTAGTCCTCCTCCCACTGTCAAAACCTCATATGCCCCATATGAGTGTTTGACATGAACTCCCAAGAATTATGGGTCCATGTTTATGGGAGACTCAAATCATGCAAATCAATCAGCACAACTCAACTCAAACAGTTGCATTCTTTTCTCATCAAAACAAGGCCTGTCCCTCTCAAATACCCCAACCTCATTTCTTCTCCATCTCCTCCTCACAAACACAAATACTCACATTCCACTCACATCCTCTCTTTCTTAAACCACCTGGAAAAGCCAGACCTCTGCCTCTCCCTCTACAATGCCATCATCCAAGGCCTCCCTTCAAATCCCACCACCAAAACAGCCTCCCTTTTCCAACTGTTTGAATTGCTTGGACACATGCTTGCCAATGGCATCCTTCCTGACCACTACACCGTCCCCTCTGTTCTCAAAGCGTGCGCGCAGTCGCGTGCGCTGAGAGAGGGGCAGCAGATTCACGCCTACGCTATCAAGACCGGGCTTGTTTTGTCCAATGTGTACGTCAATAACACTCTTATGAGGGTTTATGCTGTTTGTGGGGTTATGAAATGGGTCCGGATGGTGTTTGATGAAAGTCCTCAGAGAGACTTGGTTTCGTGGACTACGCTTATTCAGGCTTATGTTAAAATGGGGTTTCCGAGAGAAGGAGTTGAAGCGTTTTTTAGGATGTGTGATGCTGAGATGAGGGCGGATGAGATGACGTTGGTCATTGTTCTCTCTGCTTGCTCCAAGTTGGGAGACTTGAGCTTGGGTAGGAAGATCAATGGATACATTTACGATAATGGGGTATGCCGAGATGTTTTTATAGGCAATGCGTTGGTCGATATGTACTTGAAGTGTGGGGATGCCGACTTTGCAAGTAAAGTCTTTAATGAGATGCCTGTGAGAAATGTGGTTTCCTGGAATTCGATGATATCGGGTTTAGCACACCAAGGGAAATTTAAGGAGGCGTTGGACGTGTTCCAGGAGATGCAAAGAATGGGTCTTGAGCCAGATGATGTTACTTTAGTTGGCGTATTGAATTCGTGCGCAAATCTTGGAGTGCTTGAGATGGGTGAGTGGGTACATGCTTATGTTGATAGAAATCAGATCGAGGCAGATGGGTTTATAGGAAATGCGCTTGTGGATATGTATGCTAAGTGTGGAAGTATAGACCGAGCCTTTAGAGTTTTTCAACGCATGAATCGCAGAGACGTATATTCATATACTGCCATGATTGTTGGGTTAGCTATGCATGGGGAGGTAGAGATGGCATTGGATATATTTGCTGAAATGCCTAGAGTGGGCATTGAACCGGATGAGGTAACATTTATCGGAGTCCTTGCAGCATGTAGTCATGGAGGACTTGTGGCAGAGGGTCAGAAGTACTTTAGGGAGATGTCAAGTGTGTACAAGCTCAGACCTCAGACAGAGCATTATGGCTGCATGGTTGACCTGTTAGGCCGTGCCGGGTTAATAAACGAGGCAGAGGAGTTTGTTGAAAACATGCCAATTGAGCCTGATGCCTTTGTTTGGGGCGCTCTGTTGGGAGCCTGCAGGATCCATGGGAAAGTGGAGCTTGCTGAAAGTGTGATGAAGAAACTACTGAAGGTAGAGCCCGAGAGAGATGGTGCATATGTGCTCATGTCAAACATATATTCCTCTGCGAATAGATGGAGGGATGCAGTGAAGTTGAGACGGGTGATGAAGGGAAAGAACGTGAGGAAAACTCCCGGGTGTAGTTCAATCGAACTTGATGGTATTGTTCATGAATTCAGAAAGGGTGACAAATCACATAAAAGAAGCAAAGAAATATACAAATTGCTAGAAGAGATGATGAGCCACATAAAGAGCCATGAGCTTTTGGCACACTGAACTCCATTCTTTTGATGATCGAGGCATATCAACATAAACCGTCAGCTAAACTGAGAAGGAAGAGCGTTGGCAGTTTGGCACATTGCGGCTGGCATGATCGATCAACTTGATCCCATGGTTCAAATTTACGGGCTTTTCAGGAGCTAATGCATCTTCTGCGAGGTAAGAATTAAGCAAGAAGATCAAATTTAATGAACTTATGGTAATGGGATTAATTTGAATATACAAATCACACACACCCTTTTTAGCATCACACACGTGTTTAATCTGTCTGTTGATTATGTTTGATTTATTCAATTTATAACTAAAAATACAAAGAGGTGTGTGAGAAGTTAAAAAAGATGTGAAATCACCTCTCATTTTATATATCTTAGTGAAAACTTGTAGCTTCCTTGTAACAAGATACGGCAAAATAATGCATGAAACAGTTGTGCGACACAAATAGTTGAAATATTAAGGACCCGTTTGAGAGTGCGGGAAAAACACACTAGATGTTCTTCTCCCCGTAAGCGGTTGTGGCTCCCAGTCCCAGAGTTGCTCCGAAACGAACGTTAGATGGAGTTGGATGACGTGCATGCATATCCTAGTTGCCAAACAGAAGACAGTGGAAGAAGGCACAGGGCAACTATAGATGAGAGAGGATCCTCTTTGTGAGGATCCAAGATCCTTCAATCACATTCGCTCATCGTATATCATACGGTCAATTTTTATCAGGTACTGTTTATATTCAATTTTAAATAAAAAAAACTTACAATATTTTTTGACCGCACGATGTACGATGATTGGAGAATATTCATAATTCTCACAAAGAGGATCCGGCAAAGATCCACCTGGATTATAGATAGAATAGAACCACACAACTCGTTGCCTCCTACAAAGTGTACAGTTTTTTTTTAATTTTTAATTTTTTAAATTTTTAAATTTTTATTTTTTTACAGTTTGGTGCCTGTAGAATTGGCTTAACTCGAACTTTTTTATTAATTTAATTTGTCCGACAGTTTTGCCAATTGCCATAAGCTTTGGAAACCATAATTATTTATTAACTATTCTCTGTTGGCAGCCCATTTGTTTCCCTTCGGTTAACAATTAACAAACTTCCATAGATTAAAATAATAATCTAGTAAATCATGTTTGAAGCGTCTGCTATACCGGGTTCGGTTCTTAAAGAGGCATCTACTACCTACGGTTGCTTATAAACACAAAACACGAAAATCTTAAAAGTCGTTAGCTAATTATTTCGTTCTCAGTTTTTAAGTTTATTTTTAAAATTTAAACTGAATATATATATATTTCATGTGAGGTTCACGTGTGAGGTTCACGTGCTAACAAATTAATGAAGAGAAGATGAAACTTTTAATTTTGAACATAAATTCTAACAGACTTCATCATAGAGATTTGAATCCTAATTTCTTTTTACCACATGAACTATCTCCACACTAATGTATAGTGTAACAATTTGTATCTTGTGTTAACTTCAATCGGGTTACTACTCTCAACGTTATCCACTACAACATGTTAGTACTATTTGAATTTTAACATTTAATGCCCGCACGTTGGAAATTTTTTGACAATCTAGTTCTACCGTTATGATGATGTTCAAAAATTCGATAAGTTATGACATGTTACGTGTGGAGTCCGCTATTATTTTTAGAAAGAACAACAAAATATTAGTAGAAAGCTTAATAATTTATCAATGACAATGACACATTCTTAGACGAACTCGAAGATAAGGAAAGAACACATGCATGTTTGTCTACATGCTAATTCGACACCACAAATTTGTAGAATTTTTATGAATTGTAATAATTAAAGAGGGTTAAGTAAAGCACCACTAAGCCATGAAAATATACTCTTTTAATACTATTTTTAAAAGACTTAATTGATATTAATCCAATCCAAGCATGCAGGTTAATCTCATGCCTCCTTCCTAATAACTGCTGGTAGGTGGAACCGCTGCCGCATATTGTCTGTCCAGAACCTCAATGAGCTTCCCGGCTATTGCACTTGCATACAAACAAGACCCTTCATACATCTGAATAATTAATTAAAAACCAAAGTTAAACCAAGTGAAACTAATCGTGTGAAATTGTGTTGTTTCTTTCGGTGTGTGTAACTTCTTCGATTACGTTTGACATATCTGTCCTACATACGTTCTTGATTGTTATTAACGAAGTTTCGTTTGATAAAGACAAACAAACCTTGGTATTGAACAAGAAGCTGTAGGAATTGCCAATGTGGCCACCAGCAACATGGTGAAGATCAAGCTGCAGCTCATCAAGAATCCTGGACACAAACAGCAACAGGTTGATCTTCTTCCTCTGCACCAGTTTGATGGTAACTTCATCGTCGATAATGCGGATATCGACTTGGGTGTCTTTGGATTTCCTTTGAAGCCATGAGCTCCTCAGAGAGCCATTGCTATAGGACTGGTCATGATGCTCCCCAAGAGGCTTCACATTACAGTTCTCATCGTCTCCGGCGGAACCTCCATCTTGTTCGGTCTTGTGCCTCTTGCTCCTCTCTCTCCCACACCCTTTTCTTCTCCACCATCAACTTCAGCTCGTCCACTGTCCTCAGAAGCTCGTTTATGTAATCAATTGCATCTCCCAGAATTGATGCTCTATCATTCTTTCCTCCAATTAATTGTACCCAGAAAAATAAATTAAGCAAAACAGAAGACCGAGGAAATGGTGTTTCAATTAAAACTGCAAAACAACTGATGCATTTTGTTTTATGAAATAAACCAACAGGGTTCGGGATCTATGCACAGGATTTTTGGTCGCTGCATCGTTGATCAAGGATACACTGGATGTGAAATTTGTGAATTTTATGTGCGTACCTTTGTTGGGTTTGGAACCAAAGCCTTCAAGATATCGAACTTGCCATTCAATTGCTGTCTCCTTTGGCGCTCTGTGGCAAAGTGTTTGGTCCCTTTGAGCTTCCTTCCTCTCCCATTAGAAGCCATTTCTCTCGAGAACTCCAAAACTCCGCTATCAAACTGCCTCCCGAGACTTCCATCTCGATCTGGGTCACACAGAACTCCTCCTCCGCTCCCCTCTCTCTCATCGCCGCCGCTACTGAACAACGACCCGTTTCCTGAGCCAGGCAAGGTGTACCCATGTGGCAGAGACTGTAGCAACTCCCTGAATGATGGCGGCTGTGGAGGGAGGTTCAAATGGAAAATCGGGTCATAGAGAACGGAAGAAGCCGTCCCATGTGGGGTGTCAACCGCGCTGGGGAGGTCTCCAAGGGACCCCAAAGAGCTCGGAAAATTCGAGGTTATTGGGATGGGGTTTGTGAAGGCGATGGATGCGTTTTGGAGAAGAGAGGAAGGGGAGCATCTGGGTAAGGTGAAAAGGTTGAGAAGGTCAGGCTGTTGTGGGTACGGAGTAGAAGTAGCAGTAGTAGTACCATCCGGGAATTGTTGCTGCATCTGATCATGGACTCCATGAATATTGTTGTCCCAATTTGTTGGGTGCTCAAAAGACACCAAATGGGAATTGTTGATGTTGTTGTTATGGTCAGTGGTGTTGTTGTACGGGTCATCGACATTGAACCCAAGTTCGTTTTGGAGCTCCATGTCCATGGAGGAATGATGATTTTGGTGATGGTGATGATGATAAGAAAGCTCTTCTTCGGAGAGTCTTATGTTTTCTTCGACACCAAACCCGCTGTTGGTGGTGGTGGTATTGTGGTGGTGGGTGTCTGAAGAAGGCATGAGAACTTGCGGTTGTTGTGGAGGCGGCGGTGGTGGTGCGGAAAGCGGGTTGAGGTCGAGCAAGCTCTCTGCTGCAGATTCAGGGATGGAGTTTGGGTCAAAGTTGCAGCCTACTGTGTCTTGATACATTTTTGGTTTAGGACAAAAACCGTCTCCTTCTTTTGCCCTTTAGGGTCCGTTATTTCTTCACAAGTCACAACATCAAGAACTGGTGGAGATAGAAAGAGAATTTGTGAGAGAGAGAGAGAGAGAGAGAGAGAGAGAGAGAATTGTTTCTTTTTTTCAGTGATCTTCCAATTTGGCACAGCAGAGCAGAAGCACCAGCTGGGAGTTTGTTACTGAGATCCCACCAGTGGGTCCACTCACAATCTCCGTATTTTTAAAAGAGTGTTGTTTACACATTTATTTTTACCTCTCATGCATTTCTTGTTAATTTTTGTTTCTTAATATTTTTCAATTCATTAAATCCGATAGCCGAAAATTAAGAAAATGTTTGTAAAAAGATAAAAGGGAGTGGATATCTAGGGGTGGAAAAAATTCCCGAAAATCCCGAACCGAACCGAAAAAAATCCCGATCCCAAACCAAAAATTTCTCAAACCGAAATTCCCTAAATTTTCGGGATACTATCCCAAACCGATCCCGAAATTTCGGTACGGGATTCCGGATTGTCTTCTCAATATTTCGGGAATCCCATACCAAACCGAAAATATATATTATTAATTATTATATATATACATATATATTATATATATTATTCTTTTATAATTGATGCTAGTAGTTTCGAATTCATGCTTTGCAACCTGGAATGCCCTACACCTTGCATATTTTTTATGTTTTGTTTGATATTCATTTGGATTTTATTATTGCTACTACTATCATGGTTGATGATTTCAGAAGGCTTGATTCTTTTGTTTCTTAATAGATTGCCAAAATGGTTTAATTAATTTGAATTTTGGCTCTGATAAAAACAGTCAGGCATGCCAGTGTTCGATTAAATGGTAGTGTGAATGAAATGACATTCCTAGTTCATGAATGTGTTCTTTGAATTATATATTTGAAGAATAATTCATAATTTCATATTTTAATTTGGGATTCCCAATTTGTCCCGAAATCCCGAAAATATTTCGGGATTCCCGAAATTTGGGATTCTCGAAAATTTGGTTTGTGATTGGTCTTTAAATTCCAGTCCCGAAAATTTTCTGTTTGGGATTCGGGATACTAGTTTCGGTTTGGTATCCCATACCGAACCACCCCTAGATATCACCACCCAAAAATTCTTGATTGCTCGCGTGATTTTGCCCTTTCGCCCTCTCATTCTTTTTCATTTGCTTTTTTCTCCTTCTTATTGGTTATCAAGTTAAGACCTTGGAATATACATTGTGGTAGCTATAGGGTGGGTGACTGCTTGTAATATTCTCATGAAATGTATTTTGAGATTTACCTTAATACTTTTCTAATTCATGAGAAAATGCGACTGTGTTTTTCTTGTTACTTGATAAAAAGTCATAAAATTTGTTCAATCATTCACAACGAATTCAATATAAAATAATGCAGAAGATGACACATAAGGATATTGATCTCTGCACTCTTCGCTTTAACTCTTTTAGTTTTCAATCTTTCGATTAAATGAATTAAAAAATTAGTAAGGATAAATACATATAAAAAAAAAAAGAGAATATAAAAATCACTACACTAAACAAAAACCTTTTGAATATTAATGTCTTGTTGTAAAACCGACGGTGGGTGCAGTGGAATAAATAAATAAGACACAAAATTTACGAGGTTCCTCTACAGTCAGTGTGACTGGAGTACATCCTCGGAGCAGCAGTGGTGCTTTCATTATAATTTAGAATAATAGGAGTACAAAATAACTCTCTCTATTATCTCCTCTCCTCTTCCTCTCTTTCTCTCTTCCTCTTGCATGAACTTCTTGTGACATCTGTATATTGAAAGAATACAGAGCGCTCTATTTATAGAGCAGCTCTCAAACAAATGCATTAATCATACATTGACATTTCCAGATATCCTGCATTTCCAAAGTTCAACATCACTTTGTGTGGGCATTGAAAAATCTATGTGGGCATTCACTTTTCAACTGCCAATGTTTTCAACTGCCAAGGTTTTCAACACTCCCCCTTGGATGCCCACATATCAGCACCAGTTGCCTCGTTAAAATCTTGATCTGTTTTGGATGCTCCCCCTCATGAGTATCTCCCCCTGATTTCAAATCATTTAGGCTGATTGTTGATCATCCTGCTTCAGTCTCTTAGCGAGAAGAGTTGCCAAAAAACAAAGGAGTTTTACAGGCTTGTCCTTGAATTGGGCTGGAGGGCCTTCTGCTAGACTTCCTCCAAAGGTCTGAATTTACTCCTTTTATCTGGAGCTAAATTTGATTCAAGGGTGGTGGACACTTGATCTTGAATCAGACTTATGATTTCTTCAAGGGCCTTGTAACTTGTTCTTGAATGAAATGGAACCACGAACAGCTCCATGTGACAAGTGATCTTTGGCTCCGTCGGGGATGGATCGGCACGTGTTTTGCTGTGCTTGTCTCTACATGCTTCAATGTATCATTTTCACTTGCCTTATCTGTTTCCCTTGCAGAAGTGGTATTTTCCCTGGTTTTCCCCATGCATACGTGGCATCTTCACTTGCAATATTTGCCCTCCAATGCAGGAGTTGAATGCAAACCTTGCATTTGAATGGTCCTTCAAAACATCACTTCTCAGCGGTTCATCATGCTTGGCAGCTTCAGTGTAAAGAGCCAACAGGGACCAATTATTCTGCTGTGTTGGTGACTTGAAAACCCAACTCCAACAACAGCGGAAGTTTGAGTGGAAGTTCCGACATATTGCTTTTCTTTATCCTTGTCTTGCAGGTAAGAACAAGGACAAAGGAAAGGATAGGGAGATTGCATGATATGAGATACTTTTGCTCTCGTCCCTGATGACATGAGACACTCTTGCTTTGGTGTGACTTGTTTAAAGAGGCATTCTCGGAGAGGAAGAAAACTGAGTATTTCGAGATGCTTTGTTGAAGATGCATTCTCGGAGAAGAGAGAAAGTTAGGAGTTGCCATGGAGGATGAATGTCAACATATATAGGGATTTCCCCAATAACAGATAGTGGTGTTGTGCCTTTACTCTTGTCTGCAACTATGGTGTAATTAGAACAGTAAGATTCACGCGTTTTTAACTTTGTCAGAGATCTTCGACAAAGTTGCACGTGATATCTGAAAAACGGAGATTGCGTCTGAAAAATGTTGACAGACTTTGTGCAAGAAAATCTGTCTTTTGAAATTCAAAGAGCGGTGCCTTTTCGATCTTTGAACCAGTAGCTATGTTGCCTCTTCTTTTTATAGAGGCATCAATTGTGCTCAAAGTGTATGCTCGGAAAACTGCTGTATGTAGAAGTTTCTCCTTTCTTGCACTTTTGAGATTTATCTTTCATCATTTCTGAAAATGGCTTGCCCATCTAACATTTGCTTAGATTTGAGTCTTAGGACTAATACAGGCGAGCCGCATCAGGATAATAGATAGCGCCCATCTTTCTTATCTTCAAATGGTCCTTTTACAGTTGGAAACTCTGTGATGGATGATACAACTGCTGCAGTAGTAGCTAGGAATCTTCTTACTCCAGAGGGTAAGAGAATCCTTTCAGAACGGTCTGATGAGCTGGCCGTTCAAGACTCATAGGCTTTCAGTGTTCAGTGTGCTAGCTCCGTTTCCAATATGGGTCAACGACTACTTGCAAATAATTACTCAACGAGCATGAAAAGAAAGCTTGACCAGCTGCTGGAATCCGAAAGTCGGACTCAAAATGACAATCAGAGGTTCGATGGTTTATTCCAAAGGCACCTATTTCCCTCGTCATCCAGAGTTTTACCAAGTATTGAGACTCCAAATAATCAACCTCTGGCGCTTCCCCCTTCAAGGGTACTTCCGAGTACTGAGGCTTCACATGAGCAACCTTTGTGAAGGTTCCCTCCTGTTTGTTTATTTTAACTCATGTGTATGTACATGTCTGTAATTTCTCAGAGATATTAATAGATAAGCTTTATCTCATTCAGTGTATTATGCTAAATACAATAAAGCATATAATTCACTAAGATGTGGTACTTCTGGACCAAATATCAATTCATCATTTCCCTCACAAGGATAATGATGAATGATTGTTCTTAGTGTCTACATCATTTGAGTATTCAACTCATAATCTTCAATCCATATGATTCTTTGAATATCATAAACATCATGGATAAGATTTGTGTTGCATATTGTTCGATCTGCAGTTCGAGACAATATTTCCTTCAACACTTTATAATTTTCTAAACTCTTCAGGAGTTCCAATCTAATATCATCGACTCTTGCAAGAGATATTAGTATGTTGCAACAATATCATAATGATAATACTCACTAAGGCAATTTATACCATCTATTGGTATTGAGTACATAATTTATGCTTTACCCTTTGGGGGCTTTCTTCAAGCAATTTGAATCCTTCATGAATTTTCTACACTTCATGACACATTCTCCTTTGGGATTTATACAGAGCAATTTGCTCCCATGTATAATTGAGGGATTTACTTATGGAGATATGATGTGGGTAACTCATAACCCTTCGTATATAATTCTCCATTCATATGACCTTGTGTCATATCATGTGAGTGTATTTCACTATATTACAAATGCCCAGTGTAATTAACCTCCTTGGTTCAACACCTTTTGGCTATTTGTATTGTATTCAAGTATATAGGTCCATTCTTCCATGTTCTTACAAAATTGCAATGGAATTGCCTTTCTCCATTTTGGCCAATAATATTTCCTTCCATCGACGGAAAAAGAACGGGACTCAATATCAACATAGCTCATTGATGAATTTAGTAGCTATTGAAGAACCAAAATTAACATTGGTTATCATCAATCCGTGATCCCATATTCTCATGTGCATGCGCATGCATAAAAGCTTTTTATTTCTTTTGGATATCCATTGCCTCTTCAAGGGCATTACACTATCTCTTCCAGGATAGTCATAGTTTAGAGAATGCGGATCATAACCTCTTCTTGAGCGTTATAGAGCTTGGATTTTAATCTCCACTTCCGGGAGTTGAGTCACTGGAACCTATATGTCTATCATGCTTCAAGCATGAGACATCAATATTCCCATGTCCGCAGATTGTCCTTTTTGGGACGTGTATCCATGCGGCGACTGTCATGCTTCTGGCATGCAACAGTTATGCTTTGGGAATGCAATAGTTCAGTAGTGCCATATTCTTCTTCTTTCGAAGAACTGAACCTTTTGAGTCTAAGGGTCTGCCACGCTTCAGGCGTGCAACAGATAAATTATTTACTGCCACATTATTTTTGTCCAACACGGACATCAATCCTTGTAGGCACATTTGTAGCAAGTATATGTGATTTTCATCACTTTCGTTGCATCATTAAATGCATCTGGCATTTGATTGACACATCGTTGCTTCATTCAATTATTCTCACTTCATTTTCATATTGATTGCTTCGTGAATCAAAATAAGACAAATTCTCTTCGTTCTTCTGGAACGGTCTTTTCTCATCATTCTTCTAGAATGATATTTTCTCATCGTTCTTCAGGAACGGTGTTCTTTTCTCCCCCTAATTGCGGGAAAATTGTCTTATCAAAATGACAGTCCGCAAACCATGCGGTAAACATATCCCTAATCAAGGGTTCTAAATATTGAATGATAGATGGTGTTCAACATCAATGCCCAATTGGCGATGATACTTCATTTCAGTATGTTGTGGCAGTGCAATAAACACATAGATAACACAACCAAAAACTCGTAAATGTATAATGCTTGGTTGGTTCCCAAACACGAGTTGTACTGAGAAGTATTGATGGTTGGTAACAAATCTCAACCAAACTAATAATGCATTATGTAAAATGCTGTGTTCCCATCTTGGAATTTCCTTTTCATGAGCAGAATGCGGGTAATCAATTTCATCCGCTTAATAAATATTTCTGCTAAACCATTTTTGAGTATGGACATAAGGAACTTCTGGTCCTTATTTAATAGTCTGTAGACTGAGACTCTTATAGCTTTAATTACAATTAAGTTGAGGCACTGCGGCACTTCAAACTTACGATACTTGTCAAGGATCTTCATGTCCTGATTTTGTGGATCAAGGGACTTCATGCCCGATTTTTTTGTATGATGGAACTTCAGGTCCAATCATTTTTATATGATGAGGATCAAGAAACTTCAAGTTCTGATCTGATCAAAGAACTTCAGGTCCTTGTTATACTCATCATAACAAATGATAAGTACAATAGATAAATTAAAGCAATATGCGGTAATTTTAGCCATAGTAAATAAATTGCATTTAAGTAAATGAAGCTTGTGACAAGGGCTTTAATTCAGCACCATTCACATAAATCAAAACTTAAAGCAGTAGGCGGTAAAACCGTCCATGATAAATAAATTACTTTAAAGTAAATAGAACTTGTGAAAGGGTTTTAAACCAACATCAATTCACATAAATAACAAGAAGTACCAAACCCCCTTTTATTTATTATTTTTCTTTATCCATATGGTGCCGTGCACCATTCAAACACTTTGGCCCCATAATTATTCTTCATTCAAATGGTGCAGATGCATCCTCAATTTTTTTTTACTTTATTATTATTTTATTTTATTTTATTATCTAGATGGTGCAGATGCACCAGGAACCAAAACCTTTTTGTTTCTTTCTTTTTCAAATGGTGTTGTGCACTATTTGACTTTAACAGATGGTGTCATCCATATTCCATAAACTTCCCCCTTTTTCTTTCTTTGTCTGTCTCTACCAGTCTCGAAACCCAGGACCAGCTGGATTATTGTGGTGGTTGAACAAAACCAACTCAATCCACAAGGCTACCAGAGACTGGCTTTGTTCTTGCATTGCCAAGAGAACATGGCATCGCGAAGTAAGAACATTGACAGTGGGGATAGGTGGATGCACAAGAGAGGGAGGCCTGTGTGGAGTCAGTCATGCCATCACCATCTCAGACAACGATGATTCATAGTAGTCCTCAAGATCCGTTGAAAACAACGCGATCTGAGTTTCTAAGTTTGATGAGATTCTTCTGGATCTCTAAAAATCAGTTGTCAGGTACGAGTTTTCTTATCTCGTGACGACTACAGGTCGTTGTAAATTTCAATTCTCACCAGAGTTAGGTAGGGCGCTTCTGGCGCGGTGGGAGAGACGAAAAATAGACATACCTTTTGTTCTGTGAGATTTTAGCTGACAGAGGTGAGAGGTAGATAATGCTTCACCGGATTTATGGCGTTGTGCTTTCCACTTATATGAGAGCTTCTCGTGCTGATAACGTGTTGTAAAACCGACGGTGGGTGCAGTGGAATAAATAAATAAGACACAAAATTTACGAGGTTCCTCTACAGTCAGTGTGACTGGAGTACATCCTCGGAGCAGCAGTGGTGCTTTCATTATAATTTAGAATAATAGGAGTACAAAATAACTCTCTCTATTATCTCCTCTCCTCTTCCTCTCTTTCTCTCTTCCTCTTGCATGAACTTCTTGTGACATCTGTATATTGAAAGAATACAGAGCGCTCTATTTATAGAGCAGCTCTCAAACAAATGCATTAATCATACATTGACATTTCCAGATATCCTGCATTTCCAAAGTTCAACATCACTTTGTGTGGGCATTGAAAAATCTATGTGGGCATTCACTTTTCAACTGCCAATGTTTTCAACTGCCAAGGTTTTCAACATGTCTTAAAATGTCTAAGCAATTTACAAGAATTTTTATAATCCTAATATCTTTTATACATAGTGAGAAAGGTGGGTTGTCAAGGTTTGTTTAAAAGGAAAACTAATGAAAAGTTCAAAAAAACTTCTCTTTTAATAAAAAATCATTTTTAAAGGTATAATAAATAGTATCAGGTAAAGGTAAAAATGTCGAAGAAACGTCAAGGATATTCTTTTGAAATTACCTACCTGTCCAAAAGAGAAGGACGATGACTTGGTTCCTTGCTGTACACCAAAACACACTTCCAAATATAAAAGAACTAAAAACAGGAAAACGAATAAAGAAGACCTTTTTCGAGTATTTCACGCAAATTTGGTTATTCTCCAAGAGAGAGTTTCGGTAGGAGCCCTATTTTTCATACAGTTTATGTGGACCCCGCTTCTCACTTCTCCCATGCAAACCGCCATCCCAAACTAACCATTCCTACCATTTCGCAAGAAAGACTGAATTTTTATTTCATTTTAAATCCTTTCAGGGACTCTCTTAAAGTGAAATTCTTTATAGAATTTTTGTCATCATATGTTTTAACGTTAATTTTCGAGCTAATGTTATAAAAACTATAGCAAAAGCATGAGGCGTTAGAGAGTCTCACTTTTGAGAGAATTCCCTTAGAATTTCTCAGAACTTACATGTTATAGTTACATTTCTATTGTGATGTTCCGTGCCAATTGTTCAATGTATAAATTTCTCTCTACACGACATTGTAGCTTTTAATACAAGACAACATAATAATATTGTATTCATGTCATGTATATTTACTCTCTCTCCTATACTATCACTTATACAAAAAGATAATCTAACTAATTCCATAATAATGAACTGAAAGTTGGACAAGATTGTGCAAATTACTAAATTTTAAGGTTGTCCGTGACTAGTTGACAACCTTGTCTCCATTTGGTTAGAGAAGTTCTCAATTTTCACTTATACGGATGCAACAATCATGTATGACTTACACGTATATTAATCACTTCGACTTATTTCCAAGTAAGTAAACGTGAGATAATTGATATCATTAATTAACATGTTGTTTACTGTTTAGTCTTAAGTATAGAGAAGTAAGGTCCTTGATGTTTAGGACGTACACGCATGTCCTAATTGCAGAATGGAAGTGTATAGAACCACACAACTAGCTTGCCTCCATACAAAGAGTACAGTATGATGCATGTAAAATTGGGGTTGGACACTATTATTAACTTGGGAGAACTTTGGTTCTCGTTCTTGACTGACTAAAATTTTAGATTTGAAACTTTATTAATTTGAATACTTTCAATGGTACAAAATGTTAAATTTTAGTATTAATTAAGAAATTTCGGGGTGTATTCAATTGAGAATTTGAAAGACTTTAATGGATTTATAAATCCATGAATTTTTATGGAGTTTAATTGATTTGTAGAGATTCCATATAAAATTTTGATTCAATTCCCTCGAAATCTCATGGGAGAGATGAGATTTGTGGATGCTTAAAATACACTACGAAATCTCTCTAATTCCATCTAATTCCTCAACTTTCTCAAATTATTTAAAATCAATTTCTAATTGAATACACATGTAATGTTATAAACTTTTTTAAAATCTTAATTGAATACACCCGGATTTCTAATGATTTTAATAAACTATCTTAAAATTCTAATTGAATACATCTTGAATTTCAGTTAATCATTTAAAATCCTAATTGAATACCTAGATTCATTAAAAGAATTAAAATCTTTCAAAATCCCCATTGAATACACCCCCCTTAATAACAAAAATTATTAAATCCTTCCTAAATCATGCAAAAACTAATACCAAATAGAGAATTTTAATTTTTTTTCCTCAAATTTGAATTGTGTGAAATCTGATCAGATTTTGTATTTTTTAAAAATATAATGTTTTATTTTTAAATATTTGTACATTTGACATATATATAATAAAGTGGCACATTATAAGTAAATTACGAGTACAAATAAAAGCAAAAAAATTAACAAATAAAAGTTGTAAAATATGAGTAAAAGAAAAATATGGATACAAATTAAAAAGGGAAAAATGAATGAATGAAAATGCAAAATGGGCAGGCAGAATCAAGAATTTCAGAGAAAAGAGATTGTGAATGGGCCGCACCGATGGGAATCTAAACAACAAACTCCCGGCTGTGCTATTGGAAAATATCATAGAAAGAGAGAGAAGAATACAAAGATACAATTCTCTCTCACCTCCACAGATATCAATTTCAGTCCTCCCTCCCTCTCGGGAAGAGATTTCATCTGGATCTCTCCCACCAAATTATCCGAAGATTCGGACTTTTAAAATTTGATTCAACGGCTACAACTTTTGTAAATTCCCTTTCTATCTCAACCTGTTATTGATTTTGTAATTTAATTGCACTGATAAGAAAATAAACCGGATTGCACTCCTCTAATTTGCTGATAGTCATCAACACATCATGCATGGTTTATTATTGCCCAATCCCCCAAATCTTTCCATGTATACATATTTACAAACATATATATAGAGCTCGGTGTAATCATTTAGTCATATTCAATATTTAAAATATTTACAAAATTGTTAAAATATATGAAAAATCAAAGATTGATATGAAAAGTAGTGAGATACATACTTCACCCTGTATGGCGAGATATAAGAAAATCAATGAATATATTATAGTTCACTACAAAAATTTGGTCGGAATCCATTGCAGATTTCCAATTTTTTTATTTCTTTTGAGAAATTTTTATCTAATTTCGGCTAAATTAGTCTAAATGAGTTGATATGCCCACCCATTGCAAATTTTCATAATATCCGTCAAAAGCAGCCGATACCGATATCGATACATTCATTAATATGTTTATAAATTTGCATGTCGACAGTTCCACCAATGTTGATATTTTAAAAATTGGTTATCCTATAGCAAATAATAATCCGTTCATCGACATCCACATCATTTGGTATATAAAATTTAGTTTAAAAATTTGGTCTTCCTAGTATTACTCAATTAAAAAAAAAAACCAAACCAGGTAAATGTCAATGGACTATAGACATATATTTACACAAATACAATGCTAGCTAGTCTTAAATTAAGCTTCCCCTTATTTCCTCAGATATCATGCAGTCAAACACTCATTCAACCATAATCCTTTTTATTGACCGAAAAAGAACATTAACTGTCCTTTTTAATGGACCTAGATCCTCTTGTTCTCCGTCTCTATTAGTAATGCAATGAATGTGCACAATCCAGAAAAATCAGTAGCTGTAAATATTTAAGATTTCATGCTTCCAATATCCACAGCAAGATAATCTACCATATTAACCACGCTTAGTTTGACTATAAAGCCATGTGTTGGAGCACCCAACTGAATCAACAAATAAAGCCACCTCCATTCTTTATACTCGAGCAACTCCTAGCAGCAGCCTAACAGATATGGAGAAGTCTTCCTTTAAGTTGGCCTTTTTACTTACCATTCTGGTTTTTGCATCCTGTAAGTCTACCTTTCACTGTTTATTTTCCATTTTATTTTACTAGTTATCGTCGTTCGTGGAGTTTTTTTTTTTTTTTTTTTTTGTTGAAATTGTCTACCTATTGACATTGTAGTTATAAACTGTATTTTCTTAATATTTTGAATCATTCCAACGAGTTTGTTAAGAAAGTGTGTCTACTCCCTTGCGCCAAAGTTTCATTCCCCTTCATGTAGACATGAGGACTTTAGAATACCGTCTTGTCAAAAAGAAAATATTAATATCCGGAATAATTACCAACTAATTAACCCTAATTGAGATGATTTGGTGTTTTTTTTATCAATTGCGGAAGGTTTTGAACATTAATTTATAAAATCTTATTATCCGTTGATGATATTGTTATTATGTGTTTTTCTTTAAATGTGTTCGGATGCAGATGCTCAGAAAGGAGCCAAAGCAAGAAACGTAGTTTCGTTACGATGCCATGAAGATAGAGATTGCAGTTGTCCGAAATGCACATCCTGCAGTTGCCGTGACACATGGTGTGCATGCCCAGGCGACCCCGTCCCACCAGCTGCACCTGCATTCTTGTCTGAAATTCTCAGTGGATATCAAACAGCAAAGCATAAACCAGAACATTGATTTCTACTCTCATTGTGTGCTCCTCATGGTCATTTCTCCTAATAACAATGCTTGAATGGAATTGACATTATGGTTCTAAATAAATAATAATAAATAAATGTACCTCATAGCCGTTTCTCATGATGATAATGCTAGAATGAGATTGACGTTATGGTTCTATTAGAAAAAAAAAAAGAAAAGAAAAGAAAAGAAAGAATATCTTAGAGGTATTCATCAATTTACCCGCTGAACTTGTGATCATTGACCAATTTCCCCCCTCAACTTTAATTTTTGCCAATTTCCCCCTCAACTCTTATAATTAGTCAATTTCCACCCTCAACTTTAATTTGGCCAATTTCCCCCATCAACTCTCAGAATTAGTCAATTTGCACCCTACTGTTAATTTTTTTTTAATTTGGTTTAAAGCATGTAGAAGAAGAAATAATAACAAAAAGAAATAATAATCCTAAATTCATGGATTAGACCTATTTCAATAAAATGGGTTATTCTTAATAAAGAGTCGAAAATTATGAATTGACTAGCCATTTTTGCACTAAAGTCGAAAATTACGGATCATACATCTTATTTAGTTTCTTACACCACACTTGTTTAATTATGACCGTTGATTCTGTTTGATAAGAAATAAAGAGATGTATGAAAAATTTAAAAGGATGTTCCCAAGATATATCGTCAAATCATTTATAAATTACTCAGTAACAAAGAATGTAAGGAAAATGCTTTGAGTAATTTGTTTTGAGGAAAATGCTTTAAAGACAGTCAGTCGGATACCTACTTAATTGAAGAATATATGAAAATTAAAAAAATTTACAATAGGGTGGAAATTGACTAATTATGAGAGTTGAGGGGGGAAATTGACCAAATTAAAGTTGATGGTGGAAATTGACTAATTATGAGAGTTGAGTGGGGAAATTGGACAAAATTAAAGTTGAGGGGGGGGGGGGAATTGGCCAATGGTCACAAGTTCAGGGGGTAAATTGATGAATACCTCAATATCTTATTAAAGATGTTCATGTTGAAGAAAATTGTTCGGGCAAAGATTTCTCCAGAAAGGGCTCCTCGGCTCTCAGCACAGCTCCCCAAGGGATTGACACTTTGGATGCGTAGTTGGGCTCTTGCTTGCTAATGTACTGCAAGAAGAGAACAAAGTTAGTTCTGAAAGGTGTTTTTGTGGGGCCTTAGGTGTAGGCCTTGAGACTTGCAATCAAAACTAACTAAGTGCTAGTCGTGCCACTGCTATCTCAATGTATAAATTCCCTTAGAATAGTTACATTTCTATTATGGTATTCCGTGCCAATTATTCAATGTATAAATTTCTCTCTACACGACGTTATAGTTTTTAATACAAGACAACATATAATATTGTATTTATGTCATGTAAGTTTACTCCCTCTCCTATAATATCACTTATACAAAAAGAGAATCTAACTAACTCCAAAATAATGAACTGAAAGTTGGACAACATTGTACAAATTACTAAATTTTAAGGTTGTCTGTGACTAGTTGACAACCTTGTCTCCATTTGATTAGAGAAGTTCTCAATTTTGACTTATACGGATGCAACGATCATATATGACGTACACGTATATCAATCACTTCGACTTATTTCCAAGTAAGTAAACATGAGATAATTGATATCATTAATTAACATGTTGTTTACTGTTTAGTCTAAAGTATAGAGAATTAAGGTCCTTGATGTTTAGGACGTACACGCATGTCCTAATTGCAGAATGGAAGTGTATAGAACCACACAACTAGCTTGCATCCCTACAAAGAGTACAGTTTGATGCACGTGAAATTGGGTTTGGACATTATTATTAACTGGGGGAAAATTTGGTTCTCCTTCTTGATTGACTAAAATTTTAGATTGAAATTTTATTAATTTAAATACTTTGATTGAATGGTACAAAATGTTAAATTGTAGTGTTAATTAAGAAATTTAATAACAAAAATTATTAAATCCTTCCTAAATCATGCAAAAACTAATACCAAATAGAGATTTTTAATTTTTTTCCTCAAATTTGAATTGTGTGAAATCTGATCAGATTTTGTAATTTTTTTTTTAAAATATAATGTTTTATTTTTAAATATTTGTACATTTTACATATATATAACAAAGTGGCACATTATAAGTAAATTATGAGTACAAATAAAAGAAAAAAATTAACAAATAAAAGTTGTAAAATATGGGTAAAAGAAAAAATATGGATACAAATTAAAAAAGGGAAAAATGAATGAATGAAAATGCAAAATGGGCAGGCAGAATCAAGAATTTCAGAGAAAAGAGAATGTGAATGGGCCCCACCGATGGGAATCTCACCTCCACAGATATCAGTTTCAGTCCTCCCTCCCTCTCGGGAAGAGATTTCATTCCACCAAATTATCCGAAGATTCGGATTTTAAAATTTAATTCAACGATTACAAAAAACCCTGTAAATTCCCCTTCTATCTCAACCTGTTGTTGATTTTGTGAACAAACAAAGCTGTTGTCAAATTTGAGGCTCTACTAGTATCTTACACAAGGTTAGGAACGTAGGACTTTGGGTTTAGTTCTCACCTTATATGGTTTATGTTGTGTAAATGCTACACAAAAAGGCGAGGAAGAGACAAACACACAGAGACTTTCTCCAAAATTGTATCAAGACACAGTAAGCTGCAACTTTGACCCAATCTCCATCCCAGAATCTGCAGCAGAGAGTATGCCCAACAACGACCCTCTCCCTCCTCTACCACCGCCGCCGCCACAACCACCGCAAGTTCTGATGGAAGAGCTATCTTGTCATCACCATCACCATAATCATCATTCCTCCATGGACATCGAGCTCCATAACGAACTTGGGTTCAATGTGGATAATCCATACAACACCACCAGTGGCCATAACGACAATGTCAACGATTCCCATTTGGTGTCCTTTGAGCACCCAACAAATTTGGACAACAATATTGATGGAGTACATGATCAGATGCAGCAACAGTTCCCAGATGGCACTACTTCTGCTACTTCTACTCCATACCCACAACCACCTGACTTTCTCAACCTTTTCAGCTTACCCAGATACTCCCCTTCCACTCTTCTCCAAAACTCATCTAACACCTTCACAAATACCGTCCCCAAAACCTCGAATTTTCCGAGCACTTTGGGGTTCCTCGGAGACCTCCCCAAAACCTCGAATTTTATATTATTTTTAAAATATAATGTTTTCTAAATTTTCTAGTCATAATAAGAATAATGTTAATTTCATATAAGTTGTTTGCTAATTTACTTGAATCGGAATTGAAACTAATTTAATTACTAATTTGTTGTCGTTTCAAATAGATTCTTTTGGTTTAAAGTGTAAACTTGGATGTTTAAGCATCGTTTGATACTTAGGATTGGATTGTACTGGATAAATTATTATGTTCAAGACATGTTGAATGAAAAAAATAATAGAATCGTGCCCGACTTTAGACAATGGACATGTCAAAACACTATCCGTTGAGCCATTGAATTTCACGGTCTAGTAGTATTTCACTTTACATATAAGTGGGAGATTATGTACGATTTTTATCAAAGACAAATTTGAACCAAATTATTATAGCTAGTCCATTGTGAGGTTGAACTTACTTCCCCACCCCTTATTAAAGATAATATCGTACGTATTCACAAAACACCAATGGTCGAAGAAAACAAGTATTAATGCTGCAGAAAAATGTAATTCAAGTGCTAACCAAATTCTACGTGAAAACTGTGTTTTGTGTTATCAAGGGGTATCAAATTACAAAACCCTACTAATCAAACGTTTTTATTAACTTTTCACCAAATAAAAAAGCACATTTTATTGATTGAGACTTTTTATCGAATACTAAATGTGCATTCAACCAAAATTATATTGTACAACTTAAACCGGTACACAATAAACAGTTTAGTAGTCACTACTAGTAGTTGTTATAGGGGAGAAAATCGGTGAGGAGGTCATTGCGATAAAACGCTATTTGCATGATATTTTAATTTTTTAAAATAAAAACGTCAACTAGATTTCAATTTAATTTTTTTAAATAAATAAATATTAAGAACATAAGAAATTAGGGTATTTTCGTCAAACAAAGAGATGAGATTTTAAAAGAAACAATAAAAACCCCAATTTGGATTGCCGGCGTTGCAACTTCACTCTGAGCAGCGAACGAAAAGTGAAGTGAGAGAAAAATGGGAAAGGGAGTAATTTGGGCGACGGCGGAGGACTTGGTAAGAAACAGAGGACGCGTCCTCTCTCTGTATCGCCAGATACTCAGAAGCCTCAACTCGCCTAGCTTGCCGCTGAATCTGGCCACAAGGCTGGCCAAGAAAGCGGAGGCGCGCGCAATCTTCATGTTGGCGGCGGAGGAGAGGTCCCTTCACAACATTGACGACCTCGTTGATGCCGCTCATTACTCTCTCTCCCTCTTGAGGAAGGGGGAATTACCCAAATACATTCAATGAGTAGGTTTCTGTTTCTTGTGGATTTTCACTCGAATTGGAGCTTGACCCAGTTGGGTTTTGGTGTCCAATTGTTGAATTCAACTGGGTTTCTGGGTTTTGGGGAATGGTTATGATTTGATTTGGTAGTGAATTTCTTGAGCATTTAATTAATAGAAGAAATTGGTTGCTTTCTGATCATTGGTGGAAGTTTTTATGTGCTTTCAATGATTGATTGATTTGTTACTCATGTTTCAGTAATGTGATTAAGTTAGTTTTAGTCTTGCAATTGTCCAGGTTGATTGATGTTCGGTTATTTGGAAAGTCGTTATTTCGGTTTTAGTTTTGAAGTCGATTAATTTGTGAAATATATTTTCTTTTGTGGTGGGCAAAGTGAGAAAAGGAGCGTTATAGAGACTAGCAGATAAAATTCTTTCATTACTTCTTGAACAGTGATGAAAATTTTGTTTCTGCTGCTGTATGTGTAGTGGGGTGCTGAGGAGTACTTATTGGAGTGTTAGTGGTAAATGATGTGTTAATGGTGTTGTTCTGGTGTTATATAAACTGGTTTTGATGGGAAGAATTTGATGCATTTTCGATATGTTAGCCATTAAATCTATATACCTCTAGCTCTGTATACTGACACGGCCTATTATGAATGTTAAAATCCATCAAAATATAAACTGGTTTTCTTGTCCAATCGGGTGTGTTTAACATTCATAATAGGCCGGTATCAGTTTACAGAGCTAGGGCTGTATAGATTTGGAATTTGGCTAACATATCGAGAAAGCATCAAATTCTTCCCTGCATATTATTTATGGCAGTTGGCATCTTCCAAGTTCTGTTGTCGAATGTTTGGTTTTGCATGTCTAATTCTGGTTCTCTGTTTGTTTTTGTGGATTTTCTGAACTACTGTTAGCACTTGTGTATTACGATTATTTGTAATGGAACCAAATCAACCCATGTATTAGGATATTTGAGTTATATTTTCTTGTATAAGTCAAGCATCAGGCATTTGAAATTGTTTATAGAATTATTATCCATTCCACCGTCGATAGCGCAGCTGAGAGTTAGAATGGATGATTATAATGTATGGTTGTGCAGTAACCAACTTTTTAATGAATCGGTACATAGTATGTTTGCGTATTCATTTTTTTTCTTCTTATTAAAGAACAGCAGTTTTTATAATTTTGTCTTGCGGAAATGATGCAGGCCTTTTCTGTAAGATTTCAGTTTCTCCTTTGGGTGCTCTTGCAAAGAGATAGGAAGTAGAGCAATTTGTCTATTCTCAGTTGCTCTCCTGTTTGCTGAGATTGACAAACTAAACTATCAAACGTTTGCGACAATGTGAAGCTGGTAGGCCTACGCAAAATCGAAAGATTGTGTGCATTTGATTTAAGATTACCATCTATTGAATATACTTAAAAATATATATACCATGAACAATTCGTTCTGCATATGGTAGTTCAATAATATTTTGCTTCCTTTAAGACTCATATGATTCTTAATTTGTGCTGCACTTTGGTAAAATGTGTTGAATAGCTTCTCCATCAATAAGATTGGTTTATTCGTTGGATTAATATGTTACATCAAATGAAACAAACTTCCCAACTTTTGCCTTTTTAAGGTAACAAGAAAAACTCGAATGGCAATATAGTTAAGTGCCATGGCAACAAATCAGTTTTATGGCTTGATCACTTCCATTACCAACTTGATTTTCCCTGTGATTATTATTAGAGCAACTCCAGCCGTGTGGAGTGCTTGGGGGACGGGGGAGATCAAAGGGCCCGAGGCCCGGTGGGGAGAGCTCCAGCCATGGAGAGCCGGAGGGCGGGTGGGAGGCCGAGCGGGGGTGGGGTGGGGAATCGACGGGCCTGTGGCCCGAGGGAGAAGAGTATTAAATTTTTTGTGTCAGGCGGCGGAATGAGGAGGGAAAGAGAGAGAGAGAGGACCGGTTAGAAAAATAATAATATTTTATGGATTGGGTGAGAAAAAAATATTAATATTTTATTACCAATTGCCAGGGGGAAGGGCTTCATGGGTGGAGATGCAAATGACAATTACTGTTCATTAATGGCAGTTACTATTCATTAAAGGCAGTTACTGTTCAATAGGGTGGATTGAATAGTGGATTGCCAGGGAGAAGGGCTCCATGGGTGGAGTTGCTCTTATGGTCTCTCTTTTGCTTTAAATGACATCGGTGGTGTATCCAGGAAATATTATTGGGGTGGACAACCTTGTATATCATTGGTCTCGTTTATGGCTTGATCACTTCCATTTTGTAAGTTTCCAACCGAGAAGCTTTCCTCACTAGGGATTTGTGTGAGCACTATTTGTACCAAACTTCACCAATTTCGAAACTACCGAGCACGATCAACTTTATACCTTCAGAAACTCACTGAAAGATTCTTGTTGAGGCATCTTGTCCAAGCACAAGAGTTTCTCTCTAACCAGGAGGCTAATCACAATGGGATATGTGTCGACATCAGAATAAAACTCCTAAAGTCCTACATCGACCGAGAACGAAAGAATGCGAATCTGCTTAACTATAAAAGGAGATTATTCTCTGACAATTAATCTCTAATACTATTATTTTACTTAACCCATTATTAGATCTCACTAATGGTGATTATGTTTAAAACTTTGTATTATGCACTAATGGTGATTATGTTTAAAACTTTGTATTATGTAAACTCTACATTATTAATGAAAACTCCCTTACCCTCGTGACTTTGGGTGAACCAAGTACATCTTGTGTTTGTTTCTCTGTCTCTATCTTCTCTTTACATATTAACTACACTAGATGACCGAAGCAACCTTACAAAGGCGACACTCTACACTCAATATTTAAAATATTTACGAAGTTGTTAAAATATATGAAAAATCAAAGATTGATATGAAAAGTAGTGAGATACAAACTTCACCTTGTATGGCGAGATATATGAAAAATCAAAGATTGATATGAAAAGTAGTGAGATACAAACTTCACCCTGTATGGCGAGCTTCGCGGCTTATCCGGGTTGTTGTTTCCTCCCTCAACTTTAATTTTTGCCAATTTCCCCCCTCAACTCTTATAATTAGTCAATTTCCACCCTCAACTTTAATTTGGCCAATTTCCCCCATCAACTCTCAGAATTAGTCAATTTGCACCCTACTGTTAATTTTTTTTTAATCGGGTTTAAAGCATGTAGAAGAAGAAATAATAACAAAAAGAAATAATAATCCTAAATTCATGGATCAGACCTATTTCAATAAAATGGTTTATTCTTAATAAAGAGTCGAAAATTATGAATTGACTAGCCATTTCTGCACTAAAGTCGAAAATTACGGATCATACATCTTATTTAGTTTCTTACACTACACTTGTTTAATTATTACCGTTGATTCTGTTTGATAAGAGATAAAGAGATGTATGAAAAATTTAAAAGGATGTTCCCAAGATATATCGTCAAATCATTTATAAATTACTCAGTAACAAAAAATGTAAGGAAAATGTTTTGAGTAATTTGTTTTGAGGAAAATGCTTTAAAGGCAGCCATTCAGATACCTACTTAATGGAAGAATATATGAAAAATTAAAAAAATTTACAATAGGGTGCAAATTGACTATTTATGAAAGTTGAGGGGGGAAATTGGCCAAATTAAAGTTGATGGTGGAAATTGGCTAATTATGAGAGTTGAGGTGGGAAATTGGACAAAATTAAAGTTGAGGGGGGAAATTGGCCAATGGTCACAAGTTCAAGGGGTAAATTGATGAATACCTCAATATCTTATTAAAGATGTTCATGTTGAAGAAAATTGTTCGGGCGAAGATTTCTCCGGAAAGGGCTCCTCGGCTCTCAGCACATCTCCCCAAGGGATTGACACTTTGGATGTGTAGTCGGGCTCTTGCTTGCTGATGCATTGCAAGAAGAGAACAAAGTTAGTTTTGAAAGGTGCTTTGTGGGGCCTTAGGTGTAGGCCTTGGGGCTCGTAATCAAAACTAACTAAGTGCTAGGCGTGCCACTGCTATCTCAGTATAGCAGATGTAGAACAAGAGTGTGTTTAGTTGATTATTTGCGCCCCAAGTTACTCAGACTTCTTGTTATAAAAGGATTGTCGTGGATGGGTTAAGTCCACATTAAGTTCTTTTTCTTGCCTTGTGACCAAGGACTTTTAGTTCATAGTCTTGTAAGTTCAAATGAAGGGAGTCCATATCCCCTTAAGCCATTTACTTGGTTCCAGATTAGTCTTTAAATGAACGCATATCCATTAAACTAACTAGATCCAGGTACAAATGAGATTCTTAAAGTAAGAAAACTGATGGGTATGATTTGGATACATGCTGGAGAATACATTAAGCAGTAGATCTATTAACTTAGAAAACAAACAAAGAGTTTTGAGCAAGATTTCACCTTGTCGGGTAAGGTTGAACCTCTTGCGATCACTTCTCTTTGAGTTTACAGGGGTTGTGTGCTAAAAAGGGATGGATGGTAAACAAGTTTACACAAGGGAATCGATACTACACCACTAGGGATGATAGCAGAGCTTTAATCTAGACAAAAGATGGCTTTTGTAGGAATGATCCTGAAAAGGAGTGAGATCTGGGCTGATTACAGCTTTTGGATGCAAATCTGGCTTGAGAGCAGAGTTTGTATGTTTATTTGTTTGATTGGTTGAGTGTCTGTTTGTTTAATTGGTTGAGTGTCCTTGTCTTTGAGGCATCTTCCTCCTTTTATAGACGAATTAGCCGCAGTGTCTTTGCTTTTGCCCGAAAGCACTTGGAGGATAGTGAGTCATCAGTATTTTACTTGTATTGCCATTGTAAAGTGCTTTTTGGCTGATTGTGAGTTAGTCTCCATCACTTGCATTTAATGCATAGGTACATGGCCTATGCATTAATAGGGAGGCGCCAATTTGTCTCTGGGCTTGATGCTGGGCTTCAGGCAAATCTTCTCTTAGTGAGCAACTCTAGACTTCCATACACTTGCAGCCCAATGTTCAAATATTAACCCAAACAAAAATAATAGACATGTTTACCTTTAGCTTATTGAGGAAATATCCATGATTGCTCCCTAAGCTTAAACAAAAAAGAAAAGAAAATATTAAAAAAGGAACATCATTTTTACTTACTTATGCAAAGGGCCTTGATTAAAGTCTGAAAAAGAACAAAGGCAAAGCGCCATGTTTACATTTATTGTAAATTAAAAAAAATAATATTTGAAAACAAGTACAGGCTCTCTAAAAAGTCTCTTATTGTCTCTCTAAAATTCTCTTTGTGAAAGACTCCCAACAACTTCGCCGTCGGCCCTAGCCTTTGGCTTGGGTGCTGGAGGCATCCACCCTTCCTCCCCTCCTTCCTTCCTTTCTTCGTCTCCTCCTTTTCCTTTTCCTCCTGAGTTTTCTCAGGTTCTCTTTCCTTTGCACTTTCTCTATTTTCCTTGCCCTCCCCTTCCCCCTCCCTGCTTTCCTCCTCCTCTTCCTTCATCTTTTCCAGTTTTCTCCCTTCCTTTTATATACTCAGTTCTCCCTTGAGTTTAATCTCAATTTTCTTTGAGCTGAGTCTCAACTATCCTGGGCTTTTTGCCCTTTATCCGGCGTTTTTCGCTGTTTTTAATGCTTTCTGTCTTTTATTTCCCTTTCTCCCTCCTCCCTAGTTGATACTTCATACCTCACCATGTGCTTGGATCCACTTCCCTCCCTCACTTCCCTTCCCTCAACCAACATGCTGGATCTCCATCGAGGCCAAGTGTTGGGTATTTTACATACCCTTTAGCCTCACCTTCTTCCCATATGTTACTTTGTTTGTATATATTTTGTAGGGGTCGTGAAGGAGACTTGGATCTGGTGTTTACTTTCCCGGTTCGGAGTTTGGCTTCCTTCGAGGATGTGACGGCGGCGGCGATGTGATCTTTGTTGCTGGAGATTAGGGTTTTTTATTGTTTGTTTTCTGTTGCCTTTAGGCATAAGCTTGTTTGGGCCTTCCTTTGTATCTTGGGTTGATACTCTCATTTTGATTGGGCCTTTTACATTCCTTGTAGTTGTTTACCCGATCTTTTTTGGGTCTTAAATATACTAATTTTTATTATAATGAAAGTTGCCTTCGTGATAAAATAATAATAATAATAATATTTAACTTTTGGAGGGAAAAAAAGGAAAGTATTTGACCGAAAAAGGAAACAAAGAGAGATAATTTTGATTTAAAAAAACAGAGAATTTTGTTGACTAAATTAATCACCAATAATTTGTAATTAAAAATATCCCAGCAAAGATAATTAAAAATATCCCAGCAAAGAAGGAAACACAAATAAAACCTACAACTAAAAAGACAAGTTTGAAAATCAATATATGGAATTTTGGTTTTTTTTTTTTTTTTTTCACAAGATGAAATTTTGGTTTTAAAAAAAACACAATAATTACTTGAAAATTAAATTAAATATGCTGACATGGCCTTTAGTCAAAGTGCCATGATTAAAGTTTGAAAAAGAATGAATGCTTAATAAAAAAAAATGTGGAAATCCTTAGCAAGGGTTTTAGCCCATTTTGCATCCTACTCTCAAGTTTTGTGCGTGTTCAATTTTATCAATGAATATCGCATTGTTTTCTTAAAATAAAAAAATGAAAAATGTAAAAATAAGTGAGTGGTTCTAATTATCTCATTCTTGCGCATTGGTCATGCTAACCTTCTATATATTTTTTTTCAATTTTACTAGAAGGGTAATATGAAACCATATTTCCTTCCTCAATCACAAAACATTGCGAAGTATTTGAAATTAAAGTATGCATATATACTGGCACTTGAAACAACCCTATCTGATCACGTATGCTTTTGTTCTGTATGGCTGGTACAAAAAGGACACACGGTTTTATCAAAGCTACAGTTTGCAGGTTCTTCTGGCTGAAAAATCAGCCAAAGTTGCAGCCTTACTCAAACGGAAATCGCAGACACTCTTGGGCTTGTTGCCAGATTCTACCACGGCTTTGAAATTCAGATGTCCACTGAGAATGTTTTACCTCTCATTTGTGTATCTCACCACCTGGAAAAGACTGAAAACCACAGCAAAAATAATCTGTTAAGTAAGGCACTTTCTTATTTTCAAGAGAGAATCCTCCCGAGCTGGATTGAAACTATCAAGGCTTTCCGAGCCACAGAAATGTTCCTCCAACAGTCCGTGAAGCTCGGTTTAATCGATGCCTGTATAGAGTCTGTCATTCAAAAGGCACTAGCTAATCCCAGCCTTAATGGGAAATACTTGAAGCAGTGGAGAGGCTGTTGCCTCTTGACATTGGACTACTTCCATGCACATTATCCTCCATTTCATTATTCTCTTGGAAGCAAGCTGTGACTGTAGAAATGGGATTGAGATCAGAATCAGAAAAACAACTGGACCGGGCAACAGTCAAAGACCTCTTGATACCATCTCAAGGCTATTCCAAGGAAATGCAAAACGAGATTGGGTGTTTGAGGCGGATACTGAAAGTGTTCTGTGGAAGTTTTACTTCTTCAGACATATCCGGGCTAGTTGCAGTATCTGAACTCATTGAAGAATTCTTGGCTGAAGGTGCCAGTGACATAGGTAAGATAGATACATTTGTTGAATTAGCAGAGATGTCAATTGCAGCATCGTTGGGAATACAAAGAACCTTGAATGTAATATACAGGGCAGTTCATATCTACTTAGATAAGCACAGGTTCTTGACAGAGATGGAACGAGAGGAAGTGGTAGGTATGGATTTAAAATAATGTCGCCCGAAGGATGTGAACATGCTACCAAAAATGAAATGTTGCCTCCGAGGGTGGTGGTGCAGGTGCTATTTGCAGGGCAGTTGCAGCCGCGGGTTACAATCATCAAGGAGGTGCAGGGTAAAGACGAAAGATCAACAAAGCAGGGTGCAGAGGAGAATGAAGCAAAGTTGGATGTTGGTGAGGGAAAAATGAGATCCGAAATGGAGAAAATGAGCATAAAGGTGAAGGAGCTTGAAAGAGAGTGCTATAAGACGAGGAAAGAAATTGAGAATGGCTGCAGCTTGTGAAGAGAACCAGGTTGTGGAGATTGAGCATAAAGGTGAAGGAGAAAACCAGCTTCGCTAGAGAAATGGAGAGGAAGTTGGGGGTGAATCAATAGCGTGCGCGATTCTAACTGCCAATTGAAGATGAAGAAGATGAAGAAGAGGAAGAAGAAAGGTGCATCCAAAACATGGAGTGTGACGTGTAGATTCTCCTTCCATCTAGGATTTGTTTGGCAAATATCTAGCTATTCATTGAAATGCATAATGAGAGAGTAAGATGAGGAAGTGTTCTTGAAAGTTAAAACTCGACTAGGACACCGAGGTTCCCGAAAAAACAGAAAAGCAATTGGACAATCTGAACTTACATTATGCTAATAAGCTTAAGAAAATCAAATTACAACAAAGAAACCTTTCTTCTTTAGTTACTTCACTTTCTAGCATCAAACTACACGTATGATCATTGTTGGGAAAGACTTACATGGTTCCAGTTTACCTCTCAAATATTTTCCTGCTTTCTTCAGACAACATTAACACGGTCACACTCACACCAAGAATAAACTCCAAACTCACCTCCCCATATACATAATCGTCCTTGAGCTTTCGTTCCCCGTGGCAAGAGAAGGATGTTAGACATAGTTGCATATGATTCTTGCCATTCCATGGCAGTTGCCACGAGACTAGTCCATTCGCTGGGGGGCAGAGATATATATCGACTACCAGAACAGCGCTACTTGGCAACATCCAGACTATTATAAAAAGAAATCAAACCATTAATCTCAACGGCATTTCACTATCTGTAGAACCAACTGAATCATTCATCGTATTGTGATGTTCCATGTCTATGGCTTGATGATGGTTGTCGTTTCTGTTCTGGCCTCCGCGTCCACCCTCATCTTCGTTCCCCATTACAACAACCCCGGCAAACTGCACCCTTCGGTCACCATCAGGTGAATGAACAGGGGAGTCCGCAGACGATGCATTGCCAGCTGTCAATGCGCCGCTCGTGGTGGGGATGGTGGCTGCCCGACTGCTGCCTGCCTTGGCATAGCAACCGCTGTCCCCAATATGCATGGTCCCGGCGGGCCTAAAGCATCTGTAGAGACATGTCATGATCCAAAATGCCCATGGAATAGCCACAAGCACCATTCCTGCAAAGGGGTACCATGGTTGGGTTTTTTCTTCAGGTAGAAGCATGTAAAGGAAAAGAAATACTCCGCCGGCGATAATGCAGACGAAGAAGAGACCGGTGATGACAGAGACTCTAGCATCTCCTTTCTTTTCCTCCATCGAAGGTAAAGAAAAAGAGACAATGATCTTTCTTCTGCGGCGTGACCGACAATGTTTTCAGAGTTTTGTGTAATTGTTCTCGTCTCTCTTTGTTATTGTTTTTGTTAGATCGAGTCGAGCTGTTGCCGGAATCCAACAAAGTGGTGGATGGGAATTATGGAGGATATATCCGGTGGTGGGAAGGTTTCAAAACAGAGCGGTGAAAGCGGGGCTGGTTTGTAACTGCAAGGCATTGTTATAAACTGATCAATTGTTTTATTTATGTACAAACCACCTACCTTAAAAGAGTTAAAAAGAAATAACGATGACGACGAAAATGAATTGATGACGTACTCGACTATATTCAGTTAATTATACGATACGATTTTCGTGCTCTTTTTGTATTTTTACGTTTTTTTCGCTACTTTTTATTTTATGTAAGGCGATATTAGAAAATGTAAGGCGATATTAGAACGTAGAGGAAGTGACTGTTATAAAATTTTATGTTTTCAATCTTGTTATGTTAGTTGAACTAACAGAACTGGTCTGATTTGCTTTTTGAATTTCTAGGACCTTCTACACTAGCCATCTACCTCCAAACTCCCCAAGAGATGGTGAAGAGAAACAATAATGTAGAGAGATTTGTTTTATTAAATAAAGTTTGACAAAACGAATCGTTGAATATTTGGTCTAGTGACACAAAATTTCAACTCGACGAAGGAGGTCTGAGCCTTTTATATAGGAGGTTTCATTAGATGTGAATTAAAAACATTTACATCGCTTGCTAGAACGTTAAAGAGCAAACTCGGCACAACTACATTCCAATTATGGCGGCCACGATACCGGGAAACAAAAGAGGCAACCGAGTGTGCAGCTCCGTAGCATGAATGCAAAGGAACCAAATCCGGAGGAGGTTCTGAGTCCAATTCTCATTGACGAGAAATTGTTGGATTAAAAAACACCAAACGATGGAAAGTTTGACAAAAATAATTAGTAGAGTAACTAAGTTTAGCAGATGAAAGTAAAAGGTTGGTAACTGAATTTTATTTCATTAACATAAAATGGAATAGCTGCAGTCTCAAATTTATATGTTCTCTCACATTATTTATGAGCGGATCCTAAAGAAAACACGACAGATTTATTTGGAAATCAAATTTACCAAAATATCAACTCGAAAACATGAAGGTGACCACAAATACTAAAATCTTACCAGATAGTAATGTAAAGAGGAAAATGCTAGACATATCAAGACTCGGCATCAACGAGGAGAGCCCCATCCACCACCACCAGGAGTTAAAATCTGAAGAATTTCCCCTGATTGCACATCAACCGTGTTCTTCCCGCCAAGATAAACCCTTCGCTTATCTTTTGTGATTAGGAAGTTAGCCCCCCGAGCCCCATCTTTCCCTCCTTTCAACCCCCTTGGTGCGTGAACACGCCTCTCTGAAAGAATGCTCACAACAATTGGGCGCTTGAACTCTATCTCCCTTACAAGCCCATCACCCCCTCTATGATACCCAACTCCGCCGCTGTTCTCTCTCAGGCCAAACTTATGCAAAAGAACAGGATATCTCTGTTCAAAAATTTCTGGATCAGTCATTCGGGTATTGGTCATATGACACTGCACTCCACTCGTCCCATCCCAAGTTGGACCAGCTCCACTCCCACCTCCGATTGTTTCATAATAACCAAATGTATTGTCCCCAAAAGTGAGATTATTCATACAACCCTGTGAACAAGCACAAGCTTGAAATGCAGTAAGCACAACGTCAGTTATTCTCTGAGAAGTGAGAACATTACCACCCACAACAGCAGCCTTATCACTTGGAGAAAGGAAAGAGCCTGGTGGAATATAGATTTTCACAGGAGCCAAACAACCTTGATTTAGAGGAATGTCAACATCCACCAAGCAGCGAAGACAGTATATAACTGCTGCAGCAGTTACGGCTTCTGGAGCATTCCAATTCCCGTATACTTCAGGACTGGTTCCACTGAAATCAAAATTTGCTTCCCCTTTAATATAATCAATTGTAAGTTTCAAATGAATAACAGACCCATCATCCATGTAATCCTCTTCTTCAATAGTAACAGAACTCTGATCTCCAGAACTATCAGACTGAGATAAAACTCTAGCAGCAACAGACTTAAGCATTTCTCTCACCGCTTCTTCTGCATTTAGCTGGACATAGGTCATGTAAGCCTGAACAGTGTCCAAACCATACTGCTCAATAAGCTCTTTGATAAGGGTAATTCCCCTCTGGTTCGCAGCTACTTGCGCTCGAAGATCTGAAAGATTATCTTGAATCCTGCGAGTGCCTGGGATCTTTTGAGCCAATTCGTCAGAACAGGGGAATCGAAGAAGTTGAATGATTCCTTCTTCTTGAAAAATTCCCTTTTCCACAAGCTTGAACGCTTTTAAGGCAGCCCCTTCTTCCCATATAGATTTGGAAAAAGGTGGCATGCTTCCAGGAGTAATACCCCCAATCTCTGCATGATGCCCTCTACTCGCCACAAAAAACACCAGCCTTCCATTATCAAATACAGGTGTAATAACAGTTATATCAGGAAGATGACTACCTCCGGCACAAGGATGATTGGTGACCAAAACATCTCCTTCATTCAAGTTGTCACCCCAGTAGTTGATCTGCCACCGGACAGTACTGGACATAGCTCCTAAATGCACAGGGACATGAGGGGCATTGGCAACTAGTCCCCCATCAGGTCCAAAGAGGGCACAAGAGAAATCTAGCCGCTCCTTGATATTGGTTGATATAGAAGTTCTCTGCAGGGTCCTTCCCATCTGTTCGGCTATACCCATAAATCTATGATTGAAGATTGAGAGCTGCACAACATTAGCAACTTTGTCCGCTACTTTCACGGTGCTTGGAGTAGAGTCAATTTCAATTCTAATGTTACCATATTTGGTTATTATAGCTTTACAGTTAGGTTCTACTATCACAGTACTATTCCCATTCATTATTATTGCCGGGCCAGGCATGATATGCCCATACCCGAGTTTCTCAAGCTTGTATAGAGGTGTTTCCTGCCACCCATTCCCAAAATAAACCTTGTAATTACCTTCAACTTTAGGAGAACATGAGGTAGGTTCCAGAGGCAGGGGCTTCAATATATTAGTGACTCCTACCCCACGAACCCTAACATCACATATTAGGATATTCCTATTCAGTAATTTAAAACCATACTCCTGCTGGAATAGTTCCACAAAGTCGCTATCATAGTTACATCCTCTCCCATCTTCAGAAATTCGTTTCTTAACCATGATTGAGGTGTCTGTACCTTCATATCTCAAATTCAGATATGTCTCGGTTGTCATGTTTTCATCTTTAAAACCTTGATCTTGCAGCTTCTTCTTTACTTGAGTCAATAAAGTAGCTTCCCTGTGAGAGGCCTCCTGGACAGATTTAAGATCGTAAACTGCAGAGTATGGTTCCTGTGCATCTTCTACAACATCTGCCAATCCCATCCCATACGCACTTAAGATTCCACAAAACCTGTGTATAAGTACTTCTTTCATACCCAATGATCTAGCAATTGCACAGGCATGCTGAGGCCCAGCACCTCCAAAGCAAGCAAGGGCATGGTTCCTTGTTTCATGGCCCTTCATCTCCGTTAATTGTCTTATCGGACGGCACATAGTCTCATTGGCAACATTTACAAATCCCAGTGCAATATCCTCCACTGTCATGTCCTTTGCAGATGGGTCCTGGCTTCTCCGGTAGGAATTTATTTGGCTTGCAAGGTTCACAAACTTGTCTCTTGTTTCCTTGATATCTAGAGGCTCATCTTCATGGGGCCCAAATATTGGTGGGAAATAATCAGGAATTACATATCCGAGAACTAAGTTTGCATCTGTAACTGCCAACTCCCCACCTTTCCGGTAACATACGGGACCAGGATGTGCACCCACTGATTCCGGTCCTACCCGGAAAGATCCAAACTGGAACTTCAACTTTGATCCACCACCAGCAGCTACTGTACTAATGTCAAGCTGAGGTGCTTGTATTATGGTACCTGCAATCTGGGTTTCCAGGACTTGTTCATAAGTCCCAGCATAACGGCTCACATCTGTAGATGTGCCACCCATGTCAAACCCAATGAGAGGTTTCTCAGTTTCAAGCCCAAAAAGTGTTTGTGAGTAACCCACAACCCCACCAGCAGGACCAGATAAAACAGCTTTATGCCCTGAAAATCGACTTTCTGGTGCAAGTCCACCATCAGATTGCATAAACAAAACATTCACCTTCTCCACCCCTTCATCGAATTTTGACATAAACCCTGTTAGATACTCTTTAATTACTGGCGTCAAATATGCATCAACACTAGCTGTTAGACCCCGAGGAACAGCTCGAACCATGGGTGTTAACGCTGAAGATAAGGACACATGTCTGAAGCCCAAATTCTCCGCTAGGCTTGCAACCGCTACTTCATGTTGTGGGTAAGTATATGAATGCATTAACACAACAGCCAAACTGCTAATGCCCTTCTTCAACAAACCTTGGAGTAACGGTTTCAAAGTTTCTACATCAATAGGCTTTACAACTCTAACCATCTCACCAGAAATCCCTTTAACTAATGATGGTGAAGAAGAATCTTCATTATCACGAGCAAGCTCAACTCTCTCATCAACTTCAACAACCTCCTCATAAAGGTTTGATGGTTTTGATACAGTGAGGTCAAATATCTTGGGACGAGCCTGGTTTCCAATCTGAAGCAAATCACGAAAACCCCGAGTCACACAAAGAGCAATCCTTTCCCCTTTTCTTTCCAAAAGTGCATTAGTTGCTACAGTTGTACCCATCCTTATCCACTCTATCTTATCAGTGGGAATTTTTGATGCACGGGAAATTTTCTTCCCCGTAAACTCTTCAAGAATCCTCCGAATTCCTTCGACAGGAGCATCTTCGTAGTTTGATGGATCTACAGACAAAAGTTTTAAAACCCGTCCATCAGGCTGACCTGGGATCTCAGCATAGACATCAGTGAAGGTTCCCCCTCTGTCAATGCAAAATCTGAGCTTGTTGTCATTGACACTCCTCATTTCGACGCTAACAGATTAGAGTTGAGAAAAACCTACAGATGAAAAACCAAACAGAACAAAATAGATATGATCAATTGCAATAATAAATTCCACATCAACAGAACCCCAAAGATCATAATGGACGGTGCATGCAATACAAACCTTCAGATGATAACGCAGGGTTTATATAATATACAAATAACAATATTCTGCAACTCCATAAACTTAGACTAAAAATAGTGAATATATTTGTGGGCTTATAATCCATTAAGCTTGAACTAATTACTAATCACAGCAGAGTGCATCACATCCTATTTTAACCCACTCAAAACAGCCACAACGAGAGACATACAAGTCCATCTAAAACTTATTTCAAATTTGAGTCCAAACTTGCCGATAACAAGTAACCGTCTGGAACCATAAACCAAAACCGAAGACACAATTTCCAAAGAAGTCAATCTAGATTTCCTTCCAGGAAATCATTCATCACATTTGACCGAATCCGCTAAGCAATATTCTGATTTGTGGACTCAACACAAATGGGAAATCCTGTAAAGAACTAGTATATAGTTGCTTTTAGTTTTAGTTTAGCTGATCTCAATCATTTCACTCGTCAATGTCATCACTTCCAACCTGCTTCCTAGCTTTCCACCATTTCTCCCTACTATCGCTGCTCCAGAGACCATATCTCCTTACTCACCCCTTGTACATTTTTGTAATAGTCCTAACGATTAACGAAATCCAACTCGTATTGTGATGGAAATTTAAGAATTAGAGAAAAATAAATCAACTTTCCCACATCCATATTTCCAAAAGCTACGAAATTCTAATAAAAAGTACGAAATATACAGAATCTACGAAACCAAGAACCAAAGCAGGAGAAAACGATAAACAATCAGAACCCATTTGTCAAACCTGACAAACTAAGGATACCCAGAAACTAAAACGATGAATTATCGAGAAATACTGAAGGTAATAAAGAGACGTACCCGTCTGGTATGTATGGCGTTGTCGAGGAAGAAATGGAGAGCAGATGCGTAAATCGTTCAGTCAACTAGGTGCACTTGAGTTGGAGCTGGCTAGGCGAGCACCAATGAACGAGATTTATTTGGGTCCCAAACTCGGTAAAGTCCATGTCTGCTGGGCCCAAGGAGCCTCTGCCAAGCCTGTGACTTGTGTGATTTGTTGACACATGTCTTTAACACCTAATCTGATAAAAATGGAAAATGCTAAAAAGCCATTCATTTTAGATCCGATAATGTTATTTCTGTTTCAGTCCTATTACATTTATTATATTAGGAATATGATTGTGTAAATTCAATGTATTTAGAAATATTTTAGAATATTCTTTTTAGTAGTTAATATCCTAGTAGTGTTGTAATCTTAAAAGGGTAATGATTTAACCTATTATACTACTATAAATAAAGGCACAATGAGGTGATACAACACACACTTCAGAATTATATATCTCTCTCTTCTCTCTCTTCTCTCTCTTGCCACCGGCCCTCTCCCTCTCTAGTCCTAAATGCAGTTCAGTAAATTAGGTCTACAACATGTTATCAGCACGCTCTTACCAGAAACTAAGGAATTGAAGGATCGTGGATGAGGCTTTCTTCTACAACATCAAAGGCTTTCAATTATTTTCTGCCAATCAGGTTCTTTTAAAATAAATTAAGATATTTGAAATGACCTTGAAGCATGAAAACATTCCTCATGATGCATGAACCCCTTATATTTATAATTTCCTTTCAATTATATATATATATATATATATATATATATTATATGTGTTCATATATTTTGCAATACGATTTATGTTATAGGGAATTTGTGAGTCAAATCATCGAAATTAATTTACAAGTAATTAGGGTTTTTAACCCTAGAATTCGAAAAAAATCTAGGATTTTTTGTAGTTGGGTCGCAGCTCCACGCTACATCGCCGAGCCACGCCACAGCTAGGAACGGCGTCGTTTCAACGCCATGGACCGCTCGCAGTAGCCCTATGGGCTTACTGCCATTGCACTGCAACCAGGCCTCGGCCTAGGTTGGTTTATGAGTCCACTCAAGCAGGCCAGCAAGCCTTTGCTGAGCTCTGTCCTTGTCTCGGCCCATCAAGCCAGCAAGCTTTGCTTGCTGGGCTCACCATTTGTCTCGGCCTGCAGTCACCAAAGCCAGCCTATGTGGCTAGGCTTGCCTAGAACCGGCCCGCAACGAAACCAGCTCTCGCTGGGCTTCGCGCGCACCTATCCCAGGCCAGCTCCGTGCTAGGCCTGCACCCACACCTTATGTGGCCCACAAACCAACAACTTTGCTATTGGGCCTGTCCCAGACACATGGCCTATGGCCTGCAGCCATGATTGGGTTGTTCTGCAGCCAACCCATGGCCCATTAAACCCTTTTTGAGGCTTTGATCCTCACACGACACCTAAGCCCACCGAGGTTGGGCTATAATTTTAACCCGAATGTTATTATTATTTTTGCTTCTACGATCAAACCTGAATAGTTACGCTCTATTGAATTAATTAAAGTGACCAGTAGTTCATTAATCTGATAATTAATCCAAAATTATTGACTTAAAGTTCACTTTTTGGCAATTAACCATTCAATAAATTATTTCATTTCTTTGAACCGTTGACTATCTTTCATAGTCCCGATGCACTCACACTTGGGTTCTTGAAGCAATCCACAATTCACTACATTTTATTGTATATTGTCTTCTGTGTTCTTGCAGGTACCCTTATATATGAACCGAACGTTCATAACTAAATCGAACCTGTAGTTTCGAATTTAGCCCATTTGAAATCCGCAGTTTTCATTCAAAACTTACCACATGAAACCCGTACTTTCATGCTTAAATTAAACCAATACATGTCTATAGAACCCCCCATGTTTTACTATATATGTATATGGTTTTCCATACGAGTAACCACGTTTTGTTGTATCCTCTGTTTTAGGGACATGTCAAACTTGAACAAGCTTGATTTCACCGCTCTGGAAGAAACTACCTAAAGTGGGTTCAAGACGTGAAGCTTCATTTTACCGCATAGAGTCTTAAAGCTACTATCGAGGAACCTATCGACGATGAACCCATCGACGAAGCTCAGAAAGCTACTGCTATGATCTTCATCCGTAGACACATCCATGATGCATTGCAGACCGAGTACCTCGCAGAGAAGGATCCACGTACACTCTGGCTCACTTTGGCCGATCGCTTCGATCACCAAAATGACATTTACTTGTCTGAAGCAAGACACGACTGTCATCATTTACGCTTCCAAGACTTTAAGTATGTGAATGAATACAACTCTAAAGTTTGTAGAATGTGTTTTACTTCTTGCTGAAAAGAAGAACCAGTTTTTTATGAAGAATTATCAAGCTCGACCCACTGGCTTAAACGTTCCGCTTGAAGCGCATGCGACTAATTCTAGCAGCCACAACTGACGGAAACCCGGTCGTGGCCGTGGTAATGGGCAGCAAGCCCCACCATGGGCCCAAGGTCAACAAAACAGAGGCCTACCCAAGGGAGAAAATTTGACCCAGAAGCGCCAACCCCTTGTACATAAGGCCCTAAACTTCAAGAACAAGAGAAAAGCTACCGTTCAATCAACTTCCACTGAACTGGACATGTATGCCGAGCTACTCCCGAGGCTATTGTCAAGTATCACTCCCAACGTGAAACTAACTTTGTGCATGTAGAACATCTCGAAGATATTACTACAACTCGGGAGGTTTCAAATTTTCAGGAGGCATCCACTCCATGGAAGAATAAAGTTTTATTTTTCTAAGACATGTTAGGGCATTTTTACACCCTTAGTGGCCGAACCCCTCCTTTAAAATTTGGGTTTATGGTTTAATTTTTGGACAATTTTTCTAAGTCTTTGGAATTATTTGTTTGGATTGGTTTGTTTTGAATTAATAATTATTTTATGGATATTTTTCTATGTGCCAATAATGCCGCCACTACGTACCAAAATGGGTCATCAGAGAAAAATGGGAATCTATGTTGGTTATGATTCGCCATCAATTATTTTCTACTTAGAGCCCTTGACAGGAGATCTCTTTACCGCACGTTTTGCGGATTATCACTTCGACGAGACAGTCTTCCCGTCATTAGGGAGAGATAAGATCACTAATGTTCCCGTAGAACGCCACGAATTGTTGTGGATTACTCCTACTGTGTCTCATTTAGATTCCCGCACCCCTTAGTCTAAAAGTGAAATGCGACGTATTTTAGATCTTCAGAGCATCGCTCAAAACATGCCAGATGCTTTTACTGATCGCATATACCTGCTGCAAATGCATCTGCAAGGATGGATGTACTCAACATAGGCCGTATCACCATCTTGGAAGGCCGGATAGTCCCCGAAGGTGGGGTAGCATCAGTTCCCACGCGGCCCGATACACTAATGGCTAGCCAATCATTTACTCATACCCTGAAGCGTAGCAGACACTCTGGTTCAAAGGATTACAACCCCGAAAGAAGAAAACGGCACAAACTAGTAACCCTGGTCTAAATCCGAGCATTGCTTACTCATTTGTTCCAACGCATGAAGTTATTCTAGATTACGGTGATGTCTTAGATGAGACATATTGGCCTCCCGAGAATCGTGAGATTTCGGTCCATTACGTAGTATTGGATGAAGTTTGGAATCGAAATGAAATGATTGTTGATGATGCGTTCGCGTATACAGTTGCTTCCGACATCATGCTTATCGATGACATTGAACCACATTCCTTTGATGAATGTTGACGTAGAACGGATTGGTTAAACTGGAAACAAGCAATCAAGGTCGAACTTAATTCACTTACGAAACGTAAGGTGTTTAGGCCTGTAGCTCATACTCCACCATATGTGAAGCTTGTGGGCTATAAGTGGGTTTTTGTGAGGAAGCGTAATGAGAAGAATGAAATAGTGCGATAAAAAGCACGCCTCATAGCGCAAGACTTCTCTCAAAGCATGCCTCATAGCTCAAGACTTCTCTCAACGCCCTGGGATTGATTACGAGAAGACATATTCCCCTATAATGGACGTCATAACGTTCTACTACCTTATCAGTTTGGTAGTTTCTGAAAAAATGAATATGCAGTTTATGGACATGGTTACCACGTATCTCTATGGGGATCTAGATACGGAAATCTATATGAAAGTTTCAGATGGACTTGCATTGACTGGTTCAAATAGTTCTAGACTATGGAACACTCTCTTGATTAGATTATGGAGATCATTCTATGAATTGAAACAATCTGGGCGGATGTGGTATAACCGTCTAAGTGAATATTTGACAAGTCAGGGTTACGTGAACAACGAACTATGCCCATGCGTGTTCATAAAGAAGTCAGATTCCGGATTTGCAATCGTTGCAAATTATGTCGACGACATGAACCTCATCGAGAACTCCGCAAAGCTTGAGGAAATTGTCGTTTACTAGAAATCGAAATTTGAGATGAAAGATCTTGGGAAAACTCGATATTGTCTCTGCCTGGAGATCGAGCATTGTTCGGATGGAATCCTAGTACATCAATCGAACTACACCCAAAATGTGTTGCGACGTTTTAATGAGGATAAAGCAAAGTTTTCAAGTACTCCTATGGTTGTTCGGACTCTAGATGCTAAACGAGATCCTTTCCGTCCCAAGGAGGATGAGGAAGAGATTTGGAGCCTGAAGTTCCATACCTAAGTGCAATTGGTGTTTTATTGTATTTGGCCCAATGGACTAGACCTGACATCTCCTTCGCTGTTAATCTTTTGGCTAGATACAGCAACGTGCCTATATGCAGACATTGAAATGGTATTAAAGACATTTTTCGCTACCTTAAGGGTATGACAGATTTGGGCTTGTTCTACTACCATGAATTATCGAGAGGAGCCGCCACCCTTCTCGGTCCTCGGGTTGATTCCTGCCTCGTTGGTTAGGCAAATGCTTGTTATCTGTCTGACCCACATAGGGCACGTTCTTAAATGGGCTATGTCTTTACCGTTGGAGACACTGCTATATCTTGGAGGTCTACCAAGCAAACACTAGTTGCGACTTCTTCAAACCATGCTGAGATTCTCGCCCTGCATGAAGCATTGTATGAGTGCTTTTGGTTGAGAACAGTCATGGAACATATTCGAAGCACTAGTGGTCTTACGTCTGTCGTTGACCTTCCTATGACGATTTTTGAAGACAATGCAACATGTATCGAACAGTTAAAGAAGAGATACATCAAGGGAGACAACACCAAACACATAGCGCCAAAGTTCTTTTATTCTCACCAACAACAACAGCGTCAGAACATTGAAGTCAAGCAAATCCGTTCCTAGGACAACCTAGCCGATCTCTTCACCAAGTCATTACCTAAGTTTACTTTTCAGAAGCTCGTCCAAGGAATCATTATGCGTAAATTGTACTAGTTGAATTGCTTGTAGTTCTCTTATTTGGAAGTTATGTCTAACTCAGGGGGAGTATCTAAAAACATACTCACCTGATCTTAATGTACTCTTTTTCCTACGATTAGGAGCATTTTTTTCATTGGGTTTTTGCTACCTAATGAGGTTTTAATGAAACACCCATCCTGGGATGATCATACTCCGTTAAGTTCACTACTTTCGTCCTATTTGATGTTTGTTTTAGACATTATGCATACTTCTCACTTTTCTCCTTAGTCTATGGGTTTTTACCTACCTTAGGTTTTACCATAGCGAGGTTTTGTAGTTTTACTACCCACGCATACTTTCTTTTAAATTTGAGACTCACATTCACCCGCTGTATCGACGACTTCATCAACTGATCTACCTCATCTACTGAAGATCTGATGCAATGTTTTGTTTGAGTATTTACATACTCAAGGGGGAGTGTTGCAGTCCTATTAGTTTAGGAATGTGATTATGTAAATCCTAATGTATGTAGGGATATCTTGGAATATTCCTTTTAGTAGTTAATATCCTATTAGAATTGTAATCCCAAAAGGGTAAGGATTTAACCTATCTTACTACTATAAATAAAGGCATAATGGGGTGATACAACAAACACCTCAAAATTACATATCTCTCTTCTCTCTCTTGCCGCCGGCCTTCTTCTTCTCTAGTCCTAAATACAATTTGGTAAATTAGGCCTACAACAATTTTTACCATATATTTGTATCACTATTTTATATCATCAAGAAAATAACTTGGACTATTAGGCAATCAAATTTCCCAACCGCCCCAAAACCCCTCCAGCCTCACCCAATCAACTAGGCTCTAAGGGGTCTCGACTCCACACACGGGCTCAAATCACCTAGCCCACTCAATGAGTGGATCGGACGTTAGCCTAGTGTCAACCACATGAACCTTTTTTTTTTGGCGAGGCGTGTGCGTTATAAGCGCAAATTCTGGCGATTGAGCCGACACAAATACAGAGATGGGGACTGCGCTGCAGGCATACTTAGCTGATTACGGGTGGAGGTGACATGGCTTTGTTTGGGCCCTTGGATTTCCAAAGGCTATATTTCTAGGCCATTGTATTTCTAACGGTTAAAAAAAAATTGAATTTAAAAAATAACGGCTAGTACACGTGGCAAATTCTGGGTCGTGAGGGTTTTTCCTTGAAAGAACAAACTTAATTAAAAAAGAAAGGAAAAATCAGAAGAAAAAAAAATCCTATTGTGCCAATTTCATTATCTTCCATAATTTGAACATGAACATTAGCACACTCAAACATCCACACCAAAAAGAATAATAAAAAAAACATTAACAAAACTTGAAAAGAAAAAAAAAGTCAAATTATTCAACCATTCTCCAGTAACAAATTCAAAACATTGAGTCAATTTGAATTAGAACTCCAAAGGTTTTTAGCCTATCGTGAGCATGTGGTATGAGTTAAGGAAGTGGGGGAGTGAGCAATACTACTAGACTGTAGTAAGAGCATCCTAAATGGGAGCTCTATCCTCCATGAGGCTACCATATTTGAAGCCCTAGTGAGAAATTTCATCTCCAATGGGACGGAAAAGGGGGCTAACATCCACCACAAGGGCTAACAACTTCCTTTCTTGGATAGCAAAAAGCATCTAGCCCCAAAAATTAGTGGGACCCACATAAAAAATGGAGCCCATACTTATTTTTTTGTTATTTTTAATTCAAAAATGGAGCCCATCATGTATCATATGATGCAATAGCTTTGAGGACAATGGTTGGGTGTCCTTTGTGTCCAGTATAAGCACCATGGTATGCTACTGGACATTTGTTCCAATCCCAATACATGCAATCTAGGCTCCCAAGCAAACCAGGAAACCCCCACTCCTTAGCTTTTCTCAAAAGTCCTTGCAAGTCACCCTTCGTCGGTTTACGAAGATATTCTGGTCCATAGACATCGTTGATGGAATGACAGAACTTCTTGCAAGACTCTAAAGTTGTTGTCTTTGGTTTCGGAGAATGTGCCAATTAGAGAAATAAACCAACAAATGAGATTGAGATAAGATAATTCAATCCAGTGGTTGTCATGAAGTGAAATCTTATCTTATCTGATTGCATAGAACAAACAAACGGATGAGATTGAGATAAGATAACCTAATCCGACGGTACATAAGTGAAGAAATCTAACTTTGTCAGAATTGAATTTTTTTAGGTTCAAAAGTTCATTAAAAGAAATTTAAGATAACATATCTAAAAGTCAATTTAAGAAAAATTAAGATAAAAATACATTTATTGCGTAATCAAATTACTACATAAATAAATATGGAAACTAATGAAAACATCCAAAAAGGTTTCCTTTTAATCACCAGGACAAAATAATTTGATAATACCCAAATTGGGCATGGGAAAAAAGACAAGGAAGATAAAGCATTTCAGAAAGATCACATGCATGTTCAAAACAAAAGTAAAAAATGGGCTCCAGGCGACAGCCATGCAGCAAGCTCACATGCATTTATCAAGATAAAGCAAAAGAAGACAAGCAAGTTCACATGCAAAGCAAAAGAAGACAAATAAGTCAGACCACGTTTCAGAAACAGTGCTGACAATTTCAGCAACAGCAGAAGATGACAAGTACCAATGAGATGTCCATACCATTCATTTGTAAAGATTTTAATTTTTTATATCAGAGTATCCTCATTTAGTCTATATAAAAGGAGTTCCATTCATTGTAAACACACACCATCCACACACCATACTTCAATCCCCATACACTTAAGCATCTGAAACCTTCCTAGCATTCTTTGTAAACACTTCTCTGTGTAAACATTCTATATATCAATAAAAGTTCAAGTGTACAGATTCAAGCAATCTCCAAGTCTTAAGTGAGTTTTCTTTTCTTTCTTTAGTGTGTTTGTTTGATTGGACTTATAGTCCAAAACAAGGAAACACTATTGTAGTTATATTATTAACATGCTAAATTGATGATCATACTTTGTTCGAGCACTCTGTTATAGTTGAATGCTTGCCATACAAATAACTAGACATCAACCAGGGTACCTCTGAGTTCTTCGTACCTCTGAGTTCAGCCGTTAAGGCCTTATACCTGCATTGTGAGTGGCCGTCATGCTGAAACATGTCAAATTCCATGTGCAAGGTTTTATGTCTAGTTGTTATAATGGCCATTCGACTATTTTACCTGCATTGTGAGTGGTAGTCATGCTGAAACATGTCGAGTTCCATGTGCAAGGTTTTATGTCTAGTTGTTATAATGGTCATCCAACTATATAACCGGGTTTGCTTTATGAATTTGGTATCAGAGCCAAGTTTATCATTTTAATAGTATAATTATAATAGTAAAGTACCTTGAGGACGGAAGTTATTAACACAACTGATATCACACTTGTTTAATTTTGTATGAATAACAGATATTATTGTCCTTGTAGACCTTGTCAACCACGACAACCAGGTATTTATTGTCCCAGACACCCAACTATAACTAGCATAAAGAGAAGATTAGCATATATATACAAAAGAATTAGCAGGATTTTGAAGAAGGAGAAGTTTTATCTTGGTTATCTTGAACATCTTTCTTTTATTTGTAAATATAATAACAGAGAAGTGCAGCATAGAGTTTTAGAAGCAAAAAGAGCAACAGTTCAAACGTTAGAAACCCTGAGAGAAGAAAGAGAGTTTCTAAGAAACCAGTTAGCCGTAACTTTAGAGAAAGGTAGATTGTAGTTTATGATAGATTATCTTAATTTAGAAATTAGCGAACCACAAAAAATAAAAATAACCTTACACCAAAATAGTTTAGTTAGTTATTTTCCATTGAGAAAGTATAATCATATTTTGCATAGTGAAGAAAATCCACAAGTCAATAGTATTGTAAATCTTATTATTAGTCAAGCAGAAAATATAAAATTAGAAAATAATAAGCATAATCATTTGTTAAACCAATTGTTAAAGCATTTTCAGAAAAATTCTATAAAAACAATTAGACAAAATTTAGATTATAGGGTAAATTACAAAAAACTACCTCAACTATTGGGGTCACGACAGTTTCATACCCCATCTTTTAAAATTGACAATGTCATACCGCATCTTACGAATTTGTGACAATGTCATACCTCCGTCAATTTTTCTGTTAGTTTTTCTGTCAAGTGCTGACGTGGCTTGATTCGGAGCCCACTTTCTATTAAAAAATTAATAAAATATTATTAAAAACTAAAAAAAATATTAAAATAATAAAAAAAAGTAAAATGTAAAAAAAAAAAAAAAAAGCCCTCAGTCTTCCCTTTCTCTCCCTCCCTCTCTTCCCCATCTTCTTCCTTGCTAACACAGAGAGAGAAGAAAAAAAATAAAAATTTGAAAACCCACCCCTAACCCCACCCCCCCTCCCGGTAGAAGGAGGAAGAACCGAAGAAGAAGAAGGAGGAGGAGACAAAAAAAAAAAAACCCCAAACTGCAACCAAGAAGAAGGAAGGAGGAAGAAGGGAAAAAAAAAAATTAAAACCCCCCTCCTGCGGAAGAAGAAGGAGAAGGAGAAGGAGAAAAGAAACCACCCCCTTCTTTTCCCTCTACCTGCAACCCAGAAACCAAAAAAAAAAAAAAAAAAAAAATGGAACCTAGTTTCGGCCCAAGAAGGTGGAGGAGGGAGGAGGAGGAGAAGAAGAACCAAAAAAAAAAAAAAAAATTGAACACCTAGTTTCGGCCTAAGAAGAGAGAAGAAGAAGAACAAAAAAAAAAAAAAAAAAAAAAAAATTTCATACACCCAGTTTCGGCCAAGAAGAAAAGAAGGAGAGAGAAGGAAAAATATTTTTTTTTGTTTTTTTATTCTTAATTTTTTAATATTTAATTATTAAAAATATATTTAATTATTTTTTAATCCAGCTGGATTATTGAGTGGTCCCCGTTTCTAGCCACGTCAGCACTTAACAGAAAAATTGACCGAGGTATGACATTGTCACAAATTCGTAAGATGCTGTATGACATTGTCAATTTTAAAAAATGAGGTATGAAACTGTCGTGACCCCAATAGTTGAGGTAGTTTTGTGTAATTTACCCTAGATTATATTACATCTCAGTTATAAGATAATAATAAAAATATTTAAAAGTTTCCTAGCAAAAGAGAGATAAAAGAGCTTATTGACCTCATAGATAGTAAGCCTAAGCAAGTAGAACTTAGATCATTAGCAATAGTTGAGCAATTAAAATTAGAAGTTTAAAAAATTCAATTAGTGCAAAAAGAGTTGAGTGAACAGGTAGATAAGTTGCATAATAAAATAGATAAATTATTAGTTTAATGACCGATTCTAGAACTAGTAGAAAATATATCCAAGCTTTGAAAGAAATTAGTAAGTTAGATAAAGAATCAGTAGGTTTAACAGATTTTTCAACACAAGTAGCTAGTAGTAATATTCTCATTAGGCAAAATAATTTAATTATTCAATTAGTTTTAAGTTTGGCTGAAAAATTAGATCAAGTTGAAGAAAAAATAGCAGAAATAAATCAAATTTTACGTAACGCATCTTCATCACTTCCACCATCTTTGTTAGAAAAATTAGAAAATTTAACTTGAAATACAAATAATCATATTAGAAGACCTAAGATAAATCCTTTTGATAATAGAAAATGGTACTCTTTAGGAGAAAAGGAAAAGAAGTAGTTAGAACTGAAGAATGAAGAAGAAGCATAAGAATTTATTAGAAGAGGATTTGAGAAAACACAGAAAAATAAATATAATTTGTACCAATTAGGTTTATTTGAAAATAACAGTAGAATTGTAAGTAGCATCTGTCAACATGGAGTTAGTTGTATTGATAAAGAAGTTATACTTAATTTACTTAGTAAAGAATCAGTTACTCATTTAAGAAAATCACATTTTAGTCAAATTCATTTAGGAGCAATATTAATTAGAATAGCAGGATTAACCAGAGCATAAATAGGCACAAAAGCTTTAGTATACATATATGATGACAGATGGGATAATCACCAACAAGCAGCAATAGCAACAGCTGAAGTAGACTTAAGTTCTAACTTAGTAGCCATAGGATGTATTCCAAATTATGTTATGACAATAAACGAATTTAGTAAATATATTAAAGTAAGCATAAGAACAAAGAATTATAATATGAAAGGAAAGTATAAAAATTTGTGTATTAGTTTAATGTATATTGGTCAAGTGTCTGATAAATATAATCATAAGTTTAATTTAGAATTTCAAAATTTAGTTCAAACATTTGGTAGTGAACATATAAATATGATAGAAGCAAAACCCGTAGATAATAGTTTTTTTAGAGTAGCAAGAAATAGACAACCAAATAGAGTACAAATATATGAAACTAGTACAAGTAAACTAGTACAAATATATGAAACCAGATAGAGAACAATTGAGAGATGGGAAAAATGTTACGTACATGCAGCATTAATGTTAGATTTTAGTAATTCATAAAATATTTTAGATTACTTTGAGCATACTTTATGTGAGATCTCACATCGCTCAGGGGTGTGGATCCTGTAAGCCTTATATGTATATTCCCATCTCTACCTAGCACGAGGCCTTTTGGGAGCACACTGGCTTCGGGTTCCGTAGGAACTCCGAAGTTAAGCGAGTAGCGCGCGAGAGCAATCCCATGATGGGCGACCCACTGGGAAGTTCTGCTCGCGTGAGTTCCCAAAAATAAAACTGTGAGGGTGTGGCTGGGGCCCAAAGCAGACAATATGGTGCTACGGCGGAGTCGAGCCTGGGATGTGGTGGGGGCCCGGGCTGGGATGTGACAATTTGGTATCAGAGCTAATCCCTGGCCGGAAGTGTACCGACGAGGACGTTGGGCCCTTAAGGGTGGTGGATTGTGAGATCCCACATCGCCCAGGGTTGTGGATCCTATAAGCCTTATATGTATATTCCCATCTCTACCTAGCACGAGGCCTTTTGGGAGCTCACTGGCTTCGGGTTCCATAGGAACTCCAAGGTTAAGCGAGTAGCGCGCGAGAGCAATCCTATGATGGGTGACCCATTGTGAAGTTTTGCTCGCGTGAGTTCCCAGAAATAAAACCGTGAGGGCATGGCCAGGGCCCAAAGCGGACAATATCGTGCTACGGCGGAGTCGAGCATAGGATGTGATGGGGGCCCGGGCCGAGATGTGACAACTGTATATTTAGTATTTGTCCTGCTGGACTGCACTTAGGCTAATTATGCTCTGATTATGTGTTTTTACACTTAACTCTCGACACTTGCATTTATAGGTTTATTTAGTAAGTTTGCTAGGTTGGTTTTTATTTACTCACATTCTTATCTTTTTATCATTTCCGCACTACGCACATGGCTACGTCACCCTCACGTGACGGCCAGCACGCCTTGATTTAGGTCAGGGTGTGTCAACAGTACCAAGAAGTAGACCTACAACAACTAAGGTTTGTCAAAACCACCATACACTCAACGTGAACCACCAGTAAGCTACCTGGAGGGGCGCAAAAACAGAAAGTGTGAGTGGGCAAAAACAAAGGTTTTCAAAAACATTCTTTTTCTCAAAAGTTCTAACCCCTCGCTGAAAAACCTATATAATTTTCCCAGAAAGTAGAACATATATATAAATATGTATGTATCTCAAAGTCATCATCAAACTCAATATCAAAACAATATGCCATGCTATGTATCATCAGAGTAATCGAATCAACCAGGTATAACAAGCAATATATGAAAGAATGCATCAACGATGAATGAAAATGTATCAGCCGGATCCACCTAAGGTGGCCTGTACGGCTGAATCCATAGCTCATCTAATATGCCTGCACACGAGTCGGAACCACCTAATGTGGTCTGTACGACAGGGCTAGGTGTAATATATAAGGGTGGGTTCAAAAAACCGAAAATCGAAAATCGAAAAAAACCGAAAACCAAACTGAACCGAAACCGAAAAAATCGAACCGAACGAAAAAACCGAACCGAATTGAAAAAACCGAACCGAACCGAATTCTTTTGGTTCGGTTTCGGTTTCAGTAGTCTAGAAACTGAACCGAACCGAACCGAATTAATTAAATTAATATATTTTTATTTCATTTAATAGGGTTTAGGTAGTGGCAGGGATAATGCAACGAGGAACCAAACAAAAACACTAAGCTTTGAGTGATTTTGTATATATGTTATGATTCTTTTGGCCTATCGGTTTTGTAGATGCAGCGTGACTTCCCATGAATTTGATGACATGAATGAACATTAGTTGGACCTATGTAGTTTATTATGGGTAAACTGGTATGTTGCCATGTCGTCTAAATGAAAGATGTAAATATGCAGTTACCATGCTTTAAAATGACTTGTTAATTTGCTCTAATGATCTGTTTCTAATCTATCTTTCAATTGAATCTTCATCATTGATCCGAGTTCTTCTGTGGCTTCGAAGGTTTTGCAAGAGTTCTAATTTAACATGTTTGGCTTGTTGTAGGTCATATTATTGCAAGAAAAGAACATTTAGAGACTTAATGAGCTTGTTCGTAGTCTTCGAGAACAGTTGGAACAGTTGGTACAATATTAAAAAAAGCCTTTAGAAACTCTAAACCCTAACCTATTATTTCTCCCCCTTCTTTTCTTTCACTCTATTTGGAATGCTTATGTTATGATTGTGTTGAAGATATTAAAATTTTGAATTTCAATTTTTTTCATTTTTGAAAAAAAAAAACCGAAACCGAACCGAAAAAAACCGAACCGAAAAAAAACCGAACAAAAAAAACTGAAAAAAATGAACCGAACCGAAATTCGGTTCGGTTTCAGTTTTGGCAAAAAAACGGAACCGATTTGAACGGAACCCAGCCCTAGTAATATATACGCTCAAGTGCTACGATCACGTGAAGGTTGTGCGAGTACTCGCGGGTCACCTACATGTCGAAACCACCTAATGTGGTATGTACGACAAGACTGTGCACCTAACTTGGATCCAAGATGAGCGTGTGGTACGGGAGGTGAACATCACGAGAAGGACTATGCCCTGACCATGGAGGACTATGCCCTGACCACGGGCGAGAGCACTAACACCGGGGTGCAGGTTAATAAGCTCTAAATGCGTCTATAATGAAATCAATAACATGTAACTTACCATCCAAAGCATACCAACTTACCTGAGACTTACCTTAGCGTCCACAGCACCGTCAATAATAATATTAAATATGAAATGTACTTTCTAAAATAATAAATGTGTACCATGGCAATTTAATGAATAAAACTCTTTAAATACGTTTTCTGGGAAAAACGCAATGCATATATACATATATATAAAAACAAATGCCCACTCACAGGTATGTGGAAGGGTCGTAACCCCCGAGCCTTGCCTGACTGCGCTCGTCCTCCGCGTAGGTCTCACATATATGCGAAACAACTATATAAACATTATTTATAAGCACATAACCAACAATAGGTAATAACTTATCATACATTACTCAATTGGGGTGTTTGAATATACCAACGTGACCTACTCAACCCCACGAACATCCCCATATTTTTAGAAAAAAATTTCGAGTCCACACGCGCCCTCACGCGCCGGCCAAAGTACGGCCACACGCAGGCACGTGCCTGGCACAGGGGATGGAAAATGTAACAGCGTTAGGGAATATTTCGTTAAAATACAGAATATTCTGTTTCTTTTGACTGACGCCGTTAGAATATTCCGTCAAACCTTCTTCCTCGGTAGGTCATCGGATTCCGGCGCTGGTGACCTCTGCGGTTGCCGGTTTCTGGAAAATTTTCTAAACACTATATCTCACTCATTTCTTCACCATTTTTCATGAAACTTGAACCAAAATGAAGCTTAGGACCTAAAGAACAAATCCTTACCAATTTGGAGGCCTAAAATCCACGGGAAACTCGCCGTGAAACTTCAACAACTCCGGCCACCTCTGCAACCTTGAAAAACACACATAAACCGACGTTAAAACTAGTCCAAAACTATTCTAACATGCTAGAGAGACCAAATAAATACCTTCTTGAGCCTTAAAACTCTATGAAAGACTCACGATCACAACAGAGTCACTGAACCCTCGTCAGAAGTCTCTAGTTCTCAGGGTTTTCTAAGGTGCTACGAACAACCAAGGGTATGGTTGTGCTCAGAAGCTTGCAAGGAACACAAATAAGGTCTTAAAGGGTTCGATCTGTGAGTGGAAGTGGAAGTTTGCAAGTTGTCCGTACATTGTACGGACATGGAGATATAGAGAGAGAGAGAGAGATAGAGGTGATGTCTGCTTGTGTGTGTACATGTGGTATGTGTGTGTGAGACTTGGTCCAGATTGGGCAAGAAGATAGTAACAAGGCCCTACTTGGGCCACTAAGACTTGCCAAAAATGTCAAATAACCCTAAGTTTCTAATTAGTTCCCAAAAGCTTGGAATTAAGGTAATTGGCGCAAATTTAAAAGAAACAATAGGATTGGGTCATTTTCCTTAGCCCAATCACGCAAACACAAACCAATGCTCAAGGGCAATTAAGTCAATTCACGTCATCGAGGATAAAAATATATAAAATTTCGGGACGGGCTGTCACACTTTAGATGGTTTAGTTTTTTATTATTTTCAGTCATGGAAAGTTCAAAATCCAGAACATCATCAGGTAGCTAAAATGCATTTTAATATTGATGGTTTTGCTACTTTGATTAAACAAGAATTTTTAGATCATAATAGGTTAGATGGTAGAAGCAAACAAGAACAAATAAGAGCAATTAGAAATTTAGAACAATTACAAATTTGTGATTTACAGTATATAGTTGAGTATATTACAAATTTCTTTAAATATTTAAGAAGAACAGGTAGAATTAGTGATATTAATTTATTAGATACTAATATGACAAAAACAAAAGGACCAATATGAGAAAAGATTTGGAATGCATGGCAAAAGCATCCAAAGTAAAATGATATTGCAATAGGACCTAGAATTCAACGTGTATATGACATACTTAGATAGGAATGTAGCCAAATAAAAGCTAAGAGACAAATTATGAAACAATTTTATATGAGTTGTAAAAATATAGATTTACCACAACAGTATGGTTGTCATAAGAAAAATAAGCATAAGAAAATATACAAAAAGAAATATAAGTCATATAAACCATACAAACAATATAAGAATTTTAACATAAGATCTTCAAGAACATATAGGAAGAGAAAATATATTCCAAAAGAATTTAGGAAAATAAGTGGCAGACCTTGAATTAGAAAATATAAAGTACCAAAAGATAAGAATATTTGTAAATGTTATTTATGTGGAAAAGTTGGGCATATTAGACCTAAATGTCTAAAATTAGGAAAACAACCGAGAAATAAAGTACATTTGATGGAGTTGTTTAAGTTAGAAGAAGATGAAGATACACAATCAATATATAGTTTAAATGATTTAAGTGATAATGAGAATATTTATAGTATAGAGAGTATTAACATGATAGATTCAAATTCAGAAGATTCAAGTAGTTCAAATAGTGATTTAGAAGAGTATATGTGTGCATTCACAGAAGAACAACGTGAAGAAGAGTATAAATATATAAATTTAGGTTGGCCAGAAAAATGTCATAAGTGTAGTAAATTAGTTGCAAATAAATATTATAATACATATTCAATATTATGTGAGAAGTGTTATAGTAATAGGTTATTAGAAATTAATTCAGCAGAATCACAAGAAAGTACTGAAATATTAGGAAATATTGTTCATAGTATAGAAAAGCCAAAAAATAGTTCTTTAATTACCATAAATTGTGAAATAAAAATAGCGAAAGAACACAAAATACAAACAACAGTTATGATAGATATAGGAAGCACAAAGAGTGTCATAAGAGAAGAGTTAGTACCAGAAAAAAATAGATAAAAATGAGCAAAACCAATGAGAATAAACAGTTTGATGAGAGATCAGTTTATTTAACACATTGCATTAATAATGAGTATATTAAAGTAGAAAAACAACAATTTAATTTACCATTAACATTTGTTTCACCAGTAGGATCGTACCCATTCATTTTAGGTTTAAATTTTTTGAAAAGTTTGCAAGGTTTTTTATTTATGAATCCTAAAATAACATTTTTCAAAAGAGGTATCACAATAACGGACCAAAGTAATACTGTAGAAGCATACAAAAATATAAGTATAGAAGAGCCTAGTTGCCAAAATAGTTATTATTTAGAAAACTCAAATGAAAATGATGAGCATAATAATATAGAAGAGTTTGATGAAGAAATATTTGAACATGAGTGTTCAATTTTAGAAGAAGGAACCCGTATAAAACTATTATAGTTAGATAGACTAAAGAGTTTAGAAGAATTATTACAATTAGCAGAACAAACTAGAATCATATGAGAAGACCCACAGTTACATAGGAGTAAAAATAAAATATTAGCAAAATCAGATATAATTAATTCAGATTTAATCATTAAGACAACTGATATGCCTTGTAGTTTATTAGACAAACAAGAGTTTGAGCAGCAAATAAAAGAGTTGTTAAATTTAAAAGTAATTAGACCCTCCAAGTCTAGACATAGAACAACAACATTTGTTGTGAGAAAACATTTAGAGCTAAAGAGAGGTAAGACTAGAATATTTTATAATTACAAGAGATTAAATGATAATACATATGAAGATAATTATAAGTTACCAAATAAGGATGAGCTTATAAATAAAATTCAAGAGAGTAAATATTTTAGTAAATTTGATTGTAAATCAAGATTTTGGCAAATACAATTAGCAGAAGAATCAATTGAGTGGACAACTTTTACTTGTCTAGAATGACATTTTGAGTGGTTTGTTATGCCAGTTCACTACCACAAAAAAGGTCCTTTGGATACAAAATTAAGAACACAATGAGGGATTTGTGTCTATTTCCACAAAAAAAAAAATTAAAACAGTCCCCATTCAATAAAAGACACTCCATATTGTTCCCAATATCAAGAAAAATGGGCACAAACACATATTCTGACAACTTTGATAAAAAAAAAATGGACTCAAATGTATTATTGTGCCTGTAATTGACGTCTAAGGGCACAATTACTTGTTCTTATTATTTTTCATAAACTAATGGCCCCACACCCCACTTTCTCTCTTTCCCCTTAACCCACCCACACCCCATTTTCCCTTCTCATCTTTCTTTCCCTTCTCTCTCGTCTCTCTCTCCCTCCCTCAGACTCTCCAACCTGCATTCTCTGTGCAACCCCTCTTCTCTCTCTACCTTCCCCAGATTCGGTCCATCTCTCTCTCATATCTGCCTACCTCAGACTCCTTTCTCTTACCTCTGTCTCTCTCTCTCCAAGACTCCAACCCCCTTTCTATCTCTACCTTCGCCAGATTCGATTCAACTCTCTTCCTTTCCTAATCTCTCTCAAATCTAGGCTTTTCCGTCTGACACCTCGACGATCCGAGTTTTCTTGACTAGTGACGAGGTTCCTATGACCGTGCAAGCATCAACGGCGCTGGAGGAAGGACATGAAAGGCTGTGCAAATCCCCAGGAACTCTGCTTGCATGTTTGCTTTTTATGGGTTTTATTTTTTTTTTATTTTTTTTTTTGTAATTTTTTAACAAATTTTGATTTTTTTTGTATTTAATTCCGCAGGAAACTCTACTTCTCCTTAGTGCATTTGGTAAGTGATTCACTTTTTTTGCCCACTAATTATTTGGTTTTAGAGATGCATGTCAACATTTATATCTAATCTTACCACTGAGATACAAGTCTAGACTTAGGTTAGGTCCTTCGCACATAACTTAAATTATTAGTATTTGATTACTTTTACTTGGCTCATGGATTAGTTTTGCTGGTTTTATAGGTTTGTGACCAATGATTGTTTCAAAGCTTAATGTCAAGCATTACATTGGAAATCAGGATATACACATAAGGAGATGTTAGTCTTTGAATCAAAGATATTTTGACCATATAGTTATGTATAATGAGGAACAAAAATCAGAAAGCATTTATAATTCCAAGGCTATTGAGGAATTTGCTTTTAGTTAATCACTATATGAAGAGAACTGTTTGTATATTTTTCCAGGGTAGGTGAGCGTGGCTGATTTAAAAACAACATAACCTTTTTTATTATTTTCTGCTTGAAAATTATCATTTTTACACAAAACAAATAGTTGCTTATCTGACATACTTGCAAACTCATTTCACTTGTTACTTTGATAGCTTATTATTTTGTCTTACAATACAAGGTTAAAGTGTAAAACACATTAACGAATGGGAGAGGTATTAATAAATATCCTTTCATTTCCCACTTGTATCCAAACATGTAATTAACTCATGCTGAGCTTCAAATTTACTTGGATGATTACAGTCTTTTAGCTCTCCCATATGTAGAGTAGAATGAAAGTAGCTAATGTTAATTTGTTTTTGATAGAAAATTTCAATGGATGAGTTTCTGATGTCGGAATGTTTGACTTTACAACCTGGAGTAGAAGAGTGAGTTTCCAAATACAGAAAATTTACATGGATGATTGCACAATCTTTTAGCTCATATTTACCGACTCAAATTTCTTCTTGATAATTTTACTTTCTTCAAATATGAGTAGCGTAAACCAAACCCCATGGGCAAAACCCCTTTATCTGTACTCATTCAGTCATTTGTGGTATTATAGGAAACAAGATCTGAGACAAATTTGAAGAAACTTTGGAAGGAATATGGGTTAAGTGTTTATGTTTTTGCAATTCTGATTTCAGATTTAATTTATTATAATTTGAATATGTGGTTTAACATTTTCGAGGTCATTCATTTTTTGGGTGCAGTACATCTTAATTCTAAGAAGAATAGATTTGACTTTGTAAGTGCAGGTCTCGGATTGCTCTGCTCTCTCAGTGTAAGTACATCTCTGCATATCTTTATTTCCTCAGTTATATTTGACTTTGTTATGTTGAGTTGCCAAATAAAAGATATTGCACTACCTTTTCGATACTACATTAAATCTGGTACATGCGAAACATTAAATTTTGAGTGTTAATTATTAAACAGGGGCTGCATTTTAAATTTGTAAACATCCACAGTAATGGTTTGGGGCTTGATAATTGTACCAAATCTCTTTTAAGTTTGGGTAGACCTTTTTGTAGCTTTCTAAGTTTGGGTTTTTCTTGATGTGTACTTACGTGGTATGGGATTACTTTCCTTTGCAGGACTGGGTATTAAATAAAGCTTTGCCCTTTCAGATTAAGGTAAAGTTTGATTATATCTTATAGTTAATTTTGATGCCCATTGCAAGGTGTATAATTTTTTTTCATTACACTTATGTGTTCTATCAATTAAACTCCAAACCAACTACTAATCTCCTAAGTTCTTTAAATTCGGGTTTGTTATATGTTGTAGGAAATGGCATATTTTGAGATATTCTGCATCTTTCTTTCTTTAGTTCTTTACATTTGAAAGAGTGAGAATTATATCGTTGGGACTTTGGATTCTATTTTTATGTCCTAATTTGTGTGAGGATTGCTTGCCATCCATATAAGAATGTTACTAAAGTGTCAGGCAAAAGTCTTTATGTTTCAATCACAAACAAGTGCATGTATACATGGTAGAATTAGACCAATTAATCTGCGGGAGGAAGGATATACAAACAGCTCATAAGATAAAGATAAAGAATCATAATTTGAAAATTTGGAAGCCACTGCATACTCATTTCTTGTTGCTCTGTGTAAATGATGTTTTAAGAGCTTCTTGGTAGTCTAAATTTATAGTTCCATCATTTTCAGCGGTATCTAATATGATAATGTGTTTTACTGCTTGGTATATTTTTTACTCATGGTCATTTTTCAGAGGCTATCAGAGCAAGGGCTGTCAATACTGGGTTCTATGCGGAGATCTCAAAGTTCATAGATCTGAGGAAAGAAAGGTATACAGATACCTGCACTGATCTAAAGCTTGATCTGTGAATAGTGTGTTGCATCTCTAAACATTTATGATATTTTTTTTCCAAGTGGCCTTTGTAGTTTCTCCGTGTATTTGCCGACACTTGCTATCTTTCTTAGAAATTAATGTCATAGCTTTGAGATCTAAAGCTTAACCCAAATGATTGTCCAAACTTTTATTGTTTTGTACATCTTTTTTGCTAGTAATGTTAGTTTACTAATTATCTAGGTTCTCAAGGAAAGAATTACTTGGCTTGAAGCTGCTTGTGGTTGTGGGCTGTTTTAATTTTATGAAAAAAAATAATTTTTTGTTTAGCTTCAATCTCAATTTGTAGGTGATTTCGGTTTTTAATTTTTAATTTTTTTCAATAGTTTACATACTGGGCAAAATAACAATAAATGTGCTAACATGGGTGGCAACTGTCATCTGACAACTCTGTCAGAACTAGGCACAAAAGGACCTTTATTTGTGCTTACACTTTTCAGCACAACATAATAGTGCTCTTTGATCAATGGTGACACCCATAGAGGGCACATACACAAAGATTGTAGCTGCATTGTTGCTATTGGTCTATGAGCACAATTGTTGGTGCTCTTTGACCTCAAAGGGCACATATAATTTATTATGTGCAGTGCCCATTTTTGTTGTAGTGTTTGGACTTAAAAATGCTCCATCGATCTTTCAAAGACAAATGGACCAAATTTTCAAGAAATATGATAAATTTTGTAGTGTTTATGTAGATATTTTAGTACATAGTAGAAATAGAAGTGAACATAAGAAGCAGTTAGAGATAATTTTACAAGAATTTATCAATAATGGAATTGTGATTAGCAAAAATAAAATAGCATTAGAAAAGCAAGATACAAAATTCTTAGGAATGTATATCAAGTCAGGTACAATACAATTACAAGGTCATATAGTTTAAAAAGTCTTAGAATTTCCAGATAATTTAGAAGATAAAAAGCAGTTACAAGTATTTTTAGGATTGTTAAATTATGCAAAAAAATTTATCCCTGATTTAGGAAGAAAAATAGCAGTATTACATAGTAAAACTAGCAAAACAGGACAAAAATATTTTAATAATAAAGATATTAAATTAGTTCAAAATATATAAAAAAGAAGAAGAAATTACTCAACTTAAGTCATTAACATTATCATTAGATGATAGTTACAAAATAGTTGAAACAGATGCTTCTTCATTAGGATGGACATGTATACTATATGAGAAAAAGCATAAGGAGTCACCAAAGTATGACGAACAAGTTTGTAGATATTCATTAGGAAAATTTAGTGGTGTACAATCAAGATTACCATCAACAAATTTAGAAATTTTAGGAGTAATTAACTCACTTGAGGCATTTTCTTTATTTTTACATAATGAAGTATTTACGATTAGAACAGATTGTCAAAATATAGTTTCTCATTATAACAAGATACATGCTAATAAACAGGCAGCCCGAAGATGGGTTAATTTTATTGATTCAATTACAGGAAATGGTTTTAAACTAATTTTTGAACATATAAAATGTAGTGACAATACATTAGCTGATATCTTATCAAGATTAATTCGTTGAACATGAATGGAATATCGTGGACCATCATCCTCAAATAGCACAAGGCAAAAGAGCACATTTCAATAGCATAATGATGCCCCATGGACCTCCACCATTCAGCGGATTTCAAAATAGCATAAGCAGACCATCATCACTACCAGTACCCACTTTCAACTTTAATGACACTCTTGTTGAAGGAATCAGAAATCCAACTCTAAGGTATAGGTCAAGGGTACCAAAGCTCTCTGATAGGCAACATGCTCTTTTAGATAATTTTTGGAATATCCAAATCAAACAGCCAAGCATGAGATTAAGTCATGAAAAACTAATTAGAGCCTTAGAACAAGAGTTTGATAGCTTTGATTTTAATTTCCATCAAAGCCAGCATTATATTCATTCTCTTGAGCACAACCGTCAAGTCATTTCTAGAGACCATGAGTCATTACTTAGTAAATTTACCAAAATGAACCAAGAACTCCAATCTCTTAGAATGCAGCAAAATGCAAGTGACACCTTGAAAAGAGAATTGAAAATAGGTTTGGAAACTGATCAGCATAAGAATAAAGAAAAAGAGGTTATTGAACCCATAGAACAAGAGGTTAACGAGCCCATAGAAGAGACTAAGATTGAGCTCTTAGAAGAAGACATTGAAATGGAGCAGCATCAGCATCTGAGTGACAAAATAAAAATATGAAAGATATGAAAGTTTTTTTAGGAATATATCTTTAGACTTAATAATAGATGATATCCTATTAGAAGAAATTTCAAGAGAAAAATTAAGAATAATGCCACCAGATATGCAAAATGAGATCCTGAGCAGTGCATCATAGTCCATGAAAAAGTTACAATTACAATTACAATGTGCTTTGTATCAGTCCATCTTTGATCTAAAACCAGGGATGGATATTATTACAAAAATATATCCACCATATTTTTGTGATAGTACAGAGAGTTGTATTTGTAAACCAGAAGTTAGTATATCTGTGGCCAGGATTAACATGAGAGATTTTAGACCATGACATTTTAGTTATGAGCATCAGAAAAAGCATAATGTAGTAGAAGTTACCCCAACCTTACTATTAGATTTTGGCTATCTTGATAAAATATTCATCAACCATATTTCCCAACTAGAATTATTTCCTGAAAAACTGATAAAAGTAGCAGAAGATTATGTAGAAAAGTGGAAAGAAATTTGCATAAGTTTTATTAGTAATCCTTCATATTGGTATGTACACATGCATAAGGAGAAAGTTAGGCATATAGCCATGATTAATGAAGAGTCCTTTGGATTATCTCATATCTCCCCACACAGGTGGACTCCTTCATACAAAAGTATTTTAAGATTTCGAGGGATCCAAATGTTAGCCTTAGATGAGTTTGAACATTTTAGGTATGATATGATATTAGTAGCAGAAAAATAAGAAATGTATATTTACAGCAAGTCAAAAGCCCGTCATCAGCCATACTGGAAGCCGCAAAATTTCAAAGGAGAAAAAGAAGATATGTATTACAAGGTAAAAGAAGATAGAGAAAGAGATGCAGAGCTAGTCGAAGGCAATGAACAGTACTGGAACAAATTGACAGAAGAAGAGTTGCATAACATCGACAACATGATGGAAGCATGAAGAGCTGATAGCAAATTAGTATAAGTTGAATAACATCATGTAAAATAATGTATCTCCAGAAAAAAATGTCAACATCATTGTGGGCCCTGCTACAATAATGAAATAATGGCATAAGAGTAAATAAAGAAAAGAGTTTGACCCATTATAGATTTTTTATACAAAAAATGTCATTTTGATTAAGAATGAATAGTGGAAATCTCTTTTCATTAAGACTCCCAAATAAATATATAGCTCTATATAGAGCGCGAAAGGTATATAGCCCATTATTATGAGAGATTCCTTTATAAAGCCCCAAAGATTCTTTGGAGTTCTAAAATGGGCTATATCCATCACTTTTTCAGCCCCATATGGAGCCCGCCACTGGAGATGCTCTTAAGAGTCTAGAAATCCTAAGGAAATAAGGATTCGTAATCCTACTTGTTTACGTTAATATGTTTCCATTTATTATTATTTCTGAATCCTGGTTTCATTTGGAAATATGACCCTACCCTAACAGGGAAACACGCGCATATAAGTGGTCTATATAAACGCTACATGCCTACCTCTTAAGTATTTCAGATTCACCTATTGATTCATTCGCCTTCGGAAGAACTACAGTTGCACAAACACTACTAATTCGATAGTGTGTTAATTAGTTTCTGGTTAATTTTCTTTATTTCTCTTCGTGATCCACCTATGGAAGCTGTAAGTGATCGGCAAGTGGTGGGATACCATTGCGAATCGAAGCAGACGGAGGTTTTTGAACCTGACAACGAATTGCCATGGACCCAGTTCTTGCTGGGTGTCGATGCCAGAATATTGACAAGTCAGCCTGCCTTGCATTCCGAGGACGACGACGACGATTCACTTCCTGTAGAAGAAACCTACTTCGAGGAACTCGAACTCGATTTGTTGATGGATGAAGACAGGTCAAGGGCTGCCCTAGCTGAGGCCCTAGTTTCTAGCCTGCATGTCCCTCCTCAGATATGCGACTCCGTGGTGGATAAAATAGTACAAGATTTCCTAGTCGCTGAAACTGATTCTCGACCTTACAGTGATCGCATGCTTGTTCATATGCCAGTGTCCATCGTTGTTCTTGTCGATGAATTTGGGGGCCTGGACACGGATGACCCTAAATTTGTGCCTGCAAGTAGGTCATCGATCGAGAAGCTGGAAAGGGTGAGAGTGGAAGTATCAGCGGATTGTTCAATTTGCATGGAGGAGATGGAGGTTGGTTCGGAAGCAATCCCCATGCCGTGCTCGCGCTCGCATCTTTACCACGACGATTGCATTCTCGAGTGGTTGAAGAAAAGTAGGGTTTGCCCACTGTGCCGCTTCGCCATGCCTCCCGAAATAACAACACAAAATTAATTGATCAATTTGGACAATGAGGGCTTTTGCTTCTCGATTCGCTCAACGTTAATTTGTTTTGTTTTGATGATATGTATTAATCCATTTGTTAGTTTGTGTAATTGATGTAAAAGTTTGATCAGTTACTTGTTTCCTGAGTCTACATATATGGAGTTAAAATTCTTTTTCTTATCTTTTTATGGAATGGTGGTTATATGTTCTTTGTCCAATCTGATTCAAGAAAAGGAAGATGGGATATGATCCAAAAAGATAAAAAGAAATCAAGCTGACAAAAACAAAAATCAAACATAAAACAGTGTCATGTCGCTCAACAAATACGTTTATGTGACTGATTTAGGTTTTGTTCCTTATTTTAGATTTTGTGTTATTCCTTTAGTACTATATCATATATGCTCGGAGCTGGTAAGTCTGCTTGACTATGGTCACGGACAGAGTGAAATTCCTCATAATCTCTCCGGTCCCAAAAATGGTGGTTTTTTTTTTAAAAAAAAAAAGAACTCTATCATTCATGGAAGTTTAGATTAAGAGCCGCAACTCCACCATTAAGGAAGGAAACATTTATGTTTAGAGAGATTATTACTCTGGGAACAAAATTTACGTATGCATCATAAATTGTATGTGATTTAACTCCAACATTTGTATGGGTAAATTTAGAAATGAAAATTCTGCAATTAACTAAACACGCCTTTCAGTATTACGGTCTGGTGATATTCTTCTTCACTTGGAAGTGAGAGACCTTAGGTTTGAATCTCGTGGATGGCGAATTTGGTACCAAATTAGGTTGTCTATTGTGTGGCTTGGCCGAACTCCCCCTCCCTTTAATGTAAAAATATTAATGTACTAAATAAAAACTAAACCCAAACACAAACAGTATTGGCGTAGCTCTTTTTATAAACTGTTGTGAATAAGAAGTTAAGAGTTCAATAAATTATTATTATTATTATTTGTTATATTGAAGGAGAGTTTCTTTCATATAACCAGAACATAAGTCGGTATAACACGTGTCATGATATAAGTACAGAAATGATCTGATTCTGATACATGAGTAACCTTGTGTTCCAAGTACACTAAAAATTTTCTCACGTTGAAGGGTTTCAAACCGTGGACTCGGCCTACTCTTGTAAATTGTATATTTAACAGTGAATCATAATATTTGGAGTCTATAAGAACAATGTTAATTAATTAATTATGGAAGAAACTAGAACTTTTGTGATAAAAATAAATAAATAAAAATTCCAACGGCTTCGCGTCTTCCTTTTTCCTATCCCAAGACTGTCTCTCCATCCTATTCCTTTTTCCTACCCCAACCCCAACTAAGACCCTTTGAATTCTACAAATATCCCACACATTATACTGCACATTCTTTCTGCTGATGGTGGTCACTGCGGAGGAGACCTGGGAGGTTCTGAGCAACGTTTACTGCAGCACGCAGCTGCTCGGCATTTCCAAAATAACGAAAATGGAGGACGACTTGAAATCCAAGTTGTGGTTGGACGTTAAGGCCAATGTTACGGTGATGGTGCTGCCGAGGATCTTAGAGGACGAAGAGGATTTGGAGAACCACTACAAAGTCATGCTTTTAGAAGATATTGATCAAATGGGGCAGAGCATCGACAGCATTGATTTTGAGGACAAACTTGAGATTGACCTAGACAAGACTGCCATGTCGCCGGCTGCTTCCAAAGCCGTCTCTCGCGTGCTTTCTGGCCTGATCGACGTCCCCTTGCGGATTCTTTTGTCCGCGGCGAATAAAATCTTGTGTGAGGCCCTACGTGCTAGGGCAAGGGGTACCAGTCTTGTGCACATGGAGGCACTCATCAAAGTTTAAGTGGTTGAGGAGTCGGATGATGATGGTATGAACGTAGAGCCAGCGTTTGTACCTGCTACAAAATCTTCCATTGAAAAGTTGGAGAGGGTGAGAGTGCAAGCCTCATCACCACCGGGTTTTGCTGGTCTATTTGTATTTCCGAGATTGGAGTGGGTACTGAAGGACTTGGCATGCCGTGTTTGCATCTTTACCACTAGAACTGCATCGTTGAATGGTTGGAGACGAGAAGGTTCTGCCCGTTGTGCCGCTTTTCCATGCCTGACGATCTGCGGCAATGATATGGATCTAACGATTGAATGGTTGGAGACGAGTAGGTTCTGCCCGTTGTGCCGTTTTTCCATGCCTGACGATCGGCGGCAATGATATGGATCTAACGAACACGGAGTGTCCAAATTTGGTGTATTCATTTGTTAATTTGTGTCATAAGATATTCTCCCCTATTGTTTCTTTAGTCCAACTCTCAATTGGTTAGACAAATTCTCCAACTGAAAACATTGCTGAATTACTGGGGGAAGATGGTAAAAAATGGAACGATAGGGACTTCATGTTAAATCGGGCCGAACTACAAGGACTAAAATTGCAATTTGTCCTATAAAATTTTGACAAACCTAATTTGACCTAAAAAGGACTTTACATATTTAACAACAAAATTCAAGTTTTAAGGAACTTACTGTTCCTGCGGACCTAGGGCTTGACAGTAATGCAGTGCACATAATCATCCCTAGAACCAACAAAAATTCTGCCTCCAATCATCACAGGTGAAGAGAATACGTCTCCTCCGAGGTCCAGCCTTGCAAATTCCTCAACATCCATTCGTTGATTTGCAAGTTTGGCAGCACCCGAGTTAACCCGGAGCAAGTAGACGCTTCCTGAGCTGGAGCAGACGCAAACCAACCTGGAAAAGGTTGCGGATAAGTATGAAAATGATCACTTAATGTTCAAGTTATTTAAAGTCTTCTGCAGTTATTTACCTGTCCGGCAAGTTAGGCGGATCAGATGCCAAGGTTATGTGTTCATCCACATAAGCGGATGAAGTAATCGGGTCCTTCACATTGTATTCCCAAAGTAAATCTCCAGTTTCCTACAGCGAACAAAGCAGTGATGAACGTGGAGTACAATATACTGAATATGAACAAATTATGCTCTTTCTTTTACAGGATGTTAGGAAATAGGGTGAATCCAGTATAATTAAGCAATCAGTACCTATCTGTTTTCCAAACTATCTTTCTGAATAAAATTAAAACCAGCAAGTATTGCAAATTCAGAAGAGTGAATGCAAACTGCCTATCAACCCTATCAGATTCTATTATAAGAACAAAATGGACAAATTCCAATTTGCTCGTGTTTTTATGCCAAACAGTAAAAACAGACAATTTAGAAAATTTCCGATATTATGAAACACAAAACTTGTAATGAATACAGAGCTGCTTGTTCATGAGAATATTAGATTATTTACTCATACTAACTTATTTTGTCGTCCATGTTAAAAATTTCAGGTTATTTATCAAGTTCTGTGACATTATACTTATAGATCTCAGCTTGTAGTTCATGCGAGCCATTAAATTTGAAATCCAATTAAAACTGTGTATTAGGAACACTACCAGACTCAAACTGAGACAAAGCAATGTAACTAGATTGTTGTAAACTAGTAGTATTACCAGAAATTATTTATTATAAAAAGGTTGCTTAGAACAGATAAAATTCTTCCATTCTTTAGGTGCAATAAAATATTACACTCGCATTTGCCCAATTGAGCAGAACGCCACTCGCTGCTCATCCTACAACTGGCCCCGCCTATAGTTATAGTGTTGAACACACATAAGTATAGGTTTTGTTGTCCTTACAAAGGTTGTCAAAGACTGGGGCTTTGCACTTCGCGACCCTATCCAAGTATGTGCTTAGTGCAACTTTTATGGTTAAGCCACAGCATAAGATTCGAAATTGGAAATTCAATCGTTACAGAACAGAAAAGCTATCAATAGTTATGCCAAAATTACTAAAAGCATGCAGATTTCATCCAAACATATACTGCACCTTACCAGTTTAAGTGAATAGATGCTTCCATCTCTAGAACATACGAGTACCTACATAATAACCAAGACAAAACAATCTTTAAATGAAAAATAGGTTGTTCAATACGAACTAGGCTAATTCCATATGCAGTGAGGGCAGGGACATCATGAATAAACATGTAAAAACAACAAAAAACAGAAAATGACTAAAATTGTTAATCAGATTTTGAATAAATATTTGAATAAAAAGGTCTAGCCCTACACAGCATTCCCAAACACTACAGCAACAATAAAACATAAACATGCGTTTAATATTTACCCTCAGCCCTACGGTTTTAATCTCTCTGTTAAGATCTCTTTTGCTGCAATGAAATTAAAAAGAAGGTTGATATCTATTTGGTAGTTAAATAATTACAATCACAAGGTCTGCCATAATCTTCTGACAACCAAAGTCGAAGGGTATAGTTTTTGTGCCATATGAGAACGTTTAGCAGACTCAAGAAATGATAGATATGATTTCGCAACAGAACATTAACTCCATAGTATATGGATATAATAATATGCATACCACACATAGATTATATACAAATATGTATACAGGTATTTATACCTGCAAAGGAAGATCAGAAGATATGCAGGCTCCAGCAAATATAGGCCCAGCAGTTCGATACTGTTAAAAAATATTCCAAAAAAAAAAGAAACAGGATCAAGAATTGCAACTCAAGCAAAACATACATGTTAGAGGACTATAAGTCTAGAACACATTGACAAAGAACTGCATCACTGTACATCCCTGTCCTTATCTAACAGAGAACTTCAACCGGGTGCAATTGTTTGGAGACGACCAAACACAGAATTAAAACACGCTATTTCAGAGATTCATGAGTGTGCTATTTCTAATGAGTCATAGTTAGTAATGCATGGGATGGAATGTAGAGTTTAACAAAAAAAATATGAAAATTGGAAGTTCAAAAATTTCAGTATGTACAGGTATAAAGTAACATAATAAAAAATACAGGTATAAAGTGAGATATATTTTTTATTCCAAGTCAATTTCACATTAAAAATATAAATTTAAAAAAAAATAACCAAGCAAAAAGGATAGAATGTCTTGGGATTAGAGAAAAGGTTTCTGTCATGCAATATAATATGAGTAGTGCTATCCACACACCCTTTTTTACCTCTTCACAACCACTCTCAACTTCCGGCTGTTAGATCGAATGAATTGAAGAAGATATATGGGGTGTGAGAACAGCACTACCCTATAATATTATGAAAAAAAAAATCCATTCAGGTATTAAAAGCGTAATAAAATTGTACCCTCCAAATAACAGATCCACTTGTATCCAAAGCAAGCACCTGACCGTCCACCAAGCAACATATAACTGTAGTTAAGAAAAACACATAAGAAATGTAAAACATAATAACAACCAATTCCAACGATAAAATGAGACCAACTTTCATAAATGAAAAAGGATGAATACATATACCAAACATCAAATGAACTGCACATACTATTTCCGTTCAAAGAATTGATGGCAAGAGACCCAAACACTGGAGCTTCTAACTCATGCCGCCACATACTAGAAAATGGGAGTGCCTGAAATGTGAGTAGATTACCCAAAACAATAATCAGCTTGCAGGCCAAAAAATATGCTACTAGAATAAATCAGAACACGTTTACTTTTTTTACCAAAGAAGGTTAGTTGGGATGAAACAAGCACAATAGCATAAATATGAGAACCAATAATAGTTGAACATAAAATTTGTTCTAAAATGGGATGAACTTTTGGGCAAAATATTTCTCAGAAACTAAGACATTGAAATCCTGTCACCATGTATTAGTAATCACAATACATGATATGATGCAAGCACATCATTAGATAAGTTCTAACTCTAGGTATTAATTGGGCCAATTGGAGGAACTGGCATGGTAGACCACTAGGTCTACCAGTTGTCCCCAGAGGGGAAGACTTTGAGGCCACCTTTTCCTACTATTGGTTTTCTTTTTCTTCTAATCCTACTCATTTTATTCTCATTATGTTGAACACTTTATAGTGTCCATTTAGTTTGAGAAGCAAAATGACATAGAAACAATCATAGCCCTGAAGGCAGTGGCACCAATTACTATTGATGTAGGTAATTGTCATATAGGGCTATTTAATATGAGGAGTAAAGGTAACATTGAAGCTAATAGTCATGCATTTCTAGCAATATTCTACGTTCTGAAGCTTTGTTTAGGTATACAAACAAGTTTTCAACCTCATAGTTTTCTTTGAAGATATTTCAATTCTCTGATTCAGCATGTTCAAGTCCACTCACAAACACAACATTCACCCTTTAAAAGGTGTAACAATAACTATAAGATAAGCCATGAAATTTTGTATACCATTATTGATATAGCTGTCATTCGGCCACTCGTAGAAGCCACATAAAGTATGTTATTGGTCTGAAAGAAAGATTAGTAGAAGAAAATCAAATTTACTGACATGTACACAAAATATCACAGTTTACTGTCTGATAAGAGTACAACTATTTGCTAGGAGTGGCCAGTTATATTCATCATACATACAGCCGATATTCGAACAGACACCCAAAAGAAAGATAAAAATTCCCACAAGTCCAGTTTTTCCACCTGATCATCTGAAAACCTCTTATTTCTTTCCAACCAAACAAACCCTGAAAAGTCTCCACCAGCAAGATATAACAATTCCAAGCACAAATCACTAATCCAAGTAAATTCAACAATCAAGCCAGATTTCTGTTCTGAAGGGACAATTCAGAAAGAAAAGATTAAAATAGTCAACTAAAACAAAATATGATCAGCACTCTACCCTCCCATTTACACAAAACATACAACAAATGTGGACATGGACATGCACGCATCCAGTTATTATTTTCTGGAGCATGTTACAAGATTTACTATCCCATGGGCCACCAATCAAGCGCTGACTTTCACTTTCATATGAAAAAACTTGATCAAAATGATTACTTAACAAATCTGAAAAAAAAAAAAAAATCCAAAAGCAAGACTAGGACATAATCGTTCATCAAACTGACCAAGATTCATGAAACAAAACTGAATTGAAGGAAACGAGAGAGAGAGAGAGAGAGAGAGAGAGAGAGAGAGAGAGGTCACTTAAAATTTCAAAAACATATTTAAACATCTGCAAATAAACCAAGCAAACTGCAGTAAGAGAGAGAGAGAGAGAGAGGTCACTTAAAATTTCAAAAACATATTTAAACATCTGCAAATAAACCAAGCAAACTGCAGTAAGAGAGAGAGAGAGAGAGAGAGAGAGAGGTCACTTAAAATTTCAAAAACATATTTAAACATCTGCAAATAAAACAAGCAAACTACAGTAAAATTTCTCTGGAGAAGAATTAACGATTTACTTATAGATAATAAATTCCAAAATTCCAAAATTCACCTCATCAATTACGGGTGACCCATAGATGCTCCCACCACATGGAAATTGATATACACAGCAATGATTTTTGTAATCAAGAGCATATAAGTTATGGTCATATGATCCACACCTGCAGAAATTTTGTTAAAGATCAATCTCTGTTTTGTTTTCCCTCTTCCAACATAATAGAAACAAAACCAAAGTAAGAGTACATTCTGTAAATAACGTAGTAAACAGAAACTTTTCACCACTCAAAACAAGTCTTAAAATCACAATAATCCCTTTTCTTTTGGTTGCTTCACAAATAGAGTTTGCAGGGAGAACTCTATATGCAACCAAATATTTATTCTACCCAAAATGTTGCAGACCAGACATAAATTCACAGTTCCTTCCTCAGTTCTTTTACATCAGATTGGTTGTTTACATGAACAGTTCACTTTGTGAGTCCAACGTATATAGTGACGCGTTTATAAAAAGGATTTCCAAGCATGAATAAAACAGAACATGAAAAATTGTCTTCTGATTCCATGCATTATAAATGGAATAGTTAGTCTGTGGACACAATTGATCCAAGAAATACAATGTTCAGTTTATTGGAATTAAAAAGCAAGAGGAGTCAGAAATATTACCAGATCAATTGTCTCTGACTGTCTATGACGGGCTGTGATTTTACCTTCATATTGAAAATACATCAACCGTGAGAGAGGATAAAGAATGAAAATGGATCAAAATGCAAATGAAATGGGGATTAGAAATAAATAACCCTACCTCACCAGATGTTTGGAAAGTCCAGTAGATGTTACCAGTCAAAGAATCAAGGAAATATATTTTCCCTCTGTAGCATCCAACTACAACCTAATGAAATACCCCATTTGAGAATCATCAACATGTCCCATGGAGCTAATCTACAGATGATTTATGAAGTTAAAAGCACACAAAGTTATGTCAAATTAAACCTGTGTAAAGTCATCAAGAGTTGCTGCTGAACATTCCACGCGTCCTTCTAGTTGTACCTCCCACTGGACAGAACCACTAGAGAAAATTATGTAACAATACAAAACCAGAAAGAAAAATATTTCAAGCTGTTCTAGAGGAACGCATAAACTGTTAAAGGTTTCTTCTGTGTTCAATTAAACCACTAAGGAATAATATACTCATAGCATATTATGTAAACATCCCGTCTCGAATGAAGGATATGACTGTTAATACTGACAAAGAATAGAAAGATTCCAATGCACTACTAAAGATGAGCAAATATCAAATCTATCATGTGGTGAATAAAACAATAAAACGCCTCCAGAATTCTCTAAGAACTATGCCAATTATATTTTGCATTCAGAAACAATGATATGTGCCTTACCTTCTGGCATTAACACACAGAAATTTTTGTGAGTGTGATCCAATAAATAAGTAGATATCCTGATCTTTATGAATAATAAGTGGTGATGCATCAACACAGGATCCCATGTAAACTTTCCACGATTCTTGCATATTAACTTTTCTTCTCGGGACCATCACAGAACAAGTTGCTTGATACATATCTTTCACCCTGGACCCACCTTCATAGACAACTTTGTTGCACCGGCTGAAAGAACATGACACATGTATTGCCCCAGAATTCCATGGATACCCATCTGATGGACCAGTAGCACTTGAAGCAACATTTGAATCAACTTTCAAGCGTTTGGAGATAATTGCATCATCTTCATTTCTTTCAGAAAGAGTTCTTAGAAATCTCCTCTGCCCGTCAACATTTACTGCATTGGGAGTCTCAGAGTGGACATGATAAATGCTCTGTTTATCCCCTTCCAGATTCATCTTCGATTTAGAATCTCTGCTAACATTCATATTGAACGATCCTTTTCTCTCTAGAAGAGCAGTACAAAGCTTAGATGGAGTTGGGAAGGAATATATCAGTCGCATATCAACTCCTATATTCTTAGAAAGATGAGCAGCAGAAATTGAATCTCCACCCATCATAAAGAAATCATCATCATCAGAAACCCCATCAGCCCTTAAAACATCACTAAAGGCCTGTCAAGAAGGAAACAAATTTCTATGAATTTATAGATAATAAAAAATTAACCTGAGTTGAGGAAACAAATAGTCAGTGCGAATTTAAACATAATAAAAATTCAAAGTAAGAGATTAATTGTCATCCTACAAGTGATTGAGATAACAAATAAATTGTTAGTTGAAAGCAATTGTGGGAAACTTGTAGGATGATAAATGATCTTTTCATTTGTTAACATTTTCGCATTTCATAACATACATCAGTTTTCCAGAACTCGGTGACACGCCACTACATAATGGGCTAGATTTAAGTTTCAAAACCTCAACAACAACTCAGCCCAGGTAAAAGGGCAAGTGGCAGGGAGGGACAAACGAAGTCCCATTCCAGCTTAGGAAAATATATTAATTTGGCTAAGAACCATGCTCAGCTCAAGTTAGCATTTATTCATCTCCCATAATGATATTCATTAAAAATTAAGAACATCATGAATGTTAGTAATAATAATGCTGACCAATGTGAAAATTTAATCAATAAAAACGACAGCAAACATTGATAGAAAATTGAAACACTCTGGAGATTCATCCCTAATTTGAAAACATAAGCCAAGATTCCAGACTCAAGCCCATGATATGAGACCCTCCCCTGCATGCACCCCGTTATCCATAAGAATAACTTCCACTAGTGGATGCAGAGATCAATGGTAAATCAAAAAATAATAATCTGAGCAAACATAAGTGTAATTTAGCAAATGACTGGAAAAAGAATGAGTTGGTCATTTTATGAGGGTAAAGAGCTAACCCTTTTAATTACTTGCAGTAGATTGTGGCTCCCAACATCACCAATCCCATCTCGGACATGATTTGCAAGAAATACTGATTCTGCCAACAACTCATAGTCAATTTTTCCACTAGAAGACACAGGAAATGATTCACTGATAACAATGTGGCCAGGAATCATTACTGATGGAAGTATGTCAGTCATCCAACTTTTGATGGAAGATCTAAGTATCTCACTGGGTCTTCCCTCTCTTAATATTACAAAAGCTACGAGTGACATGAGTTCCCCTTGACCTTTATGAAAAATCACAGCAGCATCCTTTACATCTGGATGTCCCCTCAATGTATCTTCAATTTCCTCTAAAGCAATACGCTGCCCATTGTACTTAATAGTACGGTCTTTTCTACCCAAGAACACCAAGTCACCACTAGTAAGCTGTTTGGCAAAATCACCAGTCCGAAAACAAGATAGACTTCTGTGTCCATTTACAGAACTGCAACAACCAGAATCTTGAAGCACGTTTACAGTGTCCAGAGGTGTAAATGTAGAGTCAGAATAGTATCCAGAAGAATTGCATACACCAGCAACACAAATTTCCCCCTCACTGGATACACCATCGCCATCAACAAGCACAATATCACAATTAACAATAGGCATGCCAATTGGAACACTAGTTAGAGTGTCTGTCTCCAAAGACAAAATCATTGGCAACCTCTTGCAATCAAAATATGTACAATCACCAGAAACCTAAAATTTAACAATTTACATGTTAGAACTTTTTAAAAAATTGATGTATTATCCTTTGGGAGTGAAACTCAGAGTAGCCGATATCTCATGATGAAGTACATCACTATAAGTGATACTATGAAATGACTAATAACAGCTTTGTCACTCCTACGCTACGACAAGCTCGACAGAAGGCCAGAATCGATCATGGTGCATTTATTAAAGAGAAGATATGCCATTTCTTCAAAATAAATGAAAAAAGGGAGATATTTTTTTTCGCTCTCTTGATTAATGAGCCCACTTCAGAGTTGTCACAGTACTTATTATAATAAACCTGGCAGTATCCAAACTGTATGATGGTCATATGTTGCAAATAACACAAGATTTATCAGTAAAAATCTGAATGGCTTAAAACGGAATTGAAAATCATTTCATATTCATCCAAACAGGCAATATTATTTGATCTGATATGTTGGAGACCTAATCGAACGAATAGAGATCAATTCAAGGGAAGTTCTAAATTCTAACCTCAGTACTCCCATACAAATTCAAGATAGAGGTCCTGGGTAATATCTTGGAGAGCATCTCCCATAATGATAAAGGCAGAATTTCACCACTGAGCACTAACAAATCTAAAGAAGTAGGAAGCCGCTCCTCCTCTCGACCTTGCAAAGAAGGAAGGATAGTTCGCATAAGTGATGGCACAGCAGTAAGCCTACTGACAGAGTAAGCCTACAAGAAAACTCCACGTTTAGAAAAAACAACGATAATAATCAACTTATGGTAACACTAATGGTATATGTGACTTATTTCGGCAAAATGTAAACATCGAAAATGATTAACCGTTCAGCTTATGAAATTTCTTTTTGGTTTACATAGTCAGTACACAAGTTGGAAATTGTAGATCAAATAGTTCGTCCCACATTATATAAACGGATTTGCCAACATTTTGCACCAAGACTTATCGAGTTTTTATTCCGTTATCTTGTTCCAGCCTGAGGATGTTTTGGACAAGTTGAGCATGCATGATGATTATGGCATTGGAGGTTACAAAACAAATTGATCGTTAAAGTTACTTAATTCTGTCATATCAATAATGCTGTCTTTTCACAATGTCGCAATCCAAGATCAAGATTTTAATCTATGCTCAACAGACTAACGAAGCACGACCGAAGAAAGGCATTGTACCTGTATGAAATCCAGAATCGAAAACACATTTCGCTTGAGGTGATCGAAAGGAGGTATGACCAAAGTACAACCAGTGAGAATTGCGCTGAGAAATTCCTGCAGGTGATCAACAAAGCTTATTCCGGTCTTGAATAACAAAACCTCATCACCAAACAGTGGGTACAGCTCTTGCATCCACCGGAACCGGTTCAAAAGTCCCTCCTCAGTTCCACACACTCCTTTCGGCTTCCCGGTCGAACCGGAAGTATACATCAAATAACACCACAACCTCTCTTTCCCACCACTCTCACATTTACACGCCCAATCGATTACTCCATTTCTACACTCCTCAACCTCTTCCATTGAAAACCACAAAACATTGCGTTTGCAGGTCTCCAGTAGCCAATTCGAGTCCGATTCGAATCCAAACGGCGTCTTACAGGCGACGATGAGGTCAACGTCGGCCGAGGAAATTACCGAAAGTAACCTCTGTTTGGGCCAGGAAGGGTCCAGAGGCAGAAACGCCTCGCCGCATCGCAAAACTGACAGTACGGACACTATGTATTCCGCCGACGGCGGCACGTATATGCCGAAGATTCTTGGGCCGGGCTTCTTGTAACTGCTGGGAAGTTGAGGGGCGGAGAGGAGCTGGGAGGTGAGGGAATTGACGGCTGAGAAGAGGCGGGAGTACGTGAAGGAGTGGTCGCCGTCGTAGAGGAGTTGTTGTCGGACGGGAGCGGGAGCGGGAGCGGCATCGTCGGAAATGGGGAAGCGGGGATGGGGTTGGCCGGAGAGGAGGGCACCGCCGGAGGCGTGTATGACGGCGATTTTGTCGGGGTTGGTGGAGGCTGCCGTGGAGAACTCGCGGGAAAGGCAGCAATGGGTATTTGATCCTGTCGTTTGGGCTTTCGGGGCACCATTTCTCGGCATCTCTCGCTGGAGAGTACAGATTAGAACCCGTGCGTGTTCGAGAATGTGATTAGAGTTAGTTTGGGAAGGTACATTTGAACGACTGAAAATGTGCTTTGAGAAAATGCTTTTGTGTTTCTAAGCATTTAAGGATTATTTTTTAGAATTTTAATGATTTATTTTAACGAAAAATCACATTTTTACATTAAAAAGTTAATCTTGATACTATTCATTTTACCATTTATTTTAGAAAGTTTTAACGAAACACTTCCGGTACAGTTCACTTTTAACGAAAAATCATATTTTTACCTTTATTTGATACTATTCACTATACCTTTAAAAATGGCTTTTCATTAAAAGGGAAGTTTTTTTTGGATTTTTCATTAGTTTTCTTTTATTTTATCTTTATCGTTAAAACTCAAACTCAAAGTTTTCAAATCCTTTTTATTAGTTTTTATTTTTTTTAGATTTTATCATAGGAAAACTAATGAAAATGGCTTGAAAACTTTGAGTTTTAACGATAAGGACAAAATAAAGGGTAAAATGAATAGTACCAGGTTTGACTTTTTAGTGTAAAAATGTGGTTTTTCGTTAAAGTGAACAATACCGTGGGTTTTTCGTTAAAACTCATGGAGGTGAGGGTTTAACAACCATACAAATAAATCAATTATATACATTTGAAAATGTGGAATGATAATTTGCCACACACTCATGACTCTAAACGGTAACCTTCACCGAAAACTATGAGACAAAACTCTCTAAACCATAGTGAGGCACACAAAATAAACTAACCTTAAAATCCTATGTATAGTACATAGAACTTATGTTATAATTAGAAGTAAATCCAAAATCTAATCAAATAAGTAATTAACAAAATCTCTCCACAAAGTAACAAATTCAATCAAGAAGTTAAATCCAAAAAACATAAAAAAAACACCAAAACGAAATAGACAATACAATCCTAATTTTCACATCATCTTAATTTTGAGCCGTAAATTCCAACACATAACCCCTCCCCAGACTCTATGTCTCACGTGTCTTCCTTTTCCGTTCCTCGTGGTTTTGCCTTCGTCTCATTTCACATTTCCTTTTCAAAATCTAGTTTTTTTCAAATGTTGATGTTTATTCCCAAATTTTCACTTGGGCCTGTGAGTCGGTGAGTTGGGCCAACGGCACAATCTGGGCCTGAGAAAAGCTTTCGGTTTATCGAAGGAACGAAATGGCCTAGTATGACGAAAGCTGTTTGGGCTGACTCAAGAATGATGATTAGTAATGTGGCTGTTGAGGAGGTTGGGTTTGACATGGAGGTCGTACTCATGTGAAACTCAAATGCGAAGGATTGTTTCAGCTTATGAAAACCTTTGCTTTCTCTCTTAGACTCAAACAAGAATGAGGGTGTATTTATTATTTAATTTTGTTAACAAACAACATTATCTACACTAAAGAGAGAGGGGAGTAGATTTAGCCTCGTAATGGATTAGCAATAACGTGGTTCAAATTCGCCTTTGGCGAGAACCGAACTTAAAACATCTCACTTACAAGTGAAGAGAAGTACGGAATAGACCTGACATTCGTGTCGTGTTTTCCGTGTTCGTGTCGTTTTCGTGTCATACCCGATATCTTAACGGGTCGTGTCGTGTAACACCCGTTAAAATAAACGGATAAAATGACCCGACCCGAAATCGACTCGATAATATTAACAGGTAATATGACCCGACCCGTTACCCGTTAAGGAAAATATATTTTAAACCAATAAATAATCAAATGAAAAACATAATACTAAATAAGTATATACATACCATATTATCACATTCAAAACATAAAAACGCATTTGTCTTTCAAGTATTACATATTTACATACAAAAAATAAGAGCATAATAAAAATAAAATAAAAAAACATGAGAACATTACAAAATATCAAATGTTCAAAAGATTTGCAAAATTAAGGGAGTTCTGTTTCAAGGTTTGGAACCTTGCACATTTTCTTACAATCAAACTCTTCAATTTTCATCAATCACCATGGGAAACTGTATTGGAACTTTGGCTTGATATATTGTCTTCAAGAGTTATATTGATGATATTTTCAGTGAGGCTTTCTACATTAGCACTATCTTCTCATTTATCCTATGGCTATTGTTTAAGTAAAGTCTTTAATAGTTTTTTAATTAATGTAGAAGTGTGAAAAATATAGAAAAAATATATATAAACGCTCGTAATGATAAGCTTTACAATTTTTGTGAATGGCTTAACTTTGAAATGTGCCACTATAATCATATAAATCATAGATCAAAATTCAACCGCCGATTATTGTTTACATTTATGATTCATTTTTCTCACCAAATTTTGTTCTTTCATATTTTCTTTTTTGAAAACATGATCTATTAGAGGATACAAGAAGATGAACGGTTCGGATCGTTGATATTATGTTCAGAGTTTTACCATTAGTGAAAATATTGCTTGGTGTTTATAAAGTCCATATAAAGTATATAACATCGACTCATATTTCAATGAACCGTAAATATCGGGATGTGATATCAAAGATCCGAACCGTTCATCTTCCTACATCCCCCAGAAGATCATGTTTTAAAAAAAAGAAAATTTTAAAAATGAAATTCAATATAAAGAATAAAGCCTAAACTACAATCGAGGGTTAAATACAAATTTAAGGTTTATGGATTATAGTGTTGGATTTTGAAGTTGACCCCTACACGAAAGTTGTAAAGCTTGTCACTACGAGTGATTGCATATTTTTTTTTTTTACATTTCTTACACTTCTACAATAATTATTATTAATTTTATTACTTTTACAGTCAAATAAAAAACACTATTCATGACGGTTTGGAGGGTTTTAAAAATCTAAACGATAATGTAAGTGTAACCATTGTCTACTCGTAGAGGAATGATGAATCACGAGTGTTTATATATTCTTTCACATTTTTCATACTTGTAGGGATGTCTTATTGCCTATACTAATACTATACTAGTTGATTTTAAATTTGGACAACATGTTACGTAAAATTATCCTATTAATGATAATAAGAAACTCTCATAATAAAAATAAATAAATAAATAAAACTTATTTTTTTTAACTTATATAGAATAATAATACAAAAATATATATTTAATATAGAATATACCAATATATACAATATGGCTATTGTATTTTATAATAAATTTTTTAGTAATTAAACTTTAAAATTATAATTTATTTTTCTTAACGGGTCAAAACGGGTTACCCACGTGTTACCCGCGTGTATACCCGTTAATGACCCGATTAGTTATCGTGTTGACCCAAAACCCGTTATTTTTGTGTCGTGTCACCGTGTCGTGTAAGAAATTGCCGGGTTTAGTACAGAATACCACTAGATCGTAGTACTAAGTGGCAGGATGAGTGGTTTTTTTTTTTTTTTTTTTGGAACAAACAATATTATTACACTAAGGGATAGGGGGGATAGGGGGTTAGGCCAAGCCTCACAATAGGCTAGTAATATTATGGTTCAAATTTTCCCTTTGCGAGAATTAGACTTAAGACCTCTCACTTGCAAGTGAAAAGAAATATCCCTAGATCGTAGTACTAAGAGGCAGGATGAATAGTTTTTTTGGCTTCTCAGAAAATGCATGTATTACGGTGTTAGAGCCTATGTTCGGTCCTTTATCAATTATTTATAACCCTAAAATGGTTTAAGTGATATGTCCTATGTACATAGGGCCGGTTTGAACCATGTTTATATTCAAAGTGTTTTCATTTAATATTATGTAATAATGCTGTATATTTAAAAATTGTTTTTATTAACACTTTAAAATTTTATTGTGCACTTTTTATAAGTATAATTTTTTTTTCTTTTTAAATAAAAAATTGGAATGCAAAATGAGACATTTGGAGTGCCAATAACAACACTCTAAAAAATAAGTGAAACTTTAAAGTTTGAGTTTTTAACCCCCAATATGTCTACTTGTAGGTAACCCGTTTCAACATGTTAAAAAAAAGTTTAGTTTGGTAATTTTCAACAACTAAAAAACCTTACTACAATAGTCAGGATTTAACCTCACATAAGTGAGATCAAATCATTACTGTTTGTCAACGCCTATCAGCAACAGTCAACGTTTGCCAACGATCAAGGGTGGTCAACTTTGACTGCTCATTATGAGCCTTTTAATGTAATTTGATTTCTCATACAAGAGGGTGACCACGTGCTAACCGACACCTGAGGGTGACGCAAGCCATTTAATGAATGTACATGCCGAGAACATGCATATAAATTTCGTTGCGACTACACAGTGAAATTTTCATATACAAACCTTAACCAAAATAATATAATAATATTCAGCCGTCAATAAAAAGATAGTGATAATGCATGACATGTTCAGAGCATACATCTAATTCAGAATACAAGCGAAAGGTGTAACAAAAGTGCTATTGCAAGTGATGTCAAAAGCAGAGAGGATGACACAATATCACTGGTAGGGGAATGCCTCGTAGCTCGGATCGTATGCCTCGTTCCGATGTCCTGAGGGGGTGCAAAACAAACATGAGTGGACCAAGTTGATATATAAGTAATACAAACATAGTTATTCCACAACGTACTAACCCCCAAAGTTTATGAAAACTAATAGCAAAATATGTGATAGGTTTTCCGAATACCCTAGCATGCCATAAAACCTTTCATAAAACATATATCATATATAGTGTGCTAAATAGTGGTATCATACTCCATAGGCAGAATATACGCCGTTAAGCAGAACATAGTGATCACTAGATATGCACAAAAACATTCAATATAATCTTTCCAACAACGGATCTCACTAGCTCAAACATCATATCTCAAAACATCTTCATAGTATATAGTCATCCATCATATATACAACAAAGAACATAAAATCGATAAAGCACGGTATTCCAAAATATTCTCAGTAAAGCATGATATCTCATAAAAAGTAAAATCTAATTTACTCATACAACGTAACCATTAAATCATGCTTTTCATGTATGCATTTCTAATAGCAAAATTATGCATTTTGGAAGGGGTCCACTCACAGACACTCCGTCGTCGAAGAGCCGTACGAAATAGAAGGGACGGAAACGCTGCTAATAATCGCACCTAAGCACATAAAGGGTCCAATTAATAAAACTCTACCATAATGATTGAATTTTGAAAAATGAAGTCATAAACGGATTCAGGATGTCAAAAAACATAAGGGGGAACCTCGGGTAACCCCACTCGCCACCGCAAGGTGGCGGCACCGAAGGCCACGTGCCGCGGCATGTGTTGAGATGGGTCACCGGAAAGTTGGCTGAAAAAGTCGTTGGCGCCGCCGTGATCGCTGACTTAGACAGGAGCAGAGCACAGTACCTCCGGCAGAGACGCATGTGCTCCACGCGCCGGCACATGCGACCATTCATGCGCGCCCACGCGTAGGCCCACCTGCCACTCACGCACGGCCTGGGTTCTGGGATCCAATTGGGTCTGGGCTTGGGCTGAGGGTTTTGGGCTGCAAGGTTGGGCCTAGGCCCATGTTTTGAGCCAAAGGTTTCATGGCCCAAAGGCCTAGGTTTGAGTAATTGGGTTAAAAAGGTTTAGGGCAGGGTTATATTAGGTTTGGGCTTGAAAGCCCGGCCTAAGTGCTTGGGCTGGTACAATGGGCTTTTGGGTCTGGGTTTAGGGTTACCAGGCCCAGTCGAACCGATTTTCAGGCGGGTTTCGATGATGAAGAAGACCAAAGCTTCCCAAGCTTCGATCAACACTGATTCTCGACCATTTCCAAATATTTAAATTCCAAAATGAAGGTGGAGAGATAAGGAATGAGATTGTGCTTTCGTGGTCCCTCGCCATGGCCGGAGCTGGCCAGAAATTAGCTCGAAAGCCGTCAGACTTGCCAAAAAACTAGGAAAACATTTCCCCGAGTTGATTTTCGTGTTTGAACCTTCACTAACCCTTCCCCTCCTCACCAAAGATTCAGGGTTTGATGGCTAGTAGGTGTTGTCGTTGATGTGTGAGTGTGGGTAGGGGTGTGGGTGTCGAGGGAGAGAGGAGAGCATAGAGAGAGCTCGGGAGAGAAAGTAAGGAAGAGAGAGGGATCTGAGATTGTGTGGAGGGAGAGAGAGCACGAGTCTAAAGAGGAAGGAAGAATAGTGGGCCAGGGGACAACCCAAAAGCAAGTGGTCCCACAAGGCACACAAAATAAGGTCACTAAAGATGAAACACGAAAATATTCGAAAAACGTTCGACGTTCGAACGTAGAATCTTCATTATAAATCCAAATTCAAATCCGTTCGCGCCTGCACGTTCCTGGCAATAAGTACGATAAGAATAATTTAATAGAATTAAAACTAGCGTTTAGACGCAAAGGTCAAACAAGGTCTACTTATAGGTAAAAAGGTAATTTCATAAGTCCGTTAATATGATAATACATAAAAAATTTGGGACGGGGTTTCACTATCTACCCCCTTAAAAGAATTTCGTCCCGAAATTACAATCCCAAATAAATAAGTACGAATTTCGACTCCTCATCAGTTCCTTTGTTTTCCACGTTGCTTCCTCAATTGCATGGTCCTTTACTAACGGAATGACTTTGTTTCTCAACGTTTTATCCTGTCGGTCGATGGTCGCCACTAGTTCCTCAACATAACTCGCATCTTCACTCACTTCTAACGGTTCCGACTGAATAACGTGAAAGGGATCAGGTACATACTTCCGAAGTATGGAAACATGAAATACGTCGTGTATCTACGACAACTCTGGTGGTAGCTCCAATCTATAAGCAACTGCACCAATTCTCTCAGTAGTTCGGTAGGGACCAACATATCGAGGGCTCAACTTCCCTCGCTTACCAAATCGCACCACACCCTTCCAGGGCGACAACTTCAGGAAGACAAAATCACCAATCTTATACTCCCAATCTCTGGAATGTCGGTCTGCAATGCACTTCTGTCGATCTTGTGTCGCCTTCAGATTCCTCTAAATTAACTAGATATTAGTATTAGTGGTGTCGACAATTTCTGGCCCTACTAACACTCGTTGACTGACCTCAGTCCAACACGACGACGTCCGGCATGCCTTCCCATACAGTGCCTCAAACGATGCCATGCCGATACTGGAGTAGTAATTGTTGTTGTAGGAAAACTCGATCAATGAAAAATAGCTATCTCAACTACCCTTCCACTAGAGAACAAACACTCTAAACATGTCCTCTAAAGTTTGAATCGTCCTCTCAGATTAACCATCTGTCTGTAGATGATAGGCAGTGTTGTACAACAACTGAGTATTCATGGCGTCATTGAATGCTCTCCAAAATATGGAGGTAAATCTTGGGTCTCTGTTCGAAACAATGGTGACGAGTTTGACAATATTATCGATAAACAACTGTGCCAACTTCTCCAGTGTGTAGGTCTGTCGAACACGTAAGAAATGAGCAGTCTTGGTGAGTCAATCCACAATCACCCAAATACCATCAAATCTTGACTGTGTACTCGGCAAACCATACACGAAATCCATGGTGATGTCTTCCCATTTCCACGCTGGTATAGCGAGATTCTGCATTAGCTCTTCTGGTCTCTGTTTATCCGCCTTCACCTATTCAAAAATTATACATCTCTTCACATAATCTACCACATCCCGTTTCATTCCATACCAGTAGCAGAATGGACGGATATTGTGCTACAATTTTGTACTCCCCAGATGCATGGCATACGCCGAAATGTGGGCTTCATCAAGAATTTCCTTCTTCACTACTTTATTGTCCTTAGGCACAAACAATCTATTTTCCATCACCAAGGCTTCATCTCTTTGGATTTTCAAATTCGCCTAAAACCATTCTGCACATGTTCATTTAGATCTGCACATTGTTGGTCGAGCTTTTGAGCTTCCCGAACCAAATCCACCAACACAAGCCTAATTTGGAAATGCACCAACAATGTTCCCTATGAATCTGGTGTCACGGCAACGCCGGTTTCTCGTAGAGAAAACAGTAGCAGCACATGGATAGCTAGAAGAGAGGCAAGCTGTCCATAGGATTTCTGGCTAAGTGTGTCTGCTACGACATTTGCGTGACCAAGATGATACTTAATAGTGCAATTGTAGTCACTAATGAGTTCCATCCATATTCTCTGTCTCAAATTCAACTCCTTATGGGTGAAGACATACTTCAAACTCTTATGATCGGTAAAGATGCTGCACTTCTCGCCGTACAAGTAATGTCACCAGATTTTTAGAGCAAAGACCAATGCTCTGAGTTCCAGATCATGAATGGGGTAGTTTTTCTCGTAGTTTTGAGCTGCTTGGAAGCATAGGCGATGACTTTCCATGCTGCATCAAGACATAACCCTAACCTGACAAGGATGCATCACTGTAAATTTCAAAATCACCGCTATCGTCCAAAAGAGCAAGGATAAGCCGTGAATAAGACGTTGCTTAAGCTCTTGGAAACTCCATTCACAATTCTCATCCCAGCCAAATTTAACCCCCTTCCGTGTTAACTTAGTAAGAGGCAAGGCAATCACCGAGACGTTCTGCATAAAATGTCGGTAATAGCCAGCCAGTCCCAGAAAACTCTTCACTTCAGTAACATTCTTCGGTTGTTCCCACATAGACACTGTTGAAATCTTCTGAGGGTGCACACTAATTTCCTCAGTGGAAACCATATGCCTGAGGAAACTGATCTGGTCTAGCCAAAATGACACTTATTGAGCTTCGTATACAGCTGATGTTTTCTCAACCTCTCCAACACCAACTTCAAATGTTTCTTGTGCCTGGCATTACTCTTAGAGTAGATCAAGATGTCATCAATGAACACAATCACAAACCGATCCAGATACGGTCTGAAAACTCTATTCGTCAAATCCATGAAAGTTGCAAGTGCGTTCGTCAATCCAAAAGGCATGACATGGAACTCATAATGTCCATACCTGGTGCAGAAATCAGTTTTCGGTACATCTTCATTCCAGATAAGCAACTGGTGGTAACCCGAACACAGATCGATGTTAGAGAACACTTGAGCACTCCTCAATTGGTCAAATAGATCATCAATCCGAGGCAAAGGATAACGGTCTTTCACTGTCACCCGATTCTGTTGCCTATAGTCGAAGCAAAGTCTCATCGACCTATCATTCTTTCTGACAAACAGTACAAAAGCACCCTAGGGTGACATGTTGGGCTGGATATAGCCTTTATCCACGAGCTCCTGAAGTTGAAACTTCAATTCTCTCAACTCCACTGGTGTCATTCGTTATGGTGCCAAGGAAATAGGGTTGGTACCTGGAAGTAAATCAATGGTGAATTCAATTTTCCTCGCAGGTGGTAACCCCGGCAAATCCTCAAGAAATTCGTCAGTGAATTCATTCACCACTGGCACATCTCCTGCACACAAGGAAGGTTCACCCTGTGTGACCACGTGAGAGCTAAGAATCCAACACAACCCTTTTGTAATAACTTAGTCGTTCGGATGGCAGAAATAATAATATTTTGAAGGATTCATCGCTTACCCTGAAACGTGATCGCTGGTCGTCCAAGCTGATCAAAAGTCACTAGTTTCTCTCTACATCCGACATAAGCATTATGCCTATATACCAATCCATTCCCAGAATGACATCGATCTCCACAAGGTTGAAACGAAACAAATTGGCATCCAAGATTTCCCATTCAACAATAACTGGGTAATCCCTAAACTCTCACTATGCACAAAATAAGTCTCCAGGGGCAATTGAATGAACATATCAAATCCGAGCGATGTAGGTTACGGGTTTACAATTCGAGAAAATTGTGGAGATATAAATAAATAAGTGGCACCCGAATCAATCAGAACGTGAGCCCAATTACCAAAAATAAGTAACGTACCAGTAATAACTTTGGGATCCTGTTCTGCCTCTCGCGGAGTCATGGCATTGATAAGCCCATGGGCTTGGCGTCCCTAACCATTGTTATGGCCGCCTAGAGTCCTAGAACCCTGGCTATGACAGCCTTCTCGGTTCCCCTGAGCACAACTGCCTGAAGCTGCTCTAGAAAACTGTGGCTGCCTCTGAGTAGAGACTTGAGTACTCGGAGGTTACTCCCACCGTAACTCTGAGTAGTTGAAAATTACCCCTACCATAACTCGAAGTACTTAAATTATTAATCACACCGTAACCCGAACCAGAAGTAAAATCATCAGATGAACGTGGAGTATCGCAATTTCGAGCTATGTGTCTAAAGCCGCCACACCTATAACACTCAGCCGGACCAGCCGTTATTTGGGAGAATGACAAGTCATCCATTTCAGTTACTGTTAAATAGTGTGTTACATCTAAATGTAATTAGCTATGCTAATGGTTGTGATTAGTTAGGGATGTTATAAGGTTAGTTAGGCAGTTAAGGGATATCAGGGGTATCTATGTAAATAGCCAAAGGCTATATATATACCTTCATAATGTACAATTATTAAGTCAAGTAAATACAATTGAAAACTTACAGAGGAAGATTTCTGTTTCTACATGGTATCATGCCATTTTTGCTTAACAGCATCGATCCATCCTTCTGCTCAAATCGATTGATCGAGTTCTGATCTATTTTTTGTTCTTCTTCTCCTCCGATTCTTCAATTCTTCCTCTCCAATCTTCCTTGCACCTTGATTTCTGCAAGATATGGCGGCACAATCATCTTCACCACTGACTAAGTCGTCTTCTCCGTCGACTAAAAACCCTAATTTCTCTGGTAATCCAAGTCCTCTGAGTTCCTACACCTCTCTTACAATTCACAACATCGGCAACATGGTGCGGTTTAAGCTGAAAAGATTGAACTATCTACCATGGTGCGCACTGCTTGGCCCAATCCTCAGGTGATACAAGCTTCTTGGAATCATTGATGGAATTGAAGCATGTCTATCGTTATTCCTGCCTGATCGCCGCATTAATCCTGCCTTTGAGGAATGGTATGAAAAATATCAAAATCTTTTGATCTGGTTCAATTCCACACTTTCTGAGGAAATCATCCCTTTCACAGTTGGGGTTTCATCTTCTCGAGAACTCTGGGTGAAGCTTGAACAGAGATTTGGTGGAATTTCAGAGGCTAACATTCATCAATTGCGATCGTGTCTTCAATCGGTTCAGAAATGATCTCACTTCATCTCTGAGTATCTTCAAGAAATTAAGGAAATCTCAGATTCCTTGCAAGCTGCTGGTGCCTCTATATCTAATCGCGATCTTATTGCAGCCATACTTCATGGCTTGCCTAATGAATTTGAGTCTTTCATTAACTCAATCATGCTTCGATTGTCCTCTACATCCCTTCATGAGCTTCATGGATTTCTTCTCACTAAGGAATTGTCTATGGCTAGGCGCAAAAATGTAAATTCCTCTTCTGCAGCTGAGCCTTTTCAAGCTTTCTCGGTGCAATCTCAGCCCCATCTACTACCCACTTCATCTGTGTTTGCTGCTTAGCACCAACTTCAATCATTGCACCAACCAAGATCTAACAATCGTGGAAAGAACAATAGGGGAAATTCCTTCTCTCATAGAGGCAATCGCAACTTCCATAACAACTGTGGTAATTACTCCAACAGTCGTGGCAATCGTAGTTATCAAAGCCCTCGCCATGCTCAAGGTTCTTCCACCTTCAAAGTCCCTTGTCAAATCTGTGGATCTACCAGTCATGAGGCTATTAACTGCTTTGATCGCATGAATCCAGACATCTGTGGTCGGATTCCTCCAGCCAAACTTGCTGCTATGTGTGTCAATCACTTTGCCAAGCCATCTCAGTCTTGGTTTATTGACTCAGGTGCCACCTCTCACATTACCAATGATGTTGCAAATATTTCTTCTCCTACTCCCTATACTGGCGAGGATAAAGTGTATATTAGCGATGGTAAAGGCCTTTCTATTCATCATATTGGTTCATCATCCTTGCATACTCCTTATACTTCTTTTTAGCTACGAAATGTTTTACATGTTCCCTACATGAAACATAATCTCTTATCTGCCTATCAGTTTCTTAAAGATAATAATTGTTCATTGACCCTTGACCCTTATGGATCCACTGTTAAGGATCGTATTTCAGGGAAGATGCTTTTGCGGGGACCAGTTAGAGATGGATTCTACCCTCTTCAAGGTTCTAGAAACTCTTCAATTCCATCACATTCAGCTTTGCTCAGTGTTAAAGCTCATGTTAAAGTGTGGCACCGGCGCTTGGGTCATCATTCCTCCTCTACTTTCAGAAGGGTAATCTCTACTAATAAACTGGCATTACAAGGCAAGTCCACTGTTGATTTTTTCTACTCAGATTGTGCACTTGCAAAGAATCATAAGCTTCATTTTGGAGTAGTCTCTTCAACAACAACTTAAAGTCTTCAACTTTTGCACTGTCATATGTGGGGTCCAGCATCTGTTATCTCAAATAGTGATTTCAAATACTATTTGCTTCTTGTTGATGACTTTAGCAAATATAGCTGGTTCTTTCCTTTGAAGTCCAAGTCAGATGTATTTTCTACATTTGTTGTATTCAAATCCTATGTAGAAAACTTACTTGGAAATAAAATCAAAGTTCTGCGTTCAGATTCAGAAGTGAATTCACTAGCACATCTTTTGCATCATTTCTCAGTAAACATGGCATTTTTCATCAGTTTAGTTGTCCTCATACTCCTGAACAAAACGGTTGCGCTGAGAGAAAGCACATGCACCTTGTTGAGACAGCTCGTACTTTGCTAGTTGGTTCTCATGATCCTCATATATTCTAGGTTGAAACTTTCTCCACTGCAATGTATCTCATTAATCGGCTTCCCATCTTTGGTAGTTCAAAGTCACCATGGGAACTACTATTCAATCAACCCCCAGACTACTCCAAACTCAAAGTGTTTGGTTGCCAATGCTACCCTTGGCTCAAACCCTATGTTCACAGCAAATTGGATGCTAAGAGCAAAAGTTGCACATTTCTAGGATATAGCCTACAACATAAAGGCTATAGGTGTCTTGATCCCCTTACAAATAGAATTTACATCTCCAGACATGTCATATTTGATGAAAGTACCTATCCATTTCAATCATTGCAGCCTCACTGTTCCAACCAAGATACATCATCTCCAAAAGGTTCTTCATCTTTGGATTTTCACTTTGATCAATATATTCCCGATTTCTGCACTAGCAGGGCATCACCCCCCTCACAATGTGTTTCTGCCCGTCTCAAATCCTCCAAGTTCATCTTCTCCTAGAACTACCTCAGCTTCTAGTTATGTTTCTATTTTAGAACCCTCAACTTTGCCACAAAGTCTGACAAGTCATCCTCCTATCCCCATTAATTCTCATCCAATGATTACAAGATCCAAAGCTGGCATATGCAAATCTAAGTCTCAGGCTTATGCAACAACCAAGCATCCTCTTCCTGTTGATCTTGATTATGTTCCCAGTACCTACTTGCTTTGCCACCAGATTCGGAAAGAAAGGAAAGAAAGGAAATCTCAACCCTAGGTACATCGACTGTACCAGATTGTTGAACAAGTTGGTGAAGTTGCTTATCAACTCGCTTTGCCACAAGAGTTGGCAAGAGTGCATAATGTGTTTCACGTGTCGATGTTACGGTGATCCGTCACATGTGATCCCTCCTCAACCACTAGAGATCAATCCCGATTTGACCTATGACAAGGTTCCAGTGACTATTCTTGATTGGAAGGATAAAGTTCTTAGGAACAAAACCGTTCAGATGGTGAAAGTCTTATGGAGGAACCACTCAGTTAAGGAAGCTACTTGGGAGACAGAAGAGCGCATGCAAGATATGTACCCACGTCTGTTCTCTGGTTTTGATTTGTAGTCAGTGTTGAAATTTCGGGGACGAAATTTACTTAAGGGGGGTAGATTGTGACGACCCGTCCCTAATTTTCTATGTAATTTCTCCCCATGTATGTGAATTAACTATTATGCCCTTGAAGGCAAGTGACGTGGACGTGTTTATATCACTTTTATTTTATTTCTCACTATCGCATTTAAATTGTACACGTTGTTACGAGTGTACGAGAATTTTTATCAGTGTAAAAATACTATTTCGGATAGATTTCGATTATCTTTTCTGTATAAAATCTAAAACCCTATCCCTATCTATCCTTTTAACTCATCTCGTGCTCCCTTTTATGTCATCCACCAATCCCATCTATCCCTACACTTTAGCACCCAATCACAAATCAGAAAAAGAAAATATCTCTCTCTTCCTTTTCTTTCTCCCGTATACTATCTCCCTTTGCAACCACCATAAGCGCACCTTAAAGCTTGCAAATCAAACCTAAAAACCATTTCTTGCTAATCTCGCCTCCACGAGCACAACCATACCTTTAAAACCCTGAATGGACGAGTTTTAAACGTCGAATTCGTGGGGTTTGAACTCAGTGTTTTGAGTTCAGCATGTTTGTGACCGAATTGCAAGCTTTTAGGAGCTTTAAAGGCCTCTATTCAACTCCCCGAGCTCTTTAGTGAAGTTTTGGTGAAGAAACAACGTCGAAACAACCGAGTTTTGAGGAGTTCACTTTTGGTCAGAGCTTTTGAGGTGTTTTCCGACCACCTCCGTCCACTTTTTGGACTCCAAACAGGTATAACGTGATTCTACTCTTCATGAGCTTCAAATCCATATAAAGTAGGTCGAAAATGGTTGAAAAATGAAGACATTATGCAAGTTTGAAATTTTTCCAGAAATCCGGCAAAGTTTGAGTTTCAGACGGAATATTTCGTCAAGGTTGACAGAATATTCTAACGGCGTCAGGTAACGCCATTAACTTATGTTATATATTTAACGGAATATTCCTGACGGACGTCAGGGGTTCGCCTGCGCGTGGGGGCGCGTATGGCCATGCCTTGGCCGGTGCGTGGGGGCGCGTGCAGTGTCCAAAATTTATTCTGAAATTTTTTGTAGATTCGTGACGTCGAGTAGATCAATTTCATGTATTTAAACCCTAGGTTTGAGCAAACTATGAGGGTTTTATATAAGTTTCCATATATGTGCTTTAATTAATTCTATTATAGTTATTTCACATATAGGGGAAACGTATCCCGAGGACGTACGGGGCCAGGCTAGGCTCGAGGGCTACGACCTAGTGACGTACTTGTGAGTGGGCAGTTTGTTTCTATATATATGTGGCTTATAGTTTCCACAAAATGCATTTGAATGATTTATGCCTATTATGCCAATTTTAGTTTAATTTGGTAAATGTGCCTTGTGTGTGGAATTATAAAATGGTTATGGCATGTTCATACGTATACTTACCTGCTTATAATTATGGTACTGTGGTAGAATACTAAAATGATTCTACAAGACGAACAGGTAAATTCAGGTGAGTTTAGTATATTGATTTGAATTGCGTAGCATACATATATTCATATAGTTAGCTTATTCATTACTACACCCAGGTGTTAGTGCTCCCGCCCAGGGCCAAGGCCAGCCTTCACGTGTATGTTCACCTCCCGCACCGTATGCTCGTCTTGGATCTAAGTTAGGTGCTAGCCTGTCGTACATGTCATATTAGGTGACTCCGCTTAGCGCAAGCTTCACGTGATCGTAGCACTAGAGCGTATATTATTACACCTAGCTTGTCGTACATGTCACATTAGGTGACTTCAACTCGTGTGTTAGTATAGACTGATGTTAGTATATACTTGCGTGTTAGTATATTGTCAAACACATGCCTATATTTCTATTGTGGCTGAATTATTCATGTTGTGGCACATTTATGATATATATATATATTGTTGGCATGCGCTTGATTCTTCATACTTATATTGTAGTAGGTTTGGTTTTAAGGAAACTATACTTGTTTTACGACGAGGAGTTAGTATATTCGAAAATAAAGGTTTTCTTATAAGCATTGTTTTGCTTACCCACTCAACTTTGTTTTTTGCCTCTCCAGGACCTAGATAGCTGATTTCTTCGTGGCACTCAAGGAACTTTTGGTAGTTCTGACATTATCTTCGGTTTAGACATACGAACTTATCACTGTTGTGTAATAAGTGTACTTTAGCTGCTTTGACTACTCTTTGGTAGTCGTACTGTCTTTTTAAGCTCTGAATAATACGATTGCGCACTCTTTCACTGTTTAGTATAATTAGTTTTAATTTATTCACTTTTCCACATCACTTACCCTTATGATTACGTCACCTCACGGTGATGGCCAACATGCTTCGACCTTCCTAGATCGGGGTGTGTCAATTAGTATACATAATATGTAGAATATATGTCCATATATATATATATATTGATCTAATTAGGTTTTGGATCGGGGGAGTTCACACAAAATTAAAATATAGTAAACAAATTAAATGTCCAAAAAAATACGTATTAGATTTGGTGGCATGATTTTGCAAATAAACCTAAATTCATGGACACCTTTTATCTAACATGACATCATATTCAAAATATTTGTTTTATTTATAAGTTTTAATATATGTGGATTTTTGTCTATAGTTTTAAAGTTGCAAGGGCCTAAATGTAAATAACCCTATTTATATTTGCACAAAAATTAATTATCTGTGAAGCATAGAACTCGATTTCGACACGAAGATTTCGTTTTGTTCTTCAAAGAGGTAAATGATAAATCTAACAACCCATTTACCTAATTTTTTCATACAGTGATGTTAACAGTGTAATAACATAACAGTAGTAACAATGGAATAGCAATGTGTTAGCAGTTGAAGGGGGAAAAAACTAGAGATTAGCATGCATATACTTTAAAATTAAACCATGACAACGGAATCAATTACAAATTACTGATCGAATTAAATTCCTTTCAAAATGCATGGGCTTAGTGGTTGATGTATCTACCTTACATCACATTTTTTAAGACGGAAGAGAGTGAGATTATATAATTTGGAGCCAATGTTATGGCCTCTCCAAAATAGCTACTATGCTCCTTTGAACCTTGATTGCCCTCCTTGAATCTCCTTAGATATCCCTCCATACATAGTATCCAGAATAGGCAACCTCCAAATTCACCACACCTGTAGAGTAGAGCAGAGAGGTGGATGATGGAGCCTAGAAGAGAGATTGAGAGTAGTAATTTTTGAGGCCGAATTTTACTGTTACAGATGGAGAAGATTAGTATTCCAGAGAAACTCCATTGATGTTCTTGAAAACCTAGAACCAAATATTACAGTTCAGAAAGAGAGAGCGGGGGCTAAAAGTATTGGAATTGCACCAATGACTCTTGTGCATTAATTTGGGTCCGCTTCCAGCTTAACATACGTTCACTAATCACTAGTTGTCACTTTTGATTTGTGGAATTAAATTAACTTATTAATTAATTTTACTGACGGGTTTTGTTAAAACTTATGAGATCACACACCTACGAGAGTAATAACGGCATTACACAGATGATGATGATAAGATATAATTAATTGTTAATTACATTGGATTGATTATTTAGGGTAATTGGACAAGTTTTTTTTTTTTTGTTAAAATAAGCATTGTACTTTATTTAATTAAAAAGGGTCAAAGTCACAAGCTCAAGTGAGATAGTGGAATGGACAAAATGAAAGGAGTAAAGCCCTTAGGCCATCTCCAACCGATCCGGCCAAAGAGCTATAGGCCAAAATATAGTCCGTTTTGACACGAAAACCGTCTTCAATTAAGAGCTAGGCCAAAGGACTTGTGGACCTAACCCGACCCAAAATCAGACACCAGGCCAGCCAGCCAGCCCGATGTAGCAGCCCAGCCAGCGCTATGGGTTTGGTATTTCTTGATCATGTTTGTGTAGCTGCATCATCTTCCATTTATAATCATATTTAAAGTTGGGGACGGCGGTGCCAGTGAGGATGTTGCTGATGGATTTGTTGGAGACGGATAGGCAGATGGGGATGAAGTCGAAGAGGGGGGGCGGTGGAAGAAGCTTCCCAAACCAAGAATCAATTAATTCTGGTTGCAAACAAGCGTAGAGAGGAGATGTGTTATTGGGGACGAAGACCCATGAAAAATCTACCCAGATCCACTTTCTATTCATTAAGTTTTTAATTGTTAAAAAAATATTGATTTTTTATTGACTAATTCTTTTTTTTTTTCCTATTCAAATGGTTCAAAGTTGGCAGCGATGTTAGCACAAATATATATGAAATTGAAAAAAATATAAATAAATGTATGAGATTGCAATTGACTCCAAACTTGAGGGAGTAAAATGTAATTAACCAAATTTAACTTATATGATAAACCTAACATTAAACTATTTAGTGACGTCGATTTAGGTACAACCTTTTTTTATTATTGGTTGGTTATTGTTTGGAGGTTCTTTTCATTATAGAACATATTAAAAAATAGCCCCCTTGGGTTAGAGATAGGTTCTTTGTCAAACGGTCTATGTTTTGGCCTATGACCCTTCGGCCCCTCAGTTGGAAATGGTATAAAATATGGCATGGCACTATTCATTAAAAAATAATGTCGTGCAGGGCTATAGGGCTAAACATGGTCATCTCCAACCGAAAGGGGGCCAAAGGGCCATGTTTAGCCCTATAGCCCTACAAGAAATTATTTTTTAATGAACAGTGACATGTCATATTTTATACCATCTCCAATAGAGGGGGCCAAAGGGCCATAGGCCAAAACATAGCCTGTTTGACAAAAAAAAACCCATCTCTAATCGAAGGGATTAGTTTTTAGCCCCCTCAATAATTTATTATTTTAATTGAATTAATATGGTTAATTGAATTAAACTACCCTATTAAGAATTTTTTTTTTTAAAAAAAAATCGTCTTTAAAGAAAATCAAATCCAACAGTAACCTGATGTCATCATGACGTTAGATAGCATGTGTTTGGGCTGGGCTATATGGCTGGCTAGCTGGTTGCTCTTGGCCAGCCCGCTGGCCGGTTCTCCAATTTTTGGTTGGGTCGGTTGGAGATGGCTTTAGCATCAAGCCCAATAGTAGGGTGCAGCTAGGGGTTATTCTACATACCCCCCATAAAGTTTTAAAATATGTTCTTAATGCAAGTTTAATCAGTCTTGTCCTTCAAAGAAATTAGAGAAACCCAAGCCCAAAATTCTCTGCAGTGTACCGCCCAATAGTATTCTTCCAAGTGAGTGATTTTGCTAGCACAATTGAATCCCTACTACATCATCTATTGTTGGTGTATCAATGATAATACTCCTAGAGGCTCAACAATAATCTGGCGATTAATCATGATGAGGAAGAACGCAAGCACAAAGATGATCCTACAGAACGATGCACATGTGGCTAAGGATTCATATAGTAATCTCTTCGCCATCTGTCTTTGTTGCTTTATCGATTACAACCAACCATATATATAGTGGGATAACATATTGTAGGTTATTAATTATTTTTTTGTTGCATATTTAATTCATTGAACTAAATTTGTACCAATAATTTACCTAGAAACCCAACAGTGTCATGGCTACCCAAGCCAATATAGAATATTTTGGAGAACCTATTCAGTTGCAGTTACAAAATAATTTGATCATCTCCAAATCAATAATTATATCACATAATTAGGGTATGGAAGCTTATGTCAAAACCCTATTGTAATTATCCGAATGTATATTATTCAAAGGAGAAGTGTATGGAATGTCTTCCTAAATCACACTTGATACTTTGGCTAAATAATTTTGAATCATATCATAGAGTATTCTCCTTCTCTTGTTGAAGGTTAGAGATCCCTTATTGTATGCTCACATGCCTCTATGAATACGTTAATGACTCTGAAAATGCATAGAACACATTCTTGGTGGGATATGGTCACGTTGCATCATCAATTAGCCAACGACTTATACACAAGACAACCATGGTGTCTCAGGTTAGAGGATTACTTGCATTATTGCAACTCTTAGAGTTTACTTGCTTGACGTATAAGTAGAACTCTGTGCAAGTACTCTCATTTGATCAGTTACCTATACACTCGTCTCAGTGTCTCCACATGAATAGCTTGAGATAAGCCATCTTCCCAATTGAGCAAACATAATGTGTACCAGTCTTTCTAGATAATTAGGGTCCATTTGATAACAATTTAGTATACAATAGAGCGACAAAGATTTCACCAATCCAGCTTACTTGGATTGCTTCTTCCTCTATACATTCTCCACGGACTCATTGTTCATACGTATAACAATTAATGACAGTCTTAACTAGTAAACTTGCCCTTTGGTGAGATCAGTTTGACTAATCTAGTTATCCTAAAAGATTTCATATTATGATTGACTTTTAGAGCACATCCAGTTGCAGTCCATATAAAGTATAGATAGAGATTCAAGCACGAACTAAAAAGAATTCATTATTAAAAAACATGCAAATAAATTCTGTTGTGAATCGTCTCTAACAATTTTTTTGGCATAAAAAAAAAAAACTCACGAATCGTTAGAATGGAAAACCCCAAGAAACTGCTCCAAACAACTTGAAATATCATCAGTTATCACAAACCAAACAAGAAAATATCTTTTGAGCAAACGACTTGGATGTTGGTAGTGTAGGTGATGTTGCACAGACAATAATCTCAGATTCATCCGTTCCAGTTTTCCTGGCTTTCTCACATTCATCTGAAAATGTCTTAAATGCTCCTTCCACATATTTGAGAGCCCCCGAAACAGTTATGTCCTCCACCAGCTTGTCAGGATATGTATCCTTTTTATGGTCTCCATTTATTGCCGCGGCCAATTGAATTAGTTCTTCTTGAAAATCACTAATTTTTGTCCCATCATTAGATGCAGCATCGCGTAGTTTCACCGGGTCAGGCAAAGTAACTGCAATGAACAAATTAATTAAAATGTATGGTTGCAATAAATCAGATACATATGTTCGATCCCACATTACAGTGGAACTCACATACATACAGGAAGAGGAATGTTATATATGAGCAACTCATACAATAATCATAGGTAATTAAAACACTAGACATCGAATCTTTTAATTAAAGTTTCACCTGGACAATCTGTTCTTGGGCTTGTTCTACTCAGGACACCCTCAAAGGTTCCCGCCCAAGCATCACGCTTAGTCAGAAACTCTTTCAGATTGAAAATTTTCTTAACAGTTGCAGGAATTGAGGAGTGCTCAAACTCTGAGGAGGGATATGGCCCTGAAGGCCCATGCAACACTGCATTTTCAATAAGTATGAAAGGTAGTGTATGAGTAATGTTTTATTCTTCTTTTCAGTTAATAAACAACAATGTTAGATCTTACACGTCTCAGTTCAGTAATAATCGTAGTAATATGGTTATTAACTTATTAATTATGATACAAATAGTTATATTCTTCAACTTACCTGTTCCAGGTTCAATCCATGGAGAAATTATGATGGCTGGAACACGAACACCAAGACGATCGAATTTAAAGTTGTATGGCTCAGGACCAACGACATCATCCGGACTAGGAACATCTGTCACAGGTGTTGGAACGTGATCATAGAAGCCTCCATGCTCGTCATATATGATAATGAACAACATTTCATTCCATTGGGGACTTGCTCTTAGAGCTTCGTACACTTCTTTTATAAACTTCTGGCCTTCAGAGACGTCATGAGATGGGTGATCATCGTTTGCAGGCATTGATAACACATCAAAGAATCTTTGCTCTACCACCACATAATTTGGTAGCTTTCCCTCCTTACAATGATTCTTGAATTGTAGATCAAACTGATGGAAATTGTCAATGTACTTCAATTTTCTTAGATTCCTGCCATATGTAAATTAAAATTCAGAACATTGCTCAACTGCTGTGTACTTCTCTTAGTTAGAAAAAATGCAAAGATTACTTTGGTGACATTTTGATTTTTCAGTCCTCTAAAATTGAGATGACATCGTTTTGCCAACAAAATGTAGATAGGCAGTTTGTTTGTTTTGTTAAATGACATATAATTGTAGCTTAATCGAAATTTTGTTGTATCTACATGATGGTACATAGAGGATACATAAGGTAAATTGTGAGTTGGCCCATGTTGCATGGTGGTAATTCTTAAATGTGCTAGTGACGGTGGTAATAACGTACACAGATGTTTCCCATGTCTTCATATGATTTCACCATGAGTTGGCAAATAGAGAAGTAGGTGCGAGAATTCTTAACAAAAACGATACTTTTATCGTATATTTGTATCATAATTAATCATCTCTTTAATAAAAATAAGACCTATATATATTTGGGTCGTATATCTATGAGAGAAATGATATAAATAATGTACAAATATATAGTAAGTGTATCATTACTCAATTCTTAATACTTTAACATCACTTCCCCATATATGATAATATATAATCATTTTATAAATGCACATGTGAGGGCTGCTTACAAGAAGCTTCAACCATAAAATATGCACAATATGTGTGTCACAAAATAAAAAATAAAAACATATCAAAAGTATAGAGGCAATATGATAATAATCCATGTGAGTTGTGCGACAAAAAATGTTATAATATAGTTCAATGTAACATACTCATCGTCATTGCAGAATTTCAAATCGTCATATTTCAAGTTAATAGTATAATGTTATTTATAGTTTTGTTTCACATGTTATCCGATTATTAAATTATTAAATTGAACATCATGCCACAATGAACCAGTTCTATTTAAATTTATCAAAGGTGGGGCAAACTTATAGATGATTTTTTTTTCTCAACCAAAAACAATTTAACTTTTCTCCTCCACTAACCACTCATTTTGGGAATATTTTACCGGCCAAATAAGGACAAAGAAATATAGTAACATGCATGTTTTAATAACCTTGAATTTGTTTTGATTAATTATCGTTTCCAACTAATGACTAATATAAATTAAATTAATGGGTAGGAATAGAAGAGACAAAGTAAAGTTTTGTAATCATTAATTAAGGAGCAAATAATCGGACAGGGTGGGGGAATCATTTAGGTGGAGATATGCAAATTGGCTTGCATGTTCTTAACATGATACCCTCTAATTATATTATTTAAAAATTTGCTGAGAGAGGTGACAAAGTGGACCTAGGTATTATTTGAATAACGCGGTAAAGCAATCATATCGACAAGAAATTGTAGTAGGTCCAGTAATTGAGAACATGTCCTTTATATTAACAAAATTGGCATGGTTGGCATGGTTGGCTACTTCTCTAAATTAACGTGAAAATATAGCTTGCTTCATAAAAATATAAAAAGCTCATTCTTATCTCTTGTCTCTCTAGAACATCTTTTCTTCATCCTATTGCTCTCTCCTCTCTTCCCTATCTTCCAATTGCGCGGTATCTCTCAATTTTATATAGGATGAACTATTATTTTAGTTCTTAAATTATTATTTGAATGAAAATTAGGTTCTCAAACTATTTTTTTTAAGAAAAATAAATCCTTAGATTATAAAAATCTGTTAATTACATCGTTAATATTAGATTCAAAGCTACTATGTTCAATATTCCGTCAATTTAAGTTATGTTACTTGCATGTAATACACATTGAAATATAGATTAGTAATTTTTCAGAAATAGTGTCAACTTTGGAGAGTAAATTAGACATTAAATTTGCAACATATATGATATGTTAAGAGCTTATAGGCGAAAAAATAACGATATTATACTGTAAAGTGTGTAAAGTAACTTAATTTGACAAAAAATTGGATAAAATAAATTTGAATATAATAGTAGGGGATGTAATTAGCAATTTTTAATGAATTTAGAAACTTATTTTACTAAAAATAATAATTCAGGAACTTAATTTTTATTGATATGATAATTCAAAAACTAAATCGGTACTTTATCTTTTTTTCACACACATATATATATATATATATGTCCTATCTCTTCCCTATCTCTTCCAATCTCGATCTTATCTCTTCCCTATCTCTTCCCTATTCTCTTCCAATCTCGATCTCCCTCCTCTTGATTTCTTTTGTACAAAATTGAAGAATCTTTCGAAAAGAAAATCGAAATAATTAACTGTTCATATTGTCTTAACAATCTGTACGGTTGTACACTCCAAAATTCCAACTTGGCGTACGGCTTAGGAATCCATTACAATTATTTTCTTTGACTCTTAAAGAACCAAAAACAATAAAATGTATGCTACATGTCATTATTTCTCAAGAAACTTGAATTATATTTAAATGTTAGATTTTAGTTTGTAACCTTGAATATTTTAAAGGCATTAATTAAATATTTTAATCACTTGTGGATGAGTTAACAGACAAGTACTGTTTAAGGAGGTTTAACACGGAAAGAGATTCTCTCCGGATTTCCTCCATCAAGGCCACCGGATTAAGTCATCCGAACCTTTAAAATTTCATCAAACAGTAAAAAATTATTATAGCTTTTAAGGGATCAAAACAGGTGGGGCGTTAGATGAAATTTCAAATGCCCAAATCACTTGATCCGGCGATCTTGGTGGAATAGATTCAGAGATAATCTCTTTCCGTTTAACACTTTCATCCATGTGTCAAACTTAACATAGAAGAAGGAGCAACCGAAAATTCTCAAAATATTTGGTCGCTTGCAAATAAAAATTCTCGACATTTTCGATTGGTAAGAACTACCATTGCCGTGAGCCATTATGATTTCAAAAGCTTGAAGAGGGTTTCATGAACTAAGATAATAAATGTGTTGATAGTGTAATCTATTTTCAAACGATACGTGAATAATTATTATGGATTTTCAGATAAATTGAATGGATAATAGATGATCAGTCTAACATTTTACTGTACTTATTTATGGAAAACATGTTACTTAAATATTTTGGTCCTTTCAAATTAATTCATTATTTTCAAGAGGAAAGGCAAAACAATTTGAAATTTTTTTACCTGTACAAAAGGGTGGATGGAAAGGACTGAAAGTAAATCCCAAAAGAAAAATCTTCTTCGTCCAACGACTGAAATATGGTCTTCTGAGGCAACCCTTCAATCAGCGTCTGAGTATCATTCCCCGTCAGCCCATGCGACGTCGCAGAGTGGATATACTGCCGGTTCGGCTGCGTCGCAGCTGGCACCGACGCGAACCACCGGTCGCATACCGCAAACTCCTTCACCAGCTCCCTGTGAATGGGGATGTTTTCGGGCCTAAAACCATTCATCACCGTCTCAGCTAAACCGGTTTGTGTTGTTTCTGCGTTTTGAGCGAAGCCGTTCATCGTAGGGCGTAGGGTTTTGGAAGCGGAGGCCTCAGTCCACGGCTCGCCGAAGACTTGCTCGTACACAGCTTGGATGGAGTGGCCGGGGTCCGGGTCAACGTAAGCAGAGTTGTCGCGGAAGAAGATTTGGGTGGGGTTTGGTTCCGAGGTGGAAATGGGGTTGGATTCGGAGCCAGTGACTCCGTTGATTTCGGGGTTTATGGACTTCATCCATCCCAGCATGTGGTCGAAGGAGCGGTTCTCTTGGACCAAAACGACCACCGTTTTGATGGGGCTGCTGCTGCTTGACTCTGAAACCATTGTGGTGGTGGTCCGATCGAACGTGGTGGTTTGTGCTTTGGGTTACTTGGGAATACAAATATATATTGTTAAATGTTAGGATATATTAGTGTTATGTGATTATGACACTTGTCAACAGATTATGCATTTAGTTAGTTAGTTAGTTGTAGGTATATGGTTCCTATATAAACCAAAAGTGTAATGACTTACTGTGTAAGAAATCAGAATACAACATTTCATTCATCTCTCTCTTTCTATCTCTTTCTATCTCTTTCTATCTCAGTGATTCCAGTTATGTTGATTTGTCTATGTGTGAGCCTGCAACCTATAAATCTGCTCTTAAGGTTCCTGTTTGGCATCAAGCCATGCAAGAGGAGATTACTGCATTGCATACTCAGGAAACTTGGTGTTTGGTCCCCTTACCTGCTCAGAAAAACTTAGTGGGTTGCAAATGGATCTTCAAGCTTAAGAAAAATTCTGATGGTTCGATTTCCAGGCATAAAGCTAGGTTGGTAGCTAAGGGCTTTAGTCAAGAACCTGGTCTGGATTATGGGGAAACTTTTAGCCCTGTTATCAAACCTGCTACTATCAGGTTAATACTAGCTCTGGCTGCACAGTTTAAATGGCCATTACGGCAACTAGATGTTAAAAACGCATTTCTTCATGGTGTGTTGCATGAAGAGGTATATATGGCTCAGCCTCCGGGGTTTGAAGATCCAAATCATCCTGAGTTAGTATGTAAATTACAGAAATCTTTATACGGGTTGAAAAAGGCCCCACGGGCGTGGAATGAAAGGTTCACCAATTTTCTGCCTTCTCTTGGTTTTGTATCCACTTATGCTGATTCTTCTCTGTTTGTTAAGCATATTGGTACTGAGATGGTGATTTTACTACTTTATGTTGATGACATAATTGTCACTGGTAGTGCTTCTTCTGTCATTCAGCAAGTCATTGACTCTCTTACAGTTGAATTTGATATCAAAGATCTGGGAAATCTGCACTACTTTCTTGGCATTCAAATTGATCGCACTAGTTCGGGTTTTTTCTTGTCTCAGACCAAATATATACAGGAGCTACTACAGAAAGCAGAAATGGTTGATTGCAAACCTTGTGATACACCATGTTTGCCTTACAATCGCTTACTCAAGGATGATGGTTCTCCTTTTCCCAATCCTGCAGCCTATCGAAGTATCGTGGGTGCGTTGCAGTATCTCACTTTCACGAGGCCTGACATTGCATTTTCTGTCCATCAAGTCTGTCAGTTTATGCAGGCTCCTATGGTTTCCCATTACACTGCAGTCAAGAGAATCTTACGATACTTAAAGGGTACTATGACCTTTGGTATGTCTTATTCTGCTAGTGACTTACAGTTAAAAGCTTTCAGTGATGCCGATTGGGGTTAATATGTATACTGATATATCAGAAAGGAATATCAAGAACTAGAGAGAGAAAGAGATAGAAAGAGAGAGATGAATGAAATGTTGTATTCTGATTTCTTACACAGTAAGTCATTACACTTTTGGTTTATATAGGAACCATATACCTACAACTAACTAACTAACTAAATGCATAATCTGTTGACAAGTGTCATAATCACATAACACTAATATATCCTAACATCCCCCCTCAATCACATGGTGGGAAGAACCAAGCATGAGATTGTGACAATGAGACCGAAACAAAGGAGAACTAAGACCCTTTGTTAAAATATCTGCAAATTGCTCCCGGGAAGAGACAAATTGAACCAGTAGACGATGTTTGGCAACCCTTTCTCGCACAAAATGAACATCTATTTCAATGTGTTTCGTACGCTGGTGCTGAATAGGATTGAATGACAGTGCTATTGCAGAAAGATTGTCACAAAATAAAACTGGGGGTGCTGGAGGTTTGATGTGCAAAAACTCAAGAAGCTGCTGTATCCAATCCAATTCAGCAGAAGTGGTATCAATCGCCGATCCAGCTCGCGCGATTCTGTTCGATCCTTCTGTTGCTTCCGCTTCTTCTATCTGATCTAGTCTCTGCTCGCGATCGTGTTCTTCTCTACTTGCGATCGTGTTCTCTCTCTGAACGATTGACGATCTCCATTTCTAGGGTTTGCTGCACAATTTTTTCTTCAAAGATTGCAAATATGGTAACTGCATCACAGCTTCAGATTCTTCAATCTCCCATTACTGCTCTTATTTCTACAATTTCTACTTCTGTGAATATTAAACTCGATGATACGAATTACTTGAATTGGCAATTTCAAATGCAATTATTGTTAGAAGGTCATGGAATTATGCAGTTTGTTGATGGCTCCAATCTCTGTCCTCCTCGTTTTATTGATAATTCGACTGCCTCTGATACAATTTCTGGTGATTCTTCTTCTCCCATTGAGAATGATGCATATGTTGTGTGGAAAATGCATGATCGAGCCTTGATGCAACTGATTACTGCCACTTTATCACCTGCTGCCATTTCTTGTGCTATTGGTAGTTCTAGTGCTTGTGATCTTTGGACTCGATTGCGAGAACAATTTTCTACTGTTTCCAGAACCAGTATATTTCAGATGAAATCTAATCTGCAGACTATTAAGAAAGGGTCAGATTCTGTCTCTCTGTATTTGCAGCGAATTAAGGAGGCTCGCGATTACTTGTCTGCTGCTGGGGTTCACTTTGCTGATGAGGATATAGTCATATTGGCACTTAATGGTCTACCCTCTGAGTATAACACTTTCCGATGTGTTATTCGAGGCAGGGAAAATGTCATTTCTCTTAAGGATTTTCGATCTCAGTTACTTGCAGAAGAACTCATTGTGGAGAGCAATGTCTCATCTCAGTTTTTGTCTGCCATGGTTGCTGATACCAATACCATTTCTGAGTCTAAGTCTTCCACTTATTCTCCTCAGGCCACTTCTGGTCCCACTGGTGGTTTTAGGCAATTTCACAATAATAGGCAGAAGGGTAAAGGCAAGTTCAGTCAAGGGTATAGGTATCCTACCCCAAGACCACAGTTTGTTAATCAATCTCATGCTCCTACATCGGGTGTTCTTGGTCCCTCTCCACCTGTACCTTTTGCTCCATCTGTGTTTTGTCAGTTGTGCAATGCTTATGGTCATACTGCACCATTTTGTCACTCTAGGACTGTGGATAAGTCTAGTTGCCAGATCTGTGGGAAGCACAATCACACTACTTGGTTCTGCTTTTATAATGATAAGGGTCCTTCTTATATTGGCCTAAAGCAACCATCCGTGGCTCAGTATTCATATGCTCCCTCCGCTCCTCAGTTGCCTTCTCAACCTGCAATGCAAGCTATGCATACTATGGTTCCATCATCTTCTCAGGCTTCATCCTCTCAATCTTCTCCACAGATTTGGCTTGCTGATTCTAGAGCTACGAATCACATGACCACTGATCTCAGCAACTTGTCTTTAGCTTCTCCATATCCGACACAAGAGACAGTTCAAACTGCTAATGGCGAAGGTTTGCAAGTATCTCATGTTGGCAGCACTATTATTCATACACCCGTACATCCTATCAAATTAAATTCTGTTCTCTATGTGCCCAAGTTATCTCAGAATCTATTATCTGTCCATAGAATCTGTCTTGATAACAACTGCTGGTTGATTTTTGATGCATTCTGTTTTTGGATTCAGGACAAGGCCACAGGGAGAATCATCTACAAAGGGCTCTGCAGTAATGGACTTTACCCAATCCCATCTCTTGCTAAACATCATTCCTCTACTTCACCAAGTCAAATCAAGGTTTCTGCCTATCTGGGACAGCTTATCAGTTCATCTATTTGGCATAGTAGGTTAGGTCACCCTACCAATAATATTGTGTCTACTATGCTCAGTAAAGCTAATATTAGGGGTTATAAGGATGATGTACCAATGGTCTGTCATAGTTGTCTTGAAGGGAAATTTACAAAATTGCCTTTTCAATCTAGTACTCATCAATCTCAAATACCTTTTGAAATTGTTCACAGTGACCTTTGGGGTCCTGCACCATGTAATTCCATTGATGGTTTCAAATTCTATGTAACTATCATTGATGAATGTACAAGATTCTGTTGGGTGTTCCCACTTATCAATAAATCTGACTTTTTTGATACATTTGTCTCCTTTTATACATTTGTTCAAGCTCAGTTTTCTGCCTCCATTAAGGTTTTACAAACCGATGGTGGGGGAGAGTATATCAATCACAAACTCCAAGCTTTTCTCAAGGATGATGGTTCTCCTTTTCCCAATCCTGCAGCCTATCGAAGTATCGTGGGTGCGTTGCAGTATCTCACTTTCACGAGGCCTGACATTGCATTTTCTGTCCATCAAGTCTGTCAGTTTATGCAGGCTCCTATGGTTTCCCATTACACTGCAGTCAAGAGAATCTTACGATACTTAAAGGGTACTATGACCTTTGGTATGTCTTATTCTGCTAGTGACTTACAGTTAAAAGCTTTCAGTGATGCCGATTGGGCCGGCGATCCTAATGATCGTCGGTCTACCACAGGCTTAATTGTGTTTTTGGGTGGCAATCCCATTTCCTGGTCTTCTAAGAAGCAGCAAACAGTATCACGCTCCTCTACAGAAGCTGAATATCGGGCGATGTCTTCCACTTCTGCTGAATTGGATTGGATACAGCAGCTTCTTGAGTTTTTGCACATCAAACCTCCAGCACCCCCAGTTTTATTTTGTGACAATCTTTCTGCAATAGCACTGTCATTCAATCCTATTCAGCACCAGCGTACGAAACACATTGAAATAGATGTTCATTTTGTGCGAGAAAGGGTTGCCAAACATCGTCTACTGGTTCAATTTGTCTCTTCCCGGGAGCAATTTGCAGATATTTTAACAAAGGGTCTTAGTTCTCCTTTGTTTCGGTCTCATTGTCACAATCTCATGCTTGGTTCTTCCCACCATGTGATTGAGGGGGGATGTTAGGATATATTAGTGTTATGTGATTATGACACTTGTCAACAGATTATGCATTTAGTTAGTTAGTTAGTTGTAGGTATATGGTTCCTATATAAACCAAAAGTGTAATGACTTACTGTGTAAGAAATCAGAATACAACATTTCATTCATCTCTCTCTTTCTATCTCTTTCTCTCTCTAGTTCTTGATATTCCTTTCTGATATATCAGTATACATATTAACAGTTAAATGTTGCTAAGTTTACGTTATGATCATGTGATAATTGTTATATATAGAGAGGAGAGATGATCATGGATTATGATATTGAAGAAGCTTAGGTTGGACTTTGGAGAAACATTGAAGAAGCTTCGGTTGGGCTTAAAGAAGGGTAAAGTTGATTGTATAAAATAAAGTATAAACTTTCTAGTTCTTATAACCACTAATGAGTTTCAATTGTAATGAAAAGTTACTAAAGCTACTCATTCCTTATAATTAGAACAGACAGAAAGATGTAAAACTAAGAGTGGATGAGACAGGGATGGTAGAAAGAGACAATGGATTAGGTGTTTGTGAGAAATGTATTTCACCTTCTAGCTTTTATTTATAATAATTATGATGAGTTTTTTTGCCTTATAGAAAATACAAGCTTAAGTATCTCCAAATCCTATTGTGATTCTTACTTGAAGTTTACACTTATTAGTCACAACACTCCCTTTTGAGTGTGTACAATTTAAGAAGTAGTTGCATCAGGTCTACATGATTAGGAGATGACGATTGTTGTTGTTTGTTCTCGCCTTCTCGGCAGACACAATAGTTGCATTCACGAGTCTCTTGATAGGAGTGCATATAAAAAGATAATCTCAAAAATACTAGCTACATAAACCCAGTGGGACAAACTCGTAGTCTAAGAAGAAAAATGTGAGATAATGCGGTATGTCGATGCTTGACATCTTCTGGATGTACACAAGTGTGTGACCAACCCAAAGTAGATGCCTCATCAAAACCTCATCAGGTTAACAAAAATTCAGTGGGAAAAATGCTCCTAATCTAAGTGAAAAAGAGTACAAGACCATGTGAGTATACTTCATGATACTCCCACTGAGACTGCTAATACTCTCCCTGAGAAATGAAAGGGTTTGTATAGATTGAAGATTTAAATTTTTGCAAAACTAATTAACCATGCATATACATAATAAGCAAGACTATAAACAGCATGTACATACTAACAATGGAAGCGACAAAACTAGTAGTAAATGAAGAGGTGAGAATTCATTTACCTTTGTAGATATCTCTTTCTTGAGCAAAGGATACTCTCCTAAGAGATGACCTTCATTCCTAACTTCTTTGCTCCTTAGATTTGTGTTAGAATAAGAATCTCCATGAGCCGCCTCTAAGTCTCTTCACCAAGCTTGGTTTGGGAAAAAAATAAGATAACCATGGAAAGAGAGGAGTGCTAGTAATCTCTCCCTGGTGGCCAAGTTTTTTAGAGAGAAGGATAATGGTGGCTCTCCATCCTTCTCTTTGCTCTCCAAAACCCCTTGGATGGAGCTATAAAATGGCTTATATAGATGAGTCACATGTGTGGAACCCCAAACCATTTTGCTCCCCAAACCGGCCATATAGTGTAGGTGGGCCTTTTGGGCTTTTACACTTAAGTTGTCATGCACAACTTGAGTTACAAGCCCAATAATGGGTCAAGGCCCATTAATCTCATCTTCTTCATAAGTTTTCCGAAACTTAAGCTTATCGGTGTACGAGCCGTTAGGTTCTAATTAGCGAGGCAATTAGTCATTAGAACTCTTAATAATCTATTGTGAATTGAAATTACTTTTCAATTCTCCCTTTAATGAAGATGAACAAGTGCTAATCCTTAGAGCTTCCACACGCCATGGCTGACATATAGCAGTATGTCATGGCTACCTAAGCTAAGCAACATAGGTGGAGAGCCTGTTCAGTTGGAATTATAATGCAATACGGTTCTTCTCTAAATCAATATTCTTGATCACAATGTTTAGTTGATATTTTATTCATGTCTACTATCTAATGTGATTCTCCTTATCTACATAATTTTCGTGAATGTGATTTGGAAGGTACTTCCTAAATCATATTCATGTGCTATGGGTAAATCTTGAATCATGTCATAGAGTATTCTCCTTCAATGGTTTAAGGTTAGGGATCTCTAATTTTACACTCACATGCCTCTGGAATCATGAGTTGCCAAAAATGAAATAAAATCTATTTTGAAACTTTGTAAATTTGACACCCCTTCACGTGGGACCACGCATTAAGGGAGCCACAAGTGCAGGAAATCTTCACTGATATGCTAAAATTAACGGTAATCTTTTCGAAAGCTAAACAAATCACAATCCACCAAAACTAATGCCTATTTCCGAATTCCCAACTAGAACTATCATCAATCTTTTGGAAAGCCCAACTAGAAACGCCTCTTGTCGAAAGCCCAACTGGAAGTCTGGAACTAACGCTAATCTTTTCGAAAACCTAATTGGTACTAATATCTTTTTATCGAAAGCCCGATTAATAAAGCTCTTAATGTGTTGGAACTAACACATTTTTTCAAAAGTTCAATTGAAACTAGCGGTAATATTTTTCATTTTTTTTGTTTTTTTTTTCTTCCTCAAACTCAAAAACAAACCAAACACACAAACAAATAGAGGTGGTGTGGTGACAGAGTAATAACAACAGAAGCTGCAAGTTTCATGGTAGTATTCTTATGGAAATGGTGTACTTAATTTGCAAGTGATGGATTTACTACAAGTTCATCCAATAGTGAAACGAATTGGAGCATTTTTAAGGGGATACATACAAAGAAAAGAAATAAACTATATACAACAAGGTTAAATAATTTAGTCTATGTCTAATCCAATACAAAGATCATGATTCATGAACAAGAAGAATTTAGTCTATCGTCCAAATCCTCCTCATTATGATTATATGCTTACTGTTTTTTTAAATGTTGAACTTTTTGGATGTATATAATTTGTGTATTCTTCTACTTCAATTTTTGCATTTTATCATTCTTTTATTATCCATACAAGTATATTTTTTTTTTAGGTGTAAATAGACACTTATTTACAAGATATATAATAAATTTACATAAATCCGCCTAGGCCGCCTAGGCGCCCGCCTAGGCACTAGGCCCCTGCCCGCCGCCCGGCTAGCGCCTAGCGATTTTTAGAACCTTGCTAATACCTAAACCACCCGCACTTTTTGGTCTACAAATTTCCTTCCAACTCACAGGGTAACACTTATGACTCTTGCCACAGAATAACTGTCTACACTTCCTATTTAATCGGCTTGTTAGTTTATAAGGGCATTTAAAACAAGACATGATATGATTAGGCATACCTGAAAGGCTTGATTGGACAATAGCAAGTCTTCCCGCCTTTGAAAGAGTGTGAGTCTTGCAGTAGTATATTCGGTTTGCATAAACTCAAAAAACTACATGATAGGAAACGGATCCTACCATGAATTTTTTCCCCTAATCTCTTCTCCATGGCAACGAAACCACAATTTTTTTTTTCTTCCTGACAGCGAAAATTATTCTTCTTCTTCAACAAACAATAGTAGAAAATATTCACCCTCAGGTTCATGGCATGTGGGCGCACGAAGAAAATTAGTTTTGTGCACCCATAAGGAAGCGCTCACAGCAAAGTTCAACCAAGAATCGAACTCTCTGATACCAAGTTGAAAATAACGGGTTTAAGTAAAATTCAGAATTCTCTAATAATCTTATAAACTTCGGAATCCAACTTCTATATTTTATTCTTCTCCATAAGGAATTATTTCTAATAATACAATGAGCAATAATAGAAAATAAATAAAATCAAACCTTTATTCACAAGACAAGGAACCTAAACCAAATTAAATCAAATCAAATCACTAATTAGATTAAATCTATATATACTTTTCTTTTATGTTTTCCAACAGAAACATGTGTCGACATAAACCCTAACAATCGGGACATCAATGATCACAAACCAAACAAGAAAATATTTTTTGAGCAAACGACTTGGTGGAGAACGGTGTAGGTGAGGTTGCACAGACGACAATCTCAGATTCATCTGTTCCACTCTCCCTGGCTTTCTCACATTCATGTAAGAATTTGTTAAATGCTTCTTCACAATATTTGACAGCCTCTGAAACAGTCATGTTCTCCACCAGTTTGTGGGGATATATATCTTTTCTATGGTCTCCATTTAATGCCGCAGCCAATTGTACTAATTCTTCTTGAAAATCACTTATTTTTGCCCCGTCTCTAGATACAGCCTCTCGTAGTTTCATAGGATCCGGCAAAGTAGCTGCAATTGATATACAAATTTAAAAAAAAAAATGTTGCAGGAGTGAATGAATTATGATATGTTTTAGAGACCACATTTTTGTCTGTGAACGTCACATACTTTAAGATGTGAACATGTCATTTAATAATTCCTAATAAATGTTGATTGTATGTATCACTTGTCAAATGTGGTATTAACGAGAAATATCCCACAGGCTATGTATGTACATGCGGAGCATATATATTCTGGAAAGGTAGATAAGGACTAGAAAGAGAGTAGTGCGAGAAAAACATTTACTTGGCATATTTATAATTAGGTATGACGATCGTTATCAAAGCTTAAAATTATCAAAACTCACCTGGACAATCAGTTCTTGGACTTATTCTATTGAGGACAACGTCAAAGGTTCCCGCCCATGCATCACGCTTTGTCAGAAACTCTTTCAGATTGAAAATCTTCTTAACAGTTGCCGAGATTGAGGAGTGCTCGAACTGTGACGAGGGATATGGCCCTGAAGGCGCATGCAACACTGCAATAATAAACAAAAATACAAATTATATAGCATGTCTCACTTTTGGTGACTAAATATAGGATGTTAATCAGATCCTTGATAGAGGGGATCCGTGTAAGTTGGTCGTACTTATAAAGTTGTAGTGAATATGATGCAACTGTATATAACATATATAACTAGTATTATTGTTCGAGTTATTACCTGTTCCGCGTTTAATCCACGGAGAAATTAAAATGGCTGGAACCCGAACACCAAGACGATCAAATTTAAAGTTGTATGGCTCGGGACCAACGATATCATCCGGACTAGGAACATCTGTAATAGGTGTTGGAACGTGATCGTAGAAACCACCATGCTCGTCATATATTATAACGAACAGCATTTCAGGCCATTGGGGACTTGCTCTTAGTGCTTCATACACTTCTTTTATAAACTTCTGGCCTTCAGAGACGTCGTGAGATGGATGATCATCGTTCCCAGGTATTGATAGCAAATCAAAGAACCTTTGCTCCACCACCACATAGTTTGGTAACTTTCCCTCCTCGCAGTGCTTCTTGAATGTTAGATCAAACTGATGGAAGTTTTTAATGTACTTCAACTTTCTAAGGTTTCTGCAATGTTAAGCAACATTCAAAACGCGGTATGAGTGGCGTGTACTTCTTTAGCTAGAAAAACTGAAGGGCTCTTTCCTCTTTGGCACTTCTCTATTTTTCAATTTTTCTAATTAAAGATTGAGAAGCAAAACACTATGCATTTCTTTTCCAACAAAAAGATAAAAGTTAAATTATCAACTTTGTTATTGCAATCTGAAAAAAATCGTCTTGCACTCATCCTCATAATATAAAATTTTTAAAGTGTAAGGCGATCACTTTTAAAGAGGACTTTTTACGGGTACACGTGTACTAATGCATCAACTTTTGAAATAAAACATGTGCAACTCGAAAAAATTTTCAGTATACCCAAAATACAACTCGGTAAACCACTGTGTTCTCGTGCAAGTCTATGCAAAACCAATTTTTTCAAGAGTCATAAATCATTGTGCACCAGTACACGTGCACGGTAGAAATTTCCTTTTGGAGTGACAGATAAATTAATGTACATGAAGAGAAGAGATAACCCAACTTAAGTAAGGGAGCATTTTTGCTCACCACCATAAATTATGGTGTATGTTCATCATACACCTAATCAAATGACACGTGTCATTTCATTTAATCTTGGTTAATTTTTTTAAAATTAAAAAACTAACATTTAATGTGAAAGTTAACTAGAGTTAGGTGAAATGACACGTGTCAATTGATTAGGTGTATATTTTATGATAGTAAGCAAAAATGACCCCTTAAGTAATGGGACAAAATAAATTTTGTTGGAGAAATCACAACAAGAAATCCTGTTTTCTTCTTAGTGTATCTCGGAATAAAAAAAACCTAAAGTGCGAATATTCTAACATGCGGTTCGTTGGAACAGAAAACAAAACAAAAATAATAATTCTTGTAATTAACAACTAGGTAAGAAACTAAGTTCTGTAACTGAAATAAAAAAGGAAAGAAGAAATTGGTACCTATACAAAAGGGTAGCAGGAGGGTACTGATAGTAAATTCCGAAAGAAAAGCCTTCTTCGTCCAACGACTCAAATATAGTCTTCTGAGGCATCCCTTCAATCAGCTTCTGCGTATCGTTGCTCGTCAGCCCATGTGACGTCGCAGAGTGCACGTACTGCCGGTTCGGCTGCGTCGAAGCCGGAACGGACGCAAACCACCGGTCGCACACCGCAAACTCCTTCACTAGCTCCCTGTAAACTGCGACGTTTTCTGGCTTAAAACCACTCATCACCGTCCCAGCTAAACCGGTTTGTGTCTTCTCAGCGTTTTGGGCGAAACCGTTCATTTTCGGATGTAGGGTTTTGGAAGCGGAGGCCTCCGTCCACGGCTCGCCGAAGACTTGCTCGTAGATGGCTTGGATGGAGTGGCCAGGGTCAGGGTCGACGTAGGCAGAGTTGTCGCGGAAGAAGACTTGGGTCGAGTTGGCGTCAGAGGTGGAAATGGGGTTTAATTCGGAGCCGGTGACCCCGTTGATCTCGGGGTTTAGGGACTTCATCCATCCCAGCATGTGGTCGAAGGAGCGGTTCTCTTGGACCAAAACGACCACCGTTTTGATGGGGCTGCTGGGTGGAGGAGCTGCAGCGCTGCCGCTGCTCGACTCGGAAACCATTGTTGTTTGGTGGTGTGTTTCGGTGGTTGGGAATTCTAGTATTGTGGGAAATATTTTATTGGGGTTACGCTTTGTATGTGACAATATATATGGTTATATAAGAGAGAGAAATTAAGAGAGATGATGTTGGACAAGTTTTTGGTTGGACTACACGGAGAGGAAACTTGGAAAGTGTGAGAAAATATATATATGGTTTTATTTGGATAAGAAAGGCTTGGGGTACGTATGTTGAGAGTTGTCCCACATTGGTGAGGGATAAAGTTTGATACGTACTTATATAGTCTTAGGCTACTCCCCATATTGCCAATTGGTTTTATGGTGGAACCCCAATTTCATCATGGTATCAGAGCAAGGTTGTCTACGTGTAAAGCCCAAATGCCACACGCGCTCCACTTCACCCAGTTGTCCCACATTGGTGAGGGACAAGGTTTGCTACGTGCTTATATGGTCTTGGTAGTTGGTTTTATAGGGAAACCCCAATTTCATCAACGTAAACTTGTGTTTCACAAGAATTCATATGAGCGTGAGAGTAATAAGAAGTTGAAATTGATGGTCCAAACATTAGGAATGCAAGTCGATAAGTTGAAGTGATTACTTGCATTAATCAGATTAATTCTAAAGTACGTGATTAGCATGTTAAACACGTACGAAGAAATGCGATATAGTGTAGGATATTCTTTTCTACGTTTTGTGTGGTCAAATACGTATTGTATGATAATATAAGTTATGAAATTTAGGTGTACAAGTTATGCTAACGAACAGAGAATATGCTATGCGTGTAATATTACTAAATTGGCACAAGGAGTTGTATTTGCCAAAGTAACTAACCTTAAAGGTCAACGAGAAACCAATTCTATTGAGATTGTCATGGCTTAAAAAAATAATTTACAAGGGATACTTTGGATGCGATTTCTAATTCTTAACATTTTTTTTATTAAAACCTTAATAATATTCAAAGTTTGATCAAGGTCCCTTGACTTTGTACACCTCATTATATTACTATTAATATTTATAGTTTTATAGTTTTGACATTAATTGTTTGATATTTTATGAGATTTATAATCCTAAAAATTTAAAATCCCTCATTATAATTGTTGACCCTAAAAACTATCAAGCTTATGTGGCGCGTAAGCTGAGTAACTAATGAGCTAACTACGTCCTTCGATTGTGTGCGGAGCGTGCCAACTCGACGGCCGAGCTCGGCCGGTGAGTAAAATGTGTGGATGTGGCGTTGAGCACGCTGCTGACTTCTAAATCTCGCGACTGCGGCCGAGGAAGGAACACGTCTCGGCCTTCGGGTTCTAGAGCCTAAAGACAAGGCTGCTAGTTCTGCGAAGTTTAATATCAAATTCAGCTTTCAATGTGCCGAATGTAGTAAGCTGTAACACCTCACTTCGCCGAGAAGGCTAATGAAATGACCTCTGCCTATAAGGATCTGAAAATCCTTCTCGGCCGAGACTTGGATAGATAACCAGTCGGCCAGTGCTGTTTATCCAAACTGAAGGTGTTCCGCGATCGGCTGATTCTACGGCAACATTGCTGTTTATCTAAACTAAAGATGTCACTGGTTGCCTTTACAGTGCTGTTTATCCAAACTAAAGGTGTGTTGGCGAGAAAGGGGAGAAGAATAGAGTTCTCAAGGTCGTTGAGAGATTTCGCGTAGAGCGAGGGTTTGCGCAGGGCAGTTTGTGTGTTGAATTGGAGAAAGCCTGAATGTTGCACAACCACATGTATTTATAGCCTTGGATATCTGCTTTGCACGGCCTGATGGTGCTTGTAGAGTCCAACTGCAATTCTATTTCGCGGAACTGAAATTAATCTAAATCAGAGACAAAGACAAATCCTTCAGATAGATATTCGTGATTTTCCAAACCTCATAAAAGCCTATCCAACTAAAAGTCTTCTTATCATCATAGCCTAGCCTACCAAGGCTTGTCATCATTATCCAAGACTATCAAATTTTAGGCTTATCACATCACAACCAAAAGCCAAGCCTATCTAGGCTTCTTCATAATCCATCTGTGCATGCATTATTATCTGATGCAGTGCATATCCCAATTTTCCATACGTTCAAATCAATTGGGATTTAGACAAATATTAGGTTTAAATAATTTAATATAATACTAGAAATAATATTATGATTAAAACCACAACATTGTTTCTCAATAATAATTAAAAATCATTTCAACCACTTTGTCATTCAACGGTCTAAAATTCCACTCATTCAACGGCCTCGATTACTCGGGCCGATAGTGTAATTTTGGGTCCAAACAATAATACTATTAGAAATGGTTACAATAAAAAAAAATTCTAACATTTTGATTGAATAAATGGATAAAAACTATGTAAAAATAAGAAATAATAAATGGCAAAAGAATGTATCCATAGTGTTAAAAAAAATAGGAAAACTAATGAAAAGTCCAAAAAAACTTCCCTTTTAACGAAAAGTCTTTTTTAAATGTATAGTGAATAGTGTCAGTTAAAGGTAAAAAAGTAGTTTTTCGTTAAAAGTGAACAGTACCAGGACCTTTTCATTAAACCTCCCAAAAAAAATTGGTACATTTCACATATAACAAAGTGGTACATTAATAAAGAAGAATGGGTACATTATAAATAAATTAGGGTACAGACAAAAGATTAAAAATTATGAGTACAAATGAATTTTTAAAAATATAGGCGCTAAAAGAAATTAATACATGGGTACAAAATAAAACTAAAAAGAAAATACTACAAATTTAAAAAAAAAATGTTGCAAATTAAAAGTGTGACGACCCGTCCCTGAAAATTATGATTTTTATAATTTTCATAAGTGATTTTACGAAAATGCCGCTTGAGGCACGTGCATTGACTGGGGTTAACTACAGGGTCGTGTCATGTAAGACTCATTTTCTTGGCATATTCTCATAGTACTCGTCACTACGGACGCGTGGGCACAAGCGGTTCGTGATTTGGAATTATAACGAAGGAGTTATTGACGTTTGAAGTTGGGGATATTTTAGTAATTTAATTAATTGTTGGAAAATTCAGAAATTATGGAGAAAATCTAGGGTGCCACATGTGTGGCCCAAATTTAAGGAAGAAGAAAATGGATGGTGGAGATGGAAAGAAAAGAAGAAAGAAAGGAGATAAATGGAGGAACGAGGAGAGGAGAGAGAAAGAGTGGACCAATGAGGAAGAGAAGAAAGGAGAGAAATGAGAGAGAAAGGAGAGAAGGGGATCGGTCGGGTCCCCATGACCCGTGACCCGACCCGACTCTAACTTCCATCTCCGACCACTTTTGACGGCGAGGTTGGTGCCAAAATGATCCTTAGTTTGAGGCCTATCAATTCTTCTTCCTATTTCACCCCAAAAATCAAGGGTTTTGGCGTGGATTTCACAAAACCCGCACGGTGGGGTGAGGCATTTTTGGGTTCGAACCATCCAATTTTGAAGCTAACCACGCCCATCACCACCACCCATAGAATCCTCTTGAGGCCTAGAACGAAGCCCAAACAAGTTTGGGGGCGGCATAGTTGTTTTGGAGTCAGATCGAACACACCAAAATTCAAGGGTTTCCGCATGGTTTTGGTGAAATTGAGGTGTTTCCAAGCCAAATTGGCCTTGGTCACAGGTATGAAAGTTACTCTACTCATTGAGATCTTTAATTTTGCAAAATTGGGTAATTTTTGGAGATAGTTGGATTTTCCGGCGAGTCGGGAAGGCCGACCGCCACCCACTGTGGGGCGTGCGGAGGCGCGTGGCCAGTGGGCCGTCAATATTATTTTTAGGCTATGTTTGACGTCTTAAGTTCAGTTTTGATAATCAAATGACGTAGGTTGATCAATTGAACTTAATTTCATTACGGTACGTGGTTAGGTAAAAATATGAATCGACCATCCGACCGTTGGATCGTCACCAAACTTTGATACATTGTAATACATAATATTTGAAGATCATAGGAACTTGCAGATCAGGAATCTGATATACGGATCTTTCCGAATTGGATTTGGAAGTTCATAAAATAAAATGTTAACCGCCACTTGGTTTTGGCAATTGGCGGAGATCCGACCGTTGGATGGTAATGAAATTCTAGTATGTTATTCTAGAAGTATAATGTGTATCTCTAGAAGTTACGAATTAAAAATCTGAGGTGTAGATCTTCTGAATCGAGTTATGTAGGGTTGTGACCCTATCGTCGAACTTTGATCGACGGATGACTTTTGGTCAATGGGTCTTAAACCATTCTAAAATGTCTTGGAGGATATGTTATGTGTGAGTTACGTATTCTATTGATAAGAGTTCTGAGATTTGGTCCGATAATTGTTCTAGGCGTCGATCGTTCGGGACGCTTCGATACTCGTGTTAGGGAATCGTGGAGCGGCTTACAGGTGAGTGGGCATTTTGGTTTTCTATATATATATATGCATGCGTTGCGTTGCGTTTTCCCAAAAAACTTATTTAAATGGTTTAATGCTTTAAAATGCCATGCCAAATACTTTATATTTTAGAATATGCATTTAATAGTTAAATGTGCTATTGATGATGCTGTGGACGCCCAGGTAAGTTCCAGGTAAGGTTATATGTGGTTAATGGTAAGATGTACGGTTGTGGTGAAACCTAGTGACATTTAGAGCTCATATCGGTGGTTCCGACATAATATTGTCGTACAGACCACTATCGGTGGTTCCAACATAGTCTTATTGTACAGACCACTATCGGTGGTTCCGACTCGTGTGCAGGCTTAAGTGATGAGGTATAGATTCAACCATACAGGCCACTAGATATGGATCCGGCTGACATATTATTATTCATTGTTTACTTTAGCTGGTTGACTTGATCGTTTATGTGGTATCTTGCAATATATATATATATATATATATATATATATATATGTTGGGATTCTTAGATTATGGAAATAAGCTTAAGATATATATATTTGTGCATATTCTACTCTCTGGGAAATTATACAGGTTTTACGGTGATAGGTCATACTTTTGATAATTTAAAAGGTTTTGAAACGCTTTGTTTTCGTCCACTCACATTTTCTTGTTTTGCGCCCCTCCAGGTTTTAAATTGCTAAAGGTTCGTATCGACGAGGATTCGTGGCATATTCCAATTTAGGTGGCTGCCTCAAAGGGTATGATTCTTACCCATGCTACTGTACTTTACTTATGCTCTGACATCGCGTGTGAAAATGGGCTCAATCCTGCTCACCGCGCAATTATGCTCTTAGACACTTTAGGTTTAAATTTATTCACATTTTTACACATCAGCACACTTTATGGCTTCGTCACCTTCCAGGTGTTGGCCAGCACGGCTCGATTCAGAATCCTAGTGGACGTTCCGGGTCGGGGTGTGTCAAAAAGTGGGTACAAACTAAAAATATAAATATATGATACAAAGTTTAGGCATAAAACATAAATATACCATATGTAATTTTTCTCTCATTGATTAAATATACAATGTCACGTGACGGTATGCACATGGGTACAAACACAAATAAAACTTTAAAAAATATGGGCACAAAAAGAAACTAATATATGGGTACAAATTAAAAATGAAAAGAATATTGGTAAAAATTAAAAAATATTTGCAAATTAAAAATAGGTATAAACTAAAAATAAAAATATATGATAAAAAATTTAACCATAAATATAAATATACTAATTGTAACATTTTTAACATTAAAGGAATATATTTAAAAATAAAAATATTTTATTATTCAAATAATTAATGATGCTATTATTACCCAAGGACCTTGATAAAAAATTGAAAATGAATAGGATTTTAATCAATGTAGTAATAAAAAGAAGGATGTGAACCTAATTTTCCCAATTTACAATAAGAGATCAAAGAATGTGTTTATATAGAGCTTGTCATTCACAAATGGGCCTTTACGAGCCTCTAATATTTCTTTTATACCATGACTAATGCCCTAGTTGGTCCTATACATATGACCTGCTATCAGAAAAAGAATTGCAATAGTTAAATGATGAAGTGTAATATCAGTCAACATTTGACCTCAAGTCATACGAATAGAGAATGTTTGAGAAAAGACATAAGATATTAGATGGTTGGATCGTTGATTATAGAGTAGGCCCATAAAGTGTGTTAAAACGTGTACATCTTCCAAAGTGCGTCAAAAAGTGTATCGAAATGACACTTTTTTAACACATATTTTGACACTATTTTGTGAGATCAAATCATCTGCACCCAAAATGGGTGTGGCCTCTCTGTGGCTCCAATAATTGTTCGACACATATTAAATTTATGACAATAAAATTAAGAAAAGTTAAGATAATGAATACGTGTCAAATACTTATTGGAGCCACAGAGAGGCCACACCCATTTTGGGTGCAGAAGATTTGATCTCCTATTTTGTGAGGCCACTTATATTCCAACAGTCAGACCATCTATCTTTTAAATTTTATTTCAAAGATTATGTCTATTAAAAATCACATAAATCCAATCCACATAACCATTGAATTAAATGGGACATTTTAGTATTTCTTTGTGAAACCATGTTCGTCTATTTTTTTTTTATTTACTAAAATTAATGTTTTAATGTTTCAAAATTTGTCTACTACTTTGCTAAAACGATGTATAAATGACGATCCTTACAAATGAATGTCTTATTGTCTTAGTATTTCTTTGTGAAAACATATTTGTATATCTATAAATAATAGATCTACGACATAAGAAAAAACAATTATTTGACATTTTAGGAAAAAAAAAATAATAAAAAACCCATATATGCCGTAGGATAATAACCGCTGAACATCTTGTTGCGACCTATGGATTAGTCTATTACGTACTTTGCTCCTCCCATGAAACAACATAGTTGAACAGAAAAAGATGAGGCTGAAAGGCCTTTTTCACTTTTTGGTGCGTATAGTATAGGGATGGCAATGGATCGATTTGGGGACGGAAATGTTATATTCATCTTCATAACCACGAAAATTAATCATATTCATAACCACAAATTAACCATCGGGTATTATCCATAACCATACCCACTAGATAATGAATTCCCCATCGGTTAATGGTTTATATCCATAAGGTTTTGTAAATCTTAATTTTGTCATTAAATATTTAATGTATAAAATGATTTAATTAATAGATCTTGTAGAGCATAAAAATTAGAGCTAAACATTGATAATGTTGGTTGATCTTTGATATCTTCCATAAGTACCATTGAATTCTTATAGATTTTGATTCATATCAAAACTTTTGAACTTTGCCACAAAATGCAACTCACACTGTTATTTTTGTATTCTCAAAGTAAGATTCGGTGAATAATAAATATACATATATATATATATATATATATGTACACATATATTATATAATACTTTAATATGATATATTATTCGGTTTGGGTTCGGGTACGGATATGGATTGGGGATCCTTATAATCATATCCAAAACCATAACCGAATAATATTTACGGTTTTTCCCCATACCCAAAATATACTTGAATTTTCGTACCCAAATCCAATTCATTCGAGCAGTTATCCACGGTTATCTGGTTTAACGGTTAAAATTGTCATTCCTAGTATAGTACAATAAATCACTATAAATGTAACGAATCGAACAACTTTCATTAAACAAAACATCTTTCAAATCACATCTGATCCTCTAGTCAAGATCTAATACATCTGAACGTCAACATATTAGTTACGATCATTGTAAAGCATGTCAGCTAAATTATAAAAAGAACAGAACTCACTGAATATAATTTTTTTTTTAAGGTAATATTTGGGAAACTAAATTTATAGATAAAATTTACAAATTAAATGATGTGTCACCAATATAAATAAGTACGTCTATCAACGCTTAAGTAATAATTCAATCATCAACTTTCTTTTTATTTAGTTTACAAAATTTAGTTTATAAATTTTGTCTCTCTATCATTACTTTTATTTAATTTATCCAACAATGGTACACAAATAACTGAAACCCAAGTCCACCTAATTGGAGAAAATCAAATTGGAGAAAATCTATCACATCCCGGGCCGGGGTCCACCACATCCCGGGCCCGCTCCACCACCGTAGCACGATATTATCCGCTTTGGACCCCGACTACGCCCTCACGATTTTGTTTCTGGGAACTCACACGAGAACTTCCCAGTGGGTCACCCATCACGGGAGTGCTCTCGCGCGCTACTCGCTTTACTTCGGAGTTCCCATGGAACCCAAAGTCAGTGAGCTCCCAAAAGGCCTCGCGCTAGGTAGGGATGGGAATATACATATAAGGATCACTCCCCTGGGCGATGTGGGATCTCACAATCCACCCCCCCTTAGTGGCCCGACGTCCTCGTCGGCACACTTCCGGCCTGGGATTGGCTCTGATACCAAATTGTCACATCCCGGCCCGGGGTCCACCACATCCCTGGCCCGCTCCACCACCGTAGCACGATATTGTCCGCTTTGGGCCCCGACTACGCCCTCACGGTTTTGTTTCTGGAAACTCACATGAGAACTTCCCAGTGGGTCACCCATCATATGAGTGCTCTCGCGCACTACTCGCTTAACTTCGGAGTTCCCATGGAACCCGAAGCCAGTGAGCTCCCAAAAGGCCTCGCTCTAGGTAGGGATGGGAATATACATATAAGGATCACTCCCCTGGGCGATGTGGGATCTCACAAAATCAGCTTTCAAGCAATTAGCTCAAATCTATTGAAGAAAAACGACATTTCAAGTATAACAACAAGCAACTGGCTCTTAGAAGAAATCAGTCCAAAACCAACTAAAGATTCAAAATGGTTCTTTCCCGACTTAAAAGAAACCCCAAAAACAGGGGTCAAACAGGAAAAATTACTCAAATCCAACTCAATAAATCAGTTAGAAGTGGAAAAAAAGATTTAAATGAGAAGTAGCCACTTAAGGGAATTAAGGCGAAAAGAGCAAGAAAACAATTTATACAGAGAAATCATGGTTGAACTTAACAAACCAACCCTAGCATTAGCATATGACATAAGAAACACAACGTGGAACAGAAGCAGATTCTCTCTGGATCTGTATATCGGAACTCAATCCTTTTAAAATTTGATAATACGGTCAAAAACAGAGAACTTATTGAAACTGCCCAGGAAATCTGCCCAGCAGAAAAATAACCACGTTTCTGGACCTTTAGGTACCGTTTGGTACGCAGAAGGGACGGGACGGGACGAAATGGGACAGGACGGAACGGATGATGTAAATATTGAAAAAAATAAGTGAAAATTTTGTCTTAAAATGTTATAAATTTGTGTTCCACGGATGTGGAAAGGGTTGTTCCAGGGGGAGAGGTGGAACGAAAAATCAGCCAAATTTCGTCCCATGGGACAACCCGTTCTACGATTTTTTGGCGTACCAAACGCGGGACGGAACGCCTCGTCCCGTTCCGTCCCGTCCCGTCCCACGTACCAAACGCACCCTTAGGACTCTAAAACAGGCCCAAAACGACCCAAATTAAAGATTAGGACCTCCTCTTCAAGTTCCAAGAAGAGCCCAAGTCCAAAATCCATCATCTTCCAGCCCAGAAATCGCAAATAAGCTCTGCAACCCAATCTGCCAGCACTGCACGCTGGACATAAATTAATTCACCACGATCAGATGCTTAGGATAAAATTATGAAATTTTGACACAATCTTCTTGACAGATTCATAAACCCGCTCCAATTGGAATCACTCAAAAATTTCACCGTTTGATTACTTTATGCTCAAAACAAGTTCGCGTGTCCTACATTAAAAAAACATAGCAAAGCATCAAAATCTCACCAAAATAATAACCAAAATATACCAAGAATAGGGAATAATATATAGTATAAAATCGCCTCATCAAATGCCCCCAAACTTAGCTTTTTGTTTGTCCTCAAGCAAAACAAAACTCAAAAACAAAGATAAAAACTAGCAAACTAGAAACTTTATTAAAACTCAACTAAGACAAAATTTTCATCTTCAAGTTGCAATCCATATAAAATGATAAAAATTAGAACATCTTTCCAAAAATTTAAACTAATCCCACTACAGAATCTAAATCATTTAGAATCAATTAGAAAAGAATTAACAAACTTCCTTCAGTGTAAAGTGAACTATCATAGTTAAGGAGACTCGACTAAAACCCCTTACCTCTCATCCCTTTTATTTAATTCTTCACACACTTATATAATCATTCTTTTTGTTTGCTTTCTTTTTGGTTTTTTTTTTCATATAATAATTTTGGTTTTTTTTTTCTTTTTTTCCAGTAACAGTAGTAGTCGTGCAATGTCGGTTCCCTTAAGCTTTCGATCCAACCCATGTAGCGAGCTTTAGGTCAATGACTCCCTAAATGTAGCGAGCTTTAGGTCAATGACTCCCTAACCAAAAAGGCTTTAGGGCACTAGGTGTAGTACATCCCTAAGGACTTATTAACTCGAGCTGAAAAGGCTACGAAACCAACTAACCACCCTGCCCCATGCCAAGACTCTACTGTTTGACGTAAGAATCACTGTTGATTAGGTAGGACTGGCCCGATTACTAAGCAAAGTCTCGGGTGGAACAATTATTACTTTATTCATAACAATAACTAACTTTACTTAGAACAAAAATTAAAATACACATAGACAAAAAGTAAGTGTTTCAATCTCACTCCCCACAAACCATGTTGGTGTGATGTGCAAATTTCAAAGTATAACTCATGAATTAGTGTCTAAGCAACGATAAATAGAAAAGACTTTATTATGAAATTAACCTTCACTATGTCCATTTGTTCTAACGCTTAAAATAATCTATGGATATTAATTTAAAAAGAATGAATTTTTTTTATTGACTCAAAAATCAAAGACGTAAAAAAATTTATTTCTCACCCCCAAACTTAAATCACACATTGTCCTCAAGGTGTGGAAAATAAAATAAAGAAAAATAAATTGACAAAAAGAGTAAACTATAAAGATAAAAACAACCTGAACTAAAATAAATAAACTAAATATGTAAGAACATGAAAAGAAAACTAAAGAGAAGAACTAAAAGAAAAAGAGTAAACAGAAAAACAAAATCAATGAGAAAAGAATAAGGAAAAACATAACCTGGGTTCGAACTCAACACGAGGAACAAGAGGCGCTGAATTCCTCCAGGTGCTCCGCTATTTCATTTATCTTCTTTCCAACCTCGAGCCCAGTGCCATAGCTACACCCCCAAACTTATTCATTGTTGTAGATACAGACCCACTTTCCTCAGGCAAGTTGTATCCACATCTTCTTTTCTTCGATTTCATGACCGAAGGTCAAGTGGAAAAGAAATTCTAACTCAAGCATGTATGTATTATGTATGTAGAGTGTTGGATCCGAGCAAGGCCAAATAGGAACGGCAAGGAGCAGTGCCGCACACGAGGAACTGTTGTATAAACAGCAAAGATGGCTGCAAGAACTCAGGTCTACAAAATCGAAGGTAAAGCAAGTCCCTGCACTGCATTAAAATTCTACATGGTGTGATGTCTCTAAAAATCAAACGGATCTGTGGGTGTTGTCTGTGAACATGCATGCGTCTCACTGATGCGGTTTTTCTTTTGTGTTTGCATGTCGTCCATTTGATGAATGCCTAAGCAAAGCACTCGTTCTGTGCTGCTGGGTCTACCCCCAAAGTTGCATGTAAGAAAACTGTTAATAAAATGTGAGGGAGTGATTGAGTGAAAAGGGTCCCAAGCAGTATAGAGGCCTTCGCAGCAACCCCATTGTAAGCACTTCAGAACTTCAACATTGTTTCTGTTTCTGCACTTTGATAAATGTTGATGATTGGATGATGAGTGCTAGCATGCTCAGTGGATTGTATGGTCGACTCAAATCTGAATGTAACCTGCAATCACAAATCACTCCCTAATTAGATAAGTAAAGAAAAATAATAAGAATTAAAATTGCATTTTTTTCTTTTTCAATTTTCTGATTTTTATTTTTTATTTTTTATGATAAGTAATAAAAACAGGAAAATAAAATAAACGAAAATCAAAAGAAAAGAGTTAGGAAGATTGGGTTGTCTCTCAATTAACGCTTTAGTTAACGTCTAGAGCTAGATGTAGAGGAAAGAATTGTTGATCACATCACTTGTTCTTTTAAAGTCAACCAACTACTCCTTAGCAGCATCGTAGGTCAGCAGTAGGTATGGCATGAATTTATGTTTATCAATTGTGCATTTAAAATCAGTGGGTGAATTTTTCTCGGCCACCCTTTTATGGGAACGAGTCTTTGTAAACAAATATGGTCCCTCGATGCCCTTCCAGTGAGGTTTTGGTATTTGTTGAATTGGCTTCCACCGTGTATTTAACACCCACAATTTTTGCAATGGCTGGATTTCTCTATGAGGAACTTGGCTGTCAATAAGCTTATTCTTTCCCATATGGATCTTTGCCTGTTCGCAGGTTTCATCTGGCATTTCTTCGAGTTTGATAGGCTGTGCAGGTGCACTGACCGTTACCGCTAAAATTTTCTGATCAGTAAGCAGCTGTCCTGTATTCAGATTTGTCAGAGTATTTGTGCATTCTTGCTGCTTAGAGGGTTGCCTTGGAGCCTCAAGTAAATTGAAATTTATTGATTGCTTTGGAGCTTTCTCAGGCGCATCCCGTTGCGGTAGAGTATTTGTGCATTCTTGCGCATCCCATTGGGCATGTGTCCCTGGCTGGTGGCTCTTCAATTTCGGATTCTTCCATCGTGTTATCGATTGAATTTATTTTGTGCAACTTTGGGGTACTCTCCATAAACAATCTAGTGGACTCCTCCAACTTAGCAATCTGGTCCTCCAAAGAAAGTTTATGTGGCACAAAGGGCTGCTGAAAAGCCTGTTGATTGCTTACCCACATAGCAGTAGGATACTCTGTCCACCGATTGCAAAAGTTTGAATATGAATCATTCTCGTTTTCTGTGAATTGATACGCAAGCTGCTAATCTTGCTCTTCAATTATCTTTGCTGATGGTTTGGTATTCGGCATGCTATCAACAAATTGCCTGACACACTCTGCCAATTCAGCAAGTTTGTCATCTAGAGAAGATCTTTGTGGCACACATGGTTGTTCAAAGGGCTCTTGATTACCCATCCACATAGAATTAGGTTGCTCTGTCCACAATGGATTGTAAAATTTTGAGTATGGATCGCACTAGGACTTTGACAGTTCCTCATATTGATATAATTCTGCTCAAATTCCCTTTATGTTAATGACTCGCATAGGCAGTCCTTGTGGTGGTTCGAATCTAGGAGGCACGAATCTCATCTTTGCACAACTCTCAAAATCAACAAAACGTAACCTACAAAAATAAAAATAAATTCAACAAGTAAAAAGATATATACAAAAATAATTAACTAAGAATATGATAAACACAAATTATTTAAAACAATCCCCGGCGATGGCGCCAATTTCTTGATAGATATTTTTACCACGTAGGGATAAAAACATTAAAATACTTGCAAGAGTATAAGGTAATTGTAGTATAGATGGCTCTAGCAAAGTCGTTCTCCACAGAGATTAAATGAATAATCTATGTTAAATCAAATATTAATTAATTATTTAAAACAAAGTTTGAGAAAAAGTTGATTTTATGATTTAAAATAATAAAAACGAATTTAATAGAAAACAATTAAATAAAGTGATAAAATATAATAAACTAAAAGAAAATATTTTTTGAAAATTAAATTGTAAAAGCCTAGGATTCCGCCGTCACCTTAACAATCCTATGTAGTTCTTCCAATTACTTATGAATTACACATGCATATTTTGAAGGTTAGGTTTTCCTAATTTATATTCTACTTGGAACCTCCAACATAGAACGTATATCTAACATGCAACCCGTCCGGACGTTCGGATCAAATCTGAACATGTAAGACTCATTATGCTTTATGAAAACCCTTTAAAAAATCATGCAACCCCTAAGACGTGGTGTTCATCTTAAGTGAAATTACAATTATTAATCACAAGAAGCCATCGCCAATTTCTTGATAGGATTTTTACCGCCTGCAAAAGTAGAGATAAAAACACTTAAAATACTGGCAAGAGTACAAGGTTGTCATAGTATAGCAGCTCAAGCAAGGTCGTTTTCCACATGGATTGAATGAATAATTTATGTTTAAAACCAACTCTTAATTAATTATTTAAAACAAAGTTTGAAACATGTTGATTTTAGAATTTAATATAATAAAAACGAATTTTAATATAAAACAATTAAAGAAATTAACTAGAGAACAATTAAAAGAAAATCAATTTGTAAAAGCCTAAGGTTCCGCCGTCACCTTAACTGTCCCATCAATTAGCTAATTATTTCCATAACTCCCAAAATAACACAAATCAAGAACCTAGCTCGCAAACAAGGCTAAGTGGCTGGTCCTCTCTCACTTTAGGAGGCCGGCCACTCCCCTATATAAACCCCCTCATTCTCTCCAAAACTGTAACAGCCCGTCCCGAATTATTTTTACCAATGGTGTAAAAAGACTCAATTACCCTTGGACGTTTAATGGTGTGGTGTGGGATGTGTGTTTGGTTGTGGTTTAATTTCCATTTCTCCTAACCTTTTGGAATCAATAAGGACTTAAGTTAATTTTTTTTTTCTTTCTTTCTTTCTTTTGTTTTGTTGGTGACCAAACCAGAACCACACAAACCCACACACCCATACTCTCTCTTCCGTTGACCCTCTCTCTCATCCCTCTCTGATTTTTCTTCCATTTTCGTACAACCGTACAGACCAAACCTCAAACCCCTTCGAAACTTTGTAGATCAAGGTTTTTAAGTGCACCATTGTGCTCCTCGTGTTTATACGAGTTGAGTGGTACCATTTTCAGGTAAGGAATCCTTCGAAAACTCGTGAAAACCGAACTCCGTTTTGAATCACTGTTTATGCTCACGTAAAATCGTGTGCTTTAGGAAATTTCAAGCTCACAAGGAGCTTTAGGAGGTCCTCATGAAGCTCGGAGTACTTCGTTGGAAGAAATTGGACGTCGGAATAGCGAGAATGAAGAGTTCTAAGTTTTGGCCAGAATATCGAGGGATCTTCGGCAAGATTCCGTAGTTTTTGGAGCTTCAAATTGGTAAGACTTTGTTCCTCTTGTTGTAAGCTTTCATTTGGTCCAAGTTTCATGAAATTTGGTTGAGAAATGGACGAGTTATAAGGTTTTAAAAATTTCCCAGTTTTCCAGCGACGGCGACGACACTGGAGGATCGTCGGGGAAGAAAGGGGAATATTCCGTCAAGTTGACGAAATATTCTTAACGGAACCTAACGGCGTCAGGTATCTTTAACAACATATTCTCATTTTTTAACGGAATATTCCTAACGGCGTTAACTGCCGCCGTCAGTGTGCCAAGCACGTGCCTGCGCGTGGGTGGCGCGTCTGGCAGTGCCTTGGTCGGCGCGTGGCGGGCAAAAAATTATTCTAAAAATATGGAGTTGTTCCTGAGGTTGTGTAGATCACTTTGGTATATTCAAACGCCCCAATTGAGCATTGTATGAGAAGTTATTTCCTAGTTTCGTTTATGTGCTTTAAAATAACGTTTTTATAGTTGTTTCTCACATAGGCGAGACCTATCCAGAGGATGAGCGTAGCCAGGCTAGACCCGGAGGTTACGATCCGTCTACTTATCAGTGAGTGGGCTTTTGGTTTTCTGTATATACCTATATGCTAAGTATTTTTCCCAGAAATGCATTTTTAAATGACTTTATCAATGAATTGCCATGCCAATGTATTTTATACTATTGATTATGCATTATGAATTGTATATACATGGTTGTTGACGCTGCGGGCGCTCAGGTAAGTTCTAGGTAAGTTTATGTGTTGATGATGAGGAGTTGTGTTATAATGATTATGATGAGATGCATTGAGAGCTCATTAACCTGCACCCCGGTGTTAGTGCTCCAGCCCATGGTTAGGGGCATAGTCTTTCACGTGATGTTCACATCTCGCACCACACGCTCATCTTGAATCCAAGTTAGGTGCACAGTCCTGTCGTATAGACTACTTTTAGTGGGTTCGACTCGTAGGTGGCCAGCGATTATTCGCACAGTCTTCACGTGATTGTAGCACTAGAGCATATTGTTTTACACCCAGTCCTGTCGTATAGACCACTATAAGTGGGTTCGACTCGTGTGCAGGCATGATTTATGAGCTAAAGTTCAGCTAACGACTCGTGTCAGGCATGATTTATAAGCTAGAGTTCAGCTGATGAGTTATTGCAGTTATTATTGCATTTGGATTACTTACCTGGTGATTTGGTTTATATGGCATGGCATATTCATGATTTGTTTACATATTTTGACGATGATGATTTCAGTTGAGATTTAGTATATGTATATACTATTTTCTGGGAAAATATACAGGTTTTACGGCGAGGGGATATAACTGTTGTTAACGAAATCATTTTCGAAAAGCTTTGTTTTTGCCCACTCACGTTTTCTGTTTTGCGCCCCTCTAGGTTTTAGGTAGCGTTTGTTGGTGGCTTATGAGGTTACAACGGAGGTTCTGACAGACCATCACATATGTAGGACCACCTTTGGGTGTTATTTAAATTAGTAGTTTTTATGCTTGACTGCACTTAGGCTATTTATGCTCTAATTGTGTATTCACACTTATTTCCGTTCTTGCACCTTAGCTTTTCTAGCACTCCTTGAAGATTGGCTTTTATTCATTCATAATTCTTTCTATATTATTACTTCCGCACTATGCACATGGCTACGTCACACTCACGTGACGGCCAGCATGCCTCAATCTCGGTCGGGGTGTGTCAATTTTGTATCAGAGCCTAGGTTTCGTAGTCCTGCATATATTGTGAGTAATATAATCATTGTGATGTCTTCTGTCAGAATTATGCCGCCTCGTAGGGATCCACGTCCTTCAATTGAGCCTAGTTTCCCTGATATTGCTCAGTTAGGGGAAGCTATAGCTAATGCCATTCAGGCTTCACTTCACCCTCCCCAGATGACTCATTTAGAGACGGTGTATAATCTGAAGTTGCCTACTTTTATGGGTAATGAGGAACATGAAGGGGCCGAGCGATGGCTCGAGCATGTAGAGAAGACTTTTCGGGTTATGCAGAGTCAAGGCAACCTCCCTGCTGAAAGGTGGGTTGAGACAACTACTTGGTTTTTGGGTAGAGAGCCTGCATCCTGGTGGGATCAGGAAACTTACGGGTGGTCGCCCAAAGAAAGAGCAAACTGGGAGAATTTGAGATAGTCGTTCTATAAAAGATTTATTCCTCCAATGTATCTTGATCAGAAGAAACAGGAGTTCACTAACCTGAAACAGGGGAAGCTGTCCACTAACGAGTATTACAGGAGGTTCACTAATTTGTCTCGCTATGATCAGGAAATTACTACTAATCCAGTTGAGATGGTTCGCCGCTTTAAATTGGGTACTAAGAAGAAGTGGCGCTCTATGGCAACTGTCACACCCTGTGCTACTTATCAGGAGTTTTATGAGATTTTGTTGAGGATTGAGGATTTTGAAAACATGTTCTAGTTCTTCCAAGGGCAGTCATCTCAAGGACCCCGACAGACTCAGAGTTTTAAGAAAAGTGGAACTAGTTCTAGTTCTTCCAGCGGGGGTTTTAGTGCCACTGGTCAGAGGAGAGGTGGTAGGTTCACTGGAGGATCTCGCTTTCAGAGGCCAAGAGAGTCGGGTGGTACAGGCGCTCCTTTATGCCGTAGGTGCAATAATCGACATTTTGGAGAGTGTCGTCGAGGTAGCAGCGGGTGTTATATATGTGGTCAGATGGGGCATCTGGCTAAGTATTGTCCTTAGAATCAGTAAAGACCTCAGTAGCCTCCCTTACCACCGCCAGTTCAGACCAGTAGTTTTCAGGACCTAGTGGTTATGTTCCAACAGGTCGTGGTGGTGCGTACCATTACTAGGGGGATCTCATTCCTTATGCTCCAGGGCAGTATCAGTACCATCAGGATCCCTATCAGCAGAGTGGTTATGGCTAGTACTCGGGAGGATACATACCTTATCAACAGAGTGGCTTGGGTCAGTATTCAGCCGGCGGGTCACAGTGGCAGTCTGGAGGACAGCCCCAGCAAGTTGATGTTGCTACCAGTAGTGCTGGATCGTCGAGGCAGCACAGTCAGTCAGGTCAGGGCCGTAATGCACAGGGCCGAGGGGTTCATGCGAGTAGAGGTCGAGGAGGACGACAGCAGGCTAAGGGGCGTATCAACAACATTACTTTGCAGGACGCCCAGAACCATCCTGATTTAATAATGGGTACGTTAAATGTTCTTGGACATTTTGCTAGAGTCTTAATTGATTGTGGAGCTACCCATTCTGTCATTTCTCATACTTTTGCTCAGTTGACTCAACCTCGTTCTACACCTCTGGGTTATGAGTTAGAATTTTCTATGCCTAGAGGAGAAAAGTGCTCAGTTAGCTGTGTCTACCCGGGTTATCCTGTGTTGATAGAGGATGTAATAATGCCAGCTAACCTTCTCCCATTAGATCTTGTGGACTTTGATGTGATTTTGGGAGCATACTGGTTACACTATAACTATGCCGACATCCACCGTCACAAGAAGACGGTGACTTTTCGTCGCCCATGTTTACCTGGAGTTACGTTCGTAGGTGAACGTAGTGGAGTAAGGCATGGTATTATTTCCGCCATGAGGGCAAATAAGTTGTTAAATAAAGAGTGTCAGGGATACTTAGCTCATGTTGTGCTGAATGATACTACTCCCAGTAGTGTGGAGGAAGTTCGAGTGGTTAGGCATTTTCCAGATGTTTTTCCTGATGATTTACCTGGGCTACCGCCTGATCGAGATGTGGAGTTTATCATCGATTTGCTTCCAGGTACGAACCCTATATCTCTAACTCCATATAGAATGGCTTCTGCTGAGTTAAGAGAATTGAAAACCCAGCTGCATGAATTAGTGGACAAAGGTTTCATTCAGCCTAGTGTTTCACCCTGGGGAGCCCCAGTTCTGTTTGTTCGGAAGAAAGACGGGACCTTGAGGTTATGCATTGATTATCGGCAATTGAATCGGGTAACGATTAAAAACCGTTATCCATTGCCAGTGCCTGTGTGTTCTCGAAGATTGACTTGAGGTCTGGCTACTATTAGCTGAAGATTAGGAGTGATGATGTCCCTAAAACGGCTTTTAGGACTCATTATGGTCATTATGAGTTCCTTGTGATGCCGTTCAGATTAACAAATGCACCAGCAGCTTTTATAGGCTTGATGAATAAAGTATTCCAGCAATATCTAGACAAGTTTGTTATTGTCTTCATTGATGATATACTGGTATACTCTATAACTAAAGCGGATCACGTACGACATCTTACTTTGGTGTTGAAGAAGTTGAGGGAACATCGACTTTATGCCAAGTTCAGTAAATGCCAATTTTGGTTAGATGAAGTGGCATTTTTGGGACATGTCATTTCAGCTGTGGAGAATTGGTAGATCCTCAAAAAGTAGCAGCTGTGGAGAATTGGGAACAACCACGAACCGTTATTGAGGTGAGAAGTTTTCTTGGCCTAGCTGGTTATTACATACGGTTTGTTTAGGATTTCTCAGTCTTAGCTTTACCACTAATGAGGTTGACAAGGAAGAATGTTAAGTTTGAGTGGGATGAGAATTCTGAGCAAAGTTTCCAGCAGCTTAAGTATTGTCTCACTCATGCACCTGTTCTAACACTTCCAGACGACAGTGGTAATTTTGAGATTTATAGTGGCGCTTCTTTAAATGGTCTGGGCTGTGTTTTAATGCAGCATGGTAGGGTAATTGCTTATGCTTCGAGACAGTTGAAACCGCATGAGATGAATTATCCTACACATGACCTTGAGTTAGCTGCTATTATCTTCGCTTTGAAGATTTGGAGGCATTACCTTTATGGTGAAAAATGTAAGATCTTTACAGACCATAAAAACCTTCAGTATATTTTCACTCAGATAGATCTTAATCTTCGTCAACGAAGGTGGGTGGAACTGTTGAGTGACTATGATTGCACGATTGATTATCACCCAGGTCGTGCAAATGTAGTTGCTGATGCACTCAGCAGAAAATCCCAAGGCCGAGTTAATGCCTTGTATACTAGCATAATTCCTCTTCTTGGTGACTTGAGGGCTACTGGAGTGAAATTGGGAATGGAAGATAAAAAGGAAGCTATACTTGCCAATTTCCAGGTTAGGCCCATTCTAATTGATCGTATATTAGCTGATCAGATGGAAGATGAAGAAGTTCAAGAATTAATTCGGGCTAGAGGTGAAGGGAAAAAGAAAGATCTTAAAATTCGAGAAACTGATGTTATGTTGATGCAAGAAAACCGAATGTAGGTGCCAAATAATGCAGAATTAAAGAAATAGATTCTTGTTGAGGCACATGTGTCGGCTTATGCTATGCATCCTGGAGGTACAAAGATGTATCATACCATTAGATCGTTCTACTATTGGCCGGGCATGAAAAGGGAAATTGCAGAGTATGTTAGTAGATGTGTAATTTGCCAACAGGTCAAAGCAGAGAGAAAGAAGCTGTTTGGATTAATGCAACCACTTTCCGTTCCTCAGTGGAAGTGGGAAAATATCACTATGGATTTTGTGTATAAGCTTCCACGTACACAGAATGGCTTTGATGGCATTTGGGTGATCGTTGATCGACTTACTAAGTCAGCGCACTTCATTCCAGTGAGGGAAAAGTATTCTTTGAATAAGTTAGTTGAGTTGTTCTTGATCAAGATTGTGAAGTACCACGGAGTTCCAGTGAGTATTATCTCGGATTGGGATCCCAGGTTCACTTCTAAGTTCTGGGTGGCATTCCAGGAAGCTATTGGTGCATAACTACTTTACAACACAGCGTATCATCCTCAGACAGATGGTCATTCAGAGAGGACTATTCAGACATTAGAGGATATGCTACGAGCTTCAGTGCTACAATTCGGTGATGCTTGGCATAGACGATTGGATTTGATGGAGTTTGCCTATAATAACAATTATCATTCTAGCATTCGAGTGGCACCATTTGAGGCACTATATGGCAGAGCTTGCCGTACACCGTTGTGTTGGTCAGAAGTGGGTGAAAGAGCTTTGGTGGGCCCTGAGTTAGTATAGGAGACTACTCAGAATGTTCAAGTGATTAAAGCTAATCTGAAAGCGGCCCAGGATCGACAAAAGAGCCTTGCTGATAGACATGCCACTGACAGAGTGTATAAGCTCGATGATTGGGTATTTTTTAAGCTATCACCGTGGAAAGGTGTAGTAAGGTTCGAAAAACAGGGTAAGCTAAGCCCTAGGTACATCGGACCGTACCAGATCACATAGCGAGTTGGTGAAGTAGCATATAGGCTTGAGTTGCCTCCGGAGTTAGCTAGAGTGCACAATGTGTTTCATGTCTCTATGCTTCATCACTATGTTTCGGATACTTCACATGTGATACCTCCTCAACCGCTAGAGATTAGTCCAGACTTGACTTATGAAAATGAGCCAGTGACGATTTTAGATTGGAAGGACAAAGTGTTGAGAAACAAGACGATTAGGATGGTAAAGGTCCTGTGGAAGAACCATTCAGTGGAAGAAGCTACATGGGAGACAGAGAACCATATGAAAGATTTGTACCCACGTTTGTTTTATGGTTATTAGCAGTTGTTTTGTTGTTGTTGTGTGAAATTTCGAGGACAAAATTTTCTTAAGGAGGGTAGATTGTAACCGCCCGTCCCAAATTATTTTTACCAATGGTGCAAAAAGATTCAATTACCCTTGGCCGTTTAATGGTGTGGTGTGTGATGTGTGTTTGGTTGTGGTTCAATTTCCATTTCTCCTAAGCTTTTGGAGCCAATAAGGACTTAAGTTAATTTTTTTTTTCTTTCTTTCTTTTGTTTTGTTGGTGACCAAACCAGGACCACACAAACCCACACACCCATACTCTCTCTTCCGTTGACCCCCTCTCTCGGATTTTTCTTCTATTTCCGTAGAACCGTATGGACCATACCTCGAACCCTTTTGAAACCTTGTAGATCGAGGTTTTTAAGTGCACCATTGTGCTCCTCGTGTTTATACGAGTCGAGTGGTACCATTTTCAGGTAAGGAATCATTCGAAAACTCGTGAAAACCGAACTCTGTTTTGAGTCACTGTTTATGCTCATGTAAAATCGTGTGTTTTAGGAAATTTCAAGCTCACATGGAGCTTTAGGAGGTCATCACGAAGCTCGGAGTACTTCATTGGAGGGATAAAGAGTTCTAGGTTTTGGCCAGATTATCGAGGGATCTCCGGCAAGATTCCGTAGTTTTTGGAGCTTCAAATTGGTAAGACTTTGTTCCTCTCGTTGTAAGCTTTCATTTGGTCCAAGTTTCATGAAATTTGGTTGAGAAATGGACGAGTTATAAGGTTTTAAAAATTTCCCAGTTTTCCAGCGACGGCGACGACACTGGAGGATCATCGGGGAAGAAAGGGGAATATTCCGTCAAGTTGACGGAATATTCGTAACGGAACCTAACGGCGTCAGGTATCTTTAACGGCATATTCTCATTTTTTAACGGAATAATCACAACGGCGTTAACTGCCGCTGTCAGTGTGCCAGGCACGTGCCTGGTGTGGGTGGCGCGTCTGGCCGTGCCTTGGCCGGCGCGTGGGGGGTTGAAAAATAATTCTAAAAATATGGGGTTGTTCCTGAGGTTGTGTAGATCACTTTGGTATATTCAAACACCCAAATTGAGCATTGTATGATAAGTTATTTCCTAGTTTCGTTTATGTACTTTAAAATAACGTTTTTATAGTTGTTTCTCACATAGGTGAGACCTATCCGGAGGACGAGCGTAGCCAGGCTAGACAGGGAGGTTATGATCCGTCTACTTATCAGTGAGTGAGCTTTCGGTTTTCCGTATATACCTATATGCTAAGTATTTTTCCCAGAAATGCATTTTTAAATGACTTTATCAATGAATTGCCATACCAATGTATTTTATACTATTGATTATGCATTATGAATTGTATATACATGGTTGTTGACGTTGCGGGCGCTCATGTAAGTTCCAGGTAAGTTTATGTGTTGATGATGAGGAGTTGTGTTATAATGATTATGATGAGATGCATTGAGAGCTCATTAACCTGCACCCCGATGTTAGTGCTCCCGCCCATGGTTAGGGGCATAGTCTTTCATGTGATGTTCACCTCCCGCACCACACGCTCATCTTGGATCCAAGTTAGGTGTACAGTCTTGTCGTATAGACCACTTTTAGTGGGTTCGACTCGTAGTTGACCCGCGATTATTCGCACAGTCTTCACGTGATTGTAGCACTAAAGCGTATTGTTTTACACTCAGTCCTTTCGTATAGACCACTATAAGTGGGTTCGACTCGTGTGCAGGCATGATATATGAGCTAAAGTTCAGCTGATGAGTTATTACAGTTATTATTGCATTTGGATTACTTACCTGGTGATTTGGTTTATATGGCATGGCATATTCATGATTTGTTTACATATTTTGACGATGATGATTTCAGTTGAGATTTAGTATATGTATATACTATTTTCTGGGAAAATATACAGGTTTTACGGCGAGGGGATATAACTGTTGTTAACGAAATGATTTTCGAAAAGCTTTGTTTTTGCCCACTCACGTTTTCTGTTTTGCGCCCATCCAAGTTTTAGGTAGCGTTTGTTGGTGGCTTATGAGGTTACAACGGAGGTTCTGACGGACCATCACATATGTAGGACAACCTTTGGGTGTTATTTAAATTAGTACTTCTTATGCTTAACTGCACTTAGGCTATTTATGCTCTGATTGTGTATTCACACTTATTTCCGTTCTTGCACCTTAGCTTTTCTAGCACTCCTTGAAGATTGGCTTTTATTTATTCGTAATTCTTTCTATATTATTGCTTCTGCACTGTGCACATGGCTACGTCACACTCACGTGACGGCCAGCATGCCTCGATCTCAATCGGGGTGTGTCAAAAACCCACTTCCAATTCTCTTGCTAAAATTCTCCAAAATTCACAAACACTTTCTCTCTAAATTCTAACTTTGGCATCGGAGGTTATTCGGCTAAAGCCCCCCAAAATTCATCGTGGACGCGTGAGGCTCTTGGCCTTGACCAAAGGTGTTAATAGTTTTGTAGGTGCAATTTTGTCCGAGATCAAGGAGGAAGAAATTTGCATCCACAATTATAATTACTAATCACAAGAAGCCCTCCTCAATTTCAGGGTGATGTTTCAACAAAAATTGCATCAAATTACTTGTCTAAATACCCTAATGGTCGCGAATCACTAAGACAATTAGATAGTTTAATCGCGGTGATTAATAATTCAAAGCAAGCATGCATCCATTCATAAGCAAATTAATAAAATCACATATTCATGATAAGGCTTGTGGCTTCGCCCTAGCAAAAGAAACTAGCTACAAACAATCATAATAAAAACTAAAGAAAATATATTAACTAGAAAAAGGATTGAAAACACCTTGTAGGTAAAAAGTCTGAAGTTCTCCAAAATAATGCGTGTGTTCTCCCCCAACCCTAATGGCTAAAAAGCCTTATTTATACTACTCCAAATTAAAACCCTGATAGAAAAAAGATTTTCTAAAAACTAGGAAATAAAACAACGAAAGGATAACTAAAAATTACATTCCTATTATGACTAGGAAATCTGCCCAACAGAGAAATAACTACGTTTCTGAACCTTCAGGGCTCCAAAACAGACCCAAAACGACTCAAATTAAAGATTAGGACCTCCTCTCCAAGTTCCAAGGAGAGCCCAAGTCCAAAATCCATCATCTTCTAGCCCAGAAATCGCAAATAAGCTCTGCAGCCCAATTTGCCAGCACTGCACACTGGACACTGGGTATAAATTAATTCACCACGATCAGATGCTTCGGGATAAATATATGAAATCTTATACAATCTTCTAGACAGATTTGTGAACCGGCTCCAATTGGAATCACTCAAAAATTCCACCGTTTGATTACTTTATGCTCAAAACAAGTTCGCGTGTCCTACATTAAAAACACATAGCAAAACATCAAAATCTCACCAAAATAATAACCAAAATATACCAAGAATAGGGAATAATATATAGTATAAATTCACCTCATCAAGATGCACTAATTTTTTACCATAAAATCAAATTTTAAAAGTAAAGATTATTTGATCCTTGGATTTCGAATGTATAGATCAGGAGAGAATATGCTCCTATGGTCTAATGCATAACCAAGTTGTTTTCAAATTAAAAAAAAAAGGGAGTTTTAACGAAAAGCCCGCAGTACTGTTCACTTTAACGAAAAACCACATTTTTACACTAAAAAGTCAAACCTGGTACTATTCACTTTACCCTTTATTTTGTCCTTATCGTTAAAACTCAAAGTTTTCCAACCATTTTCATTAGTTTTCCTAAAAAAATATGCATAGCCCATCACATCCACAAATTAATAATGATATATTTTCCCGATGAAACCAAACTGAGATGAAATCATGGGAATATTATTCTCTTCTCTCTTTTTTTCCCTCCCTTTTCCTTCCATCTTATTTGAACGGTCATGGTTAAGCCACGTCAATACCGTATATTAATTATTTTATAGAAAGAGAAAGATAAAATAGAGAATGTGAGAGGAGAGAATAGAAGGGAATAGAAAAAGGAGGAGATAATTAGTCTGAAATCATGAACCGTCGCCGCCATCGTTGTAGTTTGTAGGTTTCTGAGGGCGGGTGACTAGGCTGCCGGTACAAAACATGTATTTATATGGTTCCTCCCGAACCCTAATTGCACTTTGGATTCTTATATTGGGGTATCTCTGGCCTACTAACGTCGGTGGACTTTTTGTGGGGAAACGTCTAGGAGGGGCTAGGCTCTCTTGCTTGTATTGTGCTTCGAATCACCCACAAAGGTTGTAGAATACTTCTTACAATGCTATGTTTCATTTCGTGGTATGTTTTATGTAAGACTTTTGTTTTTTTAATTTTTTTTTTAAAATAGAACAATTGATGACAAGTCATGATTATCCACTCATTTTAGGTTCGAATAGATTATGAGAAATTTTACTATGCCCGTAGCCACAGTTAAGCACCAACGTCAATATTATCTTACACCGAAAACTTCATCCCCTTCCATCGACATCCCTTCTCCCATATATACATACATCGTGTCCTTGTCGCCCCAAATTTTTTATGCTGAGAATAAGTACCAAAGTAATAGTATAGATATAGAGAGAAGTGCAAAAACTTGTTAAGTATAGAAATTATAAATTATGTTCAACAATATGTTTCAACGAAGAAAATAAATTTAAAATTTGATAAAAATCATAATTTATAAATTAACGTGTACTAATTTTCTTGTTTGGATTTATAAACATAGAAATTTAAAATTTTGTTTTTCTATAATACACCATTATTACTTTAGTACTGGTTTAAGATAATCTTATTTCTTATCTCATGTATGACATCAAGATTGAGATTATCTCATTTTAAGCAGTCTCTGGCCTACTAAAGTCGGTGGCTCTTTTGGTTGTGTTGTTTTGTATTTCGAATAACCACGAAGGATGTAGAAAACATTATTTATTTATTTTTTTCTTTTGGGATGGGCTGCAATTCTACGATTCATATGGTGGTATGTTTATATAAAATTTAACTCTTGTAGTTACTTAGTATTACGGTGAATTGATATTCCTCATCATTTGTAAGTTGAAGGTTTTAAGTTTAATTCTCGCAAAAAACGAATTTGAACCACATTATTGCTAGTGAAATTGAGCCCATCCCTTTTTCGTGCAGATAATATTGTTTGTTTTATAAAAAAATAACTCTTGTAAAAATTCATTAGATTTTAATTTACAAGATTTAACAGTTAAACTTCTGGACCACTCTGTGCATGGTCATACATTCCTCTGTCATACATTCCTTTAAAAAATTTCAATATCATACCTTATCTTCGAATTTGTTGCAATGTCATACATTCCGTCAGTTTGTCTGTCAATTCCTCTGTTAAATAATGACGTGACTTGAGGCGGGACCCACTTTCTATTAAAAACTAATTAAATATTAAAAAAACTAAAATACAATTATTGAAATATTTTTATAAAAATAATGTGGGACCCACCCACCTTCTTCCTATCCCACCATCTCCTTGCCCCCCCCCCCCCCCAACCCTTCCTCCCTTCACTCCAAAACCAAAACCCCACCGTGACTCCTTCGCTCTCATCCTCCCCACTTGATCGTCTTCTCCACCCAGCCACCTTTGCCAAATTCCAATCAAGTCACTCCCTTCCATGCCTATTATCCCCTACGCCCCCCTCCGTTGCTACACCTACAGCACCTGCCGCTCCGTCCTCAACCCTTTATCCACCATCGATTACGCCGCCAAGATTTAGATCTGCCCTTTCTGCTTCACCTGCAACCATTTCCCTTCCTACTATGCCTCTATCTAACGAGAACCTCCCCACCGAGGTCTTCCCCCAGTACACCACCATCGAGTACGATTGTCCATCGAAAAACCCACCTTGCCTCCGGTCTTTATTTTCATCGTCGACACATGATCGAGGAGGAGCTCTCATTTCTCAAGTCCGCTCTGTCTTAGGCTCTCGGTCTCCATCCCCCATATTTGGAGATGAGGGAGTAGGCGAGTGATGGGGAATAGGGGAAGGGGGAGGAAGGGTTGGGGGGGGGGGTGGGGCAGACGGGCGGGTCCCACATTATTTTTATAAAAATATTAAATAATTGTATTTTAGTTTTTTAAAAATATTTAATTAATTTTTTAGTAGAAAGTGGGTCACGTCTCAAGCCATGTCAGCATTTAACAAAGGAATTGACAAACAAACTGACGGAATGTATAACATTGCAACAAATTCGAAGATAAGGTATGACATTGAAATTTTTTAAAAATAAGGTATGAAAATATGGTTGACCCAATAGTTGAAGTAGTTTTTTGTAATTTACTCATTGATCAATGCTTATGAAAGTGGATTGCTCTTTGCTTCTTTTTTTTTTTTTCTTCTAATACGACCGAGAGAAATGCCAATAGAGATGTGCATACAAAATTTAACGTATGCTGGGAGACTGCACAGATTCAAACCAAGAAAATTATGCTATGATAACATGAAAAAGCTTTTGGGTTAATTCAAACCAAGAAATTTAATTTTTATATACATCTGAATACCACGAGGCTGGCCCAGAAAAGTTTTAACATAAGCAGAAATGATTCGCAAATCCTTTATCTCTAAGGGATAATTCCAACATTATAAAAACAATTTTTTTTTGATAGAAAATTTGTTTAGGCTCGCATAGTCCGTAAAGTCTAATCCTTGTAAATGAATGGAAAAAAACAACAAATGGGAGCTTGTGTAAAACTGTGTGAATGACCACTTAATTTAACTAAGGATAAAAGAATGGAAGTCAAGGTTGTAGGCTTAAATAGTACAAGTATACCGAAAAGGAACGAAGATTAACCAAAGGTTTGCGAATCTCTCTCATTTTTAGATTTGCACCTTGATAATGGGATTTTATTTCTCTCACTTTACGAAAATTGAGAATAACTATGGTTGGAAAGGATTATATGCTTTCAATTAGTGTGTTTGTAAAGTATGAATTCCAACTATTTTTTCTCCTATGTTAGTATGAAGCCCTTTCACAAGTGAAGTGCTGGGTCAGCCATTGTGCAGAGCTTAACTTGCCATTAGATTATGCTGAACGGCACTACGTGTTTTAATTTTTAAATATTATTTTTAATCTTTAATTTATATTAATAGAATAAACAAAAAATACCTAATAACTATTTCTAAATAGGAAAAATAAACAATTAAATTATAAACGTATCTCCTTCAGAATTCCATGAAAAAGATAAAGGACTTTCCTCCCTACAAGAAAACGAATATGATCCACTATTTTTTTATTTTTGAATTATGATCTAATTAATCGAAAAGAAACTGTGTTTTTGACGTATCTTAAAGAAAATCGAAGAGAAGCTATGTTCTTGACAGATATAAAAGAAGGTGAAATCGTTTCCCAAAAAAAGAAAAAACAAAGTTGGAATTGTAATTTTCATGACTCCCTCATCTCCCTTTTCCTTGTAAAATGAGACATCACTTTTTTTTCACAATTTAATCCACTGTATATAGGAATGACAATTCAAACTGTTAAACTCAGTAACCATGAATATTCACGGCTTGGATGATGCGTATTTGGATATGAAAATTTAGGTATATTATGGGTATAAGGAAAAACAGCAAACATTATTTGGTTATGATTTTGGATATGGTTATTGGGGTCCCAAATCTGTAATAGTCTCCAAATCCAAACCAAATAATATTTGAGTGAACCTATACCATTATTAATATTTAGTATATATTACAATAGTATTCACCGAACTCTAAACTATATTCATCATGCATCAAACCCTATACTATATTCATTATACGCCTAACATTATGCTTATGAGAGATATCAACAACCTACATCATCAATGTTTTATTTAATACGATCTTATTTTATACTCTACAAAATTCATTCATTAATATTATGTTATTATTGGACGTGACTATTTAATGATAAAATTAATATCTACTAAATTATTATGCATCAATTCGATGAATATAATTTTTTTGTTTTTGACGAAAATATGTATTACCCGATAGGTATGATTATGGATAATCTTTGATAGTTAATTTACGGTTATGAATATGATTAATTTTTGTGGTTATGAAGATGAATATAACATTTATGTTCCCAAGCCGAACCGTTATCATCCCTATCTGTTTTGAAGCTGATATTGAAGCAACAAAATAACAAAAAAAATAACAATTCCAAGAGTTGGCAAGGCAGTATGATGAACTACGATGCTTCAACATAATTTATTTTTTTAGACGAAATTATAGCAATTTATTATAAATAAAGGATTACAAACATTAAATTAGCGATGCTAAACAAAAATTATTTGGAAAAAGAACTTAATAGGATATTGAAATATTTCCAGAAACCTAGCACAATCCGGGTACATATTTAAAAGATACAAAATTTGAATGGGATAAGCAATTAAATCAATATTTGACACACAAAAATTGCATTATAAGAATTTCTTATTACATTATAAGATTTTCTCTCGAAGAAATTCTTATAAGAAGAAACCCAAGTCCACCTCGGTCGAAGAATTCTCCTAAACTAAAGACATACAGGAAAAGATTGCTAAACATTTCAGGATTTATCTCCGAGTCTTCCTCCTGAGATGAGAAAAGCAATTATCTCATCTAATTATACAAAGGATGAAACCCAAGTCCACCCTCGTGCAAATGACAAAAACAATTAAGTCATCTGCTTATACGGAGAAATCACGGTCGAACAAATAGAGAATATAGGCTTGACCCCATGGCGACGATGATGAAACTGTCAGCAGGAGAAGTATTCCGGAGAATCATGATCCTTCGTCGCCATAGTTTTGGCCTCTAAGGCTGCGGTGCGGGGGCGAGGGGACTTTGTGGCGGTGGAAGAAAGGGAGCGGCGTACGACTATTTATAGTTGGTTTGTTGGTTTGTCTTCCTGAAACCCTAGTGTGCTGTGACAGTATTTGTGGGCTGCTGAGGTCTATCTTAGGGGCCCATACATTGGACTTTACCTAAGCTTTTACAAAGCTCTATTTGTTGATCATGTTGGGCTTACCAACTCGATCGGGATGTCCTCTCGATCGGGATGTCCTATCATATAATTTGACATTTTTTTCCCTTTGTTTTTGCAAATCAAACCTGAAAAATGAGTTGTGATTGTTTACTAATTATTACCAGTTACTTAGTACTACGGTTTAGTGGTATTTTTCTTCACTTGTAAATGAAAGATTTTAGGTTTAATTATAGCCAATGGTGAATTTGAACCAGATTATAGCTCATTATAAGGCTTAGCCCACTCCCAACCCATTTAGGTATAGATAATATCATTTATTCAATAAAATTAAAGGAAAACTAACGAAAAGTCAAAAAAAAATTCTCTTTTAATGAAAAGTCATTTTTAAAGGTATAGTGAATAGTACCAGTTAAATGTAAAAATGTGGTTTTTCATTAAAAGTAAACAGTACTGGAAGTGTTTTGTTAAAACTCTCATAAAATTAATTACTACCCACCTCTTAAGAGGTTGAGGTGTGCCTTACTTATCCAAGGTCTTAGAGTGTGTTTAACGGGACATCAATAAAGGTGGTAATGAATTTCTCATTATGACTTATTTTTTAGTACAAGTTAATGTCTTGCTTAGTTATAGTTATAAGCTCACGCTATAAGGTTTGGTTTTTTATTTTTTTCAATGCACCAATTTTGTTATTTTGTTTTTCGGCAATGCGCCATTTTTATTTTAGTACTAGTTTGAGATAATGTTATTTCTTAACTCCTGCACAAGATCAAGATTGAGATAATCTCATTTTAAGTAGTACTTAACTGGTTGAGGAAAGTTCTAATTTTGCTTTATAAATACAATTGGCTTCCCAGTGAAGATGTTATGCAACGTAGCTAGCCGCACTATGAAAATAGAACTCATATCGTGAATACGAGAGTAAGTACTCTACCATCGGTAGAAATTTAGAAGTTATAGTCCTTGTGCGTTTTGAAAGTGGATTCTTCAAATTCTTGAACATGACCAATTTTAGTGTCAATTTGCATTCACAAAGAAAAATCAGTACTAATGACCTATGTCGAAATATAAAGTTATTCATCGATGTACACTAAATTTCTTTATCATGTTATTTTGTGACATTGGTCTTACATTTTTTTTTCATTTTTGGTTAGCGGTTGAGATTGTTACATCTGACTTTTTAATCCACATTACTGACACCATTTGTTTTTTAAATCAAAAATATAAGGAGAAAAATCTAGTTTCCAAAAGGATGTGAAATTATTTGAGAATAGCAGTATTTGCAGATGCCCTGTCCATATCAGTAGTTGAGTGCCTTGAGACTCTAATGTGTTATATTGGTCCCAATCTAATTCTACTCTTTCTCACTTGAATATGATGATATTTTAGAGTCTATATGTTTCAATTCCTTAAATTCAATTCTATGGTTTCAACTCAACCAAGTCATGATTGATTTCGTGGTGGTTTGTGATTCCTCTTTATGCTCTTCCTCAAGACATACATTTAGGAATTTAACGATTGAATGTGCATTCAAGAGTCAGCCTCTAGACCTAATGAAACCAATTTGAACTGATTTCCCAGATTTCTCGTTTACACTTTATTTTTCCATATTTTTAGTGGACCTAGCAAAAAAGTAAATGATGAAGATTCCTAACCAAAGGAAAATAATCATATATATGGGGACAATTCTTAATTTCACAAGCACTTGTACTTATTGTGCCATAATATAAAGAACTATAAAACAAATGAGTTCGAGAGCATTTAGTTTATGCTTTTTTCAAGAATAATAACCGTGTAGTAATTTTTTTTTATTAAACAATTGTCGTTCATAAGATTTGAACTGAAACATTCTCGGATCAAATGGAGACTTTATACCACTAGATCAAATCAGTTAGTATCATATTTGTATGCATGATCTCTCCTTTTGTGTATATAATATGGTACAAAAGCAAAAGAAGAAATTGTGGGTTTTCACACTAATTTTGAAAAGGGGGAAACAATTAATGGTTTCAATTAGGAATTATAGAATTCTTTTCCTTTCCATACCTTGACAACACTAATCTCCCTGTTGAAGTTGATCTCTTCAGTACCAGAGGACCCTTTACCAAGCTGAAAACTCCACTACTTCTAGGGTTGTTACTGGATTTGGAATTCTGTTCTTGATCAACTCCTTTTGATGATCCAACTTCCATGGAAAATTGAAGATTTTCCCGGGCACTTCCCATCTGATTTTCCAAGTCCTCGTCATCATCTTCGCTATCATGCAAATGCAACACATCAGCAATGGAAACTGATCTTCTCAATTGCTGCTGGATCCCATGATCTTGTCCAATCTCACAACTGCTCACTATACTCTCCAACTGACCAACAACCTCTTCCGAATTATCTTGAACCACCAAAATACTTACATTACTCCTGTGTTGGTATTCCAAAGCGGTCGCGTTCACCTCCTCCTGTTGATTTCCATCGACCGGAGGCACCGCTTGTTGTTGATGAGGCACCAAAGCAATGGCAGGAGCAGCAATGTTCGATCGGCACAGCGGACAACTAGAATGAGATTTGAGCCAAGTATCAATGCAAGGAACATGGAAAGCATGGTTACATTTTGGCAACAGCCTCAGGCTCTCATTTTCTTCAAACTCACTTAAGCAAACCGAGCAATCTGTGCCTTCCACAAGCTTATCACCTTTCCTGTACTTGTGAACCGTGATGGACTTGATCAGGGATTCATCCAGACCGTTATTTGAGCCTTGCATCGATTCACTAACTAGGTTTGGATTCGAGGTGTCCATTTCCATGTCTCGAGCGCCATCACTGCCTCTTCGCCGGCAGTATCTGGATATGATGGTGTAGTAAGTGACTAGAATGAAGGCACTAGCAAAGATGCCAATGATTGCTATAATGAGAGGAGAGAGATCTGTTGGGGAGTCATGTTGGTTTTGATCATCGGCTTCGGCGAAATCAAATGCAGGAGGAGGACCAACGATATAGCACCACTGAGGGCAGTAGATGCTGCAAATCCCTTGGGAACAATCTTTGTATGTGTCATATGGTGCCCATGGATTTTGGTTTCCTGCAGAGCCCATATGACCCAAAAAAACTCAATAACCCTAGCTCCTGCCAGATCTTGCAAGTCTTTTTTTTCTTTCTTAATTTGGTCACTCCCCTTTACTTTGCTTGATTTATGCTAATGTTAGAGAGAGAGAGAGAGAGAGAGAGAGAGAGAGAGAGAGAGAGAGAGAGAGAGAGAGAGGGGTCGGGTTGAAGAAAAAAGGAGAAAAATGAGGGGGTTGGAGGGAAAGGGAAGCAAAGTAGTAGAGGAGAGGGAGGGTGGATTATTGATGTGTGACTCCCTTATATTCTACAACTTTTTCTTTAATTTGTTTTCTTTTTCTTTGGAATTATTTGTGGGAGGTGATGCTTTGTTATTTTGTATATTTGGAAGTAGATGATTGGTAGTTGAGTTTGGATCCAAGTGATTAACCTAAAATCTTAAGAAAGCATCAAATCCAAGTCTCTGTAGTCGGTGAATATAGGTGGGAGTGCACTCTTTGCATTTTAAAAATATGCAAAGCAACACCTCACTTCCAACCAACCAACCCTCGGCCTTCTTGCCTCCTTTAAAGAAAAGGACTCAAGATTCTTACATAATTTAATATGATTCTTTTTTTTTTCCCTTTAAACAGAGGGATAATTGGTGGCAAGCCACGGTTATCCAACCCTTCCAGGGGTCGGGAAGACTCACAGATGCATTTCAGCCTCCTCCTGACTACAGTCTAGCAGACTCACCAGCTTAAAGCCTCGAATACGGGACCTCCCTATTTTTTGTATTTTGAGAGCCGGAACCCGTGCCTTTACCATTGGGCCACTTGTTTTTCAAAACCTTAATCCAATCCATTTTGTATGATTGTCACGTACTATTACGGTCTAGTGATATTCCTATTCACTTATAAGTCTTAGATTCTGTTCTCATCAAAGGTAAATTTGAACCACATTATTGCTATCCCGTTATGAGGCTTGGTCCATTCTCCTACTCCCTTAGACCATCTTCAACCCTTGGGCATAAAACTTAAAAATTTAAGCCAGAAAATTTTAAGCCATATCCCAGAAACTGTTTTTCTTCTCCAACCTTTATGGCTTAAAATTTTAACCCGAAATTATTAAATAATGATTTTAGTCTAATTTTTTATTTTCAATAACTTTTTTGAAAATAAAATAAAGGTAGATTATCCTAATTTATTTTTATGAACATTTTAATCTAAAAATCTTTAAATTCCGATAAGTAATTAAAAATCATATAAATGCATAGGTATTTATAAAGTTTTAAGTTAAATTTGATTTAAATAATTTTCTTAAATTATTTTAGACTTTAGATTTAATTTTGGGCTGTCAAATCTTTTTTTTACCGTTAGATTTGATCTCATTTGATCATAACCGTTAAATTATAAGTAACAAACAAAAAAAAAAGTTTTAAATATGACAGTTTTAGTGAGTCCAAAATAATTTAAGTCAGGCTTAAATCCCGGGGAGAATTTGGCCTAGTGATATCTTTTCTCCCCGGGGCTTATTTTAGCCCAATGGTTGGAGATGGTTTGGGGGATTTTAAAGCTTATATTTTAAGCTTTATTCCATGAGATGGAGATGATCTTAGTGTAGATAATATTATCTGTTAAAAAAATCATTTTGTATTATTCATTTGTAAGAAAATAATCAATATTTTATGTTTAGTTACCGTGACAACTTAGTTAAAGTCGCCAATTACTTTACTATATTGTTGATTCTGTAATTTTCTTTTGTCGATAGTTTATTATAACATTATCTATTAACTATAGTATAGTGAAGTCGACAATAATTTTAATTTAGTGGTGCTTCCTTCGTAATGTTGAAAAATATTCAAATGGATAATGTCGGGGGACACAAGGATTATTCATCTAAAATTAGTATGTCTCATCCCAATTGATTAAAGGAAAGAGTAATGCTAGGAAGGTCATATATTTAAATCATAATTTGTAACTCATATGACGTAGTTGTTTGATGATCGGATTATTACTTAAGTATTGATTAGCGTGCTTATTTTCTATTGGTGACACATTACGTGGTTTGCAAATTTGGTCTAAATAATTGGTATGCCTAGCATTATCCTAAGGGAAATGATACATACACATACTTTTTCTCCATAAACACACCCCTATTTAATCTCGTTGTTTTCGTTTGAGATATTCAATTCAATGACTAAATTATTTATAAAAAAAAAATTACTATTATTAAGGGGAGGGGGAAGAGTTTGAAAATATTACATTAACTTAGGTGAGAGAGAGTTTCGAACCAGAGATGCATAGGTAGAAATCCAGCCTATCCACTAGGATAGTAGACCACATGCAATTCGATAACTAAAAATAAAAAAAGGATGTGAGAGGCTAAAATAAGTGTTACAATCACCCATTAATTAATTAGATAAATTTGATTTTATTAACAAATATTATGTCAAAGAAATAAGTGATTTATGATAGCCATTTAATTTTTTAACATTAGTCTCCACTTGTTAGGCCATCTTCAGTGGTTGGGATAAAGCAGTAAACGTCCCAAAAAAAAAAATCTCCAATGATTGAGCTTTAAATAAAAGGAAAATTAATGAAAAGTTCAAAAACACTTCATTTTAAAGGTATAGTGAATAGTGTCAGGTAAAGGTAAAAATGTGGTTTTTGGTTAAAAGTGAACAGTACCGGGAGTGTTTCGTTAAAACTCCCTTAAATAAACCATGGGGAGAAAATAACATTTTGGGCTAGATTTTTGTAGACATCGAAATTTCGGTGAAATAAATGTTAACCGATAAATTAAAATTTCAACGCCCACATATCACATAAATTTTACATGTAGTGCGTGACTCAAAGAAAAATCGAAAGAAATCAGAAAAGTCACCAAATAAGACACGTGTCAACAACTGGCAGAAATGATTTATTTCATCTGAATATTATATTCAAAGTTAGGCCTTGAAAAATTCTATAAATACAAGGCTATTTCATCCATTTCAAAGGACCAATTCACATACACATTTTTTCTCTACTCCCAAATTGGAAGAGAAGTTCCCTAAATCCTTGAAAGCTTTGAAACACTAAAAGCTTTCGAGCACCAACCTCCCAAATTCCCAAGAATTCCGAAGGATCAAGAAAACTCTCTTCGTTCTTCGTCGAATCCACCTTCAAGATCAAGCCCCAACAGCCCTTGAAGAACTTCCACCAATTCAAGATCAAGCTCCGACGGCCCTTGAAGAAAATGTTCATCGTTCATCACGCGTTCATCCTAAGATCAAGCCCCGACGGCCCTTTGGATCAACAACATCAACAAATCCACACCACTGTTCATCCCTAGATCAAGCCCCAACGACCCTTTGGATCAACAGCCCATCCACAAATCTATACCATACGAAGATAGAATCAGAGGATCAAATTGTAAAAGAGATTGTAACCCCAAAATTAATACAAAATATTATTTTGTACACGTTGTTCTTGTCTCGTTCGTTTCAGGAATTTTCCGTGTTTACAAATTTGGCACGCCCGGTGGGACTATCTCTACCTCTCATCTCTATCCTCAAATCCGCAAAACACACAAATGGCATCAGGAAAGGATCAAGCTGTTCCTGCAACAAAAGCGAAGAACAAGAGCATCCTCGCTACAAGTGGTGACGTTTCGGGCATCATAACCAGAAGCAAGGCAAGAGCTCTTTTTGCCGCAGCTTCCACCGCTGCATCAACTCTGCCGGAGGAACAAGGACACCCGAGGCATGAGCCTGTGATCACCCTAGCCTAGCTAAGGGCACCGAGGGAGGAAAGTCCGAGAAAGTACTATGAGTCCCTACTTTCCGACGCTGACTCTAACAGCAGCACAGCCATGCAGGTCATGACCACTGGAGCGACTTCGATCGAAGAGTAGGTGGCGCAGATGAACTAAGCGATCGCGAAACTCACCCGAACCGTGGAAGAGAAAGACTTGCAGATTGCCGCACTCGCCAGCAAATTAGGAGCGCATCATGAAGAAGGAGACGGCCCTAAACCCGGGAGTCAGACCAACCAGCAGCGCCCTTGGGATCTCTCTCTATCCAGCATCTACAGGAAATGATCGCCAGCACCATCAAGGCACAGTACGAAGGGAGTTCTTATACCTCCATGTTGTACTCAAAGCCTTATTCCAAGAAGATCGACGCCTTGAGGATGTCGAGGGGTTACCAGCCGCCAAAGTTCAATCAGTTTGATGGAAAAGGCAACCCAAAGAGGCACGTCGCCCATTTCGTGGAAACTTGCAACAATGCAGGGACGGAAGGAGACTACCTTGCCAAGCAGTTTGTGCGCTCACTGAAGGGAAACGCATTCGAGTGGTACACAGACTTGGAGCCCAAGTCCATCAATAGCTGGGAGCAACTGGAAAAGGAATTCCTTAACCGCTTTTACAGCACCCGCCGCACCGTGAGCATGCTAGAGCTGACGAGCACAAAGCAGTGGAAGGACGAGCCGGTGATGGACTACATCAACCGATGACGCAACCTTAGCCTCGACTGCAAAGACAGGCTCTCGGAGATTTCGGCAATCGAGATGTGCGTCCAGGGCATGCATTGGAGTTTGCACTACATCCTCCAAGGCATCAAACCACGTTCTTTCGAAGAGCTGGCCACCCGCGCCCATGACATGGAACTAAGCATCGCTCACCATAGAAAGAAGGAGCCGATCGCCGACTTCAAGAAGGACAAGGCGTTCACTCCAAAAGTGGACAATCACGGGAAGAAGCCTGCAAAGGAAGCTTTTACTATTAACACTTCCCCCGTCAAAACCTCCTCTGCGCCCGTCAAGATTTCCTCCAAAACCAAAGTGAATGAGATAAAGAGAAATGAGCCTCCTCGTACCCAAGACAGGTTCAAAAACACCTTGAGGGAGCTGGAGCAAAAGACATACCCTTTTCCTGACTCAGATATGGCAGCAATGTTAGATGACTTGCTAGAAAAGAAAGTGATCGAATTACCAGAATGTAAGCGCCCCGAGGAGATGAATCGTGTCAACGATCCTAAGTACTGCAAGTACCATCGTATCGTGAGTCATCCCGTTAGTAAGTGCTTCATCCTTAAGGAACTCATCATGAAGCTGGCACAACAAGGGCGGATTGAACTCGACCTAGAAGACACGGCCGCAACGCACACTACTACGATAGTGTTTGGATCCTTCGATCCCGTTCCCCTCCAAAGGATTCATGACCATTCCTGCCAATGCTCGAGTCACATGGCACCTTCTGCACGACCACCGCTGAGGGCAAGCAACCAAGATGCACCTACTAACGATGAAGAAGGGTGGACACTAGTGACCTACAAAAAGATAGGGAAGCTAAGACCGCAAGCCACAAAGCCAAAGGTGGAGCAAGCCAAAAAGCCAAAGGTGGAGCAAGGGAGAAAACACCATCGCCGTAACAATAGAAAGCCCAAAGAAAGTGTAAGAGCTGCTGAGCCAACGTACAATGGGGAACTTATGGAGCAAGAGCCACGTATTCCTGTATCCTTGCACGAGTATTTCCCGAAGGACTTTTTCCAACAGTGCACTATCGCCGCCTGCCACATAGTCGAAGTAGAGATAGAAGGGCCCTCAAAAGGCAAAGCTATCTCCACTGAGGAAGAAAATACCCTCACGTCCAAAGAAGGTTTGCCAACACAATGTAGCATCGAGGAAGCGCTACAATTGCCAAAGAAGATGCGAATAGCACTAGCAGCGGTCTTAGCAAGTCCCGACGATCACGAAGTGCAAGAAAGCAATGACGAAGGTTCGAAGCTCAGGCCACATGAATGTGCCACGTGTTATGCCGCCCAGGACGTAATCAACTTCACGGACGAGGACTTACTGTTGGGGTCAAAGCCCCACAACCGTCCTCTCTTCATCTCAGGGTACGTAAATGAGCACAAAGTCAACCGCATGCTTGTGGACGGTGGGTCAGCCATAAACATCATGCCAAAGTCAACAATGACCACAATCGGCATCAAAGTGGATGAACTGTCCCTAAGCCGTCTGCTGATCCAGGGTTTTAACCAAGGAGGACAAAGAACGATGGGCATAATCCGAGTGGAGATGACCATTGGTGAACTTAAATCAAGCACGATATTTCATGTGATTGATGCAAGAACTTCCTATAGCTTGCTCTTAGGAAGGCCTTGGATCCACGGGAATGGAGTAGTACCATCCACCCTCCACCAATGCTTAAAATTCTACCAAGACGGAGTGAAGGTAATCCAAGGCGATACTAAACCATTCACCGAAGCTGAATCACACTTCTCATACGCCAAGTTCTACATGGACGAAGACACGGTGCTTGAAGCTCTTCCAAAAGAGATTAAATCCACAGGCAAAGCAGCACCTAAAAAGCAAGAATGGCAAGCCATGACCAAGAAGCAAGAAGGGGAAGCCATGTCATCTTCAAGCAAAAACAATGATGAGCTTGCTAAACCTGCAACAACCAAAGGGAGTAAGACACCTTCAAAAGGACCGAACACACCTATCTTCCGGTATATCCCGATGTCAAGAAGAAAGAATGGTCAATCCCCGTTTGAAACAGGAGCAAGCAAAGCCGACACACAGCGACACAAAGATAATGTGAAGTTGCTCAAGACAATCGCAGTTTTGCCTCTGACACAGCTAGGCGATGCTAAGGTTGCAAGACTACCACAAGGCTTCATAAAAGCCCTGCCAGATGGGGTGGAACCAAACTTTCTTCCAACCAAGAGGACTGCAGAAGGTTTTGATCCAAATGCCTACAAACTCATGTCGAAGGCTGGGTACGACTTCGCTTCCTCTTCGAATCCTGGAAAGAAGGTTTCAAACATCATCAACGATAAAGAACGTGACCTCACCAAGACTCAATAGAAGTTGAAGGAGCATGGTTACGGAGCTGACAACAACAAAGCTGGACTTGGCTTCACACCAAATGCACCTGTGAAGATTTCAAGCGAAGCGAAAAATGCTAGCACCCAACACATCAGCGTAAGCATTGAACAAGATCAAGAGGAGCCTAAACCTGCCCCTCGAATATCAGTCTTCAATAGGATGAGTCATTCAAGGCCTAGAATTTCGGCACTTAATCGCATTGGTGGTCAAGACCGAACCTCCGTCTTCAAGAGGCTTAACGAGCCAACACCCCAAAGCTCTGTTTTCGGAAGGTTGTCGAAACCTAAGAGACAAAGCAACAAGAAGTCTTCTAGAAAGAGGGAGACAACGCCAGAGGAAGAAAAGCTCGACATGCTAGCAGAAAAAGGCGACGTTCGAAGCTCGATTCCTTCAAGGATGAGGCGCCAAGTAATCTTGGAGGTTGACACAGATAGACCGCTGAAAGTAAGAAAGCACACCATCATCCACACTGGACAATCTTCATGCCAAACAAATCGAGAGGTCAACACTAAAGAGGAGGTCCAAGATATCTTCCACATTACGATCCAAGAAGGCAAAGAAGACGAAATCCCGGAGGAAGATGTCACTGCTGCGCCACCACAACTCAAAGATGGAGGGCAAGCCACGGTTGATGACCTCAAGGAACTCAACTTAGGCACGAGCAAGGAACCAAAGCCTATCTTCGTGAGTGCACTACTAAGTGCGGATGAGATAGAGGAATTACCAGCTGCTGTTAGAGTACAAAGACGTCTTCGCTTGGACATACAAAGAAATGCCCGGCCTTGACCCTGTCATCGCTGTGCATCATCTTGCAGTCAAGCCTAGAACACGACCAATAAAGCAGACTCAAAGACGCTACCGATCCGAGCTCATCCCACAAATAGAGGCCGAGGTAGACAAGCTAATCGAAGCAGGCTTCATTCGGGAGGTGCAATACCCTAAGTGGATTTCCAACATTGTCATTGTCCTTAAGAAATCTGGACAAATACGTGTGTGCGTAGACTTCCGGGACCTCAACGATGCTTGCCCAAAGGATGACTTCCCCTTGCCAATCATCGAAATCATGGTGGACGCAACCACTGGCCACGAGGCACTGTCATTCTGGATACAATCAAATTCGCATGGCTCTTGAAGATGAGGAACTAACAGCCTTCCGCACTCCAAAAGGTATCTACTGCTACAAGGTGATGCCCTTTGGTCTGAAGAACGCCAGAGCTACATATCAACGTGCAATGTAGAAAATCTTCAATGACATGCTACACAAAAACGTAGAATATTACGTAGACGATGTGGTAGTCAAGACACGGAAGAGATCAGATCACTTGCAGGATTTACGAACAGTGTTTGAAAGGCTGCGAAAATACAACCTCAAGATGAACCCGTTAAAATGCGCATTCGGCGTCACCTCCGAAAAGTTTCTCGGCTTCATTGTCAAGCACCGTGGCATTGAAGTGGACCAGTCAAAGATCAAGGCCATTCAAAACATGCCAGAGCCAAGAAACTTGCGCGAGCTAAAAAGTCTACAAGGACGTTTAGCCTTCATCAGACGCTTCATCTCTAACCTTGCAGGGCGTTGTCAACTGTTCAGTCGACTCCTAAAGAAAGATGTTCCGTTTGTATGGGACGAAGCATGCCACAACGCTTTCAAAAGCATAAAAAAGTATTTATCGAGACCACCTGTCCTGGTGGCACCTGTGCCCGGGAGGCCGCTCATATTATACATCGCCGCTCAGTAAAGTTCAGTTGGAGCGCTCTTGGCACATGAGAACGAATCCCAGACAGAATGAGCGCTTTACTACCTCAGTCGAACTCTCACTGGCGCTGAGTTGAACTACTCCCCGATAGAAAAGATGTGCCTCGCCTTGGTGTTTGCCATCCAGAAGCTCAGACACTACATGCACGCTTACACCATCCACCTGGTTGCTAAAGCTGACCCGGTCAAATACGTCATGTCCAAACCAGTCTTGACAGGGCGACTAGCTAAATGGGCGTTGCTTCTCAATCAATACGAGATCATCTACATCCCAGCTAAAGCCGTCAAAGGACAAGCGCTAGCAGACTTCCTTGCCGATCATCCAATCCCAGCCGATTGGAAAATCTCAGACGACTTGCCCGACGAGAAGGTGTTCTATATCGACATTTTCCCAACATGGACGATGTTCTTCGATGGATCCGCACGACCAGACGGAGCGGGGGCAGGAGTAGTGTTCATGTCACCACAAAGGCAAATACTACCATATTCCCTCCAACTAAGCGAATTGTGTTCCAACAACGTCGCTGAATACCAAGCACTGGTCATCGGGCTCCAAATGGCGATCAACATGGAAATCACAGCCCTTGAGGTATATGGTGACTCCAAGCTCATAATCAATCAACTACTAACTGAATATGAGGTGAGGAAAGATGATCTCGTCCCATACTTTCGGTTAGCAACTCAACTACTACAAAAATTCGAGGCCGTGACACTAGAACATGTGCCAAGAAAAGAAAATCAAATGGCAGACGCTCTCGCCAACCTAGCCTCGAGTATGACGCTAGGAGAAGATGAAGCTACAGATGTGCCAGTTTGCCAAAGATGGGTGATCCCGCTGGTTACTGAAATACCACTGGATGATACAAATGTCATCTCAGTACTTTTGGTCGATGCTGAAGAGTGGAGACAGCCGTTGATCAACTACTTGGAGCATGGAAAGCTTCCAGATGATCCCAGACACCGTTCTGAAATACGTCGACGAGCACATCGCTTCCTCTACTACAAAGGAACACTCTACCGACGCTCTTTTGAAGGAGTACTTCTGAGATGCCTAGGTGAAGAAGAATCCAATCAAGCCATGGAAGAAGCACATTCAGGTGTATGTGGGGCGCACCAATTTGGACCAAAGCTACATTTCCAGCTCAAAAGGATGGGTTACTACTGGCCAAGCATGGTGAAGGATTGCATGGAACACGCCAAAAGGTGCCAAGCCTGTCAGTTCCACGCCAACTTCATACATCAACCGCCTGAGCCGTTGCACCCTACAGTTGTGTCATGGCCGTTCGATGCATGGGGATTGGACGTTGTAGGACCAATTGCGCCGAAGTCATCTGCAGGAGAAGCTTACATCTTAGCTGCAACAGATTACTTCTCCAAGTGGGCTGAAGCCTTACCCCTAAGGGAAGTTAAAAAGGAAACTGTCGTTCGTTTCATCAAGGAGCATATCATCCACCGATATGGAGTACCTCGCTACATTATCACTGATAACGGAAAACAGTTCTCCAACCGGCTCGTGGACGAGCTCTGCGAGAGATACAAGTTCAAGCAGCACAAGTCTTCTATGTATCATGCTCCGGCCAATGGTCTTGCGGAAGCATTCAACAAAACGTTGTGCAACCTCCTGAAAAAGGTGATCGGCCGAACAAAGAGAGACTAGCATGAAAGAATAAGCGAAGCACTCTGGGCATATAGGACGACACATAGGACTCCTACCCAAGCTACACCTTATTCTCTCGTATATGGAGCGGAAGCCGTTCTACCACTTGAAAGTCAAATCCCCTCTCTAAGGATGGCTATACAAGAAGGCTTGACCGATGGGGAAAATGCAAAGCTGCGACTTCAAGAGTTGGAAGCACTCGATGAAAGAAGGCTCGAAGCTCAGCAACATTTAGAATGCTACCAAGCAAGGCTTTCCAAGGCATTCAACAAGAAGGTCCGCCCGAGGTCTTTCCAAACTGGAGATCTCGTCCTGGCATTGCGTAGGCTTATCATCACAACTCACAAGACAAAAAGCAAGTTCACGTCAAAGTGGGACGGACCATACGTAATACAAGAGGTCTACACCAATGGCGCCTACTTAATCATGGCAGAAGACGGCTTGAGGATTGGCCCCATAAATGGCAAGTTCTTGAAGCGGTACTACGCCTGAGAAGAAGCCGTGCTCCTGACCCGCAAGAGCATAAACTGTGTACGGCATAAAAAAAAATTACCAAAAAATATATATGTATTTGAACTACGTTATGACTTGATCTCTTCTTTGGAAGGGTACGTAGGCAGCTCAAACATTCAACTTTGAGTTCAGTCACATCAAAGTAAAAAAAAAAAATAATAATAATAATAATAATAATAAATTAAAAAAAATAAATAAATAAATAAAGTCTTCATTAAAACATTTGACTATCAAGAGTCAATTCCATTACAAATACAAATATAAAAAATAAAAAAAAAGAGCAAATAAAGGAATACATTACTTAAGAACTATGTCCCTAAAACTACGGCAACGATCCTCAAGCAGGCCTTCTAGAGTCTTCAAGGTCTCCGCATCGGCAGGAGACAAGATAGGCGACTCCATAACCGTGCCTTTCTCTTGCTCTAGGAGTGACATCTCTTTTTGGTACTGAGAAATTGTAGCTTCTTTCTCCAAGAGAAAACCTTTAAATCGTGATGCTTCGGTTCCCAATCGCTTTTGCTCTTGCATCAACGCTTCTAGACGCGCCTGAACGGAAGTTAAAGAGGTCGCTGCGACCTGATAATCTCTCGAAGCGGCTTGTTGAGAAGACCGGACATGGGCAATCGATGAGTCTATTGTCGCGAGTTGTTGAGCTCTAGCATCTGGACTCAACATTCTCAAGGAAGTGGCGCGCAAGGAAGCATATTCAGTTGAAGCGGTCATAAGTTCGGCAATCTAAACCCTTAAGGGAGAAGAATCAACGTTAAGGTCGTCGATCACAGAAACAAGCTTCAACAAATCCTCCTTGAGCAACACAAGGTCTTCCAAGGGACACTTCGAAATCCTCTTCTCGATATGGCTCTTGACATCCATGGCCGTACGAAGTTGGATGTGGTGGATAAAATGCTCAGTACCGCTAGCGTTTGGCCCTCTCAAAAAGACCCCAGAACTAGCTGGCAAAAATGTCGGACGTGCGACAGGCTCTTGTACACCTTCACCTTCACACGGTAAACTCGGGAAGTTTGGCGGATGTGGAACAAGCTCTACACCAGGTGGGTCCCCGATATCCTCATCTATAGGTAAAGTGCCCCCAAGTAGCATGTTCATATATGAATGAACTCCCGTGTCCTCCAGATGAAAAGAACGAGAAGGCTCAACCTAAAGAAGACAAAAGAAATGTGTTAGAAACAAAAGCTAAAACAACGAAAGTAGAAGAAGACACAAGAAAGAAGGAAATACATACATCTTTCTCAAATGACACGCGACCATCAAATTGAGGAGGCCTAGACGCTTCTTGCTTCTTGTGACAAAAATTGACATCGCTGTCAACCTGAGCACCTTCAAGTGGTCGCTTGTTTAAAGCTTGTCGACGTCGCTGCAAAACGAGTCCATCTTCGTGCGAATCAACTTCATCTCCCGCCTCTTCAGAAGCACCCAGATGTTGAGAAGACAAGCACGGGCGTTGAGGAGCTAAACCCACGGGTCTATCTTGCAAAGGGGCTACACTCGCGCAATCGAAAGGTACCAGCTGCGCAGGAACTACAGAACGACCCTCTTTCGACGCATCATGGCGTGAACGAGAAGAATTAGTGCCACTTGCCACCCCAAAGTTTTTATAATATACCCTTGACCACCAACTTCCGTAAGCACGGGTCACTGGATAACCCTTGAACTCGTTCTTGGTCGGTAGGGTGATAGAAGCATTTGTACATGCACGGGTACAAGACTCCCAATACATGTACACGACTTGCAAGGATTCCGATTGGGCTTTTTCCTTCAACTTGCCCTGTACATTTTGGACAAAACCAAATTGTCTGCTAAAGCGGTGGGGACTGTACGGCTGAATGATGCATCGGTCTTCTTGTCGTAAGGAAACATACCCCGAGCGAAGACTTATAAGATAAGATGAGTCTGGGAAGCGAAGATACGAATCATCCATGATGCCTCGCCGCACAGAACCAACTCTCTCCAGGCGATCCATCCTCAAACCTTCACAACTTCTAAACAACGCTTGCGCTTGCAAATCGTCAAAGCTCTTCGCAGAAAACACACCAGAATACTGCGTCATCAAAGGCCCCAGCTTGACTGAAGTCGATGAAGAAGGCCCCGACCCATCTAAAGTTGATGAAGAAAAATGAGTGCCAAAATACTCACCCAGCCAACCATACACATAGTGGTAAGGAAGTACCGCAGCACGATCTTCAGTACTTGCCAAGTTCGAAACAACGCTCAAGCCGTTGTAAATGTTGGCTAAAACCGGAATAGCAAGGCTGAAAGACTCACCTGCAGCCATCTTGCTAGCAACTTTGAAGACTCCGGGACGAATGTAGTTAACGTCGTCTTTGGGAAAAACAAACTTACAGAGCCAACAAGCTAAGAAAGCGGCCAGGTAAGATTCTTCCAAGTGCTCCAACGCCACGCCAAGATCCTCAAACGTCTTCAACACGGTAAGGGCACGACGCCCGACTGGGCCAATGACACCCGATGGATCCGAATCTCCCTTAGGCCTGGTCGTCTTGTTGCGACCACTTTTCTTCGAAGGTCTCTTGTACTTCACGGCATCCCAATACCAAAATCGGATCCATGAAGAAATCTTCACGCCTGACTTACCCGGAGCCTCTTGGGAAAGCTTATGGTACACCCAACACAAATAACGGCAACTCACCGGCAATCCTCGATCGTTACGACAAGAAAACTCTTCCGCACTAGGGACAACCTCGTCATAAAATTTTCCTTGGATCGGCAAGCCCCCTATCTTGTAGAGATCCCTAAGTGAAATCGACATCTCCCCTTGAGCGGTGTGGAGGGTGTTGGTCGCTGAACACCAATGCTCAAAGAATGCGCGAATAATGGAAGGATGACGATCATAACTGAACAAAGATGCGTACACTGCATGATAAAGGCCCATGTTGGTAAGCACGTCTTTGGAGCGGCTCAAGACATCTTCAAGCCATTCCCAATAAGACTCAACGAATGCAGCTCCTCCATTAGTCGACAAGGCGCTACTCCAAGCCACAACTCCGCTACGAATACGATCACCAAGAAGCTCAGACGAAGCCGGATGATTGTCACGAACATGGTGCGAATGGTTCAAGATAAGAATCCTCGCCATGCGCGCTTTCTCCTTTGTAGTGGGGCGAACGGAGTCTACCACCTCCCAAGACACTTCAGAAGACCACGACTTAATATGCATGGAGTTGTCTTTTGCAGGAAAAGCGAGCGCTTTAGAGCCAGTCAATGGCGCATAAAGCCTCAACATCGTTCCTCTATCTGGCGAATCCCCTTCCTTTGCAAGAATGGTGATGGTGTTGCTCTCAAAGCACTTAAAAAATACCATGACTGCAACGAAAAATCAGCCACAAAACTTGAGCAGCACGACGACGTCACCACCAAGGGAAAACTGTGACCAAAAGGCATTACACAGCGAAGTCCCGCTGCAGTCTCTTGCACAGTACCACATGGTAGCGCACCACCGAGGGAAAACTGTGATCAAAAGGCACTACACAGCGAAACCCCGTTGCAGTCTCTTGCACAAGCCCTAGGCAGCAGAAAAGCACAAGTACACCCACTCCCTGCTCACTCCACCACCGACTACCACGTCTCTAAAAGCCTCGTGAAGGGTCCAAGCATCATGCTCTGCCGTCTCAAAATTGAAAATTCCTAGCAGTGCAACAAAGAAATCCATCCGTGGGGGTACACATATTATACACAAATAAACACATTATATTATATATATATATATATATATATATATATATATATATGTGTGTGTGTGTGTGTGTAAGTCCACGGTAACAGGACCACACCTGCCATAAGGATATATATATATATATATATATATATATATATATATATATATATATATATATATAGGGTTTAGGTCCACGGCAACAGGACCACGCCTGCCATATGTTATATATATATATATATATATATATATATATATATATTCACGGTGATAAGACAACAACCTGCACATATGGATATATGTTATATAATATATATTGCATATATGAACACGACAATGGGTGGTGTCAGACAATAACTTACTATATATATATATATACACATATATGAACATGTGTTATATAATATATACACCCACCTACCAAAAGATCAGCAGCTAAAAGCAGAAAGCACGGGGCACCCAGCTACAAACTCCACGATGACTTACGGCTGCAAACTCCAGCACGGACTTTCATTAACCAATTACCTGATTGGAGTGTGCTCCTCGCTGCTATTACCACAATCTTCTTGGCTGCAGAGAAGCAATGGACGATGCTTGATTGGAAACCCAAGCGACCTGACATGCTCATTGACCCATTTGGTCTAGGACGGATTGTTCAGGATGGTCTTGTCTTTCGCCAGAACTTCTCAATTAGATCATATGAAATAGGTGCTGATCGTACGGCTTCAATGGAGACGTTAATGAATCATTTTCAGGAAACAGCACTTAATCATGTTAAGACTGCTGGACTTCTGGGAGATGGTTTTGGTTCAACTCCAGAGATGACGGTAAGAAACCTGATATGGGTGGTAACGAAGATGCAGGTTGTGGTAGACCGCTATCCTGCTTGGGGTGACGTTGTTCAGGTTGACACTTGGGTTAGTGCACTCGGAAAGACCAGCAGCAGGCATGAAGCGGCGACAGCAGGCGCGGAGAACGCAAGGCTTCGCAAGGCAGACAGCAGCTTTTGCAGCAACAAGGCTTCGCAAGGCAGACGCATGGCTAGCAAAACGACACGAAACGACTGAAGGGTGGAGCTTCCAGCAGATGGTGCAGCGACGGTGCAAGGCAGTCGCAGTGCAATGGTTGCGCAGTGATGAGAGGAAGGCTATGCAGTGGCTGCCCAATGGTTGTGCAGTCACGGTGCAATCTCGTATATGTATATACATGTATATATATGGAAGAACCCAGAAAAGAATGAAGTGTGGAAACTGTGCTAACAGCAACCCGCATGCAGCTAGGAAGGCTGTGCGAAGAAGGCAGTGCGAAGAATGCAGCGCGAAGACTGTGCCAAACAGCAACCCGCGTGCAGAAATGCAGACTGTGCCAAACAGCAACCCGTGTGCAGAAATGAAGGTTGTGCTAACAGTGACCCGCATGGCATGGCTTGTCTTTGTCCCCTCTGCAAGCTGAACGATGCTTTTCCTCCAACTCGGCTGTCCACCTTTTCTACTCTGTCTCACCCAAGCTGCCATTTTTTTTTTTGCAAGTTCTCGTCCCATGCAGCGCATACGTCCCATACAGCGCATATTTATATTATATAATATATATATATGTATAATATAATACAAAAAGAAAACTGTGCAGCAAACTGGGATTTGTGCAGATTGTGCAGCAAACTGTGCAAACTGTGCAAGTAAAAAAAAAAAAAAAAACAGTACGCATGCAGAGAAGAGTGCAGTGCAACTCATCATCAAAACATACACCCACGCAAGAATGAAAGGCAGGCTATTGTTAGCAAGTAAAAAAGTACCATGCGAATAAGATTTCATTTATTGATATCTTTAAGAAGTTACAAGTACGTACCAAAAAAAAAAAATAATAATAATAATAATAATAATAAATAAAAAAATAAAAATAATAAAAAATAAAAAATGGAGCCTTCACAAATGTCACTTATGTGAAGCCTCAGTACTCGGCGGGACACTAGCCGAGGAAGGCACCAAAGGCACTGAAGATGGATTATTCGGGGCCTCAATACTTGGTCGAACCCCAAATGACGAAGGCAAAAAGTGCCTCCAGAATACATCTACAAACTTCTGACGGTCAAGTTGAACTCGACCTTCGGAGTCCAGCAGCTGATCAAGCTTCCTCTTCATGCCCGCCGAATAATTATTTGCAAGCACATGCAACTCTCTATTCTCACGCTTGAGCTGCCTAATCTTGTGACTAAGGGTTGCCACCTCGGCCATCAATGATTCAACTTGGCGAGATCGAGCGAGTAAGCGTTGGCCCATGTTGGACATAGAGCTCGCACACTGAATGCTGAGAGCCAAGGAGTCTTGAACAGCCAACTCATCGGACCGTCCTGAAAGCAGTTTATTATCTTTAGGGGTAAGGAGGTTCCTAGCTACTACCATAGCTGTTGTCGCATCCATTATCACGGAGTCTTCAACCGTAAGAGGGCCATTAGAGGATAAGAAGGATAGGCACCATATATCACCCTGACGCGGCGCGCCTGTATCATTCCCAAGACTCAAGTCTAAGCAAATGTCAGACGGGTAAGCCATTTCCAGAAATGATAAAGGAGAAGGGTCGGATAGAGTGAAATTTCAGAAATGCAGCAGAGATGACTTTCACAAGCAGGAAATCTTCAAAGCATGCATTTTGGAATGCAATCAATACCTCTATAAAAGGAGAAGCAACACAGCCACCTGTTCAAGGGTCAAAGAGACACCACTCCCCAAATTTCAAAAGCCGGGTTTTCCCGCATAAAATCCGTCAACTCTTTTCAGACGCAATCTCAACTTTTCAGATATCACGTGCAACTTTGTCAAAAGTCTCTAACAAAGTTAAAAACGCGTGAATCCTACTATTCCCATTACAACGCTGTCGCCGACAAGCGTGGGTGACAAGGTCACGTCCACACCACTACCTGTAAGTGGGAAATCCCTATATATGATAACCTTCATCCTCGAAGACAAAGCACACATCCAAAACGCCTGATTCTTCTTCCTTGCCAAGAATGCATCTGCAACCAAACCCCTTAACATACTCAATTCTCTTCTTCCCGGAAAACACCTCTTCAACCAGGTCGCACCAGAGCAAAAGTATTTCATATCATCAGGGATGAGAGTAAGAGTATCTCATAGCATGCTTTTTCCCCATCCTTTTCTTTGTCCTCCCTCTTCACCACAGGACAAGGAGAAAGGGAGCGATCAGTCGGCACTTGGACTCGACCTTCCGAGTTGGAACCGATTGCCTGGAAGCTTCTTCCCTGATTGCTTGCCTAGCCTCGCTCTCAAGTACTCATCTTCAACTGCTGATGTGCTTCCAGGAAAGATACCACACCTGCCTGAAGAACAGTTGAGGCAGGTGATACATCAAAGCATGTGGACGCAAGCGCAACGTGCTGGTTCGTCCGCTGCTTCCGCCAAAGCAAACGTATCTCATATCATCGGGGTCGAAAGCAAAGGTATCTCATATCATGCTTTTCCCCTGTCCTTTCCTTTGCCCTTGCTCTTACCTCCAAGACAAGGGGAAAGAAAGCAATCAGTCCGAACCTGAAATTAAACGTCCGATCTAGGACTGATTGCTTGGAACCTTTGCCTGATTGCTTACCTTGAATTGCTCTCGAGTGGTCATCTTCAACTGTTCATGGAGCTGGGTCTCAAGTCACCACCATCGCAGAATATTTGGCATTCTATTGGCTCTTTGCATTGAAGCTGCCAAGCATGGACGAGTCGCTGAGAAGTGATGCCCTGATGGACCATTCAAATGCAAGGTTTGCGTTCAACTCCTGCATCGGAGGGAAAATACTGCAGGAGCAGATGTCAAACCTGCATGAAAAAAAAAACTAGGGAGAATACCACTTCTGCAAGGAAAACAGATGAAGCAGGTGAAATCGGTACACCGAAGCATGTGGAGACAAGCACAACCAATATATGTGTTGGTTCATCTGCTACTTCTCCAAAAGCGAACATATCTTATATCATCAGGGTCGAAAGCAAAGGTATCTCATATCATGCTTTTCCTTTTTCTTTCCTTTACCCTGGCTCTTACCTGCAAGACAGGGAGAAAGAGAGCGATCAGTCAGAATCGGAAATCAAACGTCCAATCTGAGACTGATTGCTCAGAACCTTTTGCCTGATTGCTTACCTTGCATTGCTCTCGAGTGGTCATCTTCAACTGTTATTGGAGCTGGGTCTCAAGTCGCCGCCATCACAGAATATTTGGCATTCTGTCGACTCTTTGCACTGACGCTGCCAAGCGTGGATGAGTCGCTGAGAAGTGATGCTCTGAAGGACTGGTCAAACGCAAAAGGTTGCGCACCACTTCTGCTATGTAGAAGAAACAAGCAGAGAAGAATGCAGCGTGACAAGTTGTAACAAGTCACTATAGCATGATGCCCTTCCCTGCAGAACTGCACAAGTTGGACGGAGGAATCTAAGTCAAAACCAAGCTCGGAGTCGTTGCTCTAATTGAAGAGCTCGAGAAGCCTCGACAGCCTATCGTTAGCACCATCGCCGAAGAGCAAAGCCTCGCCGTGCAACGCCATCAAATCACCAAAAGCAAAAGCATCTCATATCATCAGGATCTAAAGCAAAAATATCTCATATCATGCTTTCCCCCTGTCTTTTCTTTGTCCTTGTTCTTACCTGCAGGATAATGAGAAGAAGAGCAATCGGGTGGCACATGGAATCAAGCTTCCAGTCATGAACAGACTGCCTGGAACCCCTTCCCTGATTGCCTACCTAGCATTTCTCTTGAGTACTCATCCACATCTGCCTGGAGAACAGACAAGACGAGCGACAATGAAGCATCAATCTTGAAGATTCATCCTCTGACCCTCTTCAATATGAATTGGAAAGATTGAACAAGGAAATAGACCATCACCTTCTTCTCGTGTCTGCTTGCCGGGTGTTCAAATCCTGAAGCCGCTCGTGGTCCCGTTTCCATTCATCAAGATCAAGCCCCCGTCGGCCCTTGAAGAAATCACAAGTCCAATTAAAGATCAAGCGTCAGCCATCCTTGAAACAAATTCAGCTCCAGATGAAAGGAGTAAGTTCAGACCTTTGGAGGAAACCAGAAAACCCTCCAGCCCAGTTCAAGATTAAGCCTGTGGAAAATCAACAATTTGGAGGAAACCAGAAAACCCTCCAGCCCAGTTCAAGATTAAGCCTGTGGAAAATCAACAATTGGAGAAAACCAGAAAATCTTCCAGCCGTATTCAAGAACAAGCCTCAAACGGCACTTGAAAGAACTTGCAGCACAAAATTCAAGATTCAAGCCTCTACGGCCCTTGAGGAAGTTTCCAGTCCAATTCAAGATCAAGCCTCAACGGCCCTTGGATCGACATCTGCATTAAGGGACTTCAAAACGCATCTTCTACACGTGACAAGCATATGTATACAACGCGCCTTGAAGTGGGGGCATTTGTAGACATCGAAATTTCGGTGAAATAAATGTTAACCGATAAATTAAAATTTCAACGCCCACATATCACATAAATTTTACATGTAGTGCGTGACTCAAAGAAAAATCGAAAGAAATCAGAAAAGTCACCAAATAAGACACGTGTCAACAACTGGCAGAAATGATTTATTTCATCTGAATATTATATTCAAAGTTAGGCCTTGAAACATTCTATAAATACAAGGCTATTTCATCCATTTCAAAGGACCAATTCACATACACATTTTTTCTCTACTCCCAAATTGGAAGAGAAGTTCCCTAAATCCTTGAAAGCTTTGAAACACTAAAAGCTTTCGAGCACCAACCTCCCAAATTCCCAAGAATTTCGAAGGATCAAGAAAACTGTCTTCGTTCTTCGTCGAATCCACCTTCAAGATCAAGCCCCAACAGCCCTTGAAGAACTTCCACCAATTCAAGATCAAGCTCCGACGGCCCTTGAAGAAAGTGTTCATCGTTCATCACGCGTTCATCCTAAGATCAAGCCCCGACGGCCCTTTGGATCAACAACATCAACAAATCCACACCACTGTTCATCCCTAGATCAAGCCCCAACGGCCCTTTGGATCAGCAGCCCATCCACAAATCTATACCATACGAAGATAGAATCAGAGGATCAAATTGTAAAAGAGATTGTAACCCCAAAATTAATACAAAATATTATTTTGTACACGTTGTTCTTGTTTCGTTCATTTCATGAATTTTCCGTGTTTACAATTTCCTCCACATTTTAAGCTAGGGATAAGAAACTAGGCCAACCATGCGTGTTTACGCGCTACACAAAACACCACACATGAGGAGTTGAGCTGCTAGCGGTGGAACCCACTGGCTACAGCTTTGTCGGCCACTTGTTTTGAACCCAACGACTCTTTTCTTGATCCAACGACTAGTGTGATTGAGCCGTTGGTTAATCCAACGATCCAAATTCAAATTTTTTAAATTTATAATTACATTAATCAAATAACTGTGGTTGAATATAAGCAAATCTAACTACAAAAACAAAAAAACAAAAGGATTTTATGGTACAAATTTATGTAGTGTTTTAATTGTCGTTTGTATTATTTAATTGTCGTTTGTATTATTGTTTTAAGATCAAATTATGAACCTTTGTTTAAGAATGAGGTAGGATGTGCAATTTTTCATTATTTATCGGAATTTAAATATTTTTAAGTTAAAATGTTCATAAAAATAAATTAAGATAATCCATATGTAAGATCCCACATCGCCCAAGGGTATGGATCCTGTAAGCCTTATATGTATATTCTCATCCCTTCCTAGCACGAGGCCTTTTGGGAGCTCACTGGCTTCGGGTTCTGTAGGAACTCCGAAGTTAAGCGAGAATTGGCCAAAGCATTCCCAGGATGGGTGACCCATTGGGAAGTTCTGCTCGCGTGAGTTCCCAGAAACAAAACCGTGAGGGAGTGGTCGAGGCCCAAAGCGGACAATATCGTGCTACGGTGGAGTCGAGCCCGGGATGTGGTGGCAGCCTGGGCCGGGATGTGACAATTTGGTATCAGAGCCAATCGTTGGTCGGAAGTGTGCCGCTAGGACGTCAGGCCCCTAAGGGGGGGTGGATTGTAAGATCCCACATCGTCCAGGATTATGGATCCTATAAGCCTTATATGTATATTCTCATCTCTTCCTAGCACGAGGCCTTTTGGGAGCTCACTGGCTTCAGGTTCTGTAGGAACTCCGAAGTTAAGCGAGAATGGCCCAGAGCATTCCCAGGATGGGTGACCCATTAGAAAGTTTTGCTCGCTTGAGTTCCTAGAAACAAAACCTTGAAGGCATGGTCGAGGCCCAAAGCGGACAATATCGTGCTACGGCAGAGTCGAGCCCGGGATGTGGTGGGGGCCCAGGCCAGGATGTGACATCATATAAGTTTTATTTTTCAAAGAGTTATCGAAAAAAGCTAAAATCAATTTTTAATAATCTCGGGCTAAAATTTTAAGCCATAACCATTGGAGAATAAAAATTATTTCTGGGTTATTGCTTAAAATTTTTTAGCTTAAAATTTGAGCTTCATCTCCAACCATTGGAGACGGTCTTAGAAGACTTTGTTTGACAATGGTGTCCTTGTGAAATAGAACAAAGGAGAACTATTCTAGTGAATGTTATTGTAGTGGGATAATTTAGGTGTTGCTGTATCATGATTACATGAGTTACTAATGAACTAATTATAATATTTGTATATAAATTAATTTTTCTTCAAGTAAATATTTGTTGTTTGTCTCATTTAATACGTGAACTAATACTATTACGTGCATAACAATATTACAACATAAACAATAATTTCTCAATGCAAAGATTTTCATATCCTTGCTTAATCCTATATAAGGTGTTGTTGAACAAACCTATGAGGCTTTAAAAATTCCTGAATTTGAAAGGAGTTGTCTCCCTAAAATGAAAATAAATATTTTTTTTAATACATCAATATTTTTACACTAAGAGGAGGGGGAGTTCAGATAAGTCACACAATAGGCAACCTAATTTAGTATCAAATTAAAATAAACATTGTTTGAGTTAGGCTTTTTGGTGAAAATTATCTCTGAGACTGAAATAACTTCTTATTTTAGTGCATACCAATGAAAATTAATAGAAGTTGTCCCTGAGTTTGTCTACCGTAAATTATTTTGGTTATTCCAAGAAAAATTTGTCAATATCCTCGTTAAATTGTCATGTGAACAACCACGTGACTACCTTTTAAAAGTATTTTTGTCAAATCAACCCCTCTACTTGACGAAGATAATGACATTTTTTTTTATTCAAAACAAAAGAACCATTATTTACGGTGGACAAACTTAAGAGCGACTTCAAAAAACTATCGAGTTTCATTAGTCAATAAGTTGAGAAATTATATCAATATCAGATGTTGTTTTAATTGAATTACATTAATCGAATGACTGTGATCGAATATAAGCAAATCTAACTGTAAAAGTAAAAATAAATAAAAAATAAAAATAAAAAGATTTGATGGTACAAATTTATGTAGTGTTTTAATTGTCACTGTATTATTGTTTTAAGATTGAATTATGAACTTTTGTTTAAGAATGAAGGTGGTTGTGTAATTTTTCATTAATTATCGGAATTTAAATATTCTTAGATTAAAATATTTATAAAAATAAATTAGAATAATTCACAAAAAGAGTTACCGAAAAAAAAAATGCTAAAATCATTCTTTAATCATTTCGGGTTAAAATTTTAAACTATAATCATTGAAGGATAAAAACTATTTCTGGGTCGTTGCTTAAAATTTAAGCTTCGTCCCAAACCAGTGAAGACGGTCGTAGAAGAAATTGTTTGACAATGGTGTCCCTGTGAAATAGAACAAAGGATATCTATTACAGATAAAGTTTAGGGAGTGTTATTGTAGTGAGATAATTTTTAGGTGGTACTGTATCATGATTACATGTGTTACTAATTAACTCATATTATAATAGTTGTACATGAATGAATTTTTCTTCAAGTAAATATGTGTTGTTGTCTCATATTTAATACGTGAACTAAGACTATTACTTGCATAACTATATTACAAATTTACAACATAAACAATAATTTCTCAATGCAAAGACTTTTATATACTTGCTTAATCCTATACAAGGTGTTGTTGAACAAACCTATGAGGCTTTAAAGATTGAATTTGAAAGGAGTTGTCTCTCTAAGATGAAAATAAACGTTATTTGAGTTAGGCTTTTTAGTGAAAATTGTCTCTGAGACTGATATAACTTCTCATTTTAATCTCTAACAATGAAAATTAATAGAAGTAATCCATGAGTTTGTTCACCGTAAATCATTTTGGTTATTCCATAAAAATCTATCTATATCCTCGTTAAATTGTCATGTCAACAAACCACGTGACCACCTTTTAAAAGTATTTTTATCAAATCAACCCCTCTACTTGACAAAGATGATGACATTTTTCTTTTCAGGAGAACCATTATTTACGGTTGACAAACTTAAAAACGACTTTAAAAAACTCTCGATTTTCATTAGTTAATAAACTGAGGAATTATGTCAATGTCAAAGGTGGTTTTAACTTCAAACCCTTTTGATTAAGGCTCTACCAAATTGAATATGAGATGTTTATCCTACATGATGCAGGCAGGCCTTAGGAGGCCGACGTCAGTTACAATGATTATTCCTTTGCATTAAACAAATCTTTATATATAAAGCCAAGGGTCCAATGAACAATTTTTTTTGGTGTCACAAGTTTCACAAAAATAATTGGACAAAAATGCCCCTCAAACAAAAAACTTCAAAAAAATCCAAAATAATGCTTGGTAGGGGCATTTTCGTCATTTTAATAGTGTTTTTAAATAATTTTTTTGTACATTTTTTTAAAATAATTAGTACCTCACAATAGTTTAGCAATAATGTGATTCAATTAGTTGTTCATTGTTCATTAAATATTATTTTCTCTATTTTTAAACACGTTCAAAACATTTTAAGAGTCGTGTAATAAAAAAGGTCATTCTCACGCGGATAATAATGTGATTAAATTAGTTGTCAAATGATTGTTTTTTTTAACAAACGATATTATATATACTAAGGGAGAGGGGTGGACTTCGCTGTACAATAGGCGTGTAATGCAGGTTATAAAAAATATCTTTCGCACGCGGATAATAATGTGATTAAATTATTTGTCAAATGATTTTTTTTTTGAACAAACGATATTATCTACACTAAAGGAGAGGAGGTGGGCTTAGCCTCACAATTGGCTAGCAATAATGTGATTCAATCAATTGTTTATTAAATATTATTTTCTCTATTTTTAATATAAATTCAGCTGCTTTAATTGGTTTCAGCTGCTTTAATTGGTTTATGAGGAGTTTTTTCTAGCATCATCTAAGATTATTCACTCACTTCAAATATTTGACTTTTCTATTGTCAATTTACGCATATAAATACATTTAAACTATGTAAGTCGCGCGTAGCACGTCGTAATTCAAAAAATATATTTTGCACACGCGTGAGCAAGTGCATAAATGCTAGTTAACAATAAATCATATAACAAACTACTTGAAAATGAAAAGTCAGTAAAGTAAATTATTTAAATCCGACAATCATTTTTCACATAGGAGAGAAATGTGATGTGAGTTAACCACGTGCAACCATGTGAGTCTCTTGCAAGGCCTAGATCTGGTTTATCAGCTCAAGATAATTAATTGGGAATTGGGATAAATGACTTGTACGAAACTGGTTCATTCTTATTTAGGCGCCTCAGTATGATAATATCATATTATTTATAAATATTTTTTTGAAAATGATATTACATTATTGAATCAAATAACGATGAATCTATTTCATATAAGTTGCTGTTGAAGATTTTACCAAGGATTTCCATGCATTGAGATAGGAACTTTACCCTTCTCCCTTCTGCAATCCCAAAGTAGCGTAGAAAATTACATGAATGCAACATCACCCAATGGTGCCTTTCCAGTTTTGTGCCGTCTAAATAGGCTTGAAATCCTTCCCGGCCAAATAAAGAAGGCTCCAAACTTGATCCTTTGGCTCTTCCAAGTTCCAGCCGGTTATAAAAAAAATACACCAATTTGCAAATGTTTTTGGTTGGAGACTGGTTTTGTTCAATTTTGGGGCTAATATTGGCCGAATGCTCTTGGATGGAGACTGTTTTGTTCAAATTTGGAACTAATATTGGCCAAATGCTCTTGGTTGGAGATGGCCTCACCGTCATCCTAGCTTCCAGATCCAAACAAATGTCATAAGGTTTCATCTGTTCCTGCTTTGGCCTGATCAAGTTAGACTAATAATGGGTTGATATAATAATAACATGTCGTTGTGAATACAACGATAAAAAGGAGACGAAATCAAACTCGAAATCTCAAATGAAAGGATGAATACTCTTAAATAATTTACAAGCCTCTTACACAGTAACATGTTTTTAATAAATCAAGTTAATGTTCAATTACTTATGCTATATAGTAAGAGTTTTAACATTTGTATTAAAATTGAGAACAATCCAGTAAAGTGCAATTTCAATACTCACTTTCTCCTTTACGCACTACTTATTTCTCCATATCTACTCCAGTAACTTCAAAGCACATTTATAATATTATTTAAAACTTGTATTAAGGAAAGTGATTTTCACACAACTGTTTCGCTTCTCACAATTTCTCTTTATCTATGGTCATCGGATTAAATAAATCAAACGAAATCAACGACCATAATTAAACAAGAGTTTGTAAAAAGCTTAAAAGGGTGTGAAAATCACATTTTGCGCTTGTATTAATCCTAAGTCCATTTCTCTATGAGCCGAAATATCTACAAAACATCCTAAGCTTTTTTTTTTTTTTTTTTTTTTTAATTGCCTACTTTTGGCCCAAAAGTAGGGCTCTAAATGTTAGCCAAAATGGCTCACCCCCAATTTTGCCTTCATTTGCTCCACAACATTGATCATGCTTTCAAGGCATAATACTATTCATTTGTAACCAACGTAAATTCAAAAGCAACTTATTGTCACAAAACACACTTGAGATATTAGGCCATCTCCAACCGATGGCTGGCCAGAGGGCTCGTTTGAGCCCTCTGGCCCTCAAAGATTCTCCAAAATATTAATATTTTAATGAACAGTACATGGCCATATTTGCCTCCGTCTCCAACTGAGGGCCAGAGGGCCAGAGGGCTCGTTTTAGCCCTGTCACAAAAAATCGTCTCCAACTGAGGGCCAAAGGGTCATAGGGCCAAACATAATTTATTATTTTAAAACTACAACTTAAATTCAAATCCAACGGCTAAGTGACGTCAGCATGACGTCAACTAGCCGTTGGTAGTTGACATCATGCTGACGTTAGCTAGCCGTTGGATTTGAATTTTTTTTTGCTATAAATAGGGTGGATATTGGGCTATAATTCACACAACTTTGATTTCAATCTATTTCAATTCAATCTCTTTCAATTCAAGTTTGCAATGAATTCCAACTTTGGATCCTCTTCAAATTCCAATTGGGGGTCCTCATCCAATTCCAAATTGGAAGAAAAATGGGCGCAAAATGACCTTTTCGAAGTGCATATGTATAGTCAAAACCAAGGTACTCGACATGGATCAAGCAGTAGATCGCCATGATAGCTAATCTTCTTCTTCAACCCACTGTGTGCAGCATTCAAACATTGAACGAGAAGGAACACGGAGAAAGAAAGGATTCCAAAATATAAGATAATTTGACTATTAAGTCATATCCTTAATGCAGATGTACCAATTTAAACTAACTAATTGACCTTCACTGAAAGCAAAGTCATCATAATTTTAAGTTGTAACATCATTATCACTCTTCTACAACAAGATACAAACTCAATCTATGCAAAAAGTATACATGGTTGAATAAAAGATGAGGTCATACAACAAGATACTGTGGTTCGGAAATAGACATTTTACTATGTATCATAATACAAGTTATAAAAGATTTTCATTTTATCTTTTACTTACACATTCTACGATTTAAATCACCGTTGTCTAATTCATTATTTCTCGTTTCTACTATGAATGAATAATGGCTATGAACATTACGCTCAATTACGGGCTATGCTCTTCCTTTCCTTCTGTCATCCAGTGCCTGCTCCAAAACACAAAAGAAAAGAAAATTTCAGCGTTTGAAGGTCAGAAATTATTAAGAGTACGTATGACCGGAAACTAAGCATTCCAAGTAGAAACATGTTTAACGATGGATGGAAGTTCAGATAAAAACCATGTATATGCATATTAACGATCCACTGATATACAAATTAACCATACAGAAGGGCCCTTTGTGGGTTAGTCAATTACAGTTGTTGAGCGAATACACACCAGACACATTTAGACGATATTCCACCAAATCAAGAATCTTAATTAGAAGTCTACCACTATAACTTCTTGATTGTCTGCAGACCATGTGTTCTGTGTATTTGTTTTGTGTGTGCATCCCTCGTTATAATCGCTCCTTATCAGAAAATGATTGTTTCAAATATTTCCATGCTTCTTCTACCAAAAATAGAAAAAGTATCTCCATGCTTCAACTTCTTGAGTTTTACTGTAATCCAGATATTCTGGTTTAGGTAAACTAACATCAGAACAGTATGTTGCAAAGCATCTCTTTGTACTCCAAGAAAGGTCAACTGAATCCGTACTGCTTTCTTGACCATGACACAAGTATTTTATTTAGCGTACACAACAGAAGAGCTGCAATATTTTCATTTGTGACAAAACCCCTGAACTTAAACAGCGTAGGTTAACGATGGAGTCACATCAACAATCCACCAGCACTACCACAATCCCGTCTTTTGTATTGTTGACTAGAAGGAATCAATTAAACACTTGTATCGTAGTCAAGAAAGTAGTACAAATTCAATTGACCTTTTATAAGCTTGGAGTACAAAGAGATGCTTTGTAACAAATTGGTTTGATGTTAGTTTACCTAAAACAGAATATGTGGATTACAGTTAAACTCAAAAATTGAAGCATGAAAATACTTTTTCTTTTTCAATCAAAGTAGCATGGAAGGAATTATATTTAAAGAATTTTCGCATCACAAGAACTAAAAAAATATTCCCATTATTATCTTAACCATAAAAGTTTTATGCCCCAGAGTATGGGAAAATGTGAAGTAAATTTAGGTAAGAAGAAATACCTTGCTTTGGAGTATTCTCATGGTCAACACGAGAGTATCACGCAACCTACAAAAGAAATTGAATATATCATATTAGATGAGATATTCTTGACAGAAAAAATAAAAAAAGAATGTTTAGTATGCTTCAAATAAATGGAAAACAACAACAAAATAATACTAATACTAACACAGTTATTATCAAGATGTTCTATTTTGAATATATAACTATACAATATAGTTATCGAAAAACTAAAGTCAACACATAAACATAAAATTAATGTATTACCGAACACTGTATGTGGCAAAAGGATAAGAAGATCCATCAGAACATGTCAACACAAATTGTGTCGAGAAGCCACAAGGAACTTTGATCTGCAACCAATAAATTATAAATGTTGAGCATACTTGGAAAATATAAGTATCCAACAATACATTTTATATATTGTTTTGACTGGTGAAAAAATCTATAACTACCATCCTGTGCTTATATAAGCATGATTAGCTTTACTTCTCCGAGGGATACGTGTTTTCATACGGAATTTACACTCATTATGAGAAATTGAGAGAACATGAAGTTTGATCAACAACCTTTCCTAGCCCACTTGATACAACTTTTATGATAGGACTTGATACAATTGTATACGATTAATTATATTCATTAAGATATGCCGTTACCTCAGCCAATACTCAAACAAGCGACTTCAAGAGGATCTCATGACATAGAAACTTAATTACTCAAAAAAGAAGTACCAAGTAAAGAACGTACCGATAACTCCTTCGAGAACTTTTCTCCAAATAAAACAGCGTCTGTGCTATTGATCCTGATTTGATAGCCTGACCGTCTCAGAGCCAGAGTTGCTGGCTCCCAATCTTCAGAAGAGTCCATCTGTTTTTCAGCAAAAGTATATGGGAAAAGTTTTTTCATGTGATACATAAGCCATAAGTTGGTTGCAACAGATTCTGAATATTGTTTATATACAAGCCAACTGAATTAGATAATAGAAAGGAAAATAATCTGTTGCGATAGGTTCAAAGGGATGACTAAACCATGTTGCTAAATTGATGTCATTTTGACAAGACAACGTCCTTCACCCCACATAACAAAAATACAAAAACAAAAAACAAAAGAGCCTCGAAACAAGACACTACTAAGATAAGTAACTATATATACTAGTAAATGTGTGTTATAAAGTGGATGAGGCCATATCCCCCCCAGCATGGAACAGGTTCCCAAGCTTGCTCCACAATCCAGGAACAAAATATCAAGTACAAAATCCTTTGAATCAGAATTCTCAAAGACATGAAAGCTCTGAGACATTTGAACAAGGAAAACTACTTTCTGAATTCAAATAATTGCCCCATTTATAACATATTTGAACCTATTTTCTATAAACTCAGGTCATCATGGCAGTTTATCTGTGCGTAGAACTTGCAAAACATATATATAATGCAATTTGGGTGCTTGACATAATATTTTCCTTTCTTCCGTCCCAATAAAAGTACTGAGTAATACTTATTAATTATGCAACAAGTGATTCAATCTAGAGCCTTGAGTTTACAATGTGTTTAAACAACGATGACCACAATTGGTAGACATCATTAATGAAAATAGTAAAATACCAAGACTGGAGTTTCCTCCTAATCTAGAGCCTCAATCATTATATTTGAAATTTCACCAAGCAACAAATTTCCAATAAACTAGCATTTTAAATTATTGTCAGGAGATGGGTTTACCAATCTACACTAAAGATGGTGACTGATGAATACGTGATGCTTCAAGAAAGAGAATAAAAATATAAACTTGATGAAAACAATAACCATACCAGTAGTAGAACACTAAAACTGGCTTGTCCTCTAGAAATATGTGTGTCAATCTCCATTTGCATCTCTGGGTCTAGAAAGTACCTCAGCGAAAATACAATACAAATATTACAACTCAGACGGGGCAAGAAAACCAATGAGTTGGAGGAGAAGAGTTGGCGACAAAATCACAACTGGAAAACAAGAAACTAACTTAAATTATCAGATTTCAGCTAAACAAGTACTGTAGTTGATATTTGCGATTATTTTTTTCACTTAAGTTACTTGGGTTACTTTAGTTTAGGTCACAAATATTTTCGATTTTATGACAATACTTATTTTAGATTTAACTCCACGCCTTGGTAAAAAATTTGCTTTGAATTTTCAACTAGAATTAAAACCTAAATATAAAAATAATATAAAATAAAGCGTTGCCTTAAGAGTGTTTACATCAAATGCATCAAAACAGCATAAATGCACATACCACATCTAATTTTGTTCTGATCATTTGCAAAATGCCTCACTAGCTCCCCCTGACAATGAAAAACAAATTTATCAGGGAACAAAATAGTCATAACCGGAAAGTTTAAAATGAATGGAATCACTTATGACATTATGCACATAAAAGGTAAACAGAAAACCTGACGGCCTTGTTCATCCATCGGTATGCAGTCAACAGCAATTATCTTATCAACATCATCAGCAGTGACAGTATATTCTGGATTTGTGGCACCTGATTGAAGAAACCACAAAACCAAAATGGAAAATAAAATAAAACAATACATACGTAGACACTGAGTACACTGAAAGGACCAAAATCACAAGTATTCTACCAAAAAATAAAAAATCATTTAAACGTCTACCTTCAATGACCTCCCTAGTTCCATCCTGAAGATGACGAACCCACTGATATGCAAACAACGATGACGTATAAGGAAGGAACTCATAACATATGCAAACTACTTAATAGATGGAAGTTTACGGGTGAAGAATGTTCAAGGAGTTTCACCTGAAACACACAAAGTGAGGTCCCACGTACTGGATATCCACAGCCAAGAAGTTTGCCTCCCGGAATAGCATCACCAATAATCTGAAAATTCTCAATTCCAGGGCCCACTAAATGAAATAACACATATTAGATTTCATGAATGGGCAAGCAACCAAATCCCTTTTTAATAAAAATGAAAATATCAATCACCTTCAGAAACAGAGGGAGCAATCTCATCTTGAGTAGTGTAAGGAGAAAATGAGGTGCCATTGTTCATACTCCCGCCTCTCACATTTGCATCATCTCTATTAACAAATCCAGCCATCTCCCTGAGAATTGTATGATTCACAGCCTCAGTTAAAAGGAAGAGCAGTCATATAAAAAAACTCCTCATCTAAACCCAGGTGCATAGAAACTTATTATATAATGTTATGGTTACTTTTTAAATAACCCCTTGCATTTTAGTTATATATATGAACTTCCTTCAGGTAAGGGTCGATCCAAATTTATTGACGAATTTCATTGATATGAAGCTATAAGAATGACTCAAAAGAAATTGATATGTGTGTCCAAATTATTCAGTTTTATTTCAAACAGCACCATGCTTAGTGGCCAAGGTCATCTGGCAGTATCATTGATTTTAGGCAATGACTTATGAATTATCAATCTACAATTACTAAATTAGAATTCAATTGTACCAACCACAAATGCTGTAACCAAAGTAACAAACATAGGTGCGGAGCAAATATGAAATTTCAACAGAAGACCTCACTGCTATAAAGAAATTGTATGCCATTATCAAACATGGTTTGGAATAATACAGGGTTCTTTAACTATATAGAGCTCTTTATAATATGTTAAAATTTTGATACAATCAGAAAGATTTTTTGTATGCAATTATCAAACATGGTTTGGCATAATACAGGGTTCTTTAACTATATAGAGCTCTTTATAATAAGTTAAAATTTTGATGCAATCAGAAAGATTTTTTGTTCCAAACACATATATGCTTACTAATGGTGGGAACATAAAAGATCAAGGTAACCAAAATGAATAATTAACACCAACCTCTCGGCATTGGTTGTGAACTCAGGTGGAATTTCATTATTTACTAGCATTTTCATCCCATGGATGTCAGTCACATATTTCGGCAATGTGTCAGTTGGCTCCAAATGTTGCTCATCAGTATAACGATCAAAGCCTTGCCGTCCCTGCATTAGAAAAAACAGCTGCATTAGGAAAAAAAACAGAGAGAGATGGTGTTTTCAGTAAACAAGGAAATAAAACAATCCATGACAAAGCTCATAGACCAAAAAAACAGTGTATGAGTAGATTTATACCATCAGTACTGTGGAGCTATCAGGAAATTGACCATTCAAAATGGTAGAACCACGGCTATCTTTACCATGAGATTCACTTTCAGCATGATTTTCCACTGCGGAGGTTAATTGTCTAATTTTATCCTGCCATAAAGTAAGAAGATGCCTTACTGCATTTGTCAAGATAAGATGCTTCTGCTGATTACTGGGGAATAGTGAAATATCAAATTAAACAGTAGAGGTATCACCAAAATCAGGAAACAAGGTACTTAAGTTCACACAAGTGTCAACCTTATGAAGTACGAACTGAAGGAAAAACCCCAGTGAGATCCATACAACGTGGTGTTGGTGAACAATACTAATTTGCAGATTAAGATGCTTGTTGACCTATTCTATTACTAGGTTGACTGATATTGTGTAACTTTATCATCCTTCCAAGGTTTGTCATATTCTCATGTTTCTGATATAATAATAAGGTGAAATAGGATGCCTATAATAAGTAGAAATTATTCATGGTTCAGGACAGTACAAAAATATGCCTTCAAGCACAAAGTTTAACAAAATAGCTGGGGTCCTCCTTACTTATCCAATGCATGAATCCTTTAGCAGGTAAGTCACAGTCCTGCTCCCAACTTAATCATGTCAAGTATTTCAAAGAGGAACGGACTCGAGAAGCCATATGATTTGAGAAGATTTAACCCTTACTCATAATTTTTTTTTTTTTTATCAGTAGTGGCTTTGTGACAGTTAATGAGGACATCGAAGTTTAATAATCAGTTGCTATACAAAAGGAAGAGTAAGCAATGCATTCTACATTATATGAACAACGAATAAACACTGACAACAGCATGAAGTCAGAAGAGTGCTACTTACATGGGAAGTTCTAATCTTCCACTGCAATTGATCATGTAGATGCTGTAGATTCAAGAAAGCAAAAAATCAATTAACAAAACTAGTTAAATAGACTGATTGACAGAAAACACATCCCAACATACCCAAAGAATCCTCTTAAATCCTGATAAAAAGAAGACAAAATTTATTGCGCTAAGATTCAGGGCTTGTCTATCAACTAATTTTGTTTTGCTCTGCTTTTTCATTATAAATCTAACATAAGATCTGATCCCACTTGTCTATTCTGAACAATTATCAGTGCGCCAAATAGGTCACCTTAACTCAGCTTTAATTGGATGTTCATTGGCTTGATCGTTTCTTTTTAATCATCTGAGACATCTCAATTTCAGGGAAGATTATCTTATTACTATAAGCTTAATGGAATGCACTGTATTTTATGTACACCAGACAAACTATCCCCAATTTTTTATGACACAATACATTTAGTTATGAATCCTGCAGAATGATAAGAGTATATACATTTTTTTCTCGTGGAAGTTCCTTCCACAAACTTTTAGACTGAAGACTAATACATTCTAAACTGGTATGTATTCTGTAAAAGTTAAACCTGTGAGACTATCATCGACATAGAAAAACAAAATATACAGCGTAAAATAAACACAATAAAATGTAGATATCTCCTTAAAGGATGTTACAACAGAATATGGCATCACCCATAATCCATGACACTCGTTCTTGTAGCATATGTCATCTGTATGCTATATGATTGTTACCTTTAAACTGTTCGATATGGCAGACGCATTTATGACATGGGGCCAAATCCCATATTCACCCAATAACCCTAGCATGGATGACATGAAGATATACTTCTCATCGTCTGCAGCCTAACAAATACATAACAATCAGTAGCCGTAACAGAAAATGAAAATGAAAAATTAAAAAAAAGGCAGATTTTAAAAGCACAGACATAAGCAATGCAAGGAAGAAATAAAGATGACAGATCCAAAGTTATTCAGGCAAACATATAGAAACACTGGACATATAATAAACTTTATCCTGATTAGAAAACAATTGCTGTTGACTCACATTAGGAAACTTTACACTGACAATCTGACATAAGTTCGTGTTTACATCCATTCTAAAACAATAAACAAGTGGTGAAAGCTCACAAGGCACCAAACAAACCAATTAAGGAAATTTCAAATAAGAACAAAATTTCCCGGCCCATATGGTTAAAAATTCAAATGATAAATAAAGAGCTCTAGTGTCTACACTTTTCTATGTAAGTTTTGTGAACCAATGGAACACCATACTTCAAGCAGGGAAGAATAAGCTTGTTAAATAAATGAGTAAAAAATGGCATCTAATCTTGTCCATCAGATAGATTATACACATACTATCATTTCTTTCTCACTCTCTAACCGGTTAAAAAATACCAAGTACCGACCAGCTGGACCTCAAACTCAACCTCCACCCATTTATTTTTAAGAAATGTCCACACAACAGATATATCCTCTGAGCTTTTAAATTTTCATCAACAACCTTACGAGTTTTTGGAAAACCATTAATTGCAAAAGCTTTCCTTTTCCAGGATATAAGCCAAAAAGTTACTTCTATTTTGTATTGTCATGGAGGTCTTCCGAGAAAACCAGTCAAAGAGCTTTTATTGTCATGAAATAGAGACAATTGTACAAATGGTATTGCAATTTTCCCAATATGATATTTTGGGCATCAAGGTTGTTGCTATTTTTTCTATAAACAACAAAGAATAGGACTTCCTGTTACAAACTAAAATAATACTCTAAAATAGCTAGTAACATTTTCAATTATTACTTTACCTTCAATTCATGAGTTAGTTTAAGATTTTCTTCAAGATCTCCTTTTCTGCGAGCCAACTCATTTAACGCAGAAGTAGTGGCTTCGTTCTGCTTCTCATCAATTGCCTATCAAACGAGGTAATATTATTTCATACTTCAGAACTTGCAAACAAAGAGTACAAGTATCTTCAATTTTACAAAAGCAGAATTCCAAGAAAAAACCATAATAATTCTCAAGCGATGGACAAACCATCCGTAAGTCAGCAAATTTCCTCTCCAATGCATACTTCTCATTCAGCAAGCGCAATTCCTGATACAATGAAGACCACTTAATCCTCACATTTGAATATGCAAAATAACACCAATTAAAACAATAAAGTAAATACTTGTGAAAAAAAAAGGCAAGCTATGAACTGATATACCTTCACACAAGCAACAGTAACTTGCCCACGAAGAAATTGGATCTCCTCTTCCTGAGCTCTGGCTCGGGAATAAAGTTCCTGTTCATTAAATTACATAGTGTCAAAATATCAATAAAGTTTTCATTTTTTAAGTGTAAATTAATGAAGTACCAGTACCATAGCTTCTGGATCTTTGATATGGACACCATTGTCATCTTTTAAATTCTTTGGAGCAAGCTGTGTTTCAGAGCCATGCCTACAGATGGAAGGGGGGAAAAAGATGCTTCACATTAGGAAGATACCACAAACCATTTAACTTTTATAAATTATGTAAGTAATGGGGATCGGTATTTCATGCTATACATGCTCAATGAAGGAAATATTAAAAAATTTCATAAGAACTTAAGAGCTTTTGTGCAGAGTGCACCGGATGAGACTTATCAACTACATATACGTTCTTATATGTGCAGAAAACCTCTTAAGTTCTTATGAAAATTTTCATAAGAACTTATATGAAGTTGAAAAATTTCATAAGATTCTTATTTGCACCGGATGAGACTTTTCAACTTCATATAAGTTCCATGCTGAAGTTCCTTTGAAATAGTACTCCGATAGTTTTCCTCTTGTCCCGTTTAAACTTTTTCAACTTAAAAAGAATATTATAAATATTTATTACTTATCATCCAGATGAGACTTCTAATCCTAAACGGCTGTCTTGTGACTCCAAGGCTTCGTGTTCTCAACTTTTTTAATGGACCAAATAAGAATCTTGCTGTTCTTCTTAATCAATATCTGTTTTGTCGGTTACATTCTTTATTACCATTTTCATTGTCTAGAAACTTCTTAACTAGAAAAGCAATACACCACCCCCCCCCCCCCCCCCCCCCCCGGCCCCGAACCATACAAACCACAACTCAAGCTCCAATTTTCAAATATAAAGTTATCTTAACAGTTGATAAAGGATAAAAGGTTCCTACTGTTCTTAATACCAAAAGTTTTTTCCCCAGCAATCTCCGTCGGAGACAAACTCTCATGTCCAACATTTTGAGCATAACTAAATTCTAGCCCGTAAGGGTCGTAAAATCATTGAAAAATAAAGTCCATGAGTTACGCAACCTCATCCACGCTCTAGGATAGCATGAAATAATTAACAAGTACGAAAGAAATTTACATCAATTTATTTCCTTCCTTACCAAAAGGGATTTATAACAATGATCAACTATTAAAAACAGAGAAATACCGAATCAATCAACCTAGAAACACAATCCTGGTGAATAAATACTATTTATAATAAGCTGGTTTTGGGTATTACCTGTTGAAGACATCAGTGCTCCTATTCTGCGTCCCACGATCCGTCAACTGCTGAGATGCACTTTTACTCGAAGACATCTCATTGGCAGTTCAAGGTTCTCTTCAAGACAACCTCCGACATTGACGTAACTGTATGTTCCCATTATAACTAAGTGAATCTTGCATTTTACTCCATTTCATTATCCCATTCCCGAATTTAGTTTGAAAACTTTTGTATGCACAACTGCCTAAAATTGCAGGAAGCTCCCTACAATTAATAAGCTATAAAGAAATCATCAGACTGCAAGAAATATCAAGACAACAAACATAAGGTTCGTACGGCGTTTACCACGAAAACCCAACTATCCAAAATACATATTACAAATGCAATTAATTACAACTAGAGCTCCAATTAGTGAGAAATACCCTTCAAACCCAAATCATCAATCCATTAAAGAACCAATCTTTGTCTTAATTTCAATTGCTTTTTTCCATTAAAGGATGGTTTTCAGTTGAACATAAAAATAACAGAAACCCAGTGACCCACAATCAGTGCTGAAGCTAAATCTTAACTCTCCACCCAAAATTCTAAAACCCAAATAAAATCAATCAATTCCGCCCACAAAACTAACGAACCGACTCAGGTGTTCAAACTTGGCAACTCTTAAAATAATTTCCCGAAACAGAAAAACAAAATTAAAAACTCGGGAATGTCCCGTAATAGTAATAAACGCAGATAACCATGATTTGAAAAAGAATTGGGTACCTGTTGATTTTGCAGAGGGATATATCTGAGGGAGCTATGAAAGGAAACCCAGCTACAGATCTGACACTCTGCCTGCCTAGTAGTTTTAGAGAGAGAAAGTTGTAGAGAGAGAGAGAGAGAGAGAGAGAGAGAGAGAGATGGGTTTGTTCTTCCGAAGTCAATGGGGGATTAAGGCTAAGCTGGTTGAAGTTTTTCTCCACGTACCACTAATTCTTGCAAAATATGAAGTCTTGGTTGGCAGATGGAAGATTGGGATTTGAAAACGGGATTTTTCTTCTTTTTTCTAGAATATTAAAAATAATAAGCCTTGACATTTTTGTTTATTCATGTTTGTGCGTATTTATGGTGGCCAAGAGGATTGGCGGAGTGCGGAGTTTGGGAACACTGAAACGGCGGCGTCGTGACAAGTGGGATTCCTTGGCGACTCCACACTGTCATTTCCAGGCTGTTCCATTCGGATCCGGTTCCTCTCCGGACCTGTTTATTCTGACCCTTGATTCAAAACGTACGACCATAGATTAATTTTAAAAAAGTATGTATAGTAGGCAATGCCTACTAGGCATAAATAAACTATCAACCAAACAATTTGAATCAAGAGAATTGATATAGACCATGACCGTGTTTCATTATAATTCTAACTAAATATGGGTAGTTGATTGACTATGTTAATATTAATTAAATTAATTAATCAATTATACACACGTAAGAAGTTGTATTGGACCTTACAAGGGAGTTTCCTGAGTTTTAGGCTGATTGGGCTTTGATCTATTGGGATTGTAACTCTAAGTTGTGCTTGACAACTTAAGTGAGAAAGCCCAAAAGACCCAAGGAACCTACTAGATTTGGAAGTTTCTTACACGATCTGTCAACCCAATTCGAAATGACACGAAAATAATGGGTTTTGGATCGACACAGAAATAACGGGTTCTGGATCTATTAGGGAGAATAACAAGTCATCCATTTCAGTTACTGTTAAATAGTTTGTTAAAACTAAATGTAATTAGTTTTGTTAATAGCTGTGATTAGTTAAGATAGTTAATTGATTATTTAGTCAATACAATTGAAAGCTTACAAAGGAAGATTTCTCTTTCTTTAGGATCGACACGTTAACTAATTAGGTTGTTATCATGTCACATGCTAAAAACATAACAAGTTTACCCGTGGGTAACCCGTTTCAATTCGATAAGAAAAAAGTTAGTTTGATACTTTTAAACTGCTAAAATACTTTGCTACAATAGTTATAGTATTTAATCTCACATAAGTGATATTAAAAAAATTCCAAAGCACATTAAAATTCATAATAATTAATTTACAAGTGTGGAAATGTTAAAAAAAAAATGCAAACGCTCGTGATCGCGTATCTACGCTTTGATGATGGGTACATCTTGTTTAGATTTTTAATACCCTACAAACCCTCGTGAAAAATGTTTTCTGGGAAGTTCAAAATAAATAAAAATTCACAATATTAGTGTAAATGTGTGAAAAATGTGAAAAGAATATGAGAAATGCTCGTGATTGTATCTTCTAAGCTTAACTATCGTTTAGATTTTTAACCCTCCAAACTCTCATAAATAATATTTATGTTTTTAGTGCAAAATTAATAAAAAAAGCTATAATTAATGTAGAAGTGTAAAAATTATACAATGAAGTAATTTCCGTTATTTTTCTGCATTTCCAAACAAGTTGAATAACCAAAAACTTGAAGGGGTTGGGTTATATCATAAGAAAAGAGACTTGGCCCGTTACGTTACACCCACTCTGAGCCACCCAGACTGCCTATTTTGATTCTGCTGGCCCATTAATTCTCCCTCCCTCCGCTTCCCTACCTTCTTCTTCCCTCTAACGAAACTCCGTTCCCAAAAGCAGCGAAGGAGAGTGGCTTCATGCAAGGGCTTTCTCCGACCACCGATTCCGGCAGTTCTCAACCGGAAAACTTGACTCAAATCGGTAATTTTCACCGTTCATGGGATTTACATTCTCTTTTTTTACCACTTCCATGTTGAATTCATCAATTGTACTGCCCAATTTGCGTTGTGTTTTAGATAAGAGAAGTAAAGGAAGCAGACGATATGTTCCGCAGAAGAATTCCGTGGCATATGCATTGTTAATCACACTTTACCGGTAAGCAGGACATGTATTTAACTAAATTTTGTTTTTATTTTGTCATATTTTCGGAAGTAGGAGTTAGTAATGATTAGTTTTTATCAGGGGATTTGAAAATGGGAATGAATTTATGCGTAAACAGGAGCTTATCGATGCAGCTGAAGCGAGTGGACTTTCTCGTGTGCCGATAATGTATGCTAATTTGGTAGTTAAATTCTTTTTTGTTTGTAATTTGTATTTAATTTTGGTATGTTTGTGATGTTTTGAGGCATGGGTTGTGTGTTATTAGGCCAGAGATGGGAAAGGGAAAACCGAGAGGTCCAGGACGCGTTGCGGGTTCTGGTAGGGAATGGTATAGTGGATGGTCCTGCATGAAGACATTGGTAACCAAGGGGCTAGTTACGAAATCAAGTTGCCCAGCAAAGTATGGCTTTTGTTTCTGCATTTGCTTCCTGTGTTTTTATGCTACCAAGGATTTATATATTTGTTTTGTATTGTGTTTCTGCCTCTGGACTTGTTTATTTGAATGGTAAGAGCTCTTGCCTTGCGTCTTACAATTTTACATGGAACATGGAAAAATAAGCCACACTGGTTTTGTGAAAAATGAACTATTTATAAAACAATCATCATTAAACAATTATACAGTGGGAAGGATCTACTGTGATGTGGAATTATAGAACCTTTGTTCTTTAATAGAATAATGCCTTGTGAACAGGAACATGGGCAAATGTTTGCATTCTAGGTAAATGACGTTTGAGTTGATTATAATCGTAAGCAATATATCTGATTACCAGCTTTGAACCTTGTTTTTAATGTTTAGTTTCGGCATGAGCTAGTACTTGCCTGAAGAAAATGCTGAAAAATCATATGTATTATGGCAATCAATTCTTATAAATTTACGAGTTGTCAAGTTGCAATTGGATTGCGTTTGTAACAGCAGATGTGTAATGCATGTTGCAAATGTAGGTACATGCTTACTGAAGAAGGTCAAGAAGCTGCACGTGAATGTCTAACCAGGTCTGGTATGGCAGGTCCTGTCAGAAAAACTGCTAATGCCAAAGGGCTTTCTGTTCTGGATGTGGATACTACTTCACATCAGGAGCTTGATCATTCTGACTCAGGGGAAGAGGTCATATTGTTATCAACTAATGTGAGTAGGAAGAAGAATTCGCTTGATATTCCAGACGAATACATCAGGAAGGTATATGTCTAACTAGCTTCTAAATATTTACTTGAACAGTTGCTCTTTTTAACGTATCATGTTAGTTGGAAGTGTAAAAATAGTGCCTATAGTTTTACAACAACCATAATTTAGGAGTCACAAGTTAACTTCTGGTTATATATTTGCAAGACTGTAGTGGATACTTATAGCACTTTTTTCTTAGATTTGAAAGTCACCTTTTTTCCAGTATTGTTGAGCACAGCTGATATACTGTTAATATGTTGCTAATTGACTTCTTGGTTTTTAGAGTTATCCCGTGCCAAAGTCTACTTTGGATGGTTTCGAAGCAACTCGGAATGTTTTCTCGTTGCCACCTCTAAGCTTTGGGGAGAGATTTGAAGATGCATATGAAGTAATCTTGGTTTTGGATGATCGAGAGCAATTTGCCACTAGGGGGTCAGTAGCTTATTACTTTTTTCTTCTGCTGTTTCTTTTTATGATGAAGCTAGTCAGTGGTACTTTTTGTTCTTTCTTGACAAGAACAGAGTTTTGGGGTTAAAAATAGTCAGCAACATGAATGGTCCTTGCATACATTCTCTCTTTAGATCTCATCACTTGTCACTATCCATATTTCTTGTGTAGGGTTGACAATAATGCAGGAGCTAGTTTTCCATCTTCATCCCCACCTTCACCACTATTACTTATCCCCATCCTTGCCCCCCTCCTTGTCACAGAAGGTGCGCTGATTGCTTGTTCCCACCTTGCCTAATTATTAATTTCCCCATTTTCACCTTGTATCCATATCCCCATTTCCGAACAACAAATACAGGGAAAACAGAACACCAAATGGATGAAAAATTGATTCAACCAAGTAATTGTTAATATGGCAAGTATTACCAGTTTTCTATTTTTTGTTTTTATTTTTCTTGTTATTTTACTATGTTTAATGGTAGTGTTCCTTCCTATTATTTGTCCGTTGTTCTGCTAGTGTTTTTAGAATTGTGACTGATTTGGTATATATTGTGTCTAGATCGCGGCCTGGAAGAATTATTGAGAATGTTCACACTCAATTCAAAATCAAAATAGAGGTCAGTTTTTCTCACTCTTTTATATGCTAGTTCTTCCAACGGTTTCGTACATTAATTAGAAGTAGAATGTGTAGCATTGGTTATCATTTTATTTTCTTTATTATTGGTTTTTCAAAACAGGTCGACTTTTAAGACTGCTTGTTGTTACGTTGTTTGTATAGTTATTCATCTGCTTCATGTTTGAGTCAGGTGGAACATTTAAATACAATGGAAAATAAACTGAGACATTCTTGCAACTGGGGCTCACTAAAGCAAGAAACCCACCATGGGATTTCAGTTTTTCCTCTATGAAGCACTCAACTGATTTAGTCCGTTCAGCCTTGGTTAAGTACGGCATAAGCTCATCAGTTTCACTTTCACTGTACTGGGACTAACTTAGTAGTTTAAGAGGACTCAACAGCCCTATTTGTTGCTGCTTTGAAAATATTTTTACATGGTTCTCTTGTTACTTTTCATGACAGTGAGATAAAATCAAGCACATTATTTCGCATCTTCTAATCTGTTCTACTTGTTTTTACCTTTTGGTATGTCTCGAGTGGCGAAATCCAAAGTCCAATTTCTGAATTTGATTATGTTACTCATAAACTTCAGTTATGATTCTAAGAACTTTCTTAATAATTATTTGGCCATGCCATTCTTGTTGTTACAAATGTTTTGGGTCTGTCGTAGTGTTCCTCACGTGTTTGCTATTTCAAGTATCAAGTTGTTACGATTGACCTAAATGGCATCGTAAGACTATTTTTGATAAATTCATAAAGGGAAATTATATTGTAGGTACTACCAGCCAGCATTTCTGAGTGGTAGTATGGTCAGCTAGAATTTCACCATTTGTACAGTTCTAGAATATAATAGAAAAATTTCCAGCCATTATTTTACCATGTAAATAATTGTGGCTTGTGGCAGTGAAAAGATAACTCCTTATATTAGTTCTTGTTGCAATATACTTTCTTCTAGCTGTGGAAACTGTACTTAACAATCTGACTCTTCTACAGGTTAGAAGGTTACCAGTTGGAGACGGAATCTGGATAGCTCGCCATAAACATCTTCAGAGCGAATACGTGCTTGATTTTATAGTTGAGAGGAAGAAAGTTGATGATTTGCGCAGTTCAATTAGAGATAACCGTTACAGGGACCAAAAACTGAGGCTTTTGGTATTGATTCTTAAGACTCATGGGTCTATCTTTATTAACTATACAAAAATTTGCTATAATATGTTGATACTACTGTTTTACAATTGTTTCAGCATAAACTAAGCTGCTCCTTTACATGCTTAGTATCAAGCTATTTTATTGTGGAAACTTGGGTTTCTCCTATTAATAAATCTTTACCTTTTTAATATCTGCTTTCACTGCATTTAATTGGAAAATGTTGAATTACAAACCTTAAATGTTACAGCATGGAAAGGAGAATACCTAAGTAAAAACCTGAAACATATTCCTATCAGTTGTTGCTCTTATTCTCAACTGTGGATATTATAAATTGCACATCACATGATTGTCCCTTATTGAGGATTTAATGTTTAAAACATTTTGTCGGTGCTCATTTCATTGCTCAGGTATCTAGGATGAACAATTTGATAAAGGAAATCATGTATCTCCTATAAAATGCATTACCCAGGTGGGGAATTTGGTGGCTGCAGTTTTAGGCCAGATGCACTGCACATCTTAGTGCTTATTTCCCCATTCTAAATTGACAGTGTTTTTTGGTAGGTATTGGCAATACACTTTCTGTTTTTATTGAAAGTAAATAAATCAAAAGTTCGTATGCATCAAAAACTTGTTTGAAGAAACAAAGTAAATGATTGAAGCATTCTCTAGTTTGGAGAAAACTATTGGGAGTTTTGAGCAAGAATAAAGTAGCATTCTCTTGGGTAGTGTTTGTTATGGACTTCATACGTTGTGTTTAATATCTTAGTGAAACAGCGGTTTCATTTTACATATGAATTTATTGCCACTCCCCACAGTCCTCAGACTCACTGACACCAACCAGGTTGGGTTGTTTAGGCTGTCACACCTGTTTTCTGGCATAACCAAACAGAACCGTAACCGATGGTGGTGGCGGTGCTATCGGCAGTTGAGTGGTGGGGGTGGGCCATACCAAATTCCCCCCACCCCTAACAAGGAGTACTATTTGGTTTAGCAGTGCTTATGAATGCGGAATTTTCTGATTTATTTAGTTACTTGGCAGAGTAAATTTGTTGAGATTGAGTTTTCATGTTTGCTGAATTATGGTTTTCCTGACTTTGTTGTAGTGATATTGATACCTTGTTTTGCATTATACTTTGGATACTAAAGGAAAACATGCTTTTACAGTGAAACCTCTATATAGTCATAATGTTGGGACCAAACCAATTTTATAACTTTAGGGAGGTTATTACATAATAGAGGTGTAGTTCAAAAAGATTATTTTTTGACTTAGTTATCCTTAATGAATGTTGTATGGATACAAAGAACCACATTAGTAGTAAAGCATAAGAATTTCCAAGATGAAGCATACGAATTTCCAAGATGAAGCACTAGAAAAAGAAAGACACCTAATCTCTAAAATATTATATTTCATCTTAAATTTTTAATTGTAAAAATATAGCATATTTTTTGACATTGACAATTATTACTATGTGGAGGCAAGTTTCTTAATACAGGACCTAGAAAAACTCACTTTATTACAATATAGAGTTTATTCTTACATATAACTGGCCCAAGTTAGGACCATATTTTTTTTATGACTACATGTAGGTTATTCCTTTATAGAGTATCACGATAGAGAGGTTTTACATGGCCCAAATTATTACACCATAATTTTAAATATTTGGATTATAATATATAAGCCCTAACCCTTGGTTTGAAGCACTTGAATGGGGATCTAATAGATCCTGACCTTGTGTTTATGTGAGGTATGATTCACTCCATGGCACTGTAGTGAATGATTGAAATTGATTGCTGATGCTTTCCTTTGGATCTTCATTATATATGAAAACTAATGAGAATGTACAAAGGTTGATTTGTATTAGTCTGTCATTGATTTGCTTGTGGCGCTTCATGTTCGGTTCTTTTGTCTCTCACTGTCTACTAGAGAGATTTGTTTGTTTCTAAAGAGATTGTTTACCTTTCCTGAGAACGTTGGGTTCACTGTGAAATATATTATTTCATGTTTATTCTGACATGTTTGCTTCTTCAATTGCATGTGGCAGAGATGTGGTCTTAAGAAGCTGATATATCTTGTGGAAGGTGATCCAAATTGTTCTGAAGCAGCTGAAAGCATTAAAACAGCGTAAGCATTTATGTGAATATTTCTAATGGCCACGTTTCTTCCTTCTTGACTATTCCATTTAAAGAAAATCATTTTTAAACTAAGAAGTAAACCTCTCACTTGTATAACAGTCATCAATTGAATGGTGATGAATTTTCTTTTACCTTCTGTTTCCGTATGTCCTACATCAGTGTAGTACCGGTTTTCCGATACCACAACCCAGCCAAAATATTCTCTTGGGTACTGTTCACAGCCCTTTAAAAGGCTCAAATTAATTCTTCCATATCAAGTAAGCCCCTAATTCAAACCCTAGTTTCTGCACTTTTGAAACCGTAATCTCTAGCCATTGCACTTCAAATAGTCTTCCGAAAGAATGCCCAATATCAAACCTCCTTGCTGCCTTATATATCTGTATTATCAAACAGGAAATCTAGTCCCTCCAAACCTGTATTCTGAGTTGTCTTTCGTATAATAATTATGGTCATTGAAGTAGGGTTAATTTTGAAGGATAAACTAGAAAAAGATGGCATATTCTTACCATCTCTGGTCTCGATTAAAGGTTCTGTAGTATATACTTTCAGTTAGCATGTTAAGCAAAACTAAAGAGATAAGAGATATTAGTTTTAAATTTTAACACACGTCTGAGGATCCTATATTTGTTTTAAATTTTAATACACGTCTGAGGATCCTATAATCCTATTTTTTGGGTCATGTTCTCAATTTGCCAGTCCAGTTTTTAGGTACCCATGATGATTTTGCACTTCTCAAAACCCTTTGTGTGAGTGACTTAAAGTAAATCATATAATAATTCTTCTATTTATGTCCTAATGATTGCAAAAGAAACAATTATCATTTGGAATCCATCTTTAACAGTTATAGTTCTCATTTCGTACAGCTGTTTCACAACTGAAATTTTGGAGGGATTCGATGTTCAAAGAACCAGTGGCTTGGCTGATACACTGAAGAAGTATGTTCATCTTACTCAAGCGATAACTCAGTATTACGAATCAGAGTATTTGGAGGAACAAAGTATGAATGCTGGGGTTTGCCCTTCTTTTGATGAGTTTATCAAAAGGTGCCAAGACCTGGATAAAATGACAGTTAGTGACATTTTTGCCATTCAGCTCATGCAGGTATGAACTGTTTCTGAGAGAAAGGAATATCATCTCTTATTTGGCAGTTAACAATGTCTTGGTTGGCTCTGATCCCTTAAAGTAACAATGTATGGGTTCATTTATGGATAGTCAAATGGAAAGAAATTAAATTCTGTGGGTTTGGCTTTTTCCTTTTTACATGTATATCTAATATATACTGTCAACTTCTAGTGAGTGTCTCGAATTGTTTGATAAAGAATTCGGTAAATTACTCCAGAGCCATTTCTAACCAAATTTTATGATACGGTTTGGTGTAATTACTTGGTTTGGAGAAGTAGGGCATTTCTAGTGACAGTGGGTTGAACAACGTCTACATTCATCGTGAATTATAAATGCAGGTACCCCAGGTAACTGAGGAAGTTGCCATGGCTGTTCTTGATTTGTACCCCACGCTTTTATCTCTTGCCCGTGCCTACTCTTGGCTTGTAAGTCCTCATTCCCTAGGTTGGAATTTGAAATGCAATAGCGAATACCTATCACCAAGTGTGCCGCCTTTGGTGCTTCGGTGTGCAACCCTTTTTCTGCTCATTACATTTCCCTCCTAAAACATTTTCTACTTTACGTTCATTAATTTGCAATCCTTTAAGATTTCTTGCAATCTTTTAAGATTTCTTGTAATCTTGTTAAAAATAAGAGAGTTTAACGCTTGCTGGGTCATGACCGCATGGGACGGAGGGATTAAATGTGGAAACGGAAATACTTTGTTTTCTTTTCTTAATTCTATTTCAGTTTGGTCTGATTACATTACCTAATAGCATTGATCTGTTTGTTTACTTATTTAACCTTGTTCTAACATTTTTATTCACCCGAATTTCTTCATTTCTTTGTAAATGGTAAATAGGAAGGCGACGTCGATGCACAAGAGAGGATGCTTAAAACGCAGAGTAACAACGTTGTCAATGCAGGTGCTAGTAAAAATATATTTCAATTCGTATGGGGAAATTGACTGTTTCATTTCTTATGTCGTGAACTGACAATTGCTCTTGTAATCTATGTAAATAAGATGGAAGGGAAGTTAGGGTCATGAGAGTATATATGTTGTTGTATGTCTTCTCTTCCTTTTCCTTTTCTCCTTGCCCGTTTGAATTTTCTTTTAAAAGTTATTACAGTTTGACCAAGTCAGAAACTCATATGGGCATGATTGAGTCATGTTGTAAGCAAAATCTAGTCAAACTTTGTCCGCAAGTAATTTTAAGAGTCGCATATCTGTTACGTGGTTGTTGTGTTTCCATTCAACGTCTTGCAATGTGGGTAAATGACGCGTTTTTTATGCCATGGAGCTAGATTATAATATTTGAATACGTCTTACAAGTTTTTGAAATGAAACCTACATCCACTACTCCATTCTCCTCCTACATGGGCTGCCACGTGGATGAAAGTTTTACATATTGCCTAGTGTTGTAAATGGAGGTGTGAATGCCGACATAAACAAGCATGTGAAATTGAAGAATGAAAGTTAAAGAGGTTTGGTATTTACTATTTGGGTGTACAGAATTTCAACATTCAATATTGGACGTTTGCATGGTAAGTGTTCTATACAAAGAGCATATGCAATGTATGACAAACATTATAAGAGAAACATACGGAGGAAATGAAAGAAAAGAGGAAAAGAAAGAAGAAATATGCAGAAAAAAATATCAGTGAGTTAGATTACGTAGACACACTTGCTAAACTTCGTAAACAATGTGTCTTGTTTACTTTATGTTCTATAAAACACATATCCTCAATTTCACAATATCTTCTTCTTGTGTTTATACAATTTATAGCCGCGTAGCCGGCTGAATTTGACACGTTCATCGATTAACGGATAGAGTAAGGTAGAAAAATCAATGTTTGCGTTCGGAACGAGACATAATGATTTCGAATAAGACGGTGATTAACATTCCTGGATATCTCTATCTGTCGTTTTCCCCCTTCACTTTACAGTTAGACACGGCTTTACACTGAAACTCAAACAACCACCTCGCACATCTCACCAACAATAATTCTCCACCCCAAAATTTCCAATCCATCCAAACAAACAGTAAAATCTGTGAACCCATGACGGCAAGTCCCCAAACCCAAAACCCACGTTCAGCGCTCCAAAATATGGCAGGCAAACGCTGCGTCCACCGAGTCCGTCGAACTGCCCAGCCTTCAGTTGCCAGGCCTTGCGCCCCACTGCATGGAGCGTGACATCAGCGAGCACACCCAGGCCCCCCGCGACGAGAAATTCAATCAGTGGCCAACTGCTCTATGCTGGGGCCGGTATCTCGGGCTCGGATCGCGAAGGTCTTGGTCCCCTGCAGGTCGTAATTGACGAGAGAGTCGACAGTGGTGGGAGGAAATTGGGTGGTGGGAGGTGAGCAAATTGGGCAGGTTCGGTGAGGAGTAGACCAAGAGTGTTTCTTGGGGTTTGACTACTTGTCGTTTGTTCTCGATCGTCTTTTTCAAACTGTTGCACTTGCTCCCACCCGCCCACGACTTTCATCGTTTACTTCTCCATCTTCTGGAAAAACCAAATCCCGACCACTTTCCTAAATTCCAAATGCGACCCATTGATTCCGCACCCAAATCATTCAATCACCTCCAATTTCCACAGAAAACCCACCAAATTTATTATAAACCCACCACCTTGCTGCTCCTCCAAACCCCAATCCCTAATCCTCGCCTTCATGGCCTCCCTCCTCTTCCTCTCTCTCCTCTCCCTCACTCTCTTCCTCTCCCTCTCCTCCGCCTCACGCCACCACTCCATCTCCCCCCAACCCCAGATCCAGCTAGCCTGCAAGGCCACACGCTTCCCCGACGCGTGCCAAGCCTCCCTGAGCAAGCTCGTCACTGACCCAAACGCCACCCCTCTCGAGACTATCCATTTCGCCGTCAAGGTCTCTGATGACGGACTCAAGACCGCGCAGGGCATGGTCCACACTATCCTGGACTCGTCCGCCGGGAACATAAACCGCACCACCGCCGCGAAAAACTGCCTCGACGTCCTCGCCAACTCCCGGTACCGAATTTCTCTCACCACCGGTGGATTGTCAAGTGGTCGCGTTAAAAACGCACGTGCCTCCATGAGTGCCGCGTTGCTCTACCAATACGACTGCTGGTCGGCTCTCAAGTACGCAAACGACACCCAGATGGTCAACAAGACGATGTCGTTTCTCGACTCGCTGATCGGAAAATCCAGCAACGCGCTCGGCATGATTTGGTCGTACGACAACTTCGGAAATGACACTAAGAAGTGGGGCCCGCCCAAAACCGAGCGGGACGGGTTCTGGGAGCGGGTCCCGGGAGGAGGGTCCGACCAGGGATTTCGGGGCGGGATTCCGTCGGGTTTAAAGGCGGACGTGACGGTGTGCAAGGGGAATTCGTGTGATTACAAGACGGTGCAGGAGGCTGTCAATGCCGCGCCGGAAAACGCGGGAGATAAGAGGTTCGTGATTGCGATAAAGGCTGGGGTGTACGAGGAGACCGTGGGGGTGCCCTTACAGAAGCGGAACGTGGTGTTCTTGGGAGACGGGATGGGCAAAACGGTCATTACCGGGTCGTTGAATGTGGGCCAGCCCGGAATTTCCACCTACAACACTGCCACCGTCGGTACGTTTACTGCGCGTCACTTTTTGGTTTTATAGTTTTCATTTTAATTCTTTTTTATCTGCAGTCCGTGGGTATTTAGTTTTTCAAGATTTTTGTAATATGACATCACATTTGGTTGGTAAGGAAAGGAATCGAATCCCCTTTTAAGTATGGGACCGGAGCCAGTGGAGCAGTCTATCTGATATCTTGAAATTTGATATAACGGCTACAAATAGATTCCTTTAAAAGTTATAATAATTACAACCGTTAGATCAAATTTCAAAAGTTCAGATTAGCCGCTCAGCAGGCTCCGGTCCCATGCTCATGAGGGGATCGGTTCCTTACCATGGTGGATCACACTTTTAGGGCGCGTTTGGTATGTAGGTTGGGATGAAACACAGTTGGTCTGAACACACTCGTCCAATTCCGTTTGTCCCAAACATAGCATACCAAGTATAACACGAAACTTCCGTTACGTCCAATTCATCCCATTTCGTTTCGTCTACGCGTCTACGTACCGAACGCTCCTTTATGTGTGACCCCGCGCCCACGTAATCTCAGAAGTTGAGGTTGAGGATGAGGATGGGTGTTGTAATTGCTGATTGGTTGTCAATCTTATATGTATCACAGGAGTTAATGGTGATGGGTTCATGGCGAGTGGTCTCACAGTCCAGAACACAGCAGGTCCCGACGCCCACCAAGCAGTTGCTTTCAGATCAGACAGCGACCTCTCCGTAATTGAAAACTGCGAATTCATAGGCAATCAGGACACTCTCTATGCCCATGCCAACCGCCAATTCTACAAGTCGTGCACCATCCAAGGCAATGTGGATTTCATCTTCGGAAACTCTGCCTCCATCTTCCAAGACTGCACCATCCTTGTTCGTCCTAGACAGCTCCAACCCGAGAAGGGCGAAAACAATGCAGTCACAGCCCATGGAAGAACAGACCCCGGGCAGTCAACGGGCTTTGTATTTGAAAACTGCCGGATCAATGGCACGGAAGAATACATGAAGTTGTATCGGAGCAAGCCGCAGGTGCACAAGAACTACTTGGGGAGGCCGTGGAAGGAGTACTCGAGGACGGTTTTCATAAACTCGAGTATGGAAGCTCTTGTTGCACCCCAAGGGTGGATGCCTTGGGATGGGGATTTCGCTTTGAAAACCCTTTTCTATGGAGAATTCGGGAATTCCGGCGCGGGTTCTGATTTGTCCCAGAGAGTGAAATGGAGCAGCAAGATCCCACCCGAGCATCTTAATACGTATTCTCTGCAGAATTTTGTCCAGGGAGATGAGTGGATTAAAACATGAAATATTAGCGGGATTTTAATTTCCCCTTTTTAATAACAAAATACGAATTAGTGAGTGCACTAGGATCTCAATACATTATGTTGTATGAATCAATTAAAGAAAGAAAAATCAATTTTTCGTCATCTATCTTCCACTTAAATGATTTTCTTTTCTTTTAATGAAGAAAAATCATATCATTTAACATATATATCTACAGATTATATTAATATACATTTCATAGAACTGACACAATATAAACGTACCAATAAACTATGTTTATGTAATTAAATGTAGCAAAATTGAAAATAAACGTACCAAAATTGAAAATCAATGTACCAATATTGAATATAAACGTGTCTATCAAATATACGTACCAAAATCGGAAATCAATAATAACCTATACATGCACTTAGAAATCAATGTATCAATATTAGAAATAAACTAGTGATCAAATAAACATACAAAAATTGAAAATCGACAATGGTCTATACATAATATGTCGCACCTAAACCTAATAATAATGGTACATAATAGACTATTGTTGATTTCCGATTTTGGCATGTTTATTTCCAAAGTCATTTGGCATTTCTTCATCTAATTTTGAACATCTTTGTAATCATTCTTGTATTTGATTCAACATTGTTCATTTTGATTCAACAACTTTCCTTATAATATTATCCCAAACTAATCTGTGATGGGTATGGTTTTAAAATCCGTTTGCAGGGGCTCGTTGTAAGTTTACTTTTCCTTTAAAAAAATAATTAAAAATTCAATAACGATTAGCGAATTCTTTTCAAGATCAGAAGAAATTTTTCATTGTAATTAGAATAAAGATTTCTGATTTCCCATTCTTTTTGTAAAAAGGCCCCAGTCTTCCATTTTTCAGCTTTTAATAAACTCCTGCTCAAGCTCCTCGGCTAACTCTGGTTCTTTTGAAGAAGACCTTAATTTGAAAAGAGAAATCAACACCTTGCTTGATCCATTGGTACATTACCTATTTTTATATAGGTAATTGAAATTTTTAATTTTTTAAATTATTAATATTTTAGCACACATATTCTATTATTTTATAAGAGAACACGTAGTATACTTCTCAGTATTCCGGTCTCTTTAGAAAATATCTCCACCTGCACCTTCACTCTCTAGGGGTGCTGGTCATGGGCGAAGCCGTTGACTTAACAGTAAAACAGACCAGTCCCTCCCTCCAATCAAAGAAGCTGCAATCTGCAACTGAAATTCTTTTCTTATCCATCCCAAAAATAAATAAAACCAACAAGAAATCAGCAACAAACCAAAGTCCCGACATATCACATGAATTTCCAAATCCTTTACTATATTTGACCCATCAATGCCGCCCTCCTTATTTAAACCTCCATGGCAATGGCAATGGCAACGCTGTTCATCTCCTTCTTCTCCCCGCAAAACCAAATTCCTCCTCCTCATGGCTTCCCTCTTCCTCTCTCTCCTCTTCCTCACTCTCTACCTCTCTCTATCCTCCGCCTCCCACCACCACCACCACCACCACCAGCCCACATCCCCCCTACCTCAGATCGAACAAGCCTGCAAAGCCACGCGCTTCCCCGACGCGTGTCAAGCCTCCCTCGCCAATCTCGTCACTGACCCCAGCACCACCCCCGTCCAGACCATCCAATTCGCCGTCCAACTCTCCGGCGATGGCATCGAGAGGGCGCAGGGAATGGTCAAGACTATCCTGGACTCCTCCGCTGGCAATCTAAACCGCACGACCGCCGCGAATAACTGCCTCGAAATCCTCGCTAACTCCCAGTACCGGATTTCTCTCGCCACCGACAGTCTCTCACGCGGTAAAATTAAAAACGCGCGTGCCTCCATGAGCTCCGCGTTGCTCTACCAGTACGGCTGCTGGTCGGGCCTCAAGTACGCCAACGACACCAACATGGTCAACGAGACGATGTCGTTTCTCGACAGTTTGATCGCCAAATCCAGCAACGCGCTCGGCATGATGGCCTCGTACGACAACTTCGGTAACGACACAAAAATATGGGCCCCGCCCAAGACGGAGCGAGACGGGTTCTGGGAGCGGCTGGAGCACGGAGGTCTGGACCCGGGATTTCGGGGCGGGTTGCCGTCGGGTTTAACGACGAACGTGACGGTGTGCAAGGAGAAATTGTGTGATTACGGGACGGTGCAGGAGGCGGTTAATGCCGCACCGGATAACGCGGGAAACGAGAGGTTCGTGATCGGGATAAAGGCTGGGGTGTACGAGGAGAGCGTGAGGGTGCCCTTAGAGAAGCGGAACGTGGTGTTTTTGGGTGACGGGATGGGTAAAACGGTCATTACAGGGTCGTTGAATGTGGGCCAGCCTGGAATTTCCACATACAACACTGCTACCGTCGGTAGGTATTTTTATTTATTTTTCTATTTTTCAGAAATTACCGTAAATTTTGTTTCTGGTTGATAATTTGAATATTATAACGTCACAACTTCGGCGGCGAAGAGTGCAATGCCATCGTAATGTAGAGTATGAGGAATTAGGCGCATGTGGTATGGGTAGTAGCTTTTCCCACAAGTAAATGGAACTCGCTCTACGATATACATTTTCATTGCTAATATTTTCAGTAAATATGATACATGTATTATTACTCGACATATAGAATTATAGCTAGCTCAATAGTATCTTACTGCTTATCGTATTTGGTATTACTATCGTGTATTGTTAGACAACGTCTTTATCAAAATATGTTTCCTTCTCATTTAAGGTACAATACCTAGTTTCGCATTATTTGTTATATATATTCTCATTTTTTGCATTATTTTGTTAATTTGTTGATTTATGTTACAGGGGTTGTTGGTGATGGGTTCATGGCGAGCGGACTGACAATCCAAAACACAGCAGGTCCCGACACCCACCAAGCAGTTGCTTTCCGATCAGACAGCGACCTCTCCGTGATCGAAAACTGCGAATTCATAGGCAATCAAGACACCCTCTACGCACAAGGCAACCGCCAGTTCTACAAATCATGCACCATCCAAGGGAACGTCGATTTCATCTTCGGAAACTCAGCTTCCGTCTTCCAAGACTGCACCATCCTCGTCCGTCCACGGCAACTCCTACCCGAGAAAGGCGAAGACAATGCCGTCACAGCCCACGGAAGAACAGACCCTGCGATGACAACGGGTTTCGTGTTTCGAAACTGCTCGATCAACGGCACGGAAGAGTACATGAAGTTGTACCGGAGCAAGCCGGAGGTGCACAAGAACTACTTGGGGAGGCCGTGGAAGGAGTATTCGAGGGCGGTTTTTATAAACAGTAGTATGGAAGCTCTTATTACACCCCAAGGGTGGATGCCTTGGAGTGGGGATTTTGCCCTCAACACCCTTTTTTATGGGGAGTTTGGGAATTCTGGACCGGGTTCTGATTTGTCCCAGAGATGGAACTGGACTAGCAAAATCCCATCTGAACATGTTAATGCGTATTCTGTGCAGAATTTTATTCAGGGAGATGAGTGGATGTCAACTTGAAATATTATTATAGGCTATTTTTAATAATGAATATTAATAAATGAGAAATAATTTTTATACCCTACATTTGACAAACTGTTTAATTTATTTAATCCAAAAGCTGAAAATAAAAAGGATCATTATGTAGGTGAAGAAAATAGGAGCGTGAAAATTGTTCTCGTATTAAGGCTTTTCACAGTTGCCGGAAAAATTTAGTTTGACTTTATTTCTATACAAATCAAACTCTTACAAATGAGCAATTGTAGCGTAAAAATTAGTTGAATCTTCCCAACTTTTTGTTTTGTTTTTGCAAGTCATTATTCTCGTTTTGCAAAGTATCATTCTCTTTAACAATTTTCTCAATTACAGAATTCTTGAAGTAGTATGTGTTGATAGCATTATTCAACATCTAAAGCCAAAGTTTCGCCCTCATTTTCCAATACTTTTTAGGATCTGTTTGGCTTTGCGATAGCTCTTCTTATGTTAATTCATCTTCTGAATTTTCACATTCCCATTTTTCTTCACCCTTAAATAGAGCAAGAAGTCTTTCATAGAATGTTTGTTGCTTCCTTGTCTTGATTGCTGACTCCTCGGGGTGAACTGGCAGTTAAGTAACAGATGCTGCATTTTTTTTTTGTTCCTTAGCTTGAACTGGCAGTGGGGGGGGGGGGGGGGGGATTGATTCTGTTTTTGCTTCTTGTCTCTAGGGGTGAACTAGGATTTGAGGAACTTAGGTGGTTGGAGCCACTTTTTTCACTGTCTCTTCTTGCACTATAGGAACTGATTCTTGGATTGAAGTACTTGGAGGTTTTTTTTTTTTTTTTTTTTTTTTGCACTGCCACTTCTTTCATTAGAGGAATTGATTCTTCAATTGAGGTATTTGGAGCCTCTTTTTGTACTGCCTCTTCTATATGAAAATTAACCACATTATTGATCACCTTATCAATTTCAGCCTCATCCATGTCTGTGATGTCCTCATTTCTTTTTTCATTTTCAATAGTTGGATAGGCAAAATCATGTGCAACATCTTGACCATCTTGGACTTGCTCATTCGGAATTTGGGTGCTAAAGATACTCTAACTATCAACCAATGTGTTAAAGTGATCTTCATTTTCATTTTGGCTCTCACCATCTTCCTTCTACCAGTATGCAAAATCAAGAATTAGTATGGATTATTACTTATACAAAGATTTAGTATGTAGTATCAGTTATGGAATATAATCACCAAGCTTCAGTGTATTGCAGAAAAATCATGCAGCATCAGTTATAGGAGATCAAGAATATGAATCAAATTTTATCATTCATCATTTTAGTTATACAAGAATTAGTTTGCCGCATCAGTTATACCATAATTTGTATGCATCATCAATTATACCAAAATTAATATGTAGCATCAGTTATACCAGAATCATTCAGTTGATGACATTTAATATTTTATGCAAACTCATGAGTTTATATAAAATACACACAAAAATTAAGTAGAATTGCTTTTTTTTTTTCTTTTTTTTTATTTTACCATTTTATCTGATGTGTTATCGTTTTGATTTTTGAGCTTATATTGGCTTTACATTTTTATCTTCCATGCAACCAATGTCATTTGTATATCTTCATTATCTGTTTGATCATCGCATTATTTTGGAACACTTAAAACAATTCTTTCATCATCAGCATCCTCTTCTTGCTGTTGAACGCCATCCATCTCATCATCAGTACCACCTTTTGCCATCTCATTTGATATTGTCCTTTCATCATTGTCATCGTCCCTTCTTTTTTTAATAAGTTGATCATCTTGTTAAGGATGTGTAGGCCCCCTACCTTTTGATCTTCCTCAGGTTCTTCGTGTTCAAGCACCAATGTTTTTGCTGGTTTATCTTTCTTGGCTTTTGCATCCTTATTGCTACTTGCTTAGTAGCGGACCAAATTAGTCAATGAGAGATGGCAACAAAAAAAGCCATATAAAAATGTTGCAGCATATCTATGTTAAGAAATTGGCCTAATCGGATAAATGGTCCCCGTGGTCGTAAGGTATTCGGAAGACAACCCTGTGGTAAAAAAATTTGGATTTAAACCCCTGTGGTGAAGTCTGTTAGAATTTATACCAAAAATTGAAACTTCCATCATTCCTCTGTTAGTAGCATGCACATGAGTCTCACATGTGAGGCTAAGACTCCATTCCATAGTCACTCTCCATTCATAAACAAAAACATGACGAACTGAAATTGCATCCGAGTGCGCAGCTGAATTCTTCGATTGAATTGGTCATTCTTCTTGATTGATGCTGCTCCTTCCATCTTTTCGTTTCAATTTTGGATTTGGTTTTTGTTTTGCATTTTGATTCGTTTTGTGATACCGTTCTTCTTCTATCTTGTAGTTTAAGAGCAGAGGTTGAAGTGTTGGATTTGTTATGGGGATTGTATTAGCAATTCTTAATTTAAAGACATAGGGTTTTGTTAGGGTGGTAACCCAGCAAAACTAGAGGAGCCCCACCATTATTCGATCATGCAAAACAATTTGAACGTCGTTTTGTTGTTTCCAGATTGAAGAACAAATGTTTTCTTTGTCTCACTGCGTCTTCGAAGTTGTGAGGGTCAGTGTTTGTTTGGTGCGATGGTCAAGGTCAGATCGCCGTCGTCGAGCAAATTGAGATCTGCAACCCGATGTACTTTTCTCTTTTTAGGTTCGGAGGCTTAAAGAACAAGTAATTTGACCTCTCCATTTAGGCCATGAAAATACAACAATGGGAGGATCAAGAAAAAAATAGAGGCTCGATAGTTAGGTCATTTATTTTAATAATTATTTGTTAATTTATACTCAAAAGACCATTTGAACGAGTTTAAGTTTTTTCCATGATCAAGGTTCGATTCGGCTATTTTGATTGGTAGCTAACTATAATCTCGATACTTAATATTTTGTGTAGGTTGTTAGAAACAATTTAGAGAGTAACCCAATTTTATTCAAACTCGGATTAATTAAAAGAAGAGAACATTTTTTTTCTCAACAGAATGAAATTTCATTCAACTTGAAGGAATACTTTTTGACCAACCAGGTTTAGTTTGTTTGTAACTTAAAACTAGAACGGCACTATTAGGGTCTATACCAATGCTAAAAAACTATAGCAACATACCTTTACGAGCGCGTAACGTCTGTGAAAGAGACTAAGTTCCATGAAGCCACAAACCCTATCTACTCAATCTCATAAATTAATTGTTTATTTTGTTGTCTTACACTATTATTTGGTTCAATGATATATTTCTTCAATTATTCTTTACTAACTTCTTTGAACGTGTTTTCGAGAGTGCAAAGACCCTTTTATTTATCACACATTTTATACACAACTTAATTATGTTTTTCTCCCTTTATTTGCAACTATATGTGCAATTTTAGTTTTAGGATGCGGAAATGGATCCTCTCCGAATCCATTATGTGGGGATCTAAGGATTCTTACATCTTAGCCGTTCATCGTATATCGTACGATCAAAAATTGTTTAACTTTTATTATTTAAAATTAAACATAAATAGTACCTAACGAAAGCTGACCGCACGATATTCGATAAATATCTAAGATGTCTTGAGGATCCCCACATAAGGATCCGAATATGATCCATTTCCGTAGATGCGGTATGAGTCATCTCTGCCACTAGCGGCCGACCTTGACTTAAAGAAAGGCCTTTCGGGTCAATGCATGGGAACGACCCACTTTAAATTGTTTGTTTGTTTGTTTTTATTTTTTTATTTTTTTTATTTTTTATTTTATAGGGAAACTGCCCATTTTAAATTGTTTATGAATTTTCCTGCAAGTAGATAGGATAGGAAGGACCCTACACAAAAAAGTACTAATTCTTTTTGCTTTCATGTCTGCCACTAGCGGTCGGCCATGACTTAAAGAAAGGTCGTTTGGGTCAAGCGTGGGAACAACCCATATCATAGTTGTTTGTAAATTTACCTGGAAGTCGATAGGAATGTACCAATTAAACATCCCCTTTTAGCAAAGACCAATTTTCTGGTTTGAGTATCGATCCACAGCAATGGCTCTCGTGAGAACATGTCAATTGACCTCATCTGATTCCAGCACTTTTCAGGGTTATCGCTATGACGTGTTCTTGAGCTTCAGAGGTGAAGACACTCGCAAGAATTTTACCGACCACCTCTACACAGCCTTGAACAACGCAGGATTTCTCACGTTCCGAGACGACGATGAACTCGAGAGAGGAGAAGATATAAAGCCAGGACTGCAGAAAGCGATCCAACTGTCACGAACATCGGTTGTCGTGTTTTCAAAAAATTACGCGTCGTCCAGATGGTGCCTTGACGAGCTTGTGGTGATCGTTGAACGCAAGAGGACTACCTCGGACTACGTAGTTCTACCAGTCTTCTACGACGTCGATCCGTCCCACGTGAGAAAGCAGACGGGAAGTATTGGAAAAGCATTTGCTAGACACGAGAAAAGTCAGTCGCCGGAAAAGGTGAAGGGATGGAAGGAGGCACTTGCTGAGGTTGCAGATCTAGCGGGCATGGTCTTACAAAATCAAGCTGATGGGTAACCTTCATTTTCTCCGTTTCTCCTCTCTTTCTTGAGTCAATTTGATAGATGATCAGTAGGACCTTGATTTATCTAAATTCCCCAATGAATTCTTTCATCCAATACTTCCCTGAGACATGACGTGACGTCCCAACATTTACAATCTTCTGCTAAAATTCACATTCATTCTAATTTAACTCATGATACTTACAAACGAACTTGATTAGAACTCCAGAATTAGAGTCCGCCCCTGAAATTTATAAAATCGAACGGAAACAAAACAAAAATAGAGGTGAGCTCTTAAAGCTCAGTAAGTAGGGGTAAGCATGCATTGAAAACAAAAGATAACTGTATAACTCAGTTAAATTTCTCTTTTGCATAAAATCAAATATAAGAACTATAGAACTTTGAATCATAGTATTAGCGAAAATAAAAGAAAGTTTTTAGGGATATTTTGGATGCGGTCCCTAATATTTAACATTATTTGATTAAAACCTTAATAGTATTCAAAGTTTGATCAAAGTCTCTTGACTTTGTACATCTCATTATATTACAATTAATATTTATATTTTTCTAGTTTTGACATTAATTGTTTGATATTTTATGAGATTTATAATCTTATAAATTTAAAAACCCTCATTATAATACTAATAGAAACGGTTACAATAAAAAAAATTCAAACATTTTGATTGAATAAATGGATAAAAACTATGTAAAAATAAGAAATAATAAATGGCAAAAGAATGTATCCATAGTGTTAAAAAAATTGGTACATTTGACAAAAAAATTGGTACATTTCACATATAACAAAGTGATACATTAATAAAGAAGAATGGGTACATTATAAATAAATTAGGATTCAGATAAAAGATTAAAAAATTATGAGTACAAATGAATTTTTTAAAAGATATAGGCGCTAAAAGAAATTAATACATAGATACAAAATAAAACTAAAAAGAAAATACTACAAATTTAAAAAAAAATGTTGCGAATTAAAAGTGGGTGCAAACTAAAAATATAAATATATGATACAAAGTTTAGGCATAAAACATAAATATACCATATGTAATTTTTCTATCATTGATTAAATATACAATGTCATGTGACGGTATACACATGGGTACAAACACAAAAAAAACTTTAAAAATATGGGCACAAAAAGAAACTAATATATGGGTACAAATTAAAAATGAAAAGAAAATTGGAATAAATTAAAAAATATTTGCAAATTAAAAATAGGTACAAACTAAAAACAAAAATATATGATAAAAAATTTAGTCATAAATATAAATATACTAATTGTAACATTTTTAACACTAAAGGAATATATTTAAAAATAAAAATATTTTATTATTCAAATAATTAATGACGTTATTAATACCCAAAGACCTTGATAAAAAATTGAAAATGAAACCTAATTTCTCCAAGTTTTTAACACACAAAAAGGAGCTGAGCTCAATCATACATTCATTTATCCAACGAAACACATATTCCCTACTCACGAACTAGTAGGGATAGAGAGCCGGCCCCCTAACAAAATCACAAATCACATTAGGTTCACATCGACTTGCGAACCACACAACAAAAACCATGAGGGACCTAAGACAGAAAAAGTTAATGAAGATTTTCAGTTTTTGTCAACCTAGAATCGTTATAAAAAAAAATAAAATCGAATCATTATTAAAACTTGAATTCAAATCAAAACATTGATTCAGAGCATTAACAATCCGAAATAATCACAAAGCGAACAATTTCTCACATAACGAACATATAGACAGCACAAGGCATTGCTTGAGAGAAATTTTTAGCGTTATTATCACAAATGATCTTTGAAATTGATCAAATCTATCAAGTTGATCCTGAAATAGAAAATCAATCAATGTTATCCTTAAAATGGGTATCGCAAATCAATCTAGTCATTTCGTTATAATTTTTTTTTAAATTCTGTTACGTGATGATATAACACATAATTGGGTTGCACAAATTTAATTAAATATTGTCACGTGAAATAAAAATATTTAAATAATTAAAAACAATTTTATTTTTTGTATAATTAAAAACTTAAAAAAGGGAAGAAAAAAGAAAGAAGACGTGTTCATTTTCTTCTCCTCCCTTCTTCTCCTTCCAGCCGAAGACAACCACTCCCAAATCCTTTCTCATTGAATTAATTCTCAATTAATGGGGAAATGAAAGGAGAGAAGTAACAGGAGGTGAAGGGACCGAAGGAGGTGGTGATTGCACCGTGGGTGCAAGGGGTGAGTTATCAGCTGGTGGAGGAGCAGATTTGGAACCAGATGGAGGAGATTTTTCTGGTGCTTCTCCTTCTAGTGTTAGTGGAGAATCGAACTAAGGGGACGGGACATCAGCTGGAGGAGGTGAGGACTCTGGCGGTGAGGCTTCTGCTGGAGGTGTTGGGGAAGATTTGGGAGGGGGAAACCTTCTGATGGATGTGGTGGGGAAGCATCTGGTGGGGGTCTGACGTAGCCGGAGAAGAGGCAGCTGGTGGAGAAGGTGGTGGCGATGCTGGAGGAGGTGATGACGAGAGTGGAGAAGTAGTAGATGATGGGGGTGGAGAAGCAGTAGCTTATTTTTTGGCTTATTATATCAATTCGATCATCAAACTTTTCAAAGTTGTTGATGTATTGGCAATTAAAATCGTGAGGAGAGGGATTTGGGTGTAGTGCAGGTGTGATTGTGTTCAGGTGGGAGGAGAAGATGTGTTCTTTTTTTTCTTTCCCTATTTTTTTTAAGCTTTTAATTATACAAAAAATAAAAAATTGTTTTTTAATTATTTAAATATTTTTAATTCACTTGATATATTTAATTAAACTTGTAGGACCCAATTATGTGCCATGTCATCACATAACAAATTTTTTTATGAAATTATACGAAGAACTAGATTGTCTTGCGACGTACTATTTTCAGGGACTATATTGATTGATTTTTAATTTTAAAGACCATATTAATAGGATAAGTCAATTTCAAAAACTATTTGTGAGTCGAAAACTTAGCTTCGAAGTTGGACATAAATTCAGATAAAAACTTATAATCAATTGAGAAAAACTCTAAAATTAAAGCAGCATCTCTCTTCTTTTCTTTTCCATTTTTTTTTTTTTTTTTAACCTTTGCTCTTTCAAAACCCAAACCTTAAGCTTCCACCACCTTCTAAAACTTCACTGCTGCTCTAAAATTAAAGCAGCATCTCCCTCTCCCTCTCCCTCTCCCTCTCCCCAGACCGTTGTTTTCTCTATTTCCTTCTATTATTATTATTATTTTTTTTACTTTTTATCACTACCACAATCTACCTTAAAACCACCTCTCCCCTTCTTACCCAAAATGTTGGCAGCTGTCCCTTAAGTGAAATCTTAAGTGGGCAGCAGTACTCCACTAAAAACTTAATAACTTATTAGTTGTAATAACCACAAGTGCTAAAAACATAACAAAACATCAACCACTTTCTAATTGAAAAAATAACTTGTCACATTAAGATGGTTTACTACACATGACATGTTAGATTTATTTTTCATTTTGTTTGCAAATTCTTAGGTATGAGTCAAAGTTTATCGAAAAAATTGTTAAAGTGATTGGAGACAAGTTAAGTCGCACACCATTGATTGTTGAACCAAAACTGATTGGAATCGAATCTCAAGTCGAAGACATCAATTTGTGGTTACAAGATGGATCAACTGATGTCGGTATACTTCTTGTGTATGGCATGTCTGGAATAGGGAAGACGACCATTGCAAAACATGTTTACAATTCAAACTTTAAAAGCTTTGAAAGAAGTAGTTTCATTGAAAATATCAAAGAAAGAGCAGATCAACAAAATGGCTTAGTTCAAATACAAATGCAACTTCTTTCTGATATTTTGAACAATAGAGAAGTGAAAATACAAAGTGTTAGTGAGGGAATAATTATGATTGAAAGAGCCATAAGCTCTAGAAAAGTTTTGCTTGTTCTTGACGATGTGGACCAAATGGACCAATTAGATGCAGTACTAAAGATGAAAGATCGGTTTTATCCAGGAAGTAAGATACTTATAACAACTAGGCGTGAAAGGTTGCTAAAGACACATCAAGTTACAAAGGTGCACAAACTTAAAACTTTGGATTACAATGGGTCATTAGAGCTTTTCAGTTGGCATGCGTTTGGCCAGGACCATCCCCTTAAAGATTACATGGAATATTCAGAAAAGGTTGTACACCACTGCGACGGACTTCCACTAGCTCTTAAAGTTTTGGGTTCTTCTTTATCAGGGGAAAGTATAGGTGTATGGGAAAGTGCATTGGAGAAGCTAAAAGTTATTCCTAATGGTGAAATCATGAATAAACTAAGAATAAGCTATGACAGTTTACAGGATGACCATGACCAGAAATTATTCCTCCACATTGCTTGTTTCCTAATAGGAAGGGACAAAAAATACATTGTTAGAATACTCGATGGATGTGATTTCTATACAGTTGTTGGCATTCAAAATCTCATTGATAGATGTTTGGTGACAATTGATGTATACGACAACGTGCGAATGCATGACATGATTAGTGACATGGGGAGAGAAATTGTTCGTCGAGAATCAGAAGCGCCTGAGAAACGTAGTAGGTTATGGCACCATAAGGATTCTTTCAAAATATTGAGAGAAAAGAATGTAAGAACAATGCCTTTTACGTCTATTTTTCTATTTCTTCTTGTGAAAATTATCCATATTAATGTTTCCCTTTTTTTCCTCTAGGGTACACAAACAATTCAAGGTCTTGTCCTGGATATGCATATGCTTCATGCAAACAGTCCAATAAACACAAATGAGACAATCTTGGAAACCAATGCATTTGAAAGGATGCACAAATTACAACTACTTCATCTTAGTCATGTGAGACTGGAGGGATGTTATGCAAAATTTCCTTTAGGATTAAGATGGTTGTGTTGGCAGGGATTTCCTTTGGATTTTATACCTATTGATTTTCCTTTGGAGAGCGTAATTGTTCTTGAAATGCAATGCAGTAGCTTGAGACAAGTATGCAAAGGAACAAAAGTATGTTACTCTACACAGTTTTCTTTAATTCGTTGATTAATTGCATATGTTAGAATTAACTCCTACTTATTTTTTTTTTTTCTGTTTATTTTTATTTGTTTCCACAGTTTCTTCCATCGCTGAAGATCCTTGATGTCAGCCATTCCCATGGCCTTAGTGAAATCATGGATTTCTTACTTTGCCCCAATCTAGAGGAATTGATTCTTGTAGATTGTACAAGCCTAATTGATGTTCATGAATCCATTGGAACCTTGGAGAGACTCGTGTACTTGAATATGAAGGGTTGCAAGAATCTTAGGATGCTTCCGAAGAACATGTGCATGCTTAAATCACTTGAGACATTCATTTTATCTGATTGCTCAAATCTTGATGAGTTTCCAATGGAGATGATGAAGAAGATGGAGTCTCTGAAAGTTCTTGAAATAGATAAAATTCCATTAAGTGAATTATGGCCAGAAAGATGTTCAACTATCTTCAGTTCTTTTCCATGCTCTTTAGTAAAGTTGAATCTCAGTTGGTGCAATCTTTCTGATGATGTCTTTCCTAGGGATTTAAGTTATCTATCCTCATTACAAGCAATAAATTTAAATGGGAATCCAATTTGCAGTCTGCCAGATTTCATCAAAGGTTTGTGGAGGCTCGTTGATCTCTCTTTTGACCATTGTACGAGGCTCGAATCGCTTGTGGGGTTGCCTAAAGTAGACCAACTGATAGATATAGCCGGATGCACATCATTACAAAAAATAACATTTCAATCCTTTGGGTTCCCAAGTTCGACCACCCTTATGAGGGACAACAAAAATCTAGTTGAGTGGCAGTACGATTACAAGTTAGAGCCTATTGACAGAGTTGATGTGGAAATGATCAAACTTTTGGGCTTGCGCAACTTGGGATCCTTGCCAGCCATTAGAATGAACCAACCACCTGGATGCTTGGGTCCAAAAGAGGGTACATGGAGTCCCGTCCAGGTACGTCTTCTCTCTCTCTCTCTCTCTCTCTCTCTCTCTCTCTCTCTCCCTCCCTCCTCTAATAAGTCATAAATAAATCATGGGAAAGAAATGACTAAGTAGTGTTGTGATGATCATGGCAAATACATAGGGACTGTATCAACATGGCATATTCAGCACATTTTTTGTCGGGAAAGAAGTTCCAGGCCGGTTCAGCTATAAAAGTACCAAGTCCTCCATATTCTTTACTGTCCCTTTACTTGCTAGTCACAGAATCCGAGGCTTGAATATCTTTGCTACCTATGTAAACAAGGACTATTCTAAAAATGATGATAGCGATTATAGTCCTCCAATAATGACAAAAGTGAGTAACAAGAGTAAGGGTCTGAAGTGGCTGTATGCCCCAACGTTCTATGGAATTCCAGAAGAGGGAGAAGATATGATATGGTTGAGCCATTGGAAGATGGAAAATGAAACAATATTACAATGTGGAGATAACGTGCTTGTTTCAGTAATGACCGGACCTCTTGAGTTGTTTCGTATAAAGGAGTTAGGTATCGAGCTTGTGCAAGAGCACCAAGACAAGTTGAGTACGCAACACAACCTCACTACAGATCCTCATTATCCATTTGTCATCAGTGGAGATTCGTCGATGTGGGAGCATATACCAGGAATATACTTCCTTGGTCTCCATAAAGGCTATATTGACCGCATTGATTTGTTTAGGCGGAGATGGTTTAGTCGCTTCATCATGGACTCTGATGAAGAAGACAAAGGTATGTTGTGTTGTTGTGTTCAATGAATTATACTCCATCCAAACACTTCCAGGTCTGCCCGTATTCATTTAAAAGATGTTTCTAATAAATTTTATGTTATTTGTATATTTTTTCAAACAAAGAAGGGGGGCAAGATGATGAACTCGATAACACAATTGCAAACACAAGGGCTGCCAACAATAACTGCGGCCTTAGAGGCTGGAAGGTGCTCGTCACAGCTGTCGGCGTCTTTTTCACGCTTACTCTAGTAGTTCGGCCCTTCATCTCCCAGAAAAAGAAGCGACAATAGTCCACAAGCCCCTCCATGAGTCTGTAAGTTTACTTTATACATATATTTGCATCTCCTCCTTGTTTTCAAGATATTTTCTGCCTTTTAAACTTTGGGTAAAAGCCCCTTGCAATTAGATGTCGAAGTTCAAATGTGTTCAACATCATCAAATATTTACTCAAAAAAAAAAACATCATGAAATATTTCATGAATATAGCATAAAGTACATCCAACATTAGCGATACTATTTCGGCACCGTGGAAAGCAAAAACATCCTATTTTCTTTTAAAAGAATCTTACGACTATTTTGGCACCGTCGAAGTTACAGATTTTAATTGTCATTACAACAAAATCATACTTCTTCAAGACTCGACTCCCATTGAAAAATTGTGTAAATCTAAACTACATATTAATGAAATTCTCTTTGTCAATCAAAAATGTAAAAAGACATTTTTGTCTTATTTCACAAAAAATTAAGAACTTTAACGTAATTTCAACAAACAAAATTTTGCAGTTTTTTGTTTAAGCCTTACTTACAAGTTTATCATCTCTAATTTTATTTTATTTTTTATTTTTTTTAAAAAGAAAAGAAAGAAACTCTCCCTCTGTCCGCACTCCCACGTTCTCCCTCTCTTCCTCCCTCCAATTTTCAAAACAAAAGTAAAAAATTTACACATTTTGTGTGTGGGCATATACTAGTTACATAATTATAAGTACAACAGGTATTAGATTGAATAATTTTGAAATAAATTAACAGCCAATTTTCATAACCCGAGATCTAAGACTACAGTTGGCTCAGCCTTGCATCGCTACTACGCTACAGAAGCAGGTTTCTGCTTCTTCAACCCTAACAAATTATTGAGGTTAGGAAGCACAGGAGGAACAATCATAGTCTCTGGAGCCATCAAATTTACCATCTTCTCATGAACGTTGTATCTGCAAAAGCATAATGCAATAAGCCTTTAGCAATCTGACCTAGTCAGCTCAACAGATGCTCCAAGATATTCCATAACAAAATTACAGCAGTTTCACATAAGAAACCGAAGAATCTTTTAGTACCTTATCTTGCGACTCTAAGAGACTCTTCTATCAACAATCTTCCTCTTCTTGCAAGCAACTTTTTGAAAGAGTAAAAGGCTCTCTGCGGATAATCAAATAGTGTAAAATCAGAATCAGTAAATGATAGAAGTTCAGGATCTATTAGGTTCTAAGCCCACAAGCTGAGACAATAGTGTCATTGACTCAATAGTTGCAGATACAAATTGTTCGAATACCCTGCTTCGTCTAAATTTCGTTAAGTGGTACAAAATCGTATTATGTTCAGATTTCATTGAGTGGTTTGGATACCTTGTTTTGCCTTGATTTTGTTGAGTGGTACAGAATACAGAATCGTATTCTGTTTGGGTTTCATTGAGTGGTCTAGATACCCTGTTTGGCCTCGATTATTTAAATAGTTGATTACATTACCGGTTGATGTTACTTTTTTTTCCCTGGAGAATCTACATGTTAATGTTATGGTGCCATCTTTAGTTGTGAATCCAAACAGTATCGTCTTTGAAACAATTTTTTTTTCAATGTTTTCCTAAACAATATTTCAAATTTCAATGTTTACCCAAACACATTAGTTGTGAGCGAGATCGAATCTCAGCCATGTGGTAAACTTGTGTGAAACAAGTGATGCCATAGATCCGTCCATTTAGGCCATTTAGGTCATGTGGTCTACTTTCCATTTAGGTATTCCTTGTGGTAATTTTTTTTTTCAAATCTAATTTAGGATTTACACAATCACACTTAAACTATGAATGTTTACAACACTATTTAGATATTTTAGGTATTTTTTTCATTCCCAAGGAATACAAGATACAATAGGAAATGATAACTATAATCAAATCTAATCTAGGATTTACACAATCACACTTAAACTATGAACATTTACAACACTATTTAGATATTTTAGACATTTTAGGTATTTTTCACATACCTACCATTAAATGTAAGTATTGCTATATTTTTTCTAATTCCAATTATAGTATTTCAGTCCAATGTTTATTGATGATGTTTTTAATTTATTATTCAATATTACTTCTTATTCTGATCATATTTTTTTTTATGTAACATTTGAATTGAAATAGTTGATGGTTCTACATCTCAAGCAGGAACATCAATTCCAAGTGCTTCGAAGAATTAATTTATGAAAGATTTCACATGCATTGGTTGCTGCTACTTCAGTGATGTTGCATTATCAAAACAATAAGTTATTTATTTTGAGATTATAATAAGAGGGTCTTATAACCAAAACCATACTTTTGAGTTTTGAGTTTTTTGTTTATGCATTAGTTGCTACAATTGAATCTAGACAATTATATGAGTTAGACTTTTCAGTATGTGAACTTATAACTATTTGGATTATGTTTGCCGACATTGTTGTTGGATTATTAAGTTTTGATTTAATTTCCATTTTAATTTGTGAAGTCATGATATGTTGGCTTATCGTGAATTGAAAAATTGCAGCAAAAACTTCTTTTTCTCTTTTCTGGTTTGTTGTTTACGGGTCTGCGCATGGTCTTGAGCTGTTGTTTTTGTAGCTTATTTGCAAACCACCGGTTGTGCCATTTATCGAATTTTGGCAGTCGCAAGAAGACGGTTGGCTAGCGGTAACTGATTTTTGATAATTATGTATATGTGGCTGGTAGGTGGTACAAAGAATTTGGCACAGTTTGCCAACCAAACCCAGCCCTACAACAAAGTACTTGTACTAACTTGGATTAGTTGATATATTACAACTGATTCATTTTTTGAATTGACAGAAAACTAAATTTATAAGAAGATAAGGAGCACCTTTAACTTATTTATTCCTCCAAATTGCTTCTTTTTTTTCCTTTTTTTTTTTGGGTTCATTTACATGATTCTCTCCAATGACGACATACTAGTTAACAGCCTAAGTTTCTTTCTCCGCCCGTCTTGGTGTATCATTGCGAATGTTCTTAGTGGTTCTTCCTATCAGATGAGCAGAGATGAAGATCACAGATCAAAATTGTAAAGAATCTAGAGAGAGAAAGGGATACAGATTGAAGAACAAGAGAGAGACAGAGAGAGAGAAATATTTCTGTGTATTTTTCATTAATAACCAATGTAACAATACAAGACTAGTTTGTTGTATTTCTGATCCAGTCGGAGAAGGCGTCCAGGGTCCTCGCGTCAGAGCGGTAGTGTTTCTGCGTAAATTCTAGGAAAGTTGGCCAGGTGAAGTCAGGGCACATCCCGGGGCTATCGGAATCGACCAAGCCTCTCGGTGGGGTCACCACTCTGTCCTCTTTGGGACAGAGGAAGAAAGTGAGAGATTTCCTCACAGTTTTGTTGTTTACAACTGCTCTGTGGAAGCAGCTTTTGTAAATCCCATTCGATAGAGCCTGAAACGTCACATCAGAGAAAGCATAAATTCAAATTCGTAAAGTGTTTCATAGTTTGTGTCGAAACACTTTTGAAAGTCCCTGTTTTTATCCAACATGTTGTAAGTCTTGCAGATATTTTGTAGGGGTTGAAAGAAAAAAGAAAAGGATTTTGAGTAAACAAAGTGAGCCTAATTGATGAATAAGCTAGCTTACCATAAATGTATCGCCAATGTTGACGACAAAAGCGTCAAGCTTGGGAGTAACGGAGTGCCATTTATCATATACGAACACTTGAAGGCCACCTACTTGATCCTGATGAAGGATTGTCAAGGAACTGGGGATCACAGTGAGGCCCAGTTCCTAGTGTTAAGTCTGGTTTTTGGCACATTGGGTACTAGTTCAACCTCATCATCGAATCATTTCCTTCGAATAAGTCTTTGAAATAATTTTGTCCAATGCCTAGGCTCATTCCAAGTAGCTCATTACTTCATTGGAGAGGTTGTTCATGGCATCACAGTATTCCTGGTACACCTTCCTGAGCTAGACAACAAAAATGCTGCATAAGTGAAGGCATATATGTAATGTACGAGATCATGATGATTATTTTGTTGGTTTGGTGAAAAAGATATCATGAAACTAATCTGAGTTTTTCAAAAAAAAGTTTTGGTTTATAGCAGAAGCACAACATATTATACTCTTGATGGTGTGTTCTTACCTGAATTCTCTGAAGTCTTCGCCCATCACATTGAGAAAATAATCATTGACCAAGGACTGGTTATCGGCGCTATATCTGAAAGAAAGTGTTTCTATCCATGGAAGTTTGGAGGAGAACCTGCCAACGAAGCTACTGGAATATCCACAGTGCTCACCAGCCTTTCTCTGAGCCCTTTGCTTCTGCGAGAGTTGCATACCAAAGGAGTCCATTAAGTCGTGAGCTTTTGCTACAAGGTGTGAATCAACTCCGTGATTAACAATGAGGAAAATCCATGCTTCTTGCATGCCTCATCCACTAAACGAGTTGTGTTTGAGACCTCCCAGGCGTCCCCTAAGAGAAAGCCCTTCAGGTCGACGAGAGGAGCTGGAAGCTCTGGTGATTCGGAGCAGGGCGTCTCGTGGTTGGGCCATACGAACTTGGAGGGTATGCTGGATTGAAACTGAGTAACTGAAGCATCAAAAACCAAAGGGTCTACTTCGTTTTGTTTGTTTGTTCCATTCATTGGTGGGGGAAGTTCAGGAGGAGGCATTGGCATGCTTAGCATATAAATGTATGTAGCTTATAAGATTGTGGAACTTGGAAGAGCACTGTTTGGTGGCTTGGTACATGTAGTAGGTAGAGCAAGAGAGAGGTGATTGTTGGTTTAGGAAGAGTTAGCAAGGAGGACAGAGTTTAAAAAGAAGCAGAGAGGGAGTGGAGAGAAACTGACAAGACTTCATTGGGGAGGTCGGTAAACAAATGTTAGAATCTTGTAGTTTTACTGATCTCTTTCACCCTGTGCGTGTTTTGTGTTGGTCTCCTAACGCTTAGCTAACTGTATAACACTTATGAATACAAACCCCCCCTCCCAACTGTTACACATTGCGGCCGTATCCAGAATTGGATTCGGATGGATAACTTCCTAATTTGAAAGTATATTGAAAGTGGCCTCGTTTGGTATCTTGGATTGGATTGAAATGGAATAGATTTCGACAAAAAGAAAATGGTATAGATAACTCCATGATCAAAGTATACAGGAGGTGAAAGTGAATTGGTTTTCATTTGAAGGGAATCAGATATATATGAAGGAAACTCTTACCCTAATCAGACCATTTAAGGGAGGATTGGAATGGATTGGCTTCCTTCATGAGTTATTCATCTTCTATCTTCTAGTTGGACATAATTTTTCCAATTCTCCCTTCAGCAGTTCAACATACCCTGAAATTTAGGAGATCTATTTCAATCAAATTCACAAAAGAGGTCACATGGTGCATATAGGTGGTCTTGATCATCTTAATTTCCACGTCTCAAAAAAATGAGAAATTATTATTACCAGTCTACTCATGTTATAATGTATATTATTATTTATTAATACTACTACCTGAAATATAAATTTGTCGTTAACCCCAAGTCTCTCAAGGGCAAGAAACATTTGCTTGACCAAGTTTTGTAATTGCGGCGTTGAATGACAGTGCAAGCATGAGGAGAGATGTGTCACTTGCGTTGCTAGACCCCTAGTGCGTTAACTTACTAGACCTGGAAGCAGATTGAATGCGGGATTAAATCTATATAATCTTCAAACCCATCTAGAAAAATTATAAGACACATTAAACAATAGAGGATAACATACACATTAGTTGCAGCAGTAAAGCAGAGGCCGCCTTCAAATAATTAACAAAGGAAGTTACCACCATGGAACTTGCTTAGAGATAAACCACTCATAAGCTTCAGGTTGCTTGGCTGATAGTTGATCCCGGATTAAGCTCTCAAGGGAAGAAGATTGTCTTAATAAACTGCAATGATCCATTAGTTAAACATATTGAAAATCAAACATATTGAAAATCTTAAACCAAATAAGAGGAAATCTTTAGATTTACAACGAAATTGGATAGAAAGCACACATCAGTTGCATTTGAAACCTTTGAGTGAATAAAAACGCACACTTGAAATTTCAAAGTCCTCAGCATAGTATTCCAAATCCCAAAAAACAAAGCAGATCCCACATTTTCAATTTCATGCTAACAAAGTAATCTATTTAGTTTACAGTTCAAAAATAAAATAAGGTGGTTGAAGCTGATATTGAAAACTTTATGGTCGCCTTACTACAACTGACTGTAAAAGGGATCAAATTATGCCATTTTTATGGAAGTGAGGAACGGACCGGTCCTTAATTCATACACAGGACTACTCATACTTAAAAGCCAAGTTTAAAATACATCCTTTTTAGCAGCACTGGCAACATAGGAGATCACAGCTTCAATGGACTAGCTACACAACTGATCAACTTCCACACATGAACTCTTGAGTTTTGAAATATAAGTGGTGTATTACCTCTTTTGGAAAAATGTTTGTCTCTCTCTCTACCATCCCCTTAGGATGCAATCTCACTTGAAGCTGGCAATAAGGAGTGTCGTAGAAGGCAGCCTCGGCAGCCTGGTTGCTTAAGCACCAATAAACTAGGAGTAGAACTGAATCTTTTTATCAATTCCAACTCCACGATGTAGACACCAAGGAAGATGGTGTGTCTCACTGTATACACTCCACTCCAGGCACTGCATAAAGAGAGTTACCAAGAAGCTCAGCCTTTTAAACTAAATAACTGATACCGGGTATCTTTTTAATCCCTCGCTCTTCCATTTTGGTTCTCACAGCAGAAACATCAAACCAGCGGCCTGTTGCTGCATAGATATCGGACAAGAGCACGTAATTACCAGGATTTTGGGGTTCAAGCTCAAAAAGTCGATGAGCAACTAACTCTCCTAGCTCAGCATTGCAGTTTAGCTTACAGGCTGCTAGTAGTGCACCCCAAGCGCCAGCATGAGGCTCCACAGGTATTGATTGTAGAAGATCATAAGCTGCTTTTAACCGTCCTGACCGGCTAAGAAGACTAACTATACATGCATAATGATCAGGAGAGGGATTTAAATGGTACATATGTCTCATTGATTCAAAGAAGTGCCAACCCTCCTCAACAAGCCCTGAGCGACTACAAACTGTCAGGATGACAGTAAAAGCAACCTCATCCGGAGCCAAACCTTCATTTAGCATGTTATTGAAGAGGGAAACAGCCTGATCCCCTTGACCATTAATAGACAGCCCTTGTATCATAGAACAATACGAAATCAAATCCCGCTTAGGCATCTCTTCAAACAAACGTCTTGCTCTTTCCATATTCCCACACATTGCATTCATGTTAATCAGAGCTGCGAGAACGTGAGCCTGACAAACATCAATGGAGCTCTCGCTCAGGTAAGAATCAACCCATTTAGCCACCTGCAAGCAACCCACTTGGGCACAAGCTGACATCAAGCTCACCATTATAAACTCATCAGGCTTAACATTCTTCGTACTCATTTCTTGAAATATCTTTACAGCCTCGTTAGGTTGACCATTTTGAGCATACCCTGATATCAATGCCGACCACGCAACGATATCTTTATCCGAGCATTGCTCAAACAAAAATCTCGCAGACGCCATATCTCCACACTTGGCATATCCATCGATCATAGTAGTATAAGAAACCACATTCTTCTCAGGCATTTGATCAAAGATCCTCCTAGCATTGACCAAATCCCCCATCTTTGCAAACCCACTAATAATTGCATTCCACGACACCGCATTTCTCTGGGGCATCTGATCAAACAGCTTGTTGGCCTCCACCAAATCCCCAACACTAGCATACCCAACAACCATAGTCGTCCAAGAAACCACACTTCTCTCAGACATTCCATCAAACGCCTTGCGAGCGCAAACAATCTCCCTGCATTTCCCGTACAAATCAATCAAACTGGTGCCTACAAACACATCCCCGTCAACCCCACACCTCACAGCCGACCCATGTATCGCCCTTCCTTCCCAGAGCCTCCCCTTACTCGCACACGCCTTAAAGAAAGACGGGTACGTATACCTATCCGGAAGGCCCTCCTCCCTCTTCATCCGAACAAACAGAGAAACAATGCCCCAAAAACCAGACCTTTCGCAGTACCCCTTGATCAGACAGTTCCAGAGAAAGGTGTTGGGGCTGAGGACGCGGTCAAATACAGTGGTGGAGTAAGAGAGGGAAGCGAGAGCGTTGGAGAGGCAGATGAACTGGGTTATGAGGAAGCAATCTTGCTCCAAACCTTTACGGACAATGTGGGCGTGGATTTGTTCGAGATGGAATTGGGTTTTGCAGCCTTTGAGTAAGGATGCGATTGAAGGCAGCAGAGAAGTGGGACGGCGGCTGTTGGGCGGAGCTAGCGATGAGTAGAGGCGGATTGTAGGCATGGGTCTCTCTCCGTTGCAAGCCCAATTACACCGTTAACTTTCCACGACTGGAATCTGCTACAAGGAACACATTCTCAGCTTTTCTAAAGACGTTATGGTATTCAATGGCCATGTAACAGCTGAGAGAGAAAAATTGGAGGGAAAACTTGCTTGGTTGCCGAGAAAAACACCAGGAACAAGAAGATGACGAAAGCAATCACCACATGCTAACAATCTAAGATTATGTTTGGAAGTTTACTTCAATTCAATTTTTTAAAGGAAAATACTTGGGTCCTCACCGGGGAGGACCAGTGTACTGATTTTCTAATTTAACCCAATCAAATCAAGTTATTTATCATTAAAATGACCTACCAATATCTGAAATAGAATAAAAAAATATTTGAAATAGAAAAAAAAAGGACAATCAATGGTAAAATCAGTACATTGGATCCTCCCCGATGAGGACCCAAGTATTGTCCTTTTTAAACTCAACAATAACTTTTAAGTTTTAGGCCTTAAAAACTTATTTAATATGATTATTTTCAAAAACTGAATTCAAGACTAACTCAAAAATATAATTTATTCTCTAAAAATTTATTTAAACTTAAACGTACTTATTTCCTTTCTCTTTCTCCTTCCCTCACTCCAAATCGCTCTCTCTCATTTTTTTTTTCTTTCTCCTCTTTTTTGTTTTGTTTTGTTTTTTTTTTCGTCTCTTATCCAATCCGCTCTTTTCGTTCCCTTAATTCTTTCTCCGACTCATCTTCCTCTCTATTTCATCTGATTTGAGTTTAAAGAGAATTGTTTTCAAGAAATGTTCTTAAGAAATATTTTGATAAATGATAACAATTTTCAAATAAGATACCAAACAGGCCATTAGCTTCCCAAGTTATTCCCCATAGACTGGATTCACTAGCCTCTCACTCTAGGCAACGTAAATCCAAATTCTAGCTTTTGACACAATTGATACAACAATGCCATGCATCAGCAACCGGCAAAATGCAAAGGTTTGGAGACCAATGCTCTTATACCACTAAAAGTTGCCACACCTCGATCTTGATATACGTCCTATATCGACTCGTGGCAAAAAATAAGAGTGGTAAAATAATATATAAAGTCAATTGAGATTCAAACATAAAATACATCAGATATCCAACGAAAACAAAATTATAATAAAGGGTAACAAACTGCACACGCTCGCTAGCTACACCCTACACCCCTTGAAAAGTCCATTGACCTCAGACACGATCAACGCTTATAAAGCACACAAGCCCATGTAACTATTGACCCAAAAAAGGATGATATTGGACTTGTTTCCTCAATAATGGGCTATTAACTTACCCGGGTGTCCGTTTTGTACAGTTGAGAATCTCGCTGCTCCAATTCAAGGACGACGAAAAGAAAAGAGGCACATTTGAGTTTGATCGATCGTCGTCCCAAATTCAACTCAACTCCCAGAAGCAGAAGCAGAAGAAGTGAAAAGACATAGAACGCAAATGGAAAGTCAGAATTTTTCATCTTCTTCCCCGCTCAGAATTCTAATTCTTCTACTAGTATTCTTGCTCTTCTCTCCCATCAATACAAATGCCAAGTCTCGTCGCCCAATCTCTGTATTCCAAATTCCTCTTCTTCTTCTTCTTCTTCTTCTTCTTCTGTTAATTTCTTATATGTTTTAATGTTTGTGGGCCTTTATTTTTGAATACTAATTCTGAATTTATGATGGGTGTTTTTGTGTGTGGTATATTTGAAAGGATATTGAGACCAGGCAGAAGAAGAGCCAGTGTTATGCTGACATTGAGAGGTATATCCGCCTCCATCTCTCTCTATTTTTATTTCCCATTTTCTATCTTTACTGTTTCTTGCTTGGAAATTAAAAAAAAATAAAAAATCTGTGACAAGAAAATTAGAAACAGTTTAATTTCTTTCTTGAACTATGGATCAGTGATTTGAGTGGGATTTGATTTAATATTTGAGTTATTAGTATTAAAGAAAGCATTTTTTTCCTCACTATATTTGTTCCAACTTTTAACTTAATGCAACAAGAATTTCTGCTTTTCCTAGTTGTATGAGTGATAAGGTCTACCTGCAAACTGTATTGAGTTATAACTGTTTGAGGAAAATTCTTTCCATGCAAATAGAACTTGTAGCTTTAAAATATGTGATGTTGGACTGGCACGCGGTTTTTTTTTTTTAAAGGTTTAATCTTTGACTGCTCCTTTTTGTTTTTGATGATTGGAATAGCGGATTGTGGGGTTGGCAATGCAAGTCTTCTTTGATAGCAAAAGAAAATTGTGCTTTGCGATGCCTTTCTCCAACTTGCTATGAGCTTATCTACGAGAGCGATCCGGTAAGATGGACTATATTAGATTCTCCGTTATTGGATTCAGACATGTTGCATTTGTTATTTTTACATGGGGTGTGTTCTTATTGTAGCTTGAAGAAGGTGAAAAAGATATGCTTAGGGGGCAAGAGTTCAAGTACTGTATGCATAAGTAAGTTCCATGTCTTTATGGATATGAAATGTTATTGCTATATGATTCGGTTTATGCAGAGTGATGATTGTATTTTTTTAGGATTACATAAGGACCACGGTTACAAACTGTTTGCTGGATTTCTGTTAGGGTTCAGTTGTGGATACAAGAATCTCATAAACCATAAAATAGAATTTACTAACAGTGGAAAAATGTGTTAATGCAAAAGATTACTGAGAACATAATATCACTGAGTTTCTTATTTCCTTCAAAAAGATTTTTATCTATTTTGTTTTTTCCTTCTGCCAACTGGTTCAGGTTAAAACCTTAGTCTTTGTTTCTTGCAATAACTTTAAACAACATTACAAAGGTTGATCGAAGGAAGAGTTTGTTTTTGGTGTGCATTTTGTAGTTGAGTGTTGGGGCAATTTAGGGGCTTAATTGTCGGTTTTGTTTCTTATTTGCTGGTATTAGCGGGTTTATTGGCTAATTTTATATTCATAGATACTTAGCTTGTGTCATAATGGGTTTAAGGTAGTAATAGTCAAGGCAATTTTGGGATCAGTCTAAAACCTCTTGAAGAGCAAAATTGCCGGAATTATAATGAGATATTATATGTCATATCTGTACTGATTAGGAAATAGTTGGCACTCATAAAGATCCCCTACCAAATTGAGGATGATAAGCTGGGTATCACTCACGTGACTTTTTGGATATCAAACCTTGTTCCCCGTTGTAAAGTGTTATTATATTTTCCCAGTTTATAATTCAGTGCTGGCGGTGCTTATCAGGTTATGCCAACTACCACTGTCTGCATTTATTAGCACAGAGATTTTTGATGAATTTGATCAAGGGAGGAGTGCATTAGCGTGATGGTTTTTCAAGTGGATTAGATGGATCCCTTCTAATTTCCATTGCAACTTGATTTTGTGCGATGGCATTTTAAATAAATTTAGTGCAATAGAGAAAGACGTAGAGAGGGCCTTAACAATCAGTATTTGTGATTCTCTTGATAAAGTTAATAGAAATTGTCTATAGGGTAGAGCTAAATCTGGTTGGAAGTTGCCAAAAAAGGACAATGGCTTACGGGCTGATCCTTTCAACAACAAACTTTGGAGCGCTTCTCCTTCATGGAGGAGAATTCTTGATGGGGCGGAGATGTTACACAAAGGCCTTAAGTGGAAAATTAGAAATGGCAGAAATACAAAGTTCTGAACTGTTAACTAAGTATGCTCTGCCTTTAGTTCAAGAAATCGATCCAAAATTAAAAGCTGCAGATTTCATTGAGAAGTTGCGGACTTTAAATTTGATCCCACTTGTAAAAGTTGTAAATGTTACAAAACCGCCTGATCCAAGGAAGAGCATCTGGAATTTTACTATTAATTGGCTCAAAGCCAATGCTGCCATTGTTGATACCTCTAGTAAACCCGACTGTGTCCATGCTTTCTTAGCTTGGGAACCTCCTCTTTTGGAACTTTTAAGCTGAATATGGATGGTGCTAGGCTTGGTTCCGATGGGGTGAATGGAAGTGGAGGATCAATTAGGGGTTGGTGTGTCGTGTGGATTATTGGTATTGTTGCTAAGAAAGGGGTTGGGGAAGTTCTCCATGCTGAGCTTTGGGCATTGTATTATGGTTTGAAGATGGCTAAAAGAAGAAAGTTTTCTCATCCGACTGTGGAGGTGGATTCTTCTTTGTTGGTCAGTCTTTTTCATGGTTTTGCTAGCATTAATCATCCTCTTGATGGTCTTTGTCTTGCAGTGTAGAAATCATTTTAAAGGGAACTGGAATATGATGCTGCAACATGTTCATAGAGGATGCAGTTTTGCTGCCTACGGGTTAGCCAAGTTGGGTCTGACTAGTGAGATGGATTTTCAAGAGCTTGCGAGCCTCTCCTGATTTAGTCCGAACTAATGTTGATGATTGCTCTGGTGTCGCCAGAGCTAAATTAGTTGTTCTTTAGTTTGCTTCTCTCTTTTTCTCCCTTGTGCCCGAAAAATTATGAGCAACACTTTTATTTTTCTCTTAACAGAACAATATCCACAAGTCAAGTTTTGGCTACTTAGTTTGCTTTCATAAAAGTTGCTAGCTTTTCCTCCTACTTTTTCTTTCTTTCATTAATCTTGCAATTTCCCATTGACTTTTAGATGCAGTTTGCCTACATAAATAATCACATCATGGTAATTGACGAATTAATTTGGGTTGTTTTGTAACTCTCGATTCATGTTGCCTTGCAGGTTGTCTTTGGGGGAGAGCCTCGAGGGTATTAAGGGTTCATTTAATTATTAAATAGATGGCAATGTTGCTTGTAGAATAAGTTCATATGAAGCCATGGATTTCTTCTTCACTGGAAAAAGAAGAGAGAAGGTAAAACAGAAGTCGGACTTCATTTTCGAGTCATCTCTTGGTCGTCTCCCCTTGCATCTAGTGCCATCTTCTGCAAGTTGAGCTGCAAACCAGGTTCAGGATGTCCAGAATGTCTGCCATTACGGCTCATGTTCTCTTTCATCGACGTGGAAATTATCTGTAAGATTGCGAGTTTACCAAATGAGACGAGAATGTTTTTCTTTAACTTGCTTGATAGTACTGTAAGTTGAACCAGCATCAATTAGTGTACCATCATCAATCTTTGGGTGCCTGTGTCCGTCCACCTTTGCAGTCGCACCCAAGGTCACATGGTGCAATGTTGCCACATTGTTGCCTATAGCTGCTGTCTCCCCAACCACCACGGCTGTCGCGCGGTCGAAAAGAATGCCGTCACCGATGCTTGCAGCTGGTGAATGTCTACGGAAAACACATCCGCAATTCCCGAGTGGGGTGCAAGTGTTAGTGGTCTACGTGACCGACTCCACAACTTATGAGCCACTCGATGAGACTAACAAATTGAACATAAACTTTTTTTTTTTTATTTTTTATTTTATGAAAAATAGCATTGAACGGCACCCCAAGCCGTGGTATGCACTTGAAGTGTTTATTTTTTTTCCTCATCACAATTGAAGCAGACAAACATTATCTTAAACTCTTTGCCTTCCACTCTAAAGCATTTCATAAAGTCACGTTCTCGCAATGCTGAGGGGTAAGAGCCTTGCAAGGCCTACACCAATTTGCAGAGAAGTAGAGGCACAGCTTCTTCCCATTACATGACGATAAGCGGACCTAATAATCTCATAGTCAAAACATGATTATGTTTTAATTATCAAAATCAAGATGAAAAAAATTAAACTCTAAAATTGAAGGCATATTTTTATATGCTACAAACCTACTTGAACCTCACGTTCCTACATTTTAATGAAATCAAAACATTTTCGACAACCATCAACCGAATTAAATTATGAAAAATAATATTGATTGAAAAAGAGGAAGAAGGGGAAGCTTTTGGAGACTACATACATTTGTTTTACCAGATAGAAGGACCTCAACACCTTCAAATTCAAGAACAATCCCTATATTGATGGTAATATGCACTGCCATCAAAACTACAAGCAAAGTGTGGCCTCCACCCTTCACGAATGAAACAATAAGAAAGCATAACATTCACACAAGTAGCTAGACTTTAATTTTAAATCTCACATAGGTTTCTGCTAGTAATTATGTTTTTAAAAAAGTGCTGATTTTGTTCCTAAATCCTAAAAAAAAAAAAAAAAACTAAAATCAAACAAAAAAAAAAAAACTTGCAAAAATCGATTCATACTTTAGTTTGAGGATTAAAAACTTCTTAATCATCATCCATCATTAAAAAAGAGCTTGTTTTTCTCTATGAAAACGTCTTAGGGTTTTAGCCAGAATGAACGTATTGGACAAAGATTTCATGATGGTAGGTTTTGATTATTAAGTGTGGGTTTATTTATAAATTTTAGTTTTATTGATGATTTCATCTTTTAGTTAATGGTAACTATGCAATAGGGTAAAAAAGACAATTCACAATTCACAATTAAAGTTTAAGTTGAGTGTAGAATGAGGTTATATGGGTTCAAATAAAATTTCCCTAAAAATGAAGGGTATTTATTTTTATTAAAAAAGAGATTACTTGGTGCCTTAGCTACAACAATCTATTCTTTCGTAGGTCGTTAAGACTCATAGAGACATTTCAGCATCCTTCTAGCTACCATTGTGTGATTAACCAATGCCATGAATCGAATCTAGGACGTGCTGTGTGGAATACGAGCCTAAAATTTGTTCTCAACCTTGTCAGTTTGCTATCCTCAACATAGTGTTTTTTGTCTCACTTTCATATCTTAAGTTTGATTTTTATGTCACTTTCATACTTTCGTTAGTCAATCTATTAATTATTCTGTTAATTGATGAAGTGGCCTATCTCCTCTCCCTTGGTCTCCACGACAAGAGATAGTGTGTCCGGAATACGGATACATACGTCATATGTCATAATACAAATGGATGAACACTTGAAAAGAAAAAAAAACGTCCCTACATTTATACAATAATACATGGTGCACCGCTTCTTCCAGGCACATTAAAAAAATACTCTCCTCTACTATCCCTTCTCCCTCCTCCTCTACTTCCTTTCCCAAATCCACTAAACGTATAAAATCAATATAATCTTTCTTAATTAGGAATATAACAAGAGCCAAATTTTCTTAATTAGGAATATATCAAGAGCCAATGTCACATGCGTTTTAGGCTTTTAGCCTCTTTTAAAAACTTCAAACGATTGTACAAATTAAAAGTTCCAACTGTCATTTAGTACTAAGGTCTAATGATATTCCTCTTCACTTGTAAGTGAGAGATCTTAGATTCGATTCTCGTCAAAGGCAAGTTTGAACCACATTATTGCTAGCCCACTGTGAGGCTAAGCCCACCTCTTCCCCTTAGTGTAGATAATATCGATTGTTAAAAAAAAAAAAGGGACACTCCTAGATTAAACAAATTAGGTATCTTAATTATTTATTTATTTGGCCAAGGAGAAAGAGGATTTTCTGTCTCAAGTGGGTATGTAGAAGATGATGGTGGAGGTGTATGGTGGACGGGGTTTTTCTTTTTGGTGGAAGGGTGGCTGGGTGTGGGTGTGAAGAAAGATGATGAAATTTTAGTTATTGGTTTATTTATATCAAAAGGGTATGTTTGGGATAGGAAGTGGCTTTGAAAACTTGGTGAAGAATTCTTTGGTTTAGTGCAGTGGTATTTTCAGAAGGCTGGATGGAATGCACTCATATTAAGGGGGCTGCATGTGTTATCTCTGCATCCTGAGCTGTTAGTAACAAATTAACAACAGCTTAATGACTAGAGGCGATGTGTTGGCTGAGGAGTATGGCGTCTATGCATGCAGTATACTTACTAGATGCTATAAAAAGGTATATTGGCATAGTAGGTTCTCGTATTGTTGATATAAATGCTAACCTGCCTATCTTTTAGTGGAATATGGACCCTTGGAGGATTAAGTAAATAAGTTGTGTCAGTTTCCTTTAACTGAAAGCGCAGATATGAGTAATCAGATAAAGTACAAATCCGAGTTTATGAAGCTAAGAAAATACTTAAACCTGGTTACTTCCTTGTCCTTTTATGTGGTAATTGACGAGCAACACTTCAAGCAAATGAGTGGCTCGGAAAATTAGCAAAATTTGTGGTTCAACTTTAGCTTGCTCTCTCGGAACTTATCTTGGCGTTGCTTTATTGCATAGAAGGGTTAATAAAGCAACTTATCTTTACGTAGTGGAAAAGGTTCCGATGAAGTTGTCTTTACCGTGTCCAAGCTTTCTTAGCTTGGGAACCTCCTCTTTTGGAACTTTTAAGCTGAATATGGATGGTGCTAGGCTTGGTTCCGATGGGGTGAATGGAAGTGGAGGATCAATTAGGGGTTGGTGTGTTATATGGATTATTGGTATTGTTGCTAAGAAAGGGGTTGGGGAAGTTCTCCATGCTGAGCTTTGGGCATTGTATTATGGTTTGAAGATGGCTAAAAGAAGAAAGTTTTCTCATCTGACTGTGGAGGTGGATTCTTCTTTGTTGGTCAGTCTTTTTCATGGTTTTGCTAGCATTAATCATCCTCTTGATGGTCTTTGTCTCGCAGTGTAGAAATCATTTTAAAGGGAACTAGAATATGATGCTGCAACATGTTCATAGAGGATGCAGTTTTACTGCCTACGGGTTAGCCAAGTTGGGTCTAACTAGTGAGATGGATTTTCAAGAGCTTGTGGAGCCTCTCCTGATTTAGTCCGAACTAATGTTGATGATTGCTCTGGTGTTGCCAGAGCTAAATTAGTTGTTCTTTAGTTTGCTTCTCTCTTTTTCTCCCTTGTGCCCGAAAAATTTCAAATAGGATACCAAACAGGTCATTAGCTTCCCAAGATATTCCCCATATATTGGATTCACTAGCCTCTCACTCTAGGCAACGTAAATCCAAATTCTAGGTTTCGACACAATTGATACAACAATGCCATGCATCAGCAACAGGCAAAATGCAAAGGTCTGGGGACCAATGCTCTTATACCACTAAAAATTGCCACACATCGATCTTGATATACGTCATATATCGACTCGTGGCAAAAAATAGTAGTGGTAAAATAATATATAAAGTCAATTGGGATTCATACATAAAATACATCAGATATCCAACGAAAACAAAATTATAATAGGGTAACAAACTGCACACGCTAGCTACACCCTACACCCCTTGAAAAGTGCATTGACCTCAGACACGCTCAACGCCTATAAAACACACAAGCCCATGTAACTATTGACCCAAAAAAGGATGATATTGGACTTGTTTCCTCAATAATGGGAGCCCAGATCACGTTGGTTGTCCGTTTTGTACAGTTGAGAATCTCACTGCTCCAATTCAAGGACGACGAAAAGAAAAGAGGCACATTTGAATCTGATCGATCGTCGTCCCAAATTCAACTCAACTCCCAGAAGCAGAAGCAGAAGCAGAAGAAGTGAAAAGACATAGAACGCAAATGGAAAATCAGAATTTTTCATCTTCTTCCCCGCTCAGAATTCTAATTCTTCTACTAGTATTCTTGCTCTTCTCTCCCATCAATACAAATGCCAAGTCTCGTCGCCCAATCTCTGTATTCCAAATTCCTCTTCTTCTTCTGTTAATTTCTTATATGTTTCAATGTTTGTGGGCCTTTATTTTTGAATACTAATTCTGAATTTATGATGGGTGTTTTTGTGTGTGGTATGTTTGACAGGATATTGAGACCAGGCAGAAGAAGAGCCAGTGTTATGCCGACATTGAGAGGTATATCCGCCTCCATCTCTCTCTATTTTTATTTCCCATTTTCTATCTTTACTGTTTTCTGCAGAAGAGACCAGGCAGAAAAAATTCCCAAATCCTAAGGGAGGTGGTGGAAGGAAGCATGGTGGTGGACTACGATGACGACGAGCTCCCCGTAGCCCTCTCCGTAGTTGACGAGAGCCACCTTTCCGATCTCGACTTACCTCTTGAAAGAACCCTAATTCCTCTTCCCCTGCTCAATGTATCTGGGCCCTCAAAAGCCTAACTTATTTGGATTCACAAGTTAAAAAATTGATGTCTTGGCCCAAGTAATATATGGTATTAATGTGGACTTATTGACTTGGAATGTTTTTTAATTTCTTATGAATTTTGAATTATTATTTAATTTCTTTTTAAGTTAAATTAGAGTGATTAAGGAGGATAATATAATTTAGTTTAATTGCAATGTAATGTGTTCCTCTTCAGTCACAATTGATAATTGAGGCCTTAAATTAAACTTTCGATTAATCTCTGTTTTTACTTTAATAGTGTCTGTATATTCATAGCATCTCAATGAAGATGTCAAAAGAAAAATATCAAATGTAAATTTGAAAGGCTATGTGATAATGTTAAATTTCATTTTGCTCCAATCCATAATTGAGGGAGGAATTTGGTTTTAATTATCAAATTCCAATGCATGTAGGTATGAGCTATGGTATGGGTTTGTCGGTTTAGATAATTTGTGGTCATTTTCATCAAGCACATAGTGGGTCGAATGCTTTAATATGTATGCTTACTTAGTTGTATTGTTGATGAAAACAAATATATTTCTTTTTAAATATTGCTTTACTTATTTTTGTGCTATATGTATAGATGCCGCCGGGGAAGCCATGCAACCCATCATCCCACAATCAAGTGGTGATTTTTTGGATTGTCATGCCTTTTATCATTTGCATTTTTCTGTGGATTATGGGACATTCTATCTATAGGGGAAGGCGACTGAGAAAGCAACGGGAACTCATAACGACTGCGAGTGTTGCATTTGCCAATTCTGATGGGATTCCTTCTCCAACACCTCCAATCTCTGTACTGCCCAATTCTGATGGGATTCCATCTGCAACATCTGTACCGTCGGGTGACAACTCTAGTGGTATTCCATCTCCATCATCTGTGCCGTCGGGTGACAACTCTAGTGGGATTCCACCTCCAATCTCTGCATTGTCGACTGACAATTCTCCTGTGATGCTAACTGCTCAAGCGTTTCTACCTCCAGTCTCTATATTGCCGAGTGCTCCACCACTTGGAATATTAGCCTGCTACAGTTGTGCTTATCCCGAGTGCAACATCCTCCCTTCGCAGCTTGTGTGTCCAAGTTGTGGGAACATGAGGCCATTTAATGTCTGCGCCGCTTAATTAGTTGGTCTTATCACTGATCTATCTTACTAATGTAATAAATAGTTGTAGGACTGAAATTATCTCACGTTCCATTGGAAAGCTTAACTTTCATTAGCATGTCAGAAGTCAATATGGAGATGTTTTGCACTTACTATTGGAAGCTTAACTCTATTAGCATGTGAGAAGTCAATATGGAGGTGTTTTACACTCACATGCTATGTTTTATTGGAAGCTTAACTTTATTTCTTGAAGAGTCTAAACCAAAAAAATACTTACCAAGAGAGGGTCCTGTTTCGAACGATATGATTTATGGATTCTCGGAGTCCAAATTTACTTGCTGCCATGTTAGCCTCCCTAAATCATTGTCCATAAACTTTGTCCACAATGACTTGTATTTCGGATGCTGCAAACTTTTGCAAGTTTTCTGTAAATACAGCATGCCCGTGCCCCCGGTGTTGTATATATGACTGTAAACCCTTCTTACGTACAACACGATGTCACTATTAACCATAAAGACGCATGTCATGATTGTATTGTTGGTTCATAAACTGATTTCTGAGAGTGTTTACATGCATGCTTTAATCAGTGTAAAACTTGTATTGCTGAGTTAAATGATTAAGTGTAATTTAGGCTTATTATTAGGTCTTATAGGGCTTAGTAAGTAACAAGTGTTTTAATCTCGGAGAAGATAAGATGGACGGCTGAGATTACACTTGAATAATAACACACTCTCTCTCGAGTCTCTCCTCTCTAACGGTTACAATTTTGTCGTGTACTGAGCTCATAACCTCAGCATGTTTGTGAAGGAATGAATTCGCTTGCAGAGACACATTCTCTGTAACCTTTGACTTCTATCATCATCTCGCTCTTCTTCGAAGTTCTCTGATTGTTCCTCTGCATTTTCATCATCTATTTCATCCCCATTGTCACATTCTCTGTGTCCATGTTGTGGGAAAGTGTGGCCACTTAATATCTACACGGTTTAAGAAGTTTGTCTAATCATCTAAGCTAGCTTACTAATTGTGTGGAATATGTAAATATGTAATTTTATGACAAACTTAAACTATCTTATGTTCTATTGGAGGCTTAACTTTATTACCGTGTGAGAAGTCAATACTTACATGCTACCTAAAAATTGACTAATTCAATCCATTCTCCTTGAATTTCGACATATGACATTTTACAAGCCAATGTGAAACTTCGTGCAAATTACAAATCACAATCTAGACAAAACTAAACGTAATTCATGTTTAAACAATATATATAGTTCATAGTTCCTTTCAATTTCCCTTTAGTTTCGATGAGAAGGATTATAGAAGAAAACTTATATTTGATTAACATATAACAACTTGAGAAAATAACCACGAGTCCCTTATTATTTCTTGAACAGTCTAAACAAAAACTACTTATCGAGGGAGAGTTTTATTTCGAATGATATAATCTATGGTTTCTCGGAGTCCAAATTTAGTTACCGCCATGTTAGCCTCTCTAAATCCTTGTCCATAATTTTGGTCCACATTGGATTCTGTTCTGTATGTTGCATACTTTTGCAAGTTTTCCGAAAATACAGCGGCATGCCCGTGCCTGGTGTTGTATGACTCCAAACCCTTCTTACAGCACGATGTCAACCATATGTGTGCCATTACTTCACAAATGCCTTCTGAAACTTTTTTTTCCAAATGGTTACAACCTGTTACAAATAAAATATTCATCAATTTGGAGATTTTTTTTAGTGTAAATGTGGCACCACCACTTTGGTTTGCTTAAAATACATTGTCATATTTGGGTTAAAATCAACTTTTTTCTTATAAATATTGTTGGGCGATAACTTTGTTACTTTCTCAACGTAGAGAGTCTAGAGTTGTAACACAAATATTGTAATATTGCATGTCTTGAGTTATAATGCAAATATTGTTAGTCATTTAAATACATTTTACTTATCCATGCAAAAGAAAATTGGACTCTAACCTTGAAGAGCTAACCATGCATGCATCATCTCATGCGCCAAAGTTGCACCGGTCATCACCCTGTACGTAATAAAATATAAAGTAAATAACAACTATTTTGAGAGGAAGGTTATATATAATAGGATAATGTCGGAGAGATTAAATATGTACATCAAGTTTCTTGAATCAAATGACATGAAAATTGATCATTGAATTATTATTAAGCGTTGATTAACGTATTTTTTTCATTAATGACACATCACTTGATTTATAAATTCAATTTACAAATTTAATATATCTAGCTTTACTCTTATAATTACGAGAGATAAGTAAGAGTACTCTGGTCGGCCGAACAAAAGTAAAATTGATGACACTTTGCCCGATGCCAACTTCTTGATTTCTTTTTTCTGCACTTCAACATTATCACCTTTCCTTGAACATTTTGAAATCTGTTACAACCCAAACGTAAGCGACATATACCCATAAACATACATATATACTTTTATTATAAAGGCAATGATATATATAATATATGTGTGTATGAAGTTTTAAGTTCGACATTAAAATGTTAAAAAGCCTTGCATATATAGGTTATAAGAAATTTAAGTTTTAGGTTCAACTGTTAATGGTAATTGTATATATAGTAGTTGTAGTAGTAGTACAACTGACTTTACGAGTAGACTCTTACCGTCATGACAGTGTAAGGAGAGTATGTGGTAAGACCAACCACCTTCAGCATCTGCACACATGCAAATATGGTATATATGGAACGAAAAATATTTGGTATACAACATTAAAAAACATATATACAAGATATGATTTTAGTTAAAGTTGGTTACCGGTTCATTTGGGTAAATTCTTCTCATTTCATCGTCGTCGATCAATAAAATAGGAATTTTTTTATCCACCTGGAGGCCTAACTTTTTATAAAATTTGCGCACATTTTCAACAAGACGTTTGCATTTACTTGGATGCAAGATAGCAGTAGAAAAACATTCCGAGCAAAGCTGCTGGTTATTTCCAAGATTCACATATTCCTTCTGCCCTGTTGTCTGACAAATTAATGAAACTTCCATCATCGGCCTCATTAGAAGTAATATTGTAGTTTTATAGTTGGGCTTGTATATCTTTGCATTAATATGAGCTTTCTCTGTACAAGTATTCTAATCTAATAAATTTTCATTTCATATATTTGCAAAAAAAAAAAAAAAAAAAAAAAAAAAAACAAAAAACAAACAAAAAAAAAAGGAGAGAAAAGAGATCGAGTGTGATCTTGTTTGCATGCAGACTGTGAGAGCTCTGAACAGCCGACCATTCAAAGATGTCCCCCTGCCTCTCACAGTTATAGTTTTGCTTTCTTAAGTATCAAAAATGATAAAGAAGGATTGAGAACTAACTATTTAGTTAAATCTCAACAGCTCACTCGTGAAGAGAAATGTGCGAAAGCCCCTGCCTAGAGCCGAGGATGGGAATAGTAAATCAAATATATATTATAGCTAATAGAGAAGCTAGTTCCATTCAATTCCAAATAAATATTTTTCTCTACTAACCTTGAATCTGTCACACGTAGTACACCTTGGAGTTCAATCAGATTCATGTATCTTGCAATGATTAAAATTCCAAAATGGAATCATCCGCACATTGTTCTGTAAGAAAAACAAATGTTGAAATAGCGTAAAATTACAATAAAAATATATAAAAAAAAAATCTAAAAATTTCAAGCAAAGTTAATAAATGAAAAAATGTAAAATTAGAATGGACTTGAAACAAAACATTGAAGATGATAAAGCACTTACAATTGTACCATATGTGTTGCAGACATTGCATAAAAAGTAATTTGGCCTCCCCCGATAACCAAGAAATAAGCCAGTATTTTCCATCAAGTTGAACTGTATCATGTAGCATGCATGATAATAATAATTTGTTAACAACATATTCATACAAAATTCAATCATCAATATTCAAACTTAATTGAAATAAGCATCTTACTCTTAATAATTGTATAAATTTTGATTGCCATGAATTTATGATAAAAGCTTCATCCATTAAAAAAGGGGCACGACTAAAGTAATACACTTGTGTTTGTAAAAAAAAAGTAATACACAAGTTGGTTTTTTATTGCTAGAGAAACAAAAAAGATACACAATTTTTTCTTACTATTAGAGAAAAAAGAAAAATTGAAATATTAAGTGTGTGTGAAAAAATTTATTACAAAAATTATACTCATTTAATTTGTAAGAGGATGAAATTTTTTAGTCTTCATAAATTTAGAGCTATGTGCCACTGCACCTTTTATACACCCTCAACGTGGCCTCCCAAGAGACAACATGCAATATTAGCCCACCCTTTCTACAATATCTATCTCAACCCTTGCTTTGACCCATAAATCATGCATATTATGTAATCTACTCTTAAATAATGGCTCAGACAACGGTGATACTGGAAGAAGAAAATAAAATACGAAACAAAAAAACATAATCATACAACAAAACCTATAAAAGTTACCTCAAACTGCAGTTTTTTAGATCTTTGAGAGTTGATGTGGAGACCTCGCTCAACTAGAAGAATAGAGAGATTGAAATTTTGGAAGACGGAGAGGAAGGAAGATAATTGACGAGGAAGGTTTGCTCAAGGCTTCATATATATATGTGTGTTTTTTTTGTTTGAGGAGGTTTAATTAAGCAAAGTCAAAAAACAGGTATACGTGAGTGAAACGTTACCTGCTTTTATTTTCCCAAAAAAAAAAAAGTTACCTGCTTTTAGGGTTTGTTACTCAAATTATTTGATTGCTTGAATAATTGGGTTTTTATGGCTTTGAACAAAAAAGAAAATGAAAGCAGTTCGCGAATAGATTACTGGATTTGTGTGGTCTTTTTGCCTTTTAGATGCAGGCAATGTGAAAGGAAACAACAACAAAAAAAGTTCAATTAAAACAATTTTCCTTTTCAAGTAAGGTCAATACCCTTCCTAATTTTTTTGTTGACCTCTTCTTAAAATTACAAAACGTTGATTAACTAAATGCTAATATTAAAAATATTCTGCGAGTTAAAACAAATTACTCTGTGTTTTTTAGTCAAGTACATAACGTTTGAACTCTTTGTTAATAGTAGCCGATTTACTCATAAAACGGGCCGAAAGTTGTATTTGGCACTGTTCTAAAAATCCCCGCCAACTACCGCCTAGGCGCTAGGCGACTGGCCACTGCCCCAATTAATGCTTAAGCGTTTGAAAATTAAGAAAATGCCCCTAGACCTGCTGAGGTGCCCGCCTAAACCGCCTAGGCACCCATCTAGCCCACCCATACCCGTCTAAACACTTGCCTTGGTTGCAACTCACTTAGATAGAAAATAGATAGCTTTCCTTTTGCATTTTATTGTTTCCAATAAATTGTAAGAGACTTATTGAACACTTAAATAAACACACATTATATGTTTGCTACCCATGTTTTCATTATGTTCCAATACTTCATAATATATATATGTCATTCTATTTTCTATTTTATAATGAAATTATATATATTTTAAGTATAAACAGACACTTATTTACACGAAATACAATAGATTTACTTAAATTCGCCTAAGCACCCGCCTAAGGCTCCACCTAGCAGCCTAGGCGCTAGACCCTAGCTCGCGGCCCGACTAGTGCCTAGCGTCTTTTAGAACCTTGATATTTGGTACCTTGTTTAATATTACGATAAGTAACACTAAAATAAGAACTAATTAAAAAAAATAGGGAGAGAGGTTTTTATTTTTTTAAATAGAGATGATAAAATGACATCTAGTTGAGGTTTAGAAAAAAAATAGCAAAATGTTCTACGAAATTACGTTACTGTCCTTAATTTGTTTGTTGTAATAAAAGTCAAAAATGCATTTTCATCCTCTTTTAGTTGACAAAAAGATTTCATTAAATGTAATTTAGATATTAAAAAATTAATTTTATTATTATTTTGCAGATAAAGAAGGAATGAAATAGATAAAATATTCAATTAGTAAATGGGCATGCCATTCATTTAAATTTTTCACAAGCGTGCGTTTCCTTTAAATACTTATCATTACAAATGGTTATAAATGACAGAAAAAATTAAAAACAGAGAAAGAACCCAACTCATATAAATCGAGCTCTCAATCGATTACCAACAAAATCGAAGGGGAGACTGCTAATATATATCACACTTGTAAAGTCCTACTTCTCTTCTCTGCCTGTTCTACAGTACCTCTATAATGTTGTTGTTTACAATCGCACAAAAACAATTTCAACCATAATATATGAGAAGGTTGTTATAAATATTATTTAATTGTAATTGTGTAAATCTTAGAAAGATTTGGATTCTAGATATCTGTTATTCTAGTGATTGTTTCTCATTGTGAGGACAAGTTAATTCTTCTCGTTTTACTATAAATAAAGGCACTGACATAAGGAGAATCACACAATATCTAAGCATTCTACAGTTTCTCCACTGCTGCACCCTCTCTCTCAGATAAACTAGGCCACAACAAAGGTTTATTTATTTTGCTACATTTACAGTTTTAACGTACGTGATGGAAAATACTGGCCTTTTGGGTTATCGGAGGGAGCCAAATTACTTTGTATGCGATGCTTGCAATTCATATATTACAAGATGGGTATGTATGTTGTACTTTAACACTTTTCTCATTCATATTGTAATCTTTGTATTTAACATTTCTTTTTCCCGCAGGATAATGTGGGGGAACTTAAGTTTTGGGGTTTTAAATATTGTAAAACACTTGAATCTGATGGTGTTGTACTTGCGATAGATTCAAGGTCTGTCCCTAAACAATTATTTTTGGATTCAAGGTTTGCTTTACTATTCCCATCGTGTCTCTAGGTATATATGGTCATGATATATATTTTACTTCGACAGGCAGAAGGTATCAAGGAATATGTGAACTTTGGAGATAACCGAAGGCTTTGCTCGGATTGTTTTTCTACTGCCATCTTGTATCCAAGTTGTTGATGCACAAAATCAATGAAGACTTTGAAACAACGTAAAGTGTTAAGTTTGTGATCTTTACTCGGTTGCTCCAATCACTAGTGAGGATAAATATGTAAAGAGATAGAGATAGGAAAGCAAACACAAGATGTACGTGGTTCACCCTAAGTTTGGCTATGTCCACGAAGTAGAGGAGTTCTCATTATTAGTGATGGATTTACACAAATACATAGGTTCAAGCATAATCATCATTAGTGAGTTCTAATGAATAGTTTAAATACAATAATGACATTAGGGATTAATTTGAGGTTGACCGGTGCTCAATAGTTTCGGGATTTGTCAAGTATGGTACAAACACAAGTAAATGCAAACGTCTTAGTGAACTAAAATCTCAGGGGGTGTTAGTGTTATGTTGGAAATTGGAAGGGGTTTTGTGAAATCACGATAAACCTAAGAGGGTGAGTCGAATTAACTCATATAACTATTCAACCCACTAACGTTATCGTTTTACTATAAAAACAATTAAATAATCCATTCAAAAGAGGGTAATATGCCAAGGGATTTATTTCGTTTCATTTTAATGGCTTTGGTATATCTAACTTATTGCCTGTTTGCAGGCGCTTGGTCTTACCACACATTCTCTATACTGTCGAGATGGTAAGAGTCCACTCGTTGCACTAGATAAAGAGTCAGTTAAAGATGTAAACTCATACTTTTTTTTTTAGTTTATCAACAGTATTTAGTCATTCTTATTTGAACTAAGTCGTGTAAATAAGTCAGCTGCAATAATTTGATATTGGTCGCTTCAAGAATTGGACTTAAGAGTATGAAAGAAAAAAAGAATATGACTAATGTGTAGTGCAAGTGACATTTGCAAAATATATTTGGTTATATATGGGTGGGTAGCTTATATATTCGGTTTGTAACAGATATCAAGTTGCTCAAGAAATGGGAAGAACATTGAAGTGGAAAAAGAAGTCAACAAGTTGGCCATGCGCAAAGTGACATCAATTTTACCTTTTTTGGACAACCAGAGTACGTACTTTTCTCAAATACCTTTTGTCATGTATATATCATTTTAGCTCACATATATGCATGTCTTAGAGAGAGGAAAGGAATATTTTACGTGTTTACCTCAGAAAATTTCTCTATAACCTTTATCATTTGATGAAAGCATAATTTAGGGCATGTTCGGTATTAAATTCGGATATAATTTTATCAATCAAAAATAAGTTTTTATGGTAGGCACATTTTTTAAAATTTGAGATTTCTGAACACTCCTTTTTTCTACACACCTTTTTTTTTTTTTTTTTTTTTTTTTTTTTTTATCTATTTGTTTTTATGAAATTAATTTATGAACATTCCAAAGACACAAAAAAGTGTAAATTAGAAACTACAATTTAGTGTGCAAAAATTAAGTCCATCTAATTATAGTTATAAAATTCATAAGAATAATTCTAAAATTTTTACAGAAATAAATAAAATGAAGACATAGCTTATAGTATATTCATCTAGTAGGTACAACTACTCGGTACTTATTAATTGATGTTATCCAATGATCTTATCTGAGTATCAGTGAATGATTGTATTACGCAATTCAATATAACGTTGACAGTCTTTATAAATATGGGTAGTCGATCAAACTTTCCTTATTCCATGTCTAGTTCGTTAAAATCGTTCCCACTCGAAGTAGTTTCTATTTAAATTCATATATTATTATATACAAGGTGATCACGGGTGCAACTTTGGCGCATGAAATGATGCATGCATGGCTAGCTCTTCAAGGTTAGAATACAAACATATTCTCCACTTTCTTCGCATGGAAACAAAGTGTAACCCAATCACCTTTTTTTCTCTGGTACTAAATAATTTAGCCCTATCATTTTTTTCTTTTCTGAACGGTATAAATATACTTTGATTTTTTTTTTTTTTTGAGTGAAATGATAGCGTTAGTAAGTTAAATGTTAGATTAGTCACTGACGGGGTTCGAACCCACGCCGTCATGCAAGGGCACACCACCTTTCCACCACTGTGCTAAAGGGCCACCTTTCCAATTTCTTTCAACCACTGGGTTTAAATAGAAATTTTTGCATTATCTGCGTAGCTAGAAATTAAATCATAACACAATGTGTGTACAAACTGACATCATTAATGTCGACATGTTCTATAATTGAGATTGACACTAGTTGAGACTCGCCTGTATTTAAGGCTATGTCAAAAATGAGATCAGTGACGATAAGTCGCCATTAAATAGGTGCACTTAAGAAAGGGTAATTGATATCCTTTTCCTTCTAGGATGAGTTCAAGTTACATGAAGACGATTAGATGATTAAAGTTATTTGCTTCTCTTTCGTTTTCCCCTAACTGATGCTTCTGCCTTTGTAGTAGGTTGTAAGAAATTGGAAAAAAAGAATTTCAGAAGGCATATGTGAAGTAATGGCACACGAGTGGTTGACATGGTTTTGTAAGAAGGGTTTGGACTCGTACAAAATCGAGCAGGCTGAATTTACAAGAAACTTAAAAGAGTATGCAGCACATGAGATAAAGACCAATTGCACGAAATTTAGGAGAAGGATTCAGGGAGGCTAAGAAGGCGGTAAGTAAATTTTGGACTCCGAGAAACCCTAGATCATATCATTCGAACGAAGACTCTTCCTAGATAGTTATCTTGTTCAGAGAGAAGAAGGCATAACTAAAAATGGGCTACCTACTTGAAGAGATTGGGTCAGTTCCAGTGACTATTCCTGGGTTTATTTCCTTGTGGTGTTACATATTGACATCCAAATAATCGAGTGCTCAACCACATTACCGATTGATAATTGTCTCTCTCTCTTGCAAACAGTCTTTCACTGATTTATTTCTGTAACCATTCTCAATAAGACCACCAAATAAAATGGAAATGAAGGAAACTATACGTTGTGAGATCCGTAAATATTTATGTTGAATTTAGCCCAAACAATTAAAATTTTGATCCATATATAATGAGCGAAGTTCCATTTCGGACTATAAAATTTCTTCACATCACGATCTGTATATATGAAGTATAGTTTGGCACTCCAAGAAGCTGAATTTTATAAACGACTATTAATATCCCTCGTTGAAGGATACCATATTAACAGTCAAGAATCAAAAGGAGAATGGAAGAAAAAAGATAGAGAAAATGAAAAGCTTGTATTTCTGAATAGCTTGAGTGAGTTAGTAAAGCACAGAGAGGTTCATATAATAGCTAGCTTGAACAAAACTTAGGAGTTACGCAAGCTAGTTAAATAGGTCCATATATTTGTGTGTGTTTGTTGTCCTACAATTATTTATTCCTTACAATTAGTAAGCTAGAATAGATGATTAGACAAACTTGAAACCGCGTAGACATAAACTGGCCACATATTACCACAATTTGGACAAACGAACCGTGAAGGGAAGATGGTGCATTCTGGATAACCACATCAATGGCTGGCTAGAGCTGCAAGTGGTGGAGCACTCGGTGTTGGCTGCGAATATGTGGGCTGATAGCGAGTCTCATGAGGTGATTCAGGATATCCTCGTGTGTGGTGTTCCCAGGTTGTTGCAGCGGCAGAGCACTCGGTGTAGGCTGCGAATATTTGGGCTGATATAGCGAGTCTCATGAGGTAACACTCTTCATGATCCTCGTATGTGGTTGTCCCAGGTTGTTGCAATGGCGGAGCACTCGGTGTTGGCTGCCATTTTTTGGGCCGATAGCGAGTCCCATGAGGTGATGACACTTCAAGATCTCCATGTGTGGTGTTCCCAGTTTGAGGTGGCCGCGTCCTTTCTTGTTGCTTTCTCAATCGCCATCCCCGATAGAGCGAGTACCCAAAAACCCCCAAAAGAAAGCCGGGGATTAAAGCCATGACAAACCATGAAAATCACGACTTGAGTCTGGAATGATGGTTTGCATGGCTTCCCCGGCAATGGAGCAATATTATTGAAATACGCCATCTATACATATAGCATAAGATAATTAAAACTTGAAGTCGATCAGTATAAGAAAGGAAGCCAGCAACCAATTAAACAAGTGTAAACGATAATTTGGGAGGTCGCGGCGGCTAGAGTCATTGAGGTGGGTTGGGGTTTATTAGCATGCATACTAGGTCACGATTTGAAATTAGATAAGAAAGACTTACCTGGTGTAGCCATGGTTACTGTTAACACACTCAAGAATTCTTCTACTCAGGCAAGATCTTATGTTCCAATGGTGATAGAACCCTAATTGCAGAACGTGTTCTTTGTGAGCAGGGAATCCTTTATTATATCGAACGGGACTTCTCCAACTTCCATCTATCATGATGATTGGATAGCAAACTGCAGCAATCAGTTTCTTTCGACGTGGAGCAATGCAGGCATGCTTATCACGTCCCATACCCTTATTTTTAGGATGTTATTTTCTCATGTTTAAACTCCAATCAGTTTGTATAACTGCCAAATGTATTTCAGCCTTATTCAACTTAGTTTAGTCCAATTAGGGTTCTTATATCCTTAATTTCCTCCGACTCCAATTTTTCTAGGTTTTCTTGAGGTATAATGTAAATGCAAAAGAGCCCATCAGCAATAGACTAAAAGACCTGAGCATCACCGCCCATCGCCATATACCTACCACAAACTGACCTGCGGAAATACAATTTCTCTTAAACCATTCATGGAAGTTGGAACTCCATGCTACAAGAAGCTATATTGGGTCAGAGAGACACATAACCTATATTATCACAAAATTTGTTTTCTATTTACTTTTAATATGAAAAACACCACAATACCAATGGAAGGCAAGACGAAACATTTAAGCACTCACCATCGATACACAAATTATACAATTTGACAACAAAATTAGTATGAATCAACTGGCCCAAATTAACAGTTGGTCCTTATTAGCCTCAGAATTCTTTATAGAGATTAACAAGTAATCAATCAAGACATCTGAAAAAGACAACAACCAATAGGGAAAATTAACAAATGCACAGTACATATTTGTGCAATTTAAATTCAATTCCAATTTCATCTATCATTAATGCATATTAACATGTACCAAATATCCTGTAACTAAACAACATATTCATGAAGGATAGAATAATGTCTTAATAGATACATGCAAGTTAATTCAGAGAAACCCAAGACAAATGACCTCATTACTTTTGAAAAAATTTAACACATGCATTAAGATTTTTTTTTTTTTTTTTTTATGACATATTTGTTGAGCAAAAATTGTACATGATATGTAAACAAATGATTCACTCGACATAATTTCACCTTTGTTCATATTTCTGAAGAGGGTTTTATTAATTCGAGTTCGACCCATTCTAGGCTACGCGCCTATTAATTACAACCCTTCTTTTAGAAGGGAATACCCTTTGATTCTAATTCGAATAAATTGTAACTTGAGGGTTTGGGTCTTTGTTTGATTTTGTCACTGCACCTAGGTCGAATCCCTAGATTGCCTACGTACCCTCTTGAGGGATCAAGTCACTCGTAGTTCATGTATTTGTCAGATTTTGATGCCTTGTGCAGTTTCAGCTCGTGCAGGCGAGGACTTTAAGCCATTGGAGCATTTGATGCCTTATGCAGTTTTAGCTCATGCGGGCGAGGAGCAGTATGCCTTGTGCAGTTTTAGCTCATGCGGGCGAGGAGCAATATATGTGGCTTTATGCCGTTTGAGTCTTGTTGTGGCTTCGTGCCGTTTGAATCTTGGTGTGGCTTCGTGCCGTTTTAAGTCTTGTTGTGGCTTCGTGCCGTTTTGAGTCTTGTTGTGGCTTCGTGCCGTTTAAGTCTTGTTGTGGCTTCGTGCCGTTTGAATACTGTTGTGGCTTCGTGCCGTTTAAAACTTTTCTTCGGCTTCGTTGCATAAGCAAGATATATTAATTGGAAATCTAGGAACTGTATTTCCAGACTTCTCCTTTACTCTTCATAGAATTTGTAATTACTTGGTTGAAGTAGCAGAATGAATTTGGTTTATATAAATCAAGGATTCGTCTTGATTTCATGGTTGCGTCTAAAATTTGATATTAGACAGCCTACGTATCCTTAACGGAATCAAACCGGCGTAGTTCATAAATCTTGTTGAAAAGAAAAATTCCCTCATATTTTGAATCCCTAGCACGTCAGGACTCCATTCTTTTGCGCGGATTTTCCTCATAATTTCATGGGGACGTAGTCCTATTTAGGAATATTGCAGGCTTTCCGTTTCTTCTCCTTGTAGACTTAGATTTCTAAATCCATGTAGGACTTTATGTGGAGTCAGGAAAAGAAAGTTATATTTAGCTTTAAAAAGCATGAGCATTTTTCTTCCCTTGCTGCAAGCCCCCGGTGCTTTCTGAAACTCCAAGTTTGACTTAAGAATCAAAAATATTGATGTCTTAGTCATAAAGATGTTTAATTTTTGGTCACATGAGTTACTAAGGCAGTAGCATTTGGACACTTCTTTGTGGTTTACATCCACCTGTTGTCCACTTTGCTCTCCACGTGATGATTTTGGTGCTCAGCAAAAAAACACAAAGGATAAAGAAAGGCTTTGCCTTTTGGTGCTTTAAATTAAAGAGGAAGGTCTTTTTATTTGAACTCTTTAATTTCAATGCCACGTGAGTGGCTTTATAATAGCCATGTTCATGGTGTCCTGCTTGCTTTTCTTTTAACAGTAGTCATCAATGACATTTTGTCCTTTTGTTTTGGAAGCCAGCAACTTGTGTTTTTTTCTCTTTGTACAGCATAACTTGGAATTTTGAGCTTTTGCAGACGGATACCATCGAGGCCCTTTGATGTTACTTCTTTATATTCTTATCCCATGTTTTAACTTTTCCTTTGTGAAGTCCCATGCCTTAAACTTTTCCTTTGCAGACTTTCTTGACTATTTTTCTTCTCTTTCGTCTCCTAGACGCAAAAGACTTTGGATGAAACTCTTGAACAATACATTCTCTTCTTTTCCCTTTTGTCTTGTAGCATTTGCCAATTTTACTTCAATGCTTTTGGTTAATACTTTCGACCCAGTACTTGGTCAAAATAATAACCACTTTTAAGTCTTTTGAACATCTTTTTCCTCCTTCCTAGTCAATTCTTTGAACGGAGCAGCAGCAGCACGTATCAGTTTGTTTGGAACTTCACGGGGTGGTTTAGCCATCCCGAAGAAATTCATGGAATTAAACTTTAGCGGTGGGGAGTGGAGTTCTTGGACTTGATCGGAACTTCACGAGGTGGTTTAGACCCCGAAGAAATTCATGGAAAAAAAAAAAAAAAACTGCAGTGGCATGTATTTCTCCTTTTTCCTTCTTGGCATAGTGCAGCGACCTGAATTTGATTGGAACTTCACGGGGTGGTTTAGACCCCGAAGAAATTCATGGAAATAAACTGCAGTGGCACGGAGCAGAGCTCTTGGATTTTACTGGAACTTCACGGGGTGGTTTAGACCCCGAAGAAATTCATGGGATTAAACTGCAGCAGCACGGAGGCGGAGCTCTTGGATTTGATCGGAATTTCACGGGGTGGTTTAGACCCCGAAGAAATTCATGGGATTAAACTGCAGCGGCATGGAGCGGAGTTCTTGGACTTGATCGGAACTTCACGGGGTGGTTTAGACCCCGAAGAAATTCATGGAAATAAACTGTAGCAGCACGGAGGCGGAGCTCTTGGATTTGATCGGAATTTCACGGGGCGGTTTAGACCCCGAAAAAATTCATGGGATTAAACTGCAGCGGCATGGAGCGGAGGTGGTGATTTTGTTGGCTTTGTCGGACTGCAATCTCGAGAATGCTGGGAGTGGGAGAGCAAAGCTCCTCCATTCTTTTCTCCAAAAACTGAAACACAATGACAGAGGACTCATAAAAAAGAACAAATAAGCTTACCTTTTTTTTTTATACTCTTGCCGTGTATGTTTCCTTCTGTTTTTGCTTTTCCTTCCTCCTTTGTTCTTCTCTGTGTGCTTCTCAATTTCTGCAGCGTCTCTATCCTCTCCTTTTTTTCTGTCCCCCCTGCAAATGACGCCTATTTATAGCTATTATAGGAAAGCTCTGGAGCTTTTACGTGGGGGAATAGAAGCCGTGTTCTCCGTCATTTTCTCTTAACTTCTCCCACCAATTGTATGCAGTCCTCCACGTTCTTTAGTTGCAGAAAAATAGGGAACCCATGTTATGCACGCCATCTTCTTTTGTTTAAAGGAACATAGATTTTCTTATTATTTTTTTTACCCCCTTTTTTATGTAACCGACTGCACCTCCTTTTTGGTTGAGGAAGCCATGTTCCTCACGGCTTCTTTCCTTGTAGGATTTTTATTATTAATATATTTTCATTTGTGAAAATATATGGCTCAACAGTTGCCCCCTCAAGCCTTATGCGTGAAATTATTTTGAGCGTATAAGGCTTGATATGACCGCATTGTATACTGCGGTTCTGACCAATGCTGCATTTTATATTTCAGGAAAAGAATGCAGATGGCCAATTTTGTACCCAGCGGGCTGTTGACAGTACCTGTGGGTAAACACAGGTTGATGTTGAACGGCTCTACCAGGCATACTTCCTTAGATGCAGCTGCACTTTTTTTCAAACATGGTTGCTGTTTTTGACATTTTAGTCAAGTATAACTGTTGCCAGTATTCATGGGCAAGTGCAATTTTGATGTTAAAGAGGTTTTACACGGCCTGTTCTTTTGTAGACAGCTGCATCTTTGTTGAAACATAGTTGCTGCTTTTTTTTTTGATCTACACAGCATGTCTCTTTGTAGATAGCCACACCACAACTGCTACTTTTGACTTTTAGTCTACACAGCATGTTTCTTCGTAGGTAGCTGCGTCATTTATAGTTGCTGCCTTATCCTTTTTTGTCATGTGCAGCTGCTGCACAGCACTCACGAATGAATGTAGTTTTGGTATTTGGACTTGGCTTCTTCATGATCAAGCATGCATGTATCAGACTTTTTTTTTTTTTTTTAATTTACATGCATCATAATTCCAACATAACTATTGGCTTACCCTTTTTTAGTTATGTATAGCTGTTGCGCAGCTCCCGTGAACAAATTTGATTATTTGGTCTTGGCTTCTTTATAGTCAAGCACGCATGGATCAGACTTCTCTTCCCATTTTTTTTATATTACTTTACAAGTGAGAAGTTCCTTATGCTCTGCCCTAGTAATTTTTCATCACTTTACACAAGTGAAAAATTACATATGCCCAGCACATGATAATTTGAAGTAGTGCTTTTGCCACTTTCAATTTAAAGTCACCTCTAGTGGCTTTGGCCTTGGTAATTTTTGAAGATGTTAGCATATGGCAGTTCAAACAAATGCTAATTCTGTTGGGGGGAAAAGAATAATTTTTTGATGAGTTATGGCTGCATCTAATTTTTTTGGATCAGATTGCCTACGTACTCTCTGAAGGGATCAAGCCAAACGTAGTTCATCCCTTGATTTCGGGAAAGTGTTTTTTTTTGTTTACGACTGTATCTAGTAATAAAAACTAGACTACCTACGTACCCTGTGAAGGGATCAAGCCGAACGTAGTTCATCCTTTGATTTCGGGAATTTTTTATTTTTATTATTTTTTTTATGTTTTTTTTTTTATGACTGCACCCATTTTAATGATAGGCTGCCTACGTACCCCTTTTGAGGGATCAAGTCATACGTAGTTCAGAGGAAGGGATTTATCCTGACTTTGCTTCCTCTGCACTTGCTTCCTTCCTGGAGTTTGTTTTGCACTGTTTATGCGTAGAACCTCTTCATGAGCTTTCCATTGACGCATGGGTATATGCATTTCCCATTGGCGTCAGAGAGTTCGTAGGCACCTTTGGTGAAGACTTTAGTGACAACATACGGTCCTTCCCATCTGGCTTCAAATTTTCCTTGCATTTTTCTTGTGATGACGACGGGCCTTCGGACGGTTAAGACTAAATCTCCAACAGAGAACGATCTAAACTTAACCTTCTTGTTGAATGCACCTGCCACTTGAGCTTGATAGACTTCAAGTCTTTGTTGCACTGCAAGTCATTTTTCATCAAGTGCTTCAAGTTCCGCTAGCCTGATTTTTACATTTTCTTCGGGATTTGTCAATTGTGTGGCTACTCTTAAGGAAGGTAGTTGAATTTCCAAAGGTAGCACGGCTTCTGATCCATATACCAGGCTGTATGGAGTACATCGAGTGGATGTACGGACGGTAGTCCTATAAGCCCATAATGCTTCGGGAAGGCGTTCATGCCAGTCTCTTTTGTTCTTTGCCACCATCTTTTTCAGGATGTTGCACAACACTTTGTTGAAAGCCTCTGCTTGACCGTTGGCAGTTGGGTTGTAGCTTGCGGAGAAGGCTTGTTGAATGTTGTACTTTTTGCAAAGGTTGACCATGGCCCTGCACTTGAAGTAGAGAGCGTTGTTTGAGATTATTTTGGCCGGGACCCCGTAGCGATAGATTATGTTTTTCTTTATGAAATTTGCAACATCTTCTGCTTTCATTTCTTTCAACGGTATCGCCTCGGCCCACTTTGAGAAATAGTCTGTGCCTGCTAGGATGTACTGATGTTGGAGGGACGATTTTGGGGTTATCATGCCTATCACGTCTAAACCCTATGCATTGAATGGCCAAGACAAGATGGTTGGATGGAGGGGCAATGGATTTTGGTGCTTGAAGTCTCCATGTATTTGACATGCCCGACATGACTTCACATGTTTCATTGCGTCTTGAACCATTGTAGGCCAGTAATGCCCAAGTCTTTTCAACTGAGCTGCGAGCTTAGGACCGGATTGATGGGCTCCGCAAATACAGGCATGAGTTTCGGAGAAGGCATGGACTGCTTCCTCTTTTGATAGACACCTTAGCAGTATTCCGTCAAAAGACCTCTTGTATAATGTGTCATTAAGATACACGAATCGGTTGGCTCTTCTACATACATCAACTCTGCCTCTAGGATCAGTTGGTAGTTTTCCATATTGAAGGTAGTCAATCAAAGATTGACGCCAATCTGAACATTCATCTATTTCTAGGACACCGTAACCGCATTGACTTCATGGTTTTCTTCAATCCGCTCTAATGTTGATGGAAGTAAATGTCGTTCTCCAACTGTAATTTTAACTTCTCGTTCCTCAGGGAGAGTTAGAGATGCTGCTAACTTTGCCAACGCATCAGCTTTGTTATTTTCAGACCTTGGAATGTGAGCAATGTTGATTTCTTGGAATTGCGACACCAAATGTTTTGCTCTTTCATGATACAAGGTTAGATTTTCATTTTTCACAGCATATTGGCCATTCATTTGCTTGATGACTAATTGTGAATCACCATAAGCTTGAAGGCAATCAACATGTAGTTCGAGTGCAATTTCAAGTCCGATGATGAGTGCTTCGTATTCTGCCGCATTATTTGAACATAACTCCATGAGTGAAAATGAATACGGGATTAGGCCTCCACATGGTGTGATGAACACAATGCCTGCCCCCGCACCTTTTTTCCTTGCCGCTCCGTCGAAGTAAAGTTGCCATTGAGAAATGTATGTTGAGAATACCTCTTCGTCCGGTAAATCACTTGGTAACTCCATGTTGTCGAGAACTGGATGAGCTGCTAAGAAATCAGCCAGTGCTTGCCCTTTTATGGCTTTTTGAGAGACATACTTGATTTCAAACTCCGATAGTAACAAAGACAATTTTGCAAGACGACCGGATGGCACTGGTTTTGACATCAAGTATCTGAGGGGGTCTGCTTTAGATATCAAAGTAATGCTGTGTGACAGCAAGTAGTGTCGTAGCTTTTGCACAGCAAAGACTAAAGCCAAGCAGACCTTCTCAATAGGGGTGTAATTTTGCTCTGCCCCTACAAGCGTTCGACTTAAATAGTAGAGCGCGTTTTCTTTTCCTTCTTCATTGTTTTGTGCAAGCATTGCCCCCAGTGAGCGTTCGAGTGCCGCGACATACAAAATTAGAGGTTTCCCTTTAATTGGAGCCATCAACACTGGGGGTTTCAAAAGATATTCTTTAATGCTGCTGAGAGCATTTTGACACGTATCATCCCATACGAAGGGCACATCTTTTCTCATCAGCCTCGTGAATGGTTGACATCTCCCAGATAAATTTGAGATGAATCTCCTAATGTATGCCAATCTTCCTTGTAGTCCTCGTAGCTCTCGCAGGTTCTGAGGAGGAGGCATTTCCATGATTGCCTTGATTTTTGAGGGGTCAACTTCGATTCCTCGGTACCTTACTACAAAGCCAAGAAATTTTCCAGATGTCACTCCAAATGCACATTTTAAAGGATTCATCTTTAATTGATGTTTTCGGAGTCTGTCAAAGACTTTCTTTAAGTCGTTCAAATGACGTTCTCTTTTCCTTGTTTTGACTACGAGATCATCCACGTAGCATTCGATGGAGTTGTGCAACATATCATTAAAAATGATTGTCATGGCTCTTTGGTATGTGGCTCCCGCATTTTTGAGTCCAAACGGCATTACGGTGTAGCAGTAAACTCCTTTTGGAGTGCGAAATGCCGTGAGTTCTTCGTCTTCAGGTGCCATTTTAATTTGATTGTACCCTGAGAATCCATCCATGAAAGATAAAGCCTCAAAGCCGGTTGTGGCGTCTACCAGCAATTCAGTTATTGGAAGCGGGAACTCATCCTTTGGACATGCGTCATTAAGATCTCTGAAATCTATGCAGATGCGGATTTGTCCATTTTTCTTCTTTACCGGTACGATACTGGCAAGCCATGTAGGGTACTGAACTTCTCTGATAAACCCAACGTCTATCAATTTGTCAATCTCGGCTTTAATTTGTACTTCAAGCTCAGGTCGAAAGCGTCGTGGTGCCTGTTTAACATAACGCCTTTCTTCTGATATGGCCAATCTATGAACTGCTACCTTAGGGTCTAGACCAGGCATATCTTGATAGCCCCATGCAAACACGTCTCGGTAATCTTGGAGAAGATATTTGTAGTCTTCTAATTCTTCTAGTGTTAACAGGGCACTTACAAAGATAGGCTTTGGCTCGTCATCTGTTCCAAGATTGATTTCTCGAAGTTCATCCACAGTGGCTTGCCCCCCATCCTCTATTTGAGGTGGTGCCGGTTGAGCATTGTTAATAAACTTGGTTGATTTGTCACCATTCTCCTCTTTTTCGTCTTCAACGGTTATGCAGTTTACTTGAGCGACATTACACTCCTCTTCTTCCGTGCTTGATTCTGCATCCATCTCATAAGCTTCATTTTCTGGAAGTGGCGGTGCATTGTTGTAGGCTCTAAAGCTCGCGTACATACATCTTTGCCCATTTTTCTTTTTGACAGGAAAACAGGTGGGGAATTGTCTAACAGACGCAATTGGGTTGTTATCAGATTCCTTACTTCCTTTTTTGCTATCGATCATGCTTACTTGAACAACATCTTGTACTTCTTCTTGTGCACCATTATTTTCGTCTCGGTTCATTATCATCTTTGGGCTTTTGACTCTCCATTTTTTGTTCTTATGAGATTTCTTAGGTTGAAAGTTGGTGATTTTACCAAGTCGTTGGAAGACAGAAACTCGAGGTGGCTTGTTGCCAGATGCTTCTTCAGTCAACATTTCTTTCTCGAGTTTAGTAAAGCCTTCAAACTCATGGTTCTTGGTTTCCGAGACGAATGCTTTGAGCATGTTATTTCCTTGGTGCACTATGACATTGATATCACTCTTTTTAGCTTTATGCTTCTTCGGTTTTACCTTTAATGGAACTTTTGATGAGGACTCGTTTCTTTTGAACGACACAATACGACCGTGTCGACCATAGTTCCTTTGCAAATTTGTTGAGACTATCAAATTACCCCCAGGAATTGATTGGTTGATTCTGTGCAGAGGCTTTGTGTAGCTGGTCACGAGTGCTTCAAATGTATTTTGGATTTGTTCCATTGCATTTTTTTTCGGGTTCTCTTTGATCTTTCAATGAACGGTTGAAAACCACTTTTTGAGATTTTGGAGCTTTAGGACTTGCAATTTTGACTAGTCTTGATGACTTCGCCTTTTCCACAACTGGTGATTGTGATTCCTTCTGCACTACTTCATCATTTATTGGTTGTGAAAAAGTGATCTTTGACTGCTTGTAGAATTTTGCATCGGCGTAATTCACTTCTTCTCCCCTAAATGGATCGGTGTCTGCTAGAACTTTCTTGATTTCGCCATTTACCAAAAACTTGAAGCATTGATGAAGTGTAGAAGGAACGATACCATATGTATGAAGCCAAGGACGTCCCAATAAAACATTGTAAGATGTGTCAGCATCGATTACATGAAAAAGGGCGTCGGAGTACAACTCTCCTATCTCCATTTGTAATGCTATCGACCCCATTGCTTTTTGTCCAACTTGATTGAAGCCTTGAATAGTTAGCATTGATGGTGTCAGTTGACGAACATTCATCCCCAAAGCTCGAAGTGTTCGGAGATGGAGTAGGTTCACTGCTGATCCACAATCGAGCAAGATTCGATTTATTGATGTATCTCCCACCAGTCCACTGACGTACAAGGGTCGATTATGATACTTGTCTCCAAGTATAAGGTCGTTTTCATCAAACGTGATACTTGCGAGGCAGCAAGCGCAGTACTTTGATGATGTTGTATCCACTTCTGCAAATTTGAAGCTTGTCTCAAATACTTCAGGATTTGTCAAAGCCATGATGAGTGCTTCTCTAAGCTCTTTTGACATTTTCAGAGCATCGTACACACTAAGAAGGGATGGGATGCGCTTAAGATGGTCGACGATGTCGTATTTGCCATCTTGAGACCGTAATGTATCCTTTGTATGCCTCTTAGAGGTACTTGCTTTTGTGGTTGAGATTGAGTTTTCTACCGTAGGCTCTGCAGCGGTAGTGATTGGGTCCTCTTTTGTACTTGGTTTGTTGGAATGATTGACTGAATCAACTGCTTCTTTACCTTCTTTCTTGTCCGCAGACAGGATCCTTTGGCCAGAGCGTAGAGTTATTTCATCTACCTCATTATTATTATGGATTTCACATGAGGTCATGCGACAATTTCCAATTTCTTCCTCATTATTATTATGGATTTCACATGTAGTCTCCGAGGGTTATTGGTGCTCGAAAAGGCTGCTTGTACTCATCGTCTTGAAAGACTTTAGGCCTTCTCTGAGTATTTTTCTTCTTTTTCTTTTCATCTTTTGAGGGTGGTCCACTCCATGATTTTCCTTTTGAATGCCTCGTGGAAGAAAGACGTTTAACGGTCTTTTTTACCTTCTTTTCACTGACGGTTTGCCACTCGTCCTCAGATTCAAGTGATGAATCCTCCCACGCATCAAAACTTGGTGCCGTCATGAGTTCGTATAGAGTTGGAATTTTTGGATTTCCGGAACGAGGCATGTTAGGATATGTATGAACAACTGTGGTTTCATTATCGACATGGAATCCAACAGGTATTGACCCTTCTGGTAATGGAGCGGAGGGTGTTAATTTTCCTTCGATCATATTGGACGTTGCCGTCTGATGTTTCGAGGATGAGTCCACCTCAATCTCATGCTTATTGATCTTTTCTTGAATTATATCCTTAAGGATATAACAATCTTCTATCGTATGGCTGATGAGTCGATGATACCGACAATACTTTGGATCATCAGTCTTATTTACTTCAGTAGGACGTTTTGGCTCAGGAAGCTTGATCATTTATGCTGCAAGGAGTTCTTCGAAGATAGTTCCAACATCTTCATCATCGAAACTATATTTAACTTCTTTTCTTTCCTTAAGCGAAAGCCTCCTTGTCCCTTTGGCTTCTTCTTTTCTTTTTACATTGTCATTTTTCTTGTCTACTTTGACAAATGTTGCCATAGAATCTCCCTTCTTTGGCGTTCATTTGTCATCTCCTTTCTTGGTGTCAGACCTCCTTTCTAAGTCTTGGATCATTTTTCCAAACACATTTTTCCGGGACATTTGCTTTTCCACATTACTTGCTTTGGATACCAACTCATCGAATGTTCGAGACTCTGCAATTCCTACAAATGTTGCAATCTCGGGGATGAGGTTGTTGTAACATATTTGCACTGCTGAAAATTCAGAAATCTTTTCCATGCATTGTAGGTTAAGACTCCTCCATCTTGTGATGAATTCGCTCGCGCTTTCCCCAGGCCTTTGTATTGTTTGAGCCAAATCCATTAATGTGACTTTTTTCTTTGAACTAACGAATTGTGCTAGAAAAGCTCTTTGCATATCATCCTATGTTAAAATAGATCCTGGCTCTAACTGAGTATACCATGTGAAAGCAGACCCTTTGAGTGACTGAACAAACTGCCGAACCAATAAAGGATCTGACTGTGATGTTTCCCCACAAGCTGAGTAAAAATGAGCTAAGTGTTCTTGAGGAGAACCACTCAAACCATCAAATTTATCAAAGCTTGGTTTTTGATATCCTCGGGGAAATGGTACTGTGTCATAGTGAGCTGGATAAGGCTTCTGGTATCCGAGAGTTGGTGTCGTTAAAGACATTTGAAATTCACGGATCTTTTCAGCGAAAATTGCATCAATCTCTTGATGCGTGAGCTGGCCACCAGAACTTTCTCCTTCCGTTGCTCTTCTTGCTCTATCTCCAGTATTATTTATGCTAGCTTGAGCGGCTAACTGAGCTGCTAAAGTTGCAATTTCAGCTTCTTTATCAGCTACCAAAGCTGCCATCTCTGCTTCTTTTTCTGCTAGTTTGCGTTGCATTTCTAGCAGTTCTTCCGTATTTGAGGCGCCAGTCATCAGAACTTGTACGTTCTCAAATTCGACATCTTTATGTATTTCCAACCTTTGGAATTGAGTCATTACTCTAGGAATCTCTTCTTGGAAAAAAGATTTGTTTGCTCCAAGAGTGTCTCTAAGGGAAGATGAAATCTCGGGAGAGTGGATTGCCAATGCTCGGGCCCTTGCACGCGTAATAGGTCCCTCGAATTGAATGTTGTCACCTTCCTCGACAAGTTCGTAGGTCTTGGCCTGTTGTTGAACATTTCCGGACTTCGTTGGCAAGATTTCTTCATCTTCCTCAATGGAGGCCATCATGACGGACTTCGTTGTTGGAAGTGTGATTGGAATTGTTCCGATCATGATTTGAGTGATGACAGGAACCTTGATAGGCGGTGATAATGTTACTTTGACAATCTTGCGTTGAGGCACCTTGGTGTCTTTAGATGAAATAGCTCCGAGGAGCTCATTTGAGATGATTTCGATGTCTTCAAGTATACGTTCCCTAGCGATCTTCTTCCTAAGAGCTCGTGCTGCTCTCTTCCTTGCGTTCCTTAAGGCGTTCTTGGACGGGCATTTCTTTGGTCCAACTTTGATGACTTTGACAGCCACCCTAGATGCCTTTGTTACCCTAGCATTCACCATGTTGCAGGTATTTGGTGCTTCATCGATGGTGAAAGAGATTCGGCGACCAGCACGTCCTCCATGTCTAAGTTTGGATTCAGCAGCAGAGAGTTCGTGGAAGTAAACAGTAACTTGTGGTGCCATGCTTCCTTCTTCTTCTGCAAAAAGAAAAGAAAACACATAGCATATTAATTATCTTCAAATTTAGAGATGAAAGGGAAAATGGGTCCCACTGGGCGTGCCAAAAATCATGTTGAGCAAAAATTGTACATGATATGTAAACAAATGATTCACTCGACATAATTTCACCCTTGTTCATATTTCTGAAGAGGGTTTTATTAATTCGAGTTCGACCCATTCTAGGCTACGCGCCTATTAATTACAACCCTTCTTTTAGAAGGGAATACCCTTTGATTCTAATTCGAATAAATTGTAACTTGAGGGTTTGGGTCTTTGTTTGATTTTGTCACTGCACCTAGGTCGAATCCCTAGATTGCCTACGTACCCTCTTGAGGGATCAAGTCACTCGTAGTTCATGTATTTGTCGGATTTTGATGCCTTGTGCAGTTTCAGCTCGTGCAGGCGAGGACTTTAAGCCATTGGAGCATTTGATGCCTTATGCAATTTTAGCTCATGCGGGCGAGGAGCAATATATGTGGCTTTATGCCGTTTGAGTCTTGTTGTGGCTTCGTGCCGTTTGAATCTTGGTGTGGCTTCGTGCCGTTTTAAGTCTTGTTGTGGCTTCGTGCCGTTTTGAGTCTTGTTGTGGCTTCGTGCCGTTTAAGTCTTGTTGTGGCTTCGTGCCGTTTGAATACTGTTGTGGCTTCGTGCCGTTTAAAACTTTTCTTCGGCTTCGTTGCATAAGCAAGATATATTAATTGGAAATCTAGGAACTGTATTTCCAGACTTCTCCTTTACTCTTCATAGAATTTGTAATTACTTGGTTGAAGTAGCAGGATGAATTTGGTTTATATAAATCAAGGATTCGTCTTGATTTCATGGTTGCGTCTAAAATTTGATATTAGACAGCCTACGTATCCTTAACGGAATCAAACCGGCGTAGTTCATAAATCTTGTTGAAAAGAAAAATTCCCTCATATTTTGAATCCCTAGCACGTCAGGACTCCATTCTTTTGCTCGGATTTTCCTCATAATTTCATGGGGACGTAGTCCTATTTAGGAATATTGCAGGCTTTCCGTTTCTTCTCCTTGTAGACTTAGATTTCTAAATCCATGTAGGACTTTATGTGGAGTCAGGAAAAGAAAGTTATATTTAGCTTTAAAAAGCATGAGCATTTTTCTTCCCTTGCTGCAAGCCCCCGGTGCTTTCTGAAACTCCAAGTTTGACTTAAGAATCAAAAATATTGATGTCTTAGTCATAAAGATGATTAATTTTTGGTCACATGAGTTACTAAGGCAGTAGCATTTGGACACTTCTTTGTGGTTTACATCCACCTGTTGTCCACTTTGCTCTCCACGTGATGATTTTGGTGCTCAGCAAAAAAACACAAAGGATAAAGAAAGGCTTTGCCTTTTGGTGCTTTAAATTAAAGAGGAAGGTCTTTTTATTTGAACTCTTTAATTTCAATGCCACGTGAGTGGCTTTATAATAGCCATGTTCATGGTGTCCTGCTTGCTTTTCTTTTAACAGTAGTCATCAATGACATTTTGTCCTTTTGTTTTGGAAGCCAGCAACTTGTGTTTTTTTCTCTTTGTACAGCATAACTTGGAATTTTGAGCTTTTGCAGACGGATACCATCGAGGCCCTTTGATGTTACTTCTTTATATTCTTATCCCATGTTTTAACTTTTCCTTTGTGAAGTCCCATGCCTTAAACTTTTCCTTTGCAGACTTTCTTGACTATTTTTCTTCTCTTTCGTCTCCTAGACGCAAAAGACTTTGGATGAAACTCTTGAACAATACATTCTCTTCTTTTCCCTTTTGTCTTGTAGCATCTACCAATTTTACTTCAATGCTTTTGGTTAATACTTTCGACCCAGTACTTGGTCAAAATAATAACCACTTTTAAGTCTTTTGAACATCTTTTTCCTCCTTCCTAGTCAATTCTTTGAACGGAGCAGCAGCAGCACGTATCAGCTTGTTTGGAACTTCACGGGGTGGTTTAGCCATCCCGAAGAAATTCATGGAATTAAACTTTAGCGGTGGGGAGCGGAGTTCTTGGACTTGATCGGAACTTCACGAGGTGGTTTAGACCCTGAAGAAATTCATGGAAAAAAAAAAAAAAAACTGCAGTGGCATGTATTTCTCCTTTTTCCTTCTTGGCATAGTGCAGCGACCTGAATTTGATTGGAACTTCACGGGGTGGTTTAGACCCCGAAGAAATTCATGGAAATAAACTGCAGTGGCACGGAGCAGAGCTCTTGGATTTTACTGGAACTTCACGGGGTGGTTTAGACCCCGAAGAAATTCATGGGATTAAACTGCAGCAGCACGGAGGCGGAGCTCTTGGATTTGATCGGAATTTCACAGGGTGGTTTAGACCCCGAAGAAATTCATGGGATTAAACTGCAGCGGCATGGAGCGGAGTTCTTGGACTTGATCGGAACTTCACGGGGTGGTTTAGACCCCGAAGAAATTCATGGAAATAAACTGTAGCAGCACGGAGGCGGAGCTCTTGGATTTGATCGGAATTTCACGGGGCGGTTTAGACCCCGAAGAAATTCATGGGATTAAACTGCAGCGGCATGGAGCGGAGGTGGTGATTTTGTTGGCTTTGTCGGACTGCAATCTCGAGAATGCTGGGAGTGGGAGAGCAAAGCTCCTCCATTCTTTTCTCCAAAAACTGAAACACAATGACAGAGGACTAATAAAAAAGAACAAATAAGCTTACCTTTTTTTTTATACTCTTGCCGTGTATGTTTCCTTCTGTTTTTGCTTTTCCTTCCTCCTTTGTTCTTTTCTGTGTGCTTCTCAATTTCTGCAGCGTCTCTATCCTCTCCTTTTTTTCTGTCCCCCCTGCAAATGACGCCTATTTATAGCTATTATAGGAAAGCTCTGGAGCTTTTACGTGGGGGAATAGAAGCCGTGTTCTCCGCCATTTTCTCTTAACTTCTCCCACCAATTGTATGCAGTCCTCCACGTTCTTTAGTTGCAGAAAAATAGGGAACCCATGTTATGCACGCCATCTTCTTTTGTTTAAAGGAACATAGATTTTCTTATTATTTTTTTTACCCCCTTTTTTATGTAACCGACTGCACCTCCTTTTTGGTTGAGGAAGCCATGTTCCTCACGGCTTCTTTCCTTGTAGGATTTTTATTATTAATATATTTTCATTTGTGAAAATATATGGCTCAACAATATTTATCTTGACGTATTTCCTAACTTATATTGTATAGCCAATTAGCAAAGTAAAATCGATCAGTGTGGAGCCAAAAATAATCACAAGGCGCCACGTGGACTTTTGGATTAAGAAGACAAGAATGCCCTTGAGGGACATAAAAAATCCTACATGCGAGCAGCCGGTAATTATCGTCGGTCAAGTCAAAAGCGCCCATAAAAGGTAAACAAATCCGAATTATTTCATCCATCCGCATTTAAGGCAATTATCTCATAAATCTACCCATTATCCCACATAAATGGAGATAATTGGCAAATTAATGGGGATATTTCCCATTAATTTGTCAATTAAATGAGCCTTGAAGACCCAAAATATACCACAAAGGGCCAGCCCTCTCTCTCCAGAGAGTGGCCGGCCACTTCCCCTCTTTATTTCCATATTTCCTTCCCTTTTTCCTCCTTTTTTAGCCAACAATTCAATTACTCCTTATTATCTTTCTTCATAAATATAAATCCTTTCCCTATTTGATTAATTAGCCAATAAATAGGCTAATTAAACCTAGATCTCACACCAAAAACCCTAGCATGGCCGGCCACCCCCCATTTCCTATAAATACAACCCCTATTTCTCACAAAACGGAATTCCAAATTCCAATCCTTGGGCAAAAACACTCTAAACACTTTTTTTCTCTAATTCTAACTTTGGCCTCGGAGGTTCTTCGGCCAAAGCCCCCCCCATTCATCGTGGGCGCGTGAGGCTTTTGGCCTTAACCTAAGGTGTTTATTATTTTGTAGGTGCAAAACCGTCCAAGACCGAAGAGGAGAAAATTTGCATCCACAAATTGGTGCTTTCATTGAGAGAAGAAATATACGCTCGAAGAAGACTCTCGCACACAAAGCGTATAAAAAAAAAAAGAAGAAAGAAGAAGAAAAATACATAATGGTTAGAAACCTAGAAAATTCGATGAGTAACAATTCAAACATTCAAGACGTGGGACCACGGCGATCTACAAGATTGAATATGGCTTTAGGGGAGATGGCGCCACTACCACGAGGCTCCACCATGGGAACCACCGCGGTGACCACCCGCGGCGAGGTCCAAGGTACCACCGTTGCAGTCCAAGCCCCGCATTCGCACGCACCTCATGTTGAGCAACCTGCTCATGCCCTTGCAGCCCAGCCTGCTCCTGCAACCAAGCCTGCTTCTGTAGCGCAGCCTGCCCACACAGCCCAGCCTGCCCCTACAGCTCAGCCTGCCCACGCAGCCACGCCTGCCCCTGCAGCCCAGCCTGCTCATGCAGCCCGGCCTGCCTCAGTGGTGTCCCAAGCAGTCAATCAATCAAGCCGAGCAGTCGGACGGTGTGCAATCTCGACTGGGCCCCCGAGATAGCGTGGACTCCCGTCTTAGCGCGATAAGGAGAGTGCATTCTCGGTTAGGCCCACGAGCGAGCATACAATCAAGGTTGGGGCCACGTTTTGAAGAACCACATGAGCAGCCTTCCAGGCAGAGCATTCATTGGCGCTTAGGCCCTCAATGAGCATTTTCCATGTCGCTCCGGAGAATGCAGCGCAAGCCCACGAAGAGATCATTCGCCAGCTAAGAAGACCAGGACTCCACCGCCCCAACGAAGACAAATTCGTGTCAAGCCTAGTCCTCAAGTTCGCGATCTCTTGGCGAGCGGTCTCAAGTTGCAGAGAAGTGGGAGCAGAGACGTTAGACCTCTTCAAAGCAGCAAGTTCAGACTCCAAACTTTTAACTTTCTCAACCAAGGAGTAAGCTTCAGCAGCCATAGACCTCGCCACCCCCTGGGCAGCCGTGGTATTCTCTTGATCAAATACCATGGACTCGGCAGCCAAAACCGCCGTTTTTGCATCATGGTCAGCGGAGCAGCCCTTCTATACTCAGGCGTATGCTTCACGAAGGAGCCTGGACCAATAATCCCTTTGACGCCGTCAACAAACTCAGTGCAGGCGTCCATATCCTCAAGAAGGTCCGGCCTCAAGAGCGCACAAATCTTAGCAGCTTACTTGGAATTAGACTTGGCAGATTTATCAGGACCACTAGCGCAAGCAGTCTCTCTCTTCTCAGAAGACAACTTGGCCTCAGCAGCGGAAGGGACAAGTTTTGGCGCCACTTTAGCAGACGAGGATGTCTTGCCATTCTTCATGGTAGCAAGCCTTTCCGAAGGAGAATCCTAAGTGGAGCGGCACCACCACCACGAGTTCCCACCACAGGAACCACCGCGATGGCTACCACGGTAGCCCACCATGGCGAGGTCCGTGGCGCCATCACCACGGCCCAAGCCATGCCATCCAAGGTCCCGGCCCAAGCCATGTTATTCCAAGCTCGGCACGAGCCCAATATGTTGCCTAGCCGAGCCCAAGCCTCGCACCCACGTGTGCCACACGCTAAGCAGTCTACTCTCGTTGTCCAGCCTGCTCTCGTGGCCCGTCCTACCCGCGTGGTCTTTCAAGCAGCCCAAGTCGGCCCAAGACTATCTCAGCCATTCGGACCTACCATCGAGTCGGGGGCATTTTCACCATATTTCTCCGCGCATTTGACACTTCCCAACTCAAATCCAGCGCCCGAAGTCTACCACTCTTCTGTCGCTCAAGGAGGCACATTCCTTACAAGCTCTTCCAATCCAAATGGCGAACAACACTTGTCTCGACAAGTCGTAGAGTTGACGAGCGCCCTAGCACAACAGACGACCTTGGTAAACCAGCTCTTGCAGCGCATCAAGATGCAACGTGTCCTAAATGACGTGTTTCGAAGAAAGACAAGGGCAGATGAAGAACCTCTCCAGCAGCGTCCCGACAAGCAGCCACTCGACCAACCTCTAACCAAGCGTTTGGGCAGAGCACACTCCCAATTGGGCCCTCGAGATAGCGTATACTCCCGTCTTAACGCGCGGAGGAGCGTGCACTGTCGACTAGGCCCACGGACAAGCATACACTCACGGTTGGGGTCACACTCCGATAGTCAACATGAGCAGTCTTCCAAGCGAAGTGTTCATTCGCAGCTAAGTCTGCAAGGAGCATCCTCCACATCACATCGGAGTAGGCAGCATGACGGACGGAGAGAAGCAGTCACTCAATCCGGCTCAAGTTCAACCAACAGCTTGCGAAATCCCTCGCCTGCTAGGAATCCACCACATGCACCGCTACCGCGGCATAGACGAGCCGAAGCACATAGAAGAGCAGCCTAGACCAACATGTCAACGTTGGGGGCAGCCGAGAGCTCCGTTACCTCAACTAAGGAAGAAGTAGACCAAGCGATTGAGCAAATTCCAACGCAACGAGGTCACCGACGAGGCACTACGGCGGGAGATGACCAACATAAGCCGATCACCCTTCACAGATAAGATCGAGCAGACGGAGCGTCCACATAAGTTTAGCATGCCGCACTTTACCTCATTCAAAGGAGATGGAGACCCGGACACTTGAAGCATTACCGAAGTGCAATGGTCCTCTACCGGAATAATGACGCCCTTATGTGCAAAATATTCGCCACCACCTTACAAGGCGAAGCGCAAGATTGGTTCCACACCCTGCCGCCACGATCCGTCTCGAGCTTTGACGATCTTTCCTTGGTCTTCACCAAAGAATACTCATCTTACCGCTCGATCAAGAAAAATCTGATCACCTGTTCAAAAACCCGAAGGAATCACTCCGCGACTATGAAGATCGTTGGATGCGACGACTCAATAGCCAGTGCAGCCTTTCAAAAGGGCCTTCCCGCAGATCACCCCTGTTTGGAGAGATGATCATGAAAGAAGACGTGACTCTAGCAGATTCCTTCACCCTAGCAGAGAAGCATGCACTTTGGGACGAAGCCGGACGAGCAAAAAAGGCGCCCGAACAGCCTAAAAAAGAATCGGTGGTGGCTCAAAGAAAGGAAGATGGAAAGCGGCCCAACAAAAGCAGACAAGAGGCCAAGCGGAGGGACAAGCCCATGACCAAAGAAGGCTCCACGACCAGGAATTACTCGAAGTTTTCAATTCCGATCCATTGAATTCTCCGCAACGTGAAGAATGAGTCATGGTTCAAGCTACCAAATATTGCGCATTTCACCGAGGACCAAGTCACGCCACCGAAAGCTGCTGCACTTGGAGGAATTATCTGGAAAAGCTCGTGAAGGAAGGCAAAGTCGACAAGTGTTCGGACAAGCCGACAGCGCAGCCAAGAATGAATGCTAAAAAGGAAGATCCTGCAGGCCCCATTGATCCCTTAAGTCCAGGCAGCCGACGCACTACCAGGGCCCATTATCGGCTTCACATGAGAGACAACTTTGATCTGATACCATGATCGAGAAGATGGCGCTCAAGCAGATCCGAGAAATTCTGGAAATGAAGTCTCCCACAACCTTGAAAGAGATCCAAAGCTTGACTGGACGAGCAGCCGCCCTCGACCGTTTCCTCTAGTGGTCTATTGATAGATGCAAGCCTTTCTTCAAAGCCATCAGGAGGGCGCAACATGATGAGTGGGATGAAGAATGCGAAAAAGCCTTCCAAGACCCGAAGAAGTATCTGACATCGCCTCCATTACTATCCAAACCGGAAGCAACGGAGGACCTATTCGCATGTTTGACAGTATCTGAGGCAGCAATAAGCTCTACCATCATACGAGAAGAGCTGGGGGCCCGACTACCTATATTCCACAGTTCAAAAGCTCTCCTCGATGCTACCAGAAATTCAAAAAATGAACTTTGGCGATAGTTGTTACAACCTGGAAGCTCAAATCATACCTTCGGACGCACGCCGTCATCTTCATGATGCGCTATTCCGCCCAATCTAGACACGCGACGATAAAGGCGCAGACACTGGCGATGCAAAGTTTTCTGACGAACGTAACAACTCAGCCCAAAAGGTGTGCCAAGGGCAGACGAACACTAGAAGGACGCACTCGGAAGCAAGCTTTGTCCTCGACGCCCCAAAAGATTCTACATAGGAGCATCATGTACCAGCAGTTGAGCACTACCTCCTGCTATGTGTCACACGGCCCCAGCCGACCTTTGTTCCATAATTCAACTCTAGAGTGGCCCAATACCAGCAGTTGAGCACTTCCTGCTACGTGTAACATGGCACCAGTTCTACAGCTCCCTACCGCGCCTTCACGCCTAGCCTAGGCAGCGCAACAAAGCGGTCCAACGACACCCCGGAAGCAGCCGAGCACACCTTAGCCGCATCTGCTCGCCCCGGAAGCAGCCGAGCACACCTTAGCCGCACCTGCTCCCTCAATGGAGATTTCCAGCATTTGCATGTTGACGACACATCCAACTACAAAGGTTCGGGAGCAGACATGGTCCTTGCCACCCCAGACGGTTCAATGCTCGAGCAGACGATCACTCTAGGCTTCAAGGCATCTAACAATGAAGCAGAGTACGAGGCCCTACTGGCAGGCCTCCACATGGCGAAAAACCTAGCGGTGAAGAAGCTGGCGATTCATTCTGATTCTCAGCTGATTACTAGCTAAACCGCAAGGGAATACATGGCGAAGCATCCAAGGATGGCGCAATATCTAAAGAAGGTACACGGACGGAAAATACCCATGCAGATGCGCTAGCCGGCCTGGGCTCTGCCCTCGATCACCAGCTCAAGCGTTCAATTCCGATGAAGTACCTAGATAAGCCGAGCATAGAGTCCGAGCCAGTAGCCGAGGTGACACAGGTTAGTGCAACTCCGAATTGGCAAAACCCTATCATAGATTACTTCGTCAATGGCACGCTCCCCACAGAAGGGTTGGAGTCAAGGAAACTTCAAACCCGAGCAGCGCACTACTACATGTGGAAGGACATTTTAGTTCGAAGACCCTACGCGGACCGCACCTCCGATGTTTGGCACCTCCCGATGATTTGAAGGTCCTAAGTTCAATCCATGAAGGCGTTTATGGGAATCATTCTGGAAGACGATCTCTGGCGCAAAAGGCTCTCAACGCAGGCTACTGGCCAACTACGCATCAAGATGCCCGGGAGTTAGTGCAAAAGTGCGACCGCTGCCAACGTTACAAGCATATACCAGCCCTGCTCGCCAGCGAGCTACATCCACGAGCAAGTCCCCGGCAGATTCATGCAGTGGGCAATCGACCTAGTAGGACCTATGCCGCCTACTACTAGGGCCAGAGGCATGATGATCGTGGCAACCGACTACTTCACCAAATGGGTAGAAGCATAGCCCACGACAACCACGACTTAGACGAACATAGAGTGCTTCGTATGGAGGAACATCATTTGCTGATTGTCATCCCTCAGTTCATCGTCACCAACGACGGCCCGTAATTTGCGGGCGAAGATTTGACGAAGTTCCTCCTAAAGTAAAAACATCAAGCAGCACATGTCCATGCCAAGACATCCTCAAAGCAACGGGCAGGTCGAAGCATCCAACAAGACGATCCTCGACTGCCTCAAGAAATCCCTCGCCAACAAGAAGGGAAAATGGCCAGAAGAACTCCCCGGATGTCTATAAGCATATCGCACCACCAAGAGGCAAGCAACCGGAGAAACCCCTTTCTCTTTAGCGTTTGGCTCAGAAACAATCCTTCCTCCCAACATCATCGTGCCAAGCATCACCACCCTACTGCCAGATGTCGAGCAGAACAGTGAAGAGATGGCCACGAACCTAGACCTAGCAGAGAAAAGGTGCGGGCAGACCATAGCCCGCATCGCATCCAGCCAGCAGCAGCTCCTCTCTAGTTACAACAAAAGGTCCAAAATCCGGCAGTTTCAGCCCGGAGATCTAGTTCCGAGGAAAGCTGTCATCGCTACTCAAAAGGAGAGATCGAAGAAGATGGACCCTATTTAGGAAGTACCACGCGTGATCTCCAACTACGCCCAAAGGCTCAAGCAGCTCAGACGGGCACAACCCTCGCAAGCCGAGGACTACGCCCGAAGGCTCAAGCAGCTCAGACAGGCACAACCCTCGCAATCTGAGGACTACCAGTTCTTCCGCAATCTTTGCAATTAAGTTGTTTGTTCACTTGTTTTTCAACAAGGAACGCTTTTACAACTTGATTACATTGCGGCAACTGACAACTCCTACGCTTCAAAGAAGCTCGCGCCCTTCTTAGGGACTAATTACAGGAACAACGGCTCCCGAGGGGCCAATCTACTCTCCAACGCGGGAGGATAAACTCTTGACTCCGAATATCCAGACGTGGATGAGCCTGGCTGCCCTAGTGCAACTAACCATTGTAACTAGCTGCACGATGGCTTGCTCCGGAATTCCCAAGTAGCCACGATGGTCTTTTTCACGGCTTAGCTAACTGAAGGATTTTGGGTCTCTTGGCCTAATCCGCGGGAACCGGGCCCTAGAGACGGGGGGGGGGCACACTATCCCGGGAAACCCTAAAGCTGCTACCGGACATGCTAAGGTAGCCTACGGATCCGGCAGACTGTCTGCGGCTTGCCCTGGCAGTAAAGTCATGCTAGACTTATACAACCACACATTCTTGTGAAAGGTTAAACAAGCTAGCAGGCATATGTGAAGTTTTATCCACTACCGACATGCTACGTAGTCGATGAGCTTCACTTGAACCAAATCCGGAAGTGTTGTAGCAATAGCTGCGCAACCTACGGAATTGGGAAGAACCAAGGTTGAAAGCCTAGTGGTTACGCGGATTAGCCTGCTTCTGTAAGTAAGGCGTCCGGCTGCCAACCCTATGGCTGACAACTTCGCAAGGGAACAGCCTAAGGATCGCACGGATGCGGCTGCTGCAAATAAGTAAGGCGTCCGGCTGTCGATCCCGCAGCTAACAACTTTGCGGCAACTTGCGCCAAGTCCTAAAGTGTTGTGACAATTGCTGCGCAACCTACGGAATTGGAGAAAGCCAAGGTTAATGGCCTAGTGGTTACGCGGATCCGCCTGCTTCTGTAAGTAAGGCGTCCGACTGCCAACCCTACGGCTAGCAACTTTGCAAGGAAAAGTTCTACACCAACACCTACGACCACGTAGGCTACGCGGCCTGTCTGCTTATGAAAAGTGGCGCGCCTGCTACTTGCCTATAGAGTCTAAAGGTTAAGGTATGAGCGAAAGGAGCAAAGACGGAGAAAAGCAAAGGAGGCAAGTTTATTATATTTTCTAGCAAAATTGATAAACAACTGACAAAGACTGGAGGAGTTCAAGTAAAGCAAAAGCAATAAGGAGAAACAAATCTTAAAGGCTACCTAGAAGACTACTCTTCGGCAGCTTGGCCATCCGACGGCTGCTCCATTGTCACACTTTCGGCAGCCACGGCAACTCCAGCAGTGGAATCATCCGGCGCTTCACTCCCGGCTGCCCCGCCGTGGGCACTCCCATCTCCAACTATTTCACCGATGGAAGACTCGAAAGTAAAGGCGAGGAAATCTTCTGGAGAAATAAAGAAGGTCTGGTCTTAAGAGCACGCAAATCTTATTAGCCTCCCCAGAAGCAGGCTTAGTGGAACTCTCGCAGCTGCCCACGTAAGCAGTCTCTTCCATCCCAGCAGATTTCGGCATTGGGGGCACATCTAGCAGCCTCATTTCTCTTCCCATTGGAAGAATTCGTGCCAATCATAGACCTCTCGGCAGCAGGCGGACCCTCACAAGCAGTGGATAAAGTCTTCAATTTTGCCCAACCGGCATCTCTTGAGCAGCCTACCTTTCCCTGACAAAGAAGACTAGGCAGCTAACACCATTCATGGTACCCAGCAGAGAAGCTCAACCCAACATTCTAGCAGGCATGAGGCCTACACGCCCAACACTCCAGCCGCCCATGAAGGCCGCAACCTTCTCATTTCTCTCAATCACCAGTCTGGCCCAAGTCAGGTCCAAGAGCCCAAAGGACATGAGCCATGCAGCTCGCCTAGCACTGCGCCCCAGCGCTACAATCCGCGGCCCCAGCCGCTCAAGCTGCCCTTGGCTCTAGGCAAGCCGAGCTGCCCAAGCAGTGGTCCCTGCCACGATATCTCCTCGGCCCCTGCCGAGCCAACTCCTGGCCCCTGCCAGCCGACGTGCCGCACCACCCCGACGTCTGCCCCGTAATAGCACTATCCAAGAAGAAGGCAAGAAAAATTAAATCTTTCTTACATCGGTGCGGCACGGAGAAGACGACGAAATCAACGAAAGACGGTCCTTTTCACGGGCAAGATGTAGAAGATTGCTAGAGGAGGGGGAACAAATATCCTCTAGCTTTCTCTCTCTTGTAGGGTAGAATAAACTGCTCTCCAAAGTTGATTTAATAACCCACTTAAGGTGGACTTAAATAGGCTTTGAGAGAAGTTTATTTCCCTCTCCTAAGGACCTAATTTCCAATTAAAGAGATGATCAACATCAAGATAGGAAGCAATCCTGTGGTTCATGAAGCAAGAAGATCTCTACACCTGCTGCCCTTTCCTACGAGTAGCCCAACAGGTGTGGGGGCATTTGTGGAGCAAAAAATAATCACAAGGCGCCACGTGGACTTTCGAATTAAGAAGACAAGAATGCCCTTGAGGGACATCAAAAATCCTACACGCGAGCAGCCGGTAATTATCGTCGGTCAAGTCAAAAGCGCCCATAAAAGGTAAACAAATCCGAATTGTTTCATCCATCCGCATTTAAGGCAATTATCTCATAAATCTACCCATTATCCCACATAAATGGAGATAATTGGCAAATTAATGGGGATATTTCCCATTAATTTGTTAATTAAATGAGCCTTGAAGACCCAAAATATACCACAAAGGGCCAGCCCTCTCTCTCCAGAGAGTGGCCGGCCACTTCCCCTCTTTATTTCCATATTTCCTTCCCTTTTTCCTCCTTTTTTAGCCAACAATTCAATTACTCCTTATTATCTTTCTTCATAAATATAAATCCTTTCCCTATTTGATTAATTAGCCAATAAATAGGCTAATTAAACCTAGATCTCACACCAAAAACCCTAGCATGGCCGGCCACCCCCCATTCCCTATAAATACAACCCCTATTTCTCACAAAACGGAATTCCAAATTCCAATCCTTGGGCAAAAACACTCTAAACACTTTTCTTCTCTAATTCTAACTTTGGCATCGGAGGTTCTTCGGCCAAAGCCCCCCCCCCCCATTCATCGTGGGCGCGTGAGGCTTTTGGCCTTAACCTAAGGTGTTTATTATTTTGTAGGTGCAAAATCGTCCAAGACCGAAGAGGAGAAAATTTGCATCCACAATCAGGACTTGAGAAAACAAATGGAATGACCTCAATATACTAACCTCTCTTTTATGTTCCACAGCGGAATCATTAGAATAAAAAATATATCAAAAAATTATGAACTTCAACATCTTCTTTGCTATATTAATTTTCATTATTCATGCATGATTATGTTGCATCTTTGGGCAAGAAACATAAACGGCAATTATTGGATATTAGATTATGTGACCTTGTTTTATAACAACCATGTAAAAGATTAAGAAAACAACCAAGATTTCAAGTCTTTGGATAAGAAAACAGTCAACTTAATTCTCTCAAAAATGTTATACCCTCGAAACATCTCAACCCATTTATACATTCCTCTCTTAGGAAAAGAATATTGACATGTTATGAGTTTTAAAATCATGATTTACATAATCCATACCTGAAGTGTTTTCACTTTGGTGAAAAACATATGTACACTAGTGTGCACTACAAAATCTCGTTCAGATGTTTTTCCTCAAGAAATAAAGGTTAGTGCATAAAATAGTATCGAAAAAGAATTTATTCTTATGATTGCAGACCATCTGAAGAAACCAAAAAACATTAGACAAAGAAGTAAAAAAAAAAAAATCAGTATGGTAACCCCAAATAATCATAAAATAATTATTTGGCCAAAAAAAAATATTAACCAATCTTTAACTCTAAAATTGCCAATAGACACTTGGTAAACATATAGAAAATGACCAATTCCATATGTTATTATGACTTTTGCTATACAACTGACATCGGTGCATGCTAATGCATCAGTTTGATTATGTCCATTCCATACCTTCATAAGCTTGTCCAGATCAATTAAAATGGACACAACTTTGATCAATCACAAGAATCAAACAAATCATAGATATATCAATAAATTATGTAGGAAGATATGTATGATTCAGTACATTCATAAGACAATTTAATGAAATATATGAATATCAACAGTCACATTATAACATATCTTTCATATAAGCAAAACGGATACGTATATCTATCATTATGTATAAGAAAATATTGACTGAGATATATATGCTAATTAAGTACAAGGATTCCGTCTAAAACAACATTGCGATCTTTAATTCAAATTGCCTCAAAAGTTAAGTGGCCCACATGAATATTGTAATTATGCTATAGCACAATAAAATCAAAATCATTTGGAACGGTTAAAATTTTATAGGCACAATCTATCGGGCAGTCATTATATATACAAACTGTTTATTATTATTGTTATTATTACTAGCATATGGGCACACACAAAGTATGTGAGAAAATTTTTTATTTTTATTTTTGAAATAGAAGGAGAGAGGAAGAGCGTGATAGAGAATGTGGGAGTGAGAAGTTTTTTTTATTATTTTTTTAATTAGAGATATGTTAAGATTACATGTAGGTGATGTTTTGACCCCATATTTCTTATTCATGTTCTGTTTTAATTAGAGGGTTAAACTGATAATTTCATACGGTTTTGATTGACAATGAGTGTTTTATTAATTAGTAGAGATTAAAATTTTATTAACATAAAATAAACACGACGGTGGCATGATAAAAAAATTTGCAGTACACCATTTCATTGTAGAATACTATCCATACAAACTGTCTGGTGGTGATTGTTTTACGAGTTTAATCCCCTCTCAATGACAACATTGAATATAATTAAAACCCAATATGTTAAGCAATAAGAAAGCAAGTTACCTGAGCAACAAACCGTTGTACAATCCCAGCGAACCTTGCTCTCGCACAATCTCTCCCAATGTCCGGAATGATGGGTTGACCGAGACGACAATGACTTGCCGTTCAGTTGCAGCCTCGTCTTCGAAGCACTACCGGAAACGTCGTCTATGCCACCATGGCCAAGCCGAGGCTAGTAAGATCTTCCTGAGGCTCTGCGATCTTCGCTTGGTTTCATCGTCAATAAGAGTAGAAACCTTAGAAATTGAATCACTCCATGCATCATTTCCCAGACCAAAATTTCCATAAAATCCCACTTTAATGAAGATTTAATAAACATTTGCCCAATGGTTAAAATAGCATGATTATTTGTTCTTTCAACCAAGCATCATCAAAACCGAGACACCATCAAGCAGATTGAGGGAGTGAGAATTTCAGATTGGGCAACATGCTTGAACCACCCATGCACGATGAAATTTGAAGCTCCAATTCAAAAGATCCAAAAAACACCTAACTTCACCAACCAACACAAACACATAGAAGAGAAATACATATTAGTGGAAGAATTATAGTGCCCACGATAAAAGTAAACTGCAACAATCACCATACAAATTTTATACATTCTTAAAGCATTAGGATTTCTTATTAATTCATCTGACCTAGGGCTTGCTAACATAGCTCTGATACCAAATGTTGGAAAAACCTTAGTTATTAGCATGCATACTTGGTCACGATTTGAAATTAGATAAGAAAGACTTACATGGTGTAGCCATGGTTACTGTTAACACACTCAAGAATTCTTGCTAACTCAAGACCTTATGTTCCAATGGTGACAGAACCCTAATTGCAAAACGTGTTCTTTGTGAGCAAGGAATCCTTTATTATATCGAACTGGACTTCTCCAACTTCCATCTATCATGATGATTGGATAGCAACTGCTATGAATTGTGGCAATTAGTTTCTTTCAACGTGGAACAATGCAGGCATCCTTATCATGTCCCATATTACTTATTTTTAGGATGTTATTTTTTTCACATTTAAACTCTGTTTGGGTTAATATTTGAATATTGGGCTTAACAGAAGGGAGGCCCAGAGGCGTCAAAACAAGATGAACTTGCCCGAAGCCCAGCTACGAAGCCTGAAACAAATTGAAGCCTTCTCAGGCAAGGCATAGGCCATGTGCCTATGATTGAAGTGACAAGTGATAGAGACCAGCTCACTACCAACCAAAAAGCACTTTTTGATGGCATAAAAGGTGTAAATACAAGATGACTCACTGCCCCTGAAAGCCCTCGGCCAAGAGTGAAGCTAAAGCAGTCGGGTCAAATTGCTTATAAAATCCAAGAGAGACAACAAAGACAAGGACACTCAACCAATCAAACAAACAACATACAAACTTTGCTCTCAAGCCAGACTTGCACCCAGAAAAGCTGAAACATGTCTAGATTCAGTCATTTTAACAATAGTTCCCTTACAAAAGCTATCTGTTGTCTAGTGTAAAAGCTCTGCTACCTTCCCTAGCGTTGTAGTATCGATTCTCTCATGTAAAACCTGTTTACCATCCATCTTTTTTAGCATACAACCCCTGTAAACTCAAAGAGAAGTGGCTGCAAGAAGTTCAACCTTACCCGAGTCTCTTTGTTCATCCTTTAATTTAGTAGATTTGTTGTTTAATGTACTCTCCAGTGTATATTCAAGTTATTTCCAACTGTTTTCTACTTGAAAGTCTCATCTGCATCCAGATCTGGTTAACTTAGCAAACCTGTTTTCATTAAGGACAAACTAGAACCAAGGATATGGTCTAAAGGGCCCTGAACTCCCTTCATTTTAAACATACAAGATTATGAACTAAAATTCCTTGTTTACAAGGCAAGAAAAAGAACTTAATGTAGACTTAACCCATCTGCGACAATCCCTTGATAACATGAATTTTTAAAAAATAAAAAAAAAGAAAAAAGAAAAAAAAATATGGTCGTTCACCCTCCCGACCCGCTCACTCCTTCTCCCTCCCTTCTCTTCCCTACACCCATCCTCCTCACACACCACCCATTCCCTCATTCTCCATCCATTCTCTCCTCTACAGTCCACACGGAGCTCTCCCACCCCTCCCTCTGATCCCTAAATAACCTCAAAATTCAGAACAGGTCTCTGGACCTGAACTCCAGCAGCAGCTTTGCGACGAATGCCTTGACGAACACCATGCTTGGGTTGTGAGTCAATGCGAGGATGAACCGTACATCTCCCGCTCGAATCGGGGGTTCCAGAAACCCTAGCGATGAGATCTTTGGCTTCGTTTTCGCTCAAGTGAGGGATTAGGGCAAGCACTCGAGCTTCATCATCTTGGGTCCAGGGGACGACCTCCAGAAATCAGAGACATAATCAAATGCAATCCTCGAAGATAAGCTTCGAAGCCACTGGGAGGAGGTCGAGCACCGTCGACACGGTGGTTATGGCGGAGATCGAAGGCCCCTCGAGGACCCATCAAGTTCAAAGACCTGCAATTCCATATTTTTTATTTTTAAAGTTTTTATTTTTTATTTTTTTATACCAGATTGATGTTAGGGTTAGGGAACAGAAGTAGGGTGTGAAATCTCGTTCCTGGATTTCACTGTTATCACCTACATATTTGTATTATTGAGATTTTAAATTATTTTTCAAGAATTTATTTTAAATTGTTTGAATTTAGATTTTAATCAAATTAGTTACGAAGTTTGAAGTTTAGGAATTAATTAGTTAAAATCCGTGGACCTTTCGAGATCACAATTTATATTTTCGAATAGAGTTCGATCTCACGAACGCGTAGGTGCAAACCGTTCGTGAAACGGAGCTATAACGAAGAGATTAGAGACGTTTTATTAGTTAAAAAGAAAAGAAAAAAAAGCTCAATCAGAAAAGGAAAAAAAAAGGGGGAAGGGATTGGCTGCCCAATGGGAGAAAATGAGGATGGACCAATCGAAAGGGGAAGCAAGGAGGGGAAAGGAAAGAGAGGAGAAGGAGGGGAATCAGATCCCCCTTCGAAACGATTCCAAATTCCAACCCGACCTGGCCTTCCTCACCACCTCCGGTGGTTTTTCATCAATTTTTATGACGTACCACACCAAGAAACCTCCTAGAAATCACCCTATGTTAAATACCCTGAGTTCAGCTTTGATATTTGATTGATGTAGGTTGATCATTTGAACCTAATTTCATTACAATACGTGGTTAGGTCAATATGTGAATTGACGATCCGATCGTTGGATTGTCACCAAACTTTGTTACATTGTAGTACGTAATATTTGAAGAATGTAGGAACTTACGGATCAGGAATCCGACGTACGGATCTCCCCTAATTAGATTTCTAAGTTTGTAAAATTAAATATCGACCTCCACTTGAATTTTGAAATTGGTGGAGATCCGACCGTTAGATCGTGATGAGATTTTAGTATGTTGTTATTTGAGCATAATTTGGATTTTGGAAAGTTACGGATTAGAAATCTGAAGTGCGGATCTTCCGGATCCAATTACGTAAGTTTGTGGACTCTACTGTTGATCGAGAGTTGAATTTTGGTCAACATATCATGAAACATCCTAATTACTAAAATTAGTACTATGGAAGATTAAGTGAAGTCTAGTGAGTCTACATTGGTTAGAGAATCACTTGAGTATATGTGATATAGCTATTACCTTGATTCTTATATTAGTATCATATGTGATTATGTCTTGTCTTATAAAGGTGATTTCTATTGAAATGTGATTTTTATATATTTAGCCGTAGACATATGTTTATTAACATGATTTGGCTTGGTACTGATGAAGGTTACACATATGTGAGTTAAATTATCTTTTTAGTTATGTGAATGATGTGTACGATTATTTTTATGACAATGTGATCCTAGAATTCTATTAGAAGTATGTTGTAGCACTTATATGCTTGGGTGACATATTAGTGGTGACCTTGAGAAGTTGATGGTGTAGGTGACTATGTTGTAACTCATAGAGGTTTAGATGCGGATAAGTTGAGGTGTTGAATTTACTACACCATGTAGTAGTTGTAAATTGATGGTCCTGCTTGGTATATCCGCATTGGGGGACCATACGCATTCTAGGAGTGATCATGCTTGGTATATCCACATTGGGTGATCACTACCTACCTGATTATATTGACCTGCTTGGTTAATCCGCATTGGGGGTCATAAGTGGTCCTGCTTGGTTAAACCGCATTGGGGGACCATACTATATATGGATCGCGCTTGGTTAATCCACGTTGGGCGATCCTTATGGCCATGTATGCTTAGGAGTGATCATACTTGGTATATCCACGTTGGGTGATCACTGCTTATGATATTAAACTATGCATATGGTTATGCTTGGTATATTCGCGTTGGGGGACCATATGCATTCTAGAAGTGAGGAGGATTAGTTGTACTTGGTACATTTGACGGGCAACCATATTTTAGTTTGGTTCCGTTGAGTGGTCCAGACTCCCTTTTGGAGTCTTGGTTCCGTTGAGAGGT